>CM038681.1:362308368-362897498 GCA_021605205.1 Aegilops longissima
CCAAAAAAAAAAGGAAAAAATAAAGGGAAAGGGGGGAACGGGAAAGGTTTAATTTAAAAAACCGGCAAGGGGCCGGGGAAAGGAAGGGGGGGGCCCGGGCGGGTGGGAAAGTGGGGGGGGGGGGGGCCCCCCCGCAGTCTGTGGCCTTCAGGGAAGCCGTGACAGCAGCTGGAGGGCTCAGCAGGGGTGGCCAGCCCGGCAAGAGGCAGACCGGATGGGCCCCAGCATGGTAGGAGGCGAGGCCGGGACCTCCGATTAGACAGGTGGTGGCGTGTCCGGCCGGCAGCGCTCGGCGGAAGGAAAAATCTAGGGTTTGGGAGTTTGATCCAGAATTTGGAAGGAGTTTGCTTAAATAGGCATAGAGGGGCTAGGAGAGTCCAAATGAGGTGTAGTTTTCTCCCGATCGTGATCGAGCAGCGGAGAGCATGGAAGTGACTTAGATGGGTTATTGGGCTGTTTGAAGGGTGTTGGGCTGCAACAAAAGAGCCTTTGGAGAGTCACGGTTAACCGTTGGAGTAAACGAGCTCCAAATGACCGAAACTTGACCGGTGGTCTCTGAATTGTGTCTAGGGCCACTAGACAAACCTCGGTCAATTCGAGAAGGTTTGTACCCTTTACGGAAAAAGCGTAAAAGGATGGCCAAGGGAGATAAGTCTGCGGATTACCAAGGACAGCAGGAAAAATGCTCGGAATCATGGGGCGACCACGTATGCAAATCGATGCATGATGACATGATATAAAATGCATGACATGGACAAAATGCAAAAGGAAAAAACCCAACCACGGAGGAAAATCATATAACAATGCGAAAATGGCAGGAGTTGGAGTTACAAATATGGAAGAGTTACTTAGAATTGTTGTTGACCAACCAATGGCGTAACGCCGGAGCAGCGAGTTGTTATGAGGTGACCAACCGATGGCGATCCGCGCCAGTGACGAGTGGTGATAAGGTGACCAACCGATGAAAGCAGATCTGTGACGACCCGGTGGTGAAAATGGTGTGAATGCGTCGGATCTTGTGAGCGTGATGAGGTGACCAGCCGATGGCTGACAATGACCCGAGAATGCAGTTGAAACTTGACCAAATCAGGTGTGTGGATGACGAGTGGTGATAAGGTGACCAATGGAGTGGCGGTGTGTGAGACCCGATGGTGATGGTGTGTTGATGACAGTGTGAATGGTGTTGGAGTGTGACGTGTGTGAGTGGACAGTGTTATGTAGATGTGGGGTGACCAGGGTGGTGTGTGGATGGTTTATAGGTGACCAGATGGTTATGTAGGATGGTTGTAGAGATTGAAATGCAGTGTGTGAAGCGGCAGTGGTGATGGGGTGACCATGTGATGTGATCGGTGTGTGGGTGTGTGTGTGTGGTGACAAGGTAATGACCAAATGGTGACATGAGGCTGACAGTGGTGATGAGGTGACCACGGATGGAATCGCCTGGCGGCCAGTGGTGATGGGGTGACCAACCGATGGCGGATGGGCGGTACGAGTGGTGATGAGTGACCAACCGATGGCGTGGCAGGCGTGGCTGAGTGGTGATGAGGTGATGTGGCCGATGGCGGCGCGGGCTGACCGTGGTGATGAATGTACAACCCGATGGCGGCGAAGCGGCCAGTGGTGATAGGTGACCAACCGAAGCTGACTCTGTGGCAGGCTGCACGGTGGTTATGGTGGTGGGGCGTGCGGCATGGCCGAGTTGTTATCTGGTGTCCAACCGATGGCGACCATGAAGTGAACCATGGTGATGAGGGTGACCAAGCGATGGCGGCAGGCGGACCGAGTGGCGATGAGGGTGACCGAACCGATGGCGGGCAGGCGGCGAGTGTGCGATAAGGTGACCAACCGATGGCGGCAGCTTGGTGACAAGAGTGGTGATGGATTCTCAATGCGAAGCTGTGTGGCGTGGCCAAAGGTCGTGATAAGAGTGACCAACCGATGGCGATCTGGCGAAGCGGCAGTGGTGACCAATGGTGACCAACCGATGGGTAGCGTCATGTGGCGGCGGTGGTGATGAGGTGACCAGACCCGATGAAGCGGCCTGAAGCGCGGCCAAGTGGTGATGAGGTGACCAGCGATGGCGGCGTGGCAGGCGTGACGAGTGGTGATGGGGTGACCAACCGATGGCGCTGGCGTGGGCAGCGAATGGTTATGGGGTGACTAACCCGATGGCGGCGGCGAATGGTAATGGGTGACCAGCGATGGCGGCCTTCAGGCGAAATGAGTGGTGATGGTGACCAACCGATGGCGTGTAGGTCGGTAGAATGGTTATGTAAGGGTGATGGTACCAATGGCTGACAGCGTGAAGCGGCGAGTGGTGTATGGTGACCAACCCAATGGCGGCAGAGGCGTGAGTGGTGGTGACCGTGGAGTGGCCAGCCGTAAGTCTTGTGGTGTGAACCGATGGCGGCCAGCGCGGGCTGAATGGTTATAAGGTGACCAACCCTATGGCGACATGAGGCGGCAGAATGGTTATGGGGTGACCAACATGGCGGCAGCAGCGTGGGTGGCGAATGGTTGATGGTGATGACCAACCGATGGCGGGCGAGGTGGCGAGTGGTGATGGGGTGACCAACCGATGGCGCTCAGCCAGAGGCGGCCGAGTGGTGATAAGGTGTAGCAATCGATGGCGGCAGGCGGACCAGTGGTGATAAGGGTGACCAAATGCGCTGCCTTGGCGGCCAGTGGTGATGAGGTGACAAGCCGATGGCGTCTATGTGGCGGCTGATTGGTGATGAGCCGATGGCGGCAGCGAAGTGACGGTGGTGATAAGGTGTACACCCGATGGCTGACGGCGAGTATCGGTGAGTGATGGTGTCAACCGATGGCCGGCCGTATGATGAATTATGATGGTGACCGGCCGATGGCGGCGAAGTGGCCGGTGGTTATGAGGTGACCACGCCGGATGGCGGCTGTGCGGCCGTGGTGATGGGAGGTGACCAGCCAATGGCGCAGCGCAGTGACAGATGTTGTTATGGTGACCAACGATGGCGGCAGCGTGGCGAGCGTACTAGTGGTGGTGACCAAGCGATGTGCGGGAGGCGGTCAGTGGCGATGGGGTGACCAACCGATGGCGTGAAGTGACAGTGGTGATGGTGACCAGACCGATGTGGCGTAAGCAGGTTATGAGGATGCCCAACCGATGGCGTGGTAGGCGGCCGAGTGGTGATGAGGTGTGACCAACCGATGGCGGCGACAGCGGCGAGTGGTGGAGGTGACCAACCGATGGCGGCAGCGTGGGGCCGCCAGTGGTAATAAGGTGAGCAACCGATGGCTCTGGCGGGCGGCCATTGCTTGATGGTGACCAACCGATGGCGGCCTTGTGAAGGCGGCCAGGTGGTGATGAAGTGACCACGGTGGTGACGCAGAGACGGCGAGTGGTGATGAAGGTGACCAACCGATGTATGGCGTGGGGGCGACGAAGATGGTTATAGAGTGACCACCCGATGGCGGCCTTGAGGCGGCGTGAGATGGTAATGAAGGTGACCAACCGATGGCGGCGTCTTGATGCGACCGGTGGTGATGAGTGTGAGCAACCGATATGTCTGCGGCAGTGATCGGACTCTTGATAGAGGTGACCAACCAATGAAAGCGGCAGCCAGACTGACGAGTGGTGATAAGAATGACCAACCGATGATAAAGCGCAGCAGAGGCGCGAAGTGGTGATGAGGTGACCAACCGATGGCGTAGCGTGGCGGGGAGATGGTTATGAGGTGACCAACCGATGGCGATCGTGAGGTGGCCAGTGGTTATGGGGTGACCACCGATGGCGCATGGCGAAGGCGTGGAAATGGTGATAAGGTGACCAACTGATGGCGATGCGCAGGCGGTGATTGTTATGGGGTGACCAGCCGATGGTGATCTTGTGAAGTGACGAGTGGTGATAAGGTGACCAACGATGGCAGCAGGGGCCAGTGGTGAGAGGTGACCAGCTGATGGCGGTGTGACGGCTGAAATGGTTCGAGGTGACCGCCGATGGCGTCGTGAAGCGTGGCGGAAGTGGTGATATCGGTGACCAACCGATGGCTGTCTGGCGTGAAGCGGCCAGTGGTGATAGGTAATGACCAACCGATGGCGGCGGCTGAGGCGGCGAGTGGTGATAGGGTGACCAACCCGATGGCGGCGGCAGGGGCGGCGAATGGTTATGAGGTGACCAAGCGATGGCGGCGTCGGTAGTAGAATGGTTATGGGGTGACCAACGAGTATGGCTTGTAGCACGGGTCGAGTGGTTATGGGGTGACCAACCCATGGCGGCTTGTGCCCAGTGGTGATAAGTGGTGACCGGCCGATGGCGATCTTGACGGTGATGAGGAGGTGATTAGGTGACCTGGCGATGGCGGCCTTGAAGTGGCGATGGTTATGGTGATCAACCCGATGGCGTAGCATCGGGTGACGTAGAAGTGGTTATGGGTGACCAACCCGATGGCGACGGCCTTGAGGCGTGGTGGTGATGAGGTGACCAACCAATGGCGGCGACTGCACGGTGACCCGAGAGTTGTTATGAAGTGACCAACCGATGGTGATGTGAAGGCGGCGAGTGGTGATAAGGTGACCAACCGATGGCAATGCGGCGGGGCCACCGACTGGTGATGAGGTGACCAACCCGATGTGACGTGGCAGGCGGCGTGAAATATGATTCTGACCAACCGATGGCGTCTGGCAGAGGCGGCGAATGGTGATGAGGTGACCAACCCGATGGCTGTCTGTGAGGCGGCAGAGTGGTGATGAGGTGACCAACCGATGGCGGCCTTCGGGGCGGCGAGTGGTGATGGGGTGACCAACCGATGGGCTGACAGCCTTGAGGCGGCCGAATGGTTATGGTGACCAGCAGATGGGCGGCCGTGAAGCGGTCCGAATGGTTATGGGGTGACCAACCAGATGGCGGCAGCGTGCAGGTCGGTAGGGTGGTTATGGGGTGACCAACCGATGGCTGACCCAGTGGTGATGGGGTGACCAACGGATGTGGCCAGGCAGTGGTGACGGTTATCTAAGGTGCTGGCGATGGCGGCCAGCAGCGGGCGGCTGAATGGTTATGAGGTGATCAACCCGATGGCGGCCAGCGGGCGGAGTGGTTATGGTGTGCAACCAGATGGCGTAGCAGGCGGCGAATGGTGGTAAGGTGACCAACCCGATGGCGACGCGCAGCAGGCGAGCAGTGGTGATGGCGTGTGCAACCCGATGCAAGCGCGGCGCGGGCGTGCAGATGGCGATGAGGTGACCAACCGATGGCGGCCAGCAGAAGCGGCCAGTGGCGATGGGTGGTGACCAACCGATGGCGATCGCGCCCGGCGGCGAGTGGTGATGGAGGTGACCAACCGATGGCGGCCAGCATGGCAGGCAGAAGTGGTGATGAGGGTGACCAACCGATGGCGTCACAGTGAGAGTGACGGTGTGGTGATGGGTGACCAAACCGATGAAATGCGGCAGTGGTGACGAAGATGGTTATGGGGTGACCAACCGATGGTGACGAGCGTGAGGCGACCAGATGGTTATGGGTGACCAACAGATGGCGGCCTGGGGGCGGCGAGTGGTGATGAAAGGTGACCAACGATGGCGACGCTGTGAGTGACCGAGTGGTATGAGTGACCAAGCAATGGTGACCCGTGGGCTGAATGGTTATAAGGTGACCAACCTAGTGGCGTGCAGCAGGCAGACGAATGGTTATGGGTGACCAACCGATGGCGATCGTGGTGACAAATGGTTATGGGGTGACCAACCCGATGCGCGTGAGGCGGTGAGTGGTGATGGGGTGATAGCCGATGGCGGCCAGTGGACGGTGGATGGTGATGAAGTGACTAGTCGATGAGCGGCGACGCGTGGCAGAGTGGTGATGAGGTGACCGTGGAGTGGGGACGATGAAATGGGTGGTGGTGGATGAGGTGACCAACCGATGTAAGCGGCGAAGTGAAATGGTAGGTGGTGATGAAGGTGACCAATCGGATGGCGGCAGCGCGGTGCCAGATGGTGATGGTGACCAACCGATGGCGGCGTCATGAAGTGGCGAGTGGTGATGGGGTGACCCAATGGCTGGTGAGTGGTGATGACCCGACCACCGATGGCGACCAGCGGGGCGGTGGTGATATGAATTGATCGGTCGATGGCGGCGCTCAATGGAATGTGAACCCGATGGCGGCCAGGCGCCGATGGTTATGGGTGACCAACCGATGGCGTGCGAGGCGGCGAGGTGGTGACGGGTGACCAATGGATGTAAATGACGGGCGTGAGTTGTGACCAGGGTGATGCGGCCAATTAAGCGTGAGTGACGGTAGTGATGAGGTTGACCAGATGGATGCAGCAGGACGTGAAGTGACGGAGTGGCGATGAGAGTGACCAACCAATGGCGGCCTGAAGTGACTGAGTGGTGATGAGGTGACAACGGTGCGTCATGTGGGTGACCAAGTGATGATGGTGACCAACCGATGGCACGTCTGGTGACGAGTGATGGCGTCACCAACCGATGGTGGTGGCAGAAGCCAGATGGTGATAAATGACCAACCTATGGCGGTCCAGCGGCGTAGAGTGGTGATGAATTGAACAACCGATGGATGTGGCGTGAGGCGGCGAGATGGTAATGGGGTGACCAACCGATGGCTCTGGCAGACGCGCCAGTGCTGATGGGGTGTAACCGATAAGCGGCCTTGTGGGGCATTGAGTGGTGATGGGGTGACCATTGAGTGAAGCGTGGCGCGCCAGTGGTGATGGTGACCAATGGGTAAGCGGCGCTGATTGGTGATGGTGGTAGGCCGATGGCGGCGAGGCGGCGAGTGGTGATAAGTGTACAATCGATGGCGTGGCGGCTCAATGGTTTAAGGGTGACCAATGATGGCGGCCTGCGAAGCGGCGAAATGGTTATGGTTGACCAACCGATAAAGCGGCCTGTGGCGGCAGAATGTTTATGAGGTGAACAATCGATGGCGGCGTCGCAGAGGCGGCCGAGTTGTTATGAGGTGACCAACGATGGCGATGCCGGCGGCGAAGCTGGTTATGATAGTGACCGACCCGATGGCGTCAGGCAGCGGCGGCAATGGCGATGAGGTGATACCAATGGCGGCAGCGAAATGGCGCCAGTGGTTATGGTGACCAACCGATGGCGTCGCGAAGGTAATGGCGAGTGTGATGGGGTGACAATGAGTAGCGCGCAGCGAAGGCGGCAGAGTGGTCGATAGCGTCAGGTAATGCGATGGCCGGCAGCAAGGCGGCACGTGGTTATGGGTGACCAACCGATGGCGGCGTCTTGGGCGGCGAGTGGTGATGGTGACCAACCGATGGCGGCGCGTAAGTGACAAGTGGTAATGAGGTGCCGTGCGATGGCGGCGTGGGCGGCCAGTGGCGATGGAGTGAAAAACCGATGGCGGCCTGTAGGCGGCCCGAGTGATGGTGACAACGATGGCGATAGCGGGCGGCGAATGGTTATGAGGTGACCAAGCGATGGCGGCAGTGTGGCCAAGTGGTTATGGGGTGACCAACCTATGGCGGAGGCGGCAAGTGGTGATGAGGTGACCAATGCGATGGCTGACGCGGTGACGAGTGATAATGAGGTGTGTGACCGATGGCGGTGAGCTGAATGGTTGTATGAGGTGATCGGCGATGGCGACCGTGAAGCGGCGGTGGTTATGGGGTGACCAACCGATGGTGGCCTTGGTGACAGCGTGGTGATGGTGACCAACCGATGGCGTCAGCGTGAAGGCGGCCAGTGGTGATGAGGTGACATGCGATGGCGGCCAGCGGGCGGCCCGGTGAATGATGAGCGTGCAGCCGGATGGCGACCGCGAGTGTGCGATGGTGATGGATGACCAACCAGATGGCGGCCTGTGAGCGGCGAGTGGTGATGGGTGACCAACCGATGAAGATCTGGCAGCGGGCATAAAATGGTGATCTGGTGACCAACCGATGGCGAAGCAGTGACGAATGGTTATGGTGTGACCAACCGATGGCGGCCTGGCAGGCGGCGAATGGTTATGGAGCAACCGATGGCGGCAGGGGCGTGATGGTGACGGTGACCACCCGGTGGCGAAGTGGTGATGAGGTGACCAACCGATGGCGGCGGCGCCGGTGACGATGGTGACCCGAATGACCAACCGATGGAAGCGAAGTGGTGTGCGGTGGTGACTGAATGGGTGTGATGACCGAGTGGTTATGGGCGAACCCGGTAGGTGAAATGTGAGGTGACCAGCCGATGGCGGCAGCGGCAGATTGTGGTGATAAAGTGTGCAACCGATGGCGGCGGCGCTCAATGTGGATGAAGGTGACCAACGATGGCGATCTGTGAAATGACCAGTGGTGATCGGGTGTGTGATGGGTTGACCAACCGATGGCGAGACAGGCGGCGAATGGATATGGTGACCAGGCGATGGCGGCCTTGGGCGACGGTGTGTTATGGTGACCAACCGATGGCGGCAGCAGGCGTGGTGATGACAGTGGACAAACGATGGTGGTGACGGCTGGTAGGGTGGTGATGAGGTGACCCAGTGGCGTGGTGGGCGGCAGTGGTGATAGGGTGACCAGACCGATGGGCGTCAGGCGATGCGTGGTGAGTGTTATGAGTGATGACCAACCCGATGTATGACGTCAAGTGGTGATGGCGTGACCAACCGATGGCGTATGGCGCTGATGGTGATGGTGACCAACCTATGGCGACTGTAGGCGCTGAATGGTGATGAGGTGAACCAACCGATGGCGTAGTAGAAGATGGTATCAAGATGACCAATATGGACCAATGTTGAGGTGATAAAGTGGTGATATGAGATGTGCGGCCGTCCGGTAGCGGCAGGTAGTGGTTATGGGGTGACCAACCGATGGGCGTGGGCGAAGCGTGGTGGTGATAAGTGATGGCCAGAATATGGCGATGTGTGACGAAAGGTGGTTATGAGGGTGACCAACCGATGGGTAGCGATGGTGACCAGTGGTGATCGGTGATAATGGATGAAAAACGGCGTATGGAGTGACAATTAGTGATGGCGAATGGCGGCGGCCGGATGGCGATCTGATGGCGGCGTGAAGATGTAATTGATGATGATTGACCAAATGAGTAAAGCTGACGGCTGGTAGTAGAATGGTGATGTGAACGACCAACCGATGGCGTATGAAGTGGAGACGGCCAATGGTGATCGAGGTGAGCCATTGGATAGCGTGACGGGACGGTAGGCTATAAAGGCTTGACCGACTGCTGGCGGGTGAAATGATAGATGATAAGGGTGACCGGCCAGATGTGTGATGAAATGACAGATGGTGATAGGGTGACCAACAGATGGTGACCTCAAGAAACCCGAGATAAGTTTATAGCGTGACCAATAGTGTGATGTGACAGTGCCAGAATGGTTGTCGGTGAATAACCAGATGGTAGCAGCAGGATGGCCGTGGGTTAGAGTGGGGTGACCAACCAATGGTGATCTTGGCCATGGCTGACCATCTTGCGTCATGGTGATTGACCAATAGGTGACCACAGCGGAGATGGCATGGAAGTGGTGATGAGGTGACCAACAGATGGCGGCCCTTGTCTGGTGAGCGGCGTGGTGATGAGGTGACCAGCGATGGCGTGCAGGGCGGCGATGGTTGTGATAATTGTACCAACCGATGGCGGCTGGCAGAGGTGACGGAATGGTGACCAGATGACCAACCGGCTGACTCTGTGTGGCGCCAATGGGTATGGTGCGGCCAGCGATTCCGGCCTAAGCAGAGTGGTGATGAGGTGACCAACCGATGGCGGGCAGGGCGGCGGTGGTCGTGAGGTGACCAACCGATGGCGTGGCGTGGGGTGGCGAATGGTTATAGGAAATGATGGCGATGGCGTAGCGTGGCGGCAGATAAACGTGACCAACCGATGGCGGCGTCTGAAGCGAGCAGTGGTGATGGGTGACCAACCGGATGGCGGCGTCTTGGAGGCCGGTGGCTATGAGGTGACCAACCAGATGGCGGCCAGGAGCGCCGGTGGTGATGGGTGACCACCGATGGCGGGGCGGGGCAGTGGGATTGACCAACATGGGGTGGCGCAGAATGGTTGAGTGGTGCCAAATGGCCGTGGAGGTTATGGGTGACCGATGGAAATGCAGGTGACGGGTGGTGATGGTGAACCGATGGCGTGGCCTTGGTGGGGATGGCGAGTGGTGGTATGGGTAACGCCGATGGCGTCTGGAGGCGTCGGTTGGTATAAGGTGGCACCGATGGCGGCGGGGCGGGTGGTGATAGGTGACCACCGATGGGGCGGGCGGCAATGGTGATGGGGTGACCACCGATGGCGGCAGCGGGCGGAATGGTTATGGGTGCCAAGCCGTGGGCGGCTGACATGTTGGTGGTGGTGACCAAGAGGCGGCGAGACGGCAGTGGTATGAGTGACCAACCGATGGGGCGCTGGCGGCATGGTGATGAGGTGACCAGCGGAGTGGCGGCGGCAAGTGGTGATGGGCAACCGATGGCGGCTGAAGTGGTGATGGGTGAAACCGATGGTGGTTGTGGGCCCGAGTGGTGATGGGTGCAACGATGGCGGGCAGGTGGTGATGGTTGATAATGGGTGGGCGGTGGTGGTGATGGGGTGACCACGGGAGTGGTGATGGGGTGACCAACCGATGGCGTGTGGGCGGCTGAGTGGTGATGGGTGAACCGTGGGTTGGGTGACGTGGTGATGGGTGACGGCGTGGCGGGGCGGGTGGTGATGGGTGACCAAACCCGGGCGGGCGGGTGAGAGGTCCGATGGCGGCCGGCGGCAATGGTATGGTGACCCGATGGCGGCGGGTGGTGATGAATGTGACCAACCGATGGCGGCAGCGTGGTGGATAGGTGACCGATGGCGGCCAGGCGGGAATGGTGATGAGGTGACCAACGAATGGCGTGTGGCGGCAGTGGTGATGGGTGACCAACCGATGGCGGCGGCGGCAGGTGGTGATGGGTGACCGATGGCGGCAGGGCGAGTGGTGATGGGTGACCCGATGGCGGCTGCGGCGTGGTGATGGGTGACCACCGATGGCGCGTGGCGTGGTGATGGTGACCAACGATGGCGGCAGGCGGCGAGTGGTGATGGGTGACCACCGATGGGCATGGAGCGAAGATGGTGATGAGGTGGGCCCGATGGGCGGGCCTGTGAAGGGCGGTGGTGATGAGGTGACCAAGATGGCGGCCGGCCATGGTGATGGGTGACCAAGGATGGCGCGTGGGTGGTGATGGGTGACCAAGCGATGGCGGTGAGGGTGACGGGTGGCGATGGGAAGGGTGAAGACAGATGGGGCCAGGGGTGAGTGGTTATGGGTGAAACCGATGGCTGATGGAGAAGTGGTGGGACCCCGATGGGTGGGGTGCCAAGGATGGATTGGAGTGGGTGATGGTGGCCACGATGGTGTGTGGCGAAGTGGTGGTGATGGGTGACAACCGATGGCGGCAGGCGTGACCAAGTGGTGATGGGTGACCAAGATGGCGGCCAGCGAATGGATGGGTGACACCGGTGGGATGGAGGCGGTGGGATGGGTGACCCCGATGTGGTGGAGGCGGGAGTGGTGATGGGTGCCAACCGATGGGGCGTGGGCGGCAGTGGTGATGGTGAAATGGCGGCGGGAGGGGCCGTGGTGATGGTGACCAACGATGGGTGAAGGAAGGCGGTTGTGTGGTGTGACCGATGGCGGAGAGTGGGTGGGAAGTGACAACCGATGGCGGCGAGCGGCTAAGTGGTGATGGTGACCAACCGATGGCGGCGAGCGTGAATGGTATAGGTACCGCCGATGGCGGCGTGGGGAAAATGGTGGTGAAGGTGGTGCGCCGAGGCGATTGTGAGGCGATGGCGGTGGTGATGGTGACCAACCCGATGGCGGGGAGTGGTGATAGGGTGACCAACCGATGGCGGCAGGAAGGCCAGGTGGTGATGAGGTGACCAACTGATGGCGGCGGGGGCAAGGTTGGTGATGGGCCAGATGGCCGGGAAGGCGGGTGGTGATTGAACCATGGCGGAAGGGCGTGGTGATTGGTGAGATGGGGGCCTGGAATGGTTGGCGATGGCGGCGGCGGGCGATGGTATGGGTGACCAACCGATGGCGGCGGAAGCGGTGGTGTAGGTGACCACGATGGCGGCAGGCGGCAGTGGTGATGGTGACCAACCGATGGCGGCAGGCGGCGAAGTGGTGATGGGTGACCAACCGATGGCGGCCTTAGGGCGTGGTGATGGTTGACCAACCGATGGCGGCGGCGGCAGTGGTATGGTGTGCCAACCGATGGCGGCCGGCTGCCAGGTTGATGGGTGACCAAGATGGCTGGCCTGAAGCGGGAGTGGTGATGAGGTGACCAGCGATGGCGTGCGAAGGTGGTGATGGGGTGACCGATGGCGGGCAAGGCGGAGTGGTTATGGGTGACCAACCGATGGCGGCGTGAGCGAAGTGGTTGGGTGACCAACCGATGGCGGCGGTGGGTGGTGTGGTGACCAACCGATGGCGGGCGGGGCGTGGTGATGGGGTGACCAACGATGGCGGCAGGCGGGCGATGGGGTATGAGGGTGACCAAGATGGCGGCCAGCGGGGCGAGTGGTATGGGTGACCGGCCGATGGCGGCAGGCGGCGGCTGGTGATGGGTGACCAACCGATGGCGGGTGATGGTGACCAGATGGCGGCGGCGAAGTGGTGATGAGGTGACCAACCGATGGCGGCCGGCGGGATTTATGGTGACACCGTGGCGTGGTGGCGATGGTGAAGGTGACCAACGATGGCGGCTGGGCGCGGTGGTGATGAGTGACCAACCGATGGCGGCCAGGGTGAGTGGTGATGGGTGACAACCGATGGCGGCAGCGGGCGGCAATGGTTATGGGTGACCACCGATGGGCGGGGCGTGAGTGGGATGGGTGACCATGATGGCGATGTGAGGGCGTGGTTATGGGTGACCAACCGATGGCGGCGGCAGTGTGATGGGGTGACCAACCGATGGCGGCTGGCGGCCGGTGGGTGGTGACCAATGGTGCTGGCGAATGGTTATGGGTGACCAAATGGCGGAGAGGCGCGTGGTTATGGGTGACCAACCGATGGCGGCTGGGGCACAGTGGTTGATGGTGACCACCGATGGGCTTGGCCGGCAGTGGTGATGGTGACCAACCCGATGGCGTGGGCGGCAGTGGTGATGGTGACCAGATGGCAGGTGGGCGGTGGTGATGAGGTGACCAGATGGCGGCGGGGCGATGGTGATGGTGTCACCGATGGCGGAGGCGGAATGGTTATGGTGACCAAGAATGGCCTTGAAGCGGCAGATGGTTATAGGTGACATGGGTGGTGGTGGCTGACGGGTGGTGATGGTGACCAACCGATGGCGGCGGCGGTGCGAGTGGTTATAGGGTGCAAGATGGCGGCCGGGGGCCGAATGGTTATGGGTGACCAACCGATGGCGGACGCCGGCCGGATGGTGATAAGGTGACCAACCGATGGCGGCGTTGTGAAGGCGGCCGAGTGGTGATGGTGACCAACGATGGCGGGCTGACGAGGTGGTGATGGTGACCAGACCGGAATGGAGGTGCGGAGGCGGGGACGTGTGGTGATGGTGAACGGATGGCGCGGCAGGCGGCGAATGGTTATGAGGTGACCAACCTGATGGGTTGAACGAGGCGGCGGTGGTTATGGGTGACCGATGGGTGGTGGCGGCGGTGGTGATGGGTGACCCGATGGCGGAGCGGGTGCGTGGTGATGGGTGCACCCGATGGCGGCCGGTGGCGAGTTGGTTATGGGTTGACCACCGATGGCGGCAGCGGGCGGCGGATGGTAAGTGACCAACCGATGGCGGCAGCAGGGGCCGAGTGGTGATGAGGTGACCAACCGATGGCGGCGGCGGAATGGTGTGAGGTGACCAACCGATGGCGGCGGCAGGGCGGTGGCCAGATAGGTAGGTGATGGTGACAACCCGATGGCGAAATCGAGCGGATGGTTGAATGGGTGATGACCAGGAGGCTGGACAGTGGTAGGGTGACAAGTGGGTTGAGGCAATGGTAGAGGTGCCAAATGGGGGAAAGCCCGGGTGGTGATGGTGACCAACCGATGGGGCAGGGGTAGTGGTTGGGTGACCAACCGATGGCCGTGGGGTGGTAGGGGGCCAAGGATGGGTGGGGGGAAAGGGATGGGTGACCAAAAATGGTGGTGGGGGGTGGTGTGTGCAGAGTGGAGGCGGGTGGTGTGGGCCCCGTGGGGGCCGGGTGGTGTGGTGACCAAGATGGTGGCGAAAGGGGGGTGGTGGGTTGACCAAAGATGGCGGGGCCCGGGGGGATGGTGAGGGTGGGTGGAGGCGACTTGGGTGGGTGACCCCGGGTGGTGCGGGGTTGGGGATGGGGTGCCAAGGGTGGGGAGGGGTGGGGTGAGGTGGCGTGGAGGGGCACTGGCAGGGGGTGGGAGATGGTGATGGTGGCGTGGGTGAGCGGCGGGCGGCGAGTTGTTATCAGGTGACCAACCCGATGGCGGCGAGCCAGAAGGTGACCCGATAAATGTCAGATGATACGTGGAGTAAGCGACAGCAGGCGGCGGTGGTGATGGTGACCAACGATGGCGGGGCAGCCAGTGGCGATGATGAGGTGACCAACCCGATGGCCAGCCCCGTGAAGTGGTGGGGTGACCAACCGATGGCGTGGCAGAGCGGCCCGAGTGGTGATAGGTTGACCAACCCGATGGCGATGCATGAAGCGGCAGTGGTGATGAGGTGACCCGATCGATGCGGACGGTGGTGGCATGGTGACCAGCCGATCGCGGCCGGCGCAGAAGTGGCTGAATGGTTATAAATTGATCAGCCGATGGCGGCAGCGACGAATGTGATGAGTGTGTGTAAGTGGTGAAAATGGCGGCAGTGGTTATGGGGTGACCAGCCCATGGCGGCCAGGCGTGGTGGTGATGAGTTGACCAACGATGGCGGCGGGAAGCGAGAGTGATAATGAGATGGGCGTCGATGGCGGCCGCGTGGGGTGACTGAGTGGTGATGGGGTAATCAACCCGATGGCGGCCTTGAGGCGGCCGAGTGGTTATGAGGCGATCTGTGATGGCGTGGCCGAAGTGGTGATGGGTGACCAATGGATGGCGGTCGCGCAAATGGCGAGTGTGTGAAGGTGACCAACCCGATGGCGTCGTGAGGCTGACCGGCGAGTGGTGATGGGGGTGACCAACCGATGGCGGCGGCAGGCGGCGAGTGGTGATGGAAGTGACCGTAGATGAAATGGCGGCAGGCGGCTGAGAGTGGTGATGGGGTGACCAACCGATGGCGGCAGCGAGGCGGCGAGTGGTGATGGTGACCAACCGATGGCGGCAGCGGGGGGCGGTGGCTGATGGGGTGACCAACCGATGGCGGCGAAGTGGTGAATGGTGAACTGACCAACTGATGGTGATCTTGTGAGCAGTAGAAGATGGTGATAGGTGACCAACCATTGCGCATACCAAGTGACGAATGGTATAAGGTGACCAACCGATTAAGCGGCGAGGGCTGACGAGTGGTGATGGTGACCAACCGATGGTGATCTGGCAGAGGTGACCCATTGCTGATGAGGTGACCAACCAATGGCGACCGCGGGGCGTGACCGTGGTGATGGGGTGACCAACCCGATGGCGGCGTGCGGGCGGCCCGAGGTGGTGATGGGGTGACCAACAGCGATGGCGTAGCAGTGGGGCAGCGAGAATGGTTATGGGGTGACCAACCGATGGCGACTTGAGGCGGCAGTGGTGATGGGGTGACCAACGATGGTGTCAGCAGGCGTGACGGAAGTAGTGATGGGGTGACCGGTACCGTCGCGGACTTGGTCGGCCCGAGATGGTTATGAATGACCAACCAATGGGGCCTGTGCAGAATTCGGCGAAGATGGTTATGAGGTGACCAACCAAATCGCGGCCAGCGGTCGGCCAGTGGTTATGGGTGACCAACCAATGGCGACGTGGCGTGGCGACGGTGGTGATGAAGGCTGACCAACCTGTGGCTGACCTGGCGGCCCGAATGGTTATGGAGTGACCAACCCGATGGCGTTGTGACGAGGTAGGATGGTTGTGGGGACCAACGATGGTTAATGAAGTGGTAGATGGTGGTGAGGTGACCAATGGCGATGGCGGTGGCCGGCGGCAGTGGTGATGGGGTGATAACCGATGGGCGGCCTTGTGCAGGTGGGCGTGGTGATGAGGTGACGGGCAACCCATGTGGTGTGGGGTGAAAGTGGTGATAGGTGATGGGCGAAATGGGCTAGCCTTGAGAGGCGACTCTTGATGGGCGTGACCAAACCGATGGCGGCCAGCGAAATGACGAATGAATGATGAGGTGACCAACCGATGGTGGGATCTTGAGGCGGCCAGGAGTGGTGATGGTTGGTGACCGATAGATGTAATGAAGCAACGTGGAAGTGACCCGAATGGTTATGGCGTGACCAACCGATGGTGACGCTAGCAGTGGGGCCAGATGGTAATGGTGACCAAATGATGGCGGCAGAGAACGGCCAGTAGAATGGTGATGAGGTGACCAACCGATGGTGATCGTGCCAGGGGCGTGAAATTGCGATGGAGTGACCAATAATGGCGACCACAGCAGGGACGTAGAGAGTGGTGATGAATTGTGACCGATAGATGGAAGCGTCGTGCAGTGGACGGTGGTGATGAGGTGAGGTAACCGATGAAGCGGCGTGGGCAGTGGGAATGGTTATGAGGGTGACCAACCCGGATGTGTGTGGCAGAGTAGTAGAGATGGTAATAAGGTGACCAACCAGATGGCGGCCTTCAGAGGCGTCTGAGTGGTGATGGGGTTGACCAGCCAGATCGCGACTAGCAGGTCGTGTGCGAAGATGGTTATAAGGGTGACCCGACCGATGGGGAACTGGCAGCAGGCGTAGAGTGTGTTATGGGGTGACCCAACCAAAGCGCTGACCTTGAGAGTGACCCGAGAGTGGTGATGAGGCGGCCGACTGTATGGCTGTGTGGGGCGGCAGAAGATGGTTATGGTGTGACCAACTGGAAATGGCGGGCCAGTAGGCTGTAACACCACGGATGTAAACTTCCCTTTTGGGCGATATATCAATTTGGCCTCATCCAAATCTTGTGGGTTTTGTCATGCTTGGCCTCTTTTGTTTGGTTATGTTGGGTTTTTCTCTTTTCTTTGTTTTGCTCTTTTACCATATTGCATTTGTGCCTCTTGTCATCTTGCATTTCCCTTCTTATCATGTGGTTGTGGTGTTCTCTTACATGTCATGTGGTTGCATGTTTCATTCTCAACTTGCATTACCATCTCCTCTTTCCCTCTCCTTCTTTCCTTTTCAAGGGCTATAATTCCCTTTCTCAATTAATGTTCATCTTCTCCCTGCTAATCTTGCTCTTTGCATTAAACCTCTCTGCCAAATATCTCCTCATTTGAAGTTGTTATGGTCAGGTTCAAAAATGGCACAAGTTTGAAGTATCTCCAAACTTGCATTATTTTTCTAGCTCTAAAAATGTCCATTACAATTTATTTAAATAGTGGAGAATTCAGGAGGTTTGGGATATTTTCCTTTCACTCAAACTCTTTTCATTTCTTCTGTACTTTCTTTTCTCTTCCTTTGGATTTTAAAAAGGAAAAAGAAAGCAGCCAGCAGTGGCAGCCATTAAACCTCCCACTGAGCCCCGGCCTCCCAAGCCTGACCAGCTTCCTCATTGCAGCCGAGGAGCAGGCGCGCCAGCCCGCCTCTCCTCCTGCCTTGCGCAGCACCGCCTTACCCCGCTGGTTCCGTCCACGAAGTGCCGATCCCTTGGCAGCGTCATTCTCATGTTTTCACCCGCCTTTCCTCTCCTCTCGCCATCGCCATGGGGACCGAGGAGCCTGAGGCGTAGGCTCGACCTCGCCTAGCCCTCTTATCCCCTCTCGCGTCAAACCCTAGGGTTCCCTCTCCCTCTACGCCGCCTTGCGAATGTGGAGCCACCAGATTGCCGCCCGCTCCGTCCAGCGCATGCAGGGCGCGTCGCCCAGCGTGCTCTCAACCACCCAAACATCCGTACGTGTCCGTTCTTCTTCCTCGTGTTCGTCTTGTCCCGCCGACTCTGAGGCCCGGATCCCAATTGGGCGCCTTTCCTTCTTCTTCTCGGCGAAACCGGGAAGTTGACCAGGCCCTACGCCCTCGGCCCGCCTCCGTCGCCGATTCCTTGTCCTTGGGAAGGAGGTATAATTACTTCCTCCCTGCTCCTTCCCGTCGTCGCTAGATCTCCGTGGTAGGGTCCGGGCCGTGTCCTTGCCCGCCTCGGCGTGCTCCGGGTGTTAGTTTGGGTTAGAGAGTGTGGCGCGTGGATGCCACGATTTCGGCTTGTCCCCTTGATTCGTGGAGTTCTCTCGTGCGGCGCCCTCTTGCCGGAGCAGAGCCCTGGCGTTGCCTCGCGGCGCCGTCAGTTTTCCTCTCTGTCTTAGGTCGGGGCACATTAGTTGGTCAAGTGGCAGCATCCCGATCCTACCTCCTACTAGCGAGCTGGTTGACCCCGCTCTCTCCTTGGCGACACAGGTTCGACCGTAGCCTCTCCCCTTTTTTTTCTTTTTTCGCGCTCCTCGGTTCGTCTCTGCGTGATGAAGAAGATTGAGGCAGGCCTTCTCTGTCGATCGCGCCGCCCAGTGGTGGTAGTAGCAGGTTTCCAAGTTGGAGAGACCAGGTTGATCCCCAGGCTGTTCTTTTCCAACCCATTTAGCCACTGTCTCTGTGATTAGGGCCACTGTCCGACCTCTTAAGCTACCTCCCCATATGTTATTTTTTTCCTTACCCCGTTTCCATTTCTGGTTTGTTCCCTTGTATGTTTTGAGGCAAGTCCATTTCTGGACATTTCCAAATCTGGAATTGCCATTTAACTTAACCAGGTATAAATAGGTTTTGACTTAATGCTTTTGTGATGATTTCTCTCTCTTGCAACCTAACATATTATATATGTTTTTGGGTGAAAAATCCCTGTAACTCAGTGGTGGCATTAGTTTCTGCATTTGAGCAAGTTTATGATCATGCCTTTTGCGTCCTGTTTATGTGTTGTTTTCATTGGGCATTATTGGTCATTTGATTTATGCTATGATGTAGTTTACACGTGCATGGGTTTTGTGCATCATGCTGTGTTATGTATGAGTTTCTCACCATTCTGTTTTATATATCAACCGTGCATCCATTTCGTGATCTTTATATCGATTTCATGAAATCATCTCATCTTTCGATGGCATACTTGGTTTACAAGATGATGCACAGTTTTTCATTATTCGAGACGCATCGCATTGCATATCATCCATATCATGTCATGTTTTGCATCATGTTGATTGTGCATTACATAATGATTTATTGTGTTCCTTTGTTTGTGTTGTTGCTGGGTAGACAGGAGGCGAAATGCGTGAGCGAGCCTGTTGGAAACGTTTTAGGATCAAGCTTTCGACAACTCAAAGAGACATTGCGAGCAAGATGACCATACCCTCAAAATCACTTCTATCTTTAGCTTTGAATAGTGCTGCTCTTTTTGCTATGCCTATGCTCGCGATGCCTACACTTGCTATATCATGCCACCCATATTGCCATATCAGCCTCTAACCATCCTTTTCCTAGCAAACCGTTGTTTGGCTATATTTACCGCTTTACTCAACCCCTCTTATAGCGTTGTTAGTTCAGGTGAAGATGAAGTTTGTTCCTTGTTGGAACATGGAGATGTTGTTCCTTGTTGGAACATGTTTACTTATTGAGGATATCACAATATATCTTATTTAATTAATGCATCTATATACTTGGTAAAGGGTGGAATGCTCGGCCTTATGCAGTGTTTTGTTCCACTCTTGCCGCCCTAGTTTCAGTCATATAGGTATTATGTTCTTGAGTTTTGCGTCCCTAACGGTCGGGTGATTATAGGACCCCTTGCATTCGCTTTGAATAAGACTTTTCAGCAAGGCCCAACATTGGTTTACCATTTGCCTCACCTAGCCCTTTTCCCATTGGTTTCGCAAAGCCAGGTCATCTTTATTAACCCCGGACCAGTGCTCCTCTAGTGCTGGCCCGAACTAGAGCTACTGCTGCGCGCCCCTCAAGTAACTTTCGAGTTTGGTTTTACTCGTGCAGACTGTCTCATCGGTGTGCACTGAGACGAGATATGTGCAGCTCTGCTCGAGGTTGTCGCACATCCGGTGGCTTGCTGTCTTGTTTTATTGCTGTCGAAATGTCTTGTTGTCAGGATTCAGAGACTGATCCAGGTCTTCCGGGAGAAGAATATCCTTAGTTGATCGTGAGAGCTCATCATGGGCTAAGTTGGGACACCCTGCGAGGTTTTATCTTTTCAACCGTGCCCGCAGTTATGTGGCAGATGAATTTGTTAATGTCGGTTGTAGAAAACCCAAAGTTGATCTTAATTAAAACATCAATAGCGTGTGTAACGTGATGGTCTCTTCTCGTGAGTCAGGAAGTGAACACTGATGTTGGAGTTATGCTTGGCGTAAGTAGTTTGGGATCACTTCAGTTGATCGTTCCGTGGTTTCCAAATCCGTTCTTTGCTTCTCTTAAACTCCTCTTTGTATGTTAGCCACCATATATGCTGAGCTTGCTGCAGCTCCACCTCTGCTACTCTTGTCTACCTATAAGCTTAAATAGTCTTGATCTCGCTGGGTGTGAGTTGCTGAGTCCCGTGACTCACAGGATACTTCAAAACCAGTTTGCAGGTGCCGATGGGCCGATCACAGGTGATTTTTTGAGCTCAAGGAGGAGCTCGATGAAGATCTTGTCATGCATTGTTGTTGTCGTTTCAGATGATCGATGGTGGAGCCAGTTGGGGCGATCGGGGATCTGTGTAGCATTTAGGTATCTTCTTTTATTTTAGTTCCGTGGTCGGACCTTGAGTGTACTCTGTATGATGTAATGCTTTACTCATGTATTGTGTGAAGTGGCGATTGTAAGCCAACTGTATCTTTTCCTTATGTATTACATGGGTTGTGTGCAGATTACCTCACTTGCGACATTGCTTTCAATGCGGTTATGCCTCTAAGTCGTGCCTCGACCGTGGGAGATATAGCACTTGTCGAGAACGTTCAAGTTGGTGTGGCGGCAGTGGTGATGAGGTGACCAACCGATGGCGGCAGGCGGCGGCCGAAGTGGTGATGAGGTGACCAACCGATGGCGGCAGAGGCGCCGTGAGTGGTTATGAGGTGACCAACCGATGTAAGCGTGGCAAGCGGCAGTGGTGATGGTGACCAACCGATGGCGGCGCCAGGCGGCGAGTGGTGATGAGGTGACCAACCGATGGCGGGCGAAAGGCGGTGAATGGTGACCAATGATGGTGACCAACCTGATGGCGGCGCGTGGCGGCGGCCAGGTGGTGATGGGGTGACCAACCGATGGCGTGGTGAGGTGACCAACCGATGGCGGCAGATGGGGCGGCGAGTGGTGATGAGGTGACCAACCGATGGCGGCCTTGGGAAAAGCCCGGTGGTGATGGGTGACCAACCGATGGCGGCGCCGGTGGCGGTGGTGATGAGGTGACCAACCGATGGCGGCAGCAGGCGGCAGTGGTGATGAGGTGACCAACCGATGATGAGCAGGGTGACAGTGGTGATGATGGTGACCAACCGCAGTGGTGATAAGGTGCAGCGATGGCGGCGAGGTGAGCGAGTGGTGATGAGGTGACCAACCGACCGATGGCGGTGGTGATGAGTGCGGCGATGGCGGAAGTGGTGATGGTGACCAACCGATGGCGGCCTTGTGGCGGTGAGTGAGTGGTGATGAGGTGACCAACCGATGGCGATGCAGGCGGCGAAGTGGTGATGGGGTGACCAACCGATGGCGGCGGGCGAGTGGTTATGAGGTGACCAACCGATGGCGGCAGAGGTGACCAGTGGTGATGAGGTGACCAACCGATGGCGGCGGTGAAGCGGAAGTGGTGATGAGGTGACCAACCGATGGCGTGTGGGGTGCAGAGTGGTGATGAGGTGACCAACCGATGGCGGCAGGCGAGGGCGTGAGTGGTGATGAGGTGACCAACCGATGGCGGTGATGGGGTGACCAACGGTGGCTGCGGCGAGTGGTGATGAGGTGACCAACCGCCAGTGGTGGTGATGGTGACCAACCGATGGCGGTGAAGCGGCGATGGTGATGGTGGTGATGGTGATGGTGACCAATGGATGGCGGAATGGCGGTGGTGGTGAGTGGATGAGGTGACCAACCGATGGCGTGTGCGCAGGCGCAGTGGTGATGAGGTGACCAACCGATGGCGGCAGGCGGCGGTGGTGGTGATGGGGTGACCAACCGATGGCGGCGGCGACGTGGTGATGGGGTGACCAAGATGGTGATGGTGTGCCAGTGGTTATGAGGTGAAACCGATGGCGGACAGTGGTGAGGTGACCAACCGATGGCGTGGCGGCTCAAGTGGTGATGGGTGACCAACCGATGGCGGTGTGTGAGGCGCAGTGGTGATGGAGGTGACCAACCCGATGGCGGCAGCGCTGTGGTGGCGGTGACCAAGTGGTGATGTGATGGTGACCAACCGATGGCGGCCAGTGTGGTGAGGCCAGTGGTGATGAGGTGACCAACCGATGGCGGCAGGGCGGCGAGTGGTGATGAGGTGACCAGCCGATGGCGGTGTGTAGGCGGCCAGTGGTGATGGTGACCAACCGATGGCGCGGCAGGTGAGTGGTGATGAGGTGACCAACCGATGGCGAGTGGTGATGGCGGCCGCGATGGCGGAGTGGTGATGGTGACCAACCGATGGCGGCGGCAGGCGGCGAGTGGTGATGGTGACCAACCGATGGCGGCAGACGGCGGTGAGAGTGGTGATGGTGACCAACCGATGGCGTGGCGACCAGTGGTGATGAGGTGACCAACCGATGGCGGCAGTGGTGGCGATGGCAGGTGGTGATGGGGTGACCAACCGATGGCGGCCGCAGTGGCGGCAGTGGTGATGAGGTGACCAACCGATGGTGGCGTGCAGGCGGCGAGTGGTGATGGGTGACCAACCGATGGCGGCGGCAGCGGCGGCGAGTGGTGATGGTGACCAACCGATGGCGGTGTGGGCGGCAGTGGTGATGAGGTGACCAACCGATGGCGGCCAGCGGGCGGCGAGTGGTGATGGGGTGACCAACCGATGGTGCGATGGCGTGTGGCGGACCGAGTGGTGATGGTGACCAACCGAGGTGGCAAGCGAGTGGCGTGAGCGGCCAATGGTGCGGTGAGTGGTGATGGCGGTGACCAACCGATGGCGGCGGCGTGGCGGCTGATGGCCAGTGGTGATGAGGTGACCAACCGATGGCGGCGTGGCGGCGAGTGGTGATGGTGACCAACCGATGGCGACGTGCAGGCCAGTGGTGATGGTGACCAACCGATGGCGGCGGTGGTGTGGTGATGGTGACCAACCGGTGATGGCGTGACCAACCGATGGCGGCCGAGTGGTGATGAGGGTGACCAACCGATGGCGGCGATGGTGATGAGGTGCGGCCGATGGCGGCAGTGGTGATGGTGATGGGTGACCAACCGATGGTGGCGGCAGCAGGCGGCAGTGGTGATGAGGGTGACCAACCGATGGCGTGGCCAGGCGGCGAGTGGTGATGAGGTGACCAACCGATGGCGGCGGCAGGCGGCGAGTGGTGATGGGGTGACCAAGCCCGATGGCGGCGTGGGCGGCCAGTGGTGATGAGGGTGACCAACCGATGGCGGCGGTGGTGGTGATGGTGCAGGTGGTGATGTGGTGATGGGTGACCAACCGATGGCGGGCAGCAGTGGCGGCGAGTGGTGATGGGGTGACCAACCGATGGCGGCGAAGTGGCGGCGGTGAGTGGTGATGAGGTGACCAACCGATGGCGTGAGCGGCGCGGCCGGTGGTGATGAGGTGACCAACCGATGGCGGCATGAGGTGGCGAGTGGTGATGAGGTGACCAACCGATGGCGGCGCTTGCAGGCGGCGAGTGGTGATGGGGTGACCAACCGATGGCGGCAGGCGGCGACAGTGGTGATGGGGTGACCAACCGATGGCGGCAGTGAGGCGGCGAGTGGTGATGGTGACCAACCGATGGCGGGTGATGGCGGCGAGTGGTGATGGATGGTGACCAACCGATGGCGATGATGTGAGGCGGCCAGTGGTGATGAGGTGACCAACCGATGGCGGCGTGCAGGCGGCGAGTGGTGATGGTGACCAACCGATGATGGCGTGACCAGCGATGGGCTGAGTGAAGTGGTGATGGGGTGACCAACCGATGGCGGCTTGTGGCGGACGAGTGGTGATGGTGACCAACCGATGGCGGCGTGGGGGGAGTGGTGATGAGGGTGGTGACCAACCGATGGCGGCAGCGTGGTGGCGGCCGGTGGTGATGGTGACCAACCGATGGCGGCGTGAGGCGGGGCGTGAGTGGTGATGAGGTGACCAACCGATGGCGACGGTGGAGGCGGCGAGTGGTGATGAGGGTGACCAACCGATGGCGGCGTGTGGCGGCCGAGTGGTGATGAGGTGACCAACCGATGGCGGCAGGCGGCGAGTGGTGATGAGGTGACCAACCGATGGCGGCCAGGGGCGGCAGTGGTGGTGATGGGTGACCAACCCGATGGCGGCAGCGGTGAATGGTGATGGGGTGACCAACCGATGGCGGCGTGGAGGCGGCGAGTGGTGATGGTGACCAACCGATGGCGGTGACCGGATGGCAGTGGTGATGGGGTGACCAACCGATGGCGACCAACCGCAGTGGTGGGCGGCGAGTGGTGATGAGGTGACCAACCGATGGCGGGCCTTGAGGCGGTGAGTGGTGATGGTGACCAACCGATGGCGGCAGCAGGCGGCAGAGTGGTGATGAGGTGACCAACCGATGGCGGCAGTGGGCGGCGGCCAGTGGTGATGGGGTGACCAACCGATGGCGGCAGCGGCAGGCGGCGAGTGGTGATGGGGTGACCAACCGATGGCGGTGGCAGGCGATGGCGAGTGGTGATAAGGTGACCAACCGATGGCGGGGCAGCGAGGTGGCGAGTGGTGATGGGGTGACCAACCGATGCGTGGCGGGCAGGTGAATGGTGATGGGGTGACCAACCGATGGCGGCGTGGCAGGGGCGGCGAGTGGTGATGAGGTGACCAACCGATGGCGACGATGGCGGCCGAGTGGTGATGGGGTGACCAACCGATGGCGGACAGCGAAGGCGGCGAGTGGTGATGGGGTGACCAACCGATGGCGGCAGCGAGGCGGCGAGTGGTGATGGTGACCAACCCGATGGCGGCAGGCGGCCGAGTGGTGATGGGGTGACCAACCGATGTGCGGCGGGCAGTGGTGATGATGGGTGACCAACCGATGGCGGCGTGGCAGGCGGCAGTGGTGATGGTGACCAACCGATGGCGGTGGCGGCTGGTGGTGATGGTGACCAACCGATGGCGGTGACCAGCCGAGTGGTGATGCGTGACCAACCGATGGCGGTGAGCGGCAGTGGTGATGGTGACCAACCGATGGCGGCGGGCGGTGGTGATGGCGGCAGTGGTGATGAGGTGACCAACCGATGGCGGCAGCAGGCGGCGAGTGGTGATGGGGTGACCAACCGATGGCGGCAGGCGGCGGCGAGTGGTGATGAGGTGACCAACCGATGGCGAGGCGGCGGTGGTGATGAGGGTGCGATGGCATGGTGAGCTGAGTGGTGATGGTGACCAACCGATGGTGGTCTGAGTGCGGCGGACCAGTGGTGATGAGGTGACCAACCGATGGCGGTGAGGCGGCCGAGTGGTGATGGGGTGACCAACCGATGGCGTGTGGGCGGCGGCAGTGGTGATGGGGTGACCAACCGATGGCGGGCAGGCGGCGAGCAGTGGTGATGAGGTGACCAACCGATGGCGAGTGCAGAAGGCGTGCGAGTGGTGATGGGTGACCAACCGATGGCGGCAGAGCGGCGAGTGGTGATGAGGTGACCAACCGATGGCCGATGGTGGCGATAGGGTGGCGGCAGTGGTGATGAGGTGACCAACCGATGGCGGCGGGCGGCCAGTGGTGATGAGGTGACCAACCGATGGCGGCGGCGGGAGGCGGCCGAGTGGTGATGGGGTGACCAACCCGATGGCGGCAGGCGGGCGGCGAGTGGTGATGGTGACCAACCGATGGCGGCGTGGGGCGGCGAGTGGTGATGGTGTGACCAACCGATGGCGGCAGTGGCGGCGGCGAATGGTGATGAGGTGACCAACCGATGGCGGCAGTGAGGCGACGGTGGTGATGAGGTGACCAACCGATGGCGGCAGGCGGCGAGTGGTGATGGTGACCAACCGATGGCGGCGTAGGCGGCGAGTGGTGATGGGGTGACCAACCGATGGCGGCATGAAGATGGCGGCAGTGGTGATGAGGTGACCAACCGATGGCGGTGACGGCGGCGGCCGTGGTGATGAGGTGACCAACCGAGCCGATGGCTTGGCGGCGAGTGGTGATGAGGTGACCAACCGATGGCGGCCAGCGGTGGCGGTGGTGATGAGGTGACCAACCGATGGCGGGCAGCGATGCGTGAGTGGTGATGGTGACCAACCGATGGGCGGCGAGGCGGCGAGTGGTGATGGGGTGACCAACCGATGGCGTGGCTGAGGCGGCGAGTGGTGATGAGGTGACCAACCGATGGCGGCGATGGCGGCGAGTGGTGATGGTGACCAACCGATGGCGGCGAATGGTGATGAGGTGGTGATGAGGTGACCAACCGATGGCGGTGGCGGGCAGGTGGTGATGAGGTGACCAACCGATGGCGGGTGGCAGGCGGCAGTGGTGATGAGGTGACCAACCGATGGCGGCGCGGCAGGCGGCCAGTGGTGATGAGGTGACCAACCGATGGCGGCAGCAGGAAGGTGAATGAGTGGTGATGAGGTGACCAACCGATGGCGGCCTGTGGGCGGCCAGTGGTGATGAGGTGACCAACCGATGGCGGCAGATGTGAGGCGGCAGTGGTGATGAGGTGACCAACCGATGGCGGCGCAGTGGGCTGAGTGGTGATGATGGTGACCAACCGATGGCGGCAGGTGAGGCGGCAGTGGTGATGAGGTGACCAACCGATGGCGGAGCGAGGCGGCTGAGTGGTGATGAGGTGACCAACCGATGGCGGGCGGAGGCGGCAGTGGTGATGGGTGACCAGCCGATGGCGGCCAGTGGGCGGCGGTGAGTGGTGATGGGGTGACCAACCGATGGCGGCGCGAGGCGGCGAGTGGTGATGGTGACCAACCGATGGCGGCCTGTGGCGGGCGAGTGGTGATGAGGTGACCAACCGATGGCGGCGTGGGGCGAGTGGTGATAAGGTGACCAACCCGATGGCGGCGTCGGCGCCGGTGGGTGAGTGGTGATGAGGTGACCAACGCGATGGCGTCTGAGTGGTGGCCAGTGGTGATGAGGTGACCAACCGATGGCGGACCAACCGATGGCGGCGGAAGTGGTGATGAGGTGACCAACCGATGGCGGCAGCAGCGGCGGTGAGTGGTGATGAGGTGACCAACCGATGGCGTGCGAAGCGGCGGCGAGTGGTGATGAGGTGACCAACCGATGGCGGCAGGCGTGGGGGCGGCGAGTGGTGATGGGGTGACCAACCGATGGCGGCCTCGGGTGGCGAGTGGTGATGAGGTGACCAACCGATGGCGGCGCGGCAGGCGCGACCGAGTGGTGATGGTGACCAACCGATGGCGGCAGCAGTGAGGCGGTGAGTGGTGATGGTGACCAACCGATGGCGGCAGGCGGCGAGTGGTGATGAGGTGACCAACCGATGGCGGCGGGGCGGCGAGTGGTGATGAGGTGACCAACCGATGGCGGCAGCGGGCTGAATGGTTATAAGGTGACCAACCTATGATGGATGCGGCAGGCGGCGAATGGTGATGAGGTGACCAACCGATGGCGGCTTGGGCGGCGAATGGTGATGAGGTGACCAACCGATGGCGGATGGCGGCGGCGCCGAGTGGTGATGAGGTGACCAACCGATGGCGGCGGGCGTGGCGAGTGGTGATGATGGTGACCAACCGATGGCGGCAGAGGCGGCAGTGGTGATGAGGTGACCAACCGATGGCGGCAACCGGGGCGGCGAGTGGTGATGAGGTGACCAACCGATGGCGGCGTGTGGCGGCTCAGTGGTGATGAGGTGACCAACCGATGGCGGCGCGTGGCGGCCAGTGGTGATGGTGACCAACCGATGGCGGCAGCGGAGGCGGCTCAATGGTTATGATGGTGACCAACCGATGGCGGCGTGAGCGCCCGGTGGTGATGGTGACCAACCGATGGCGATGGCGGCAGTGGTGATGGGGTGACCAACCGATGGCGGCGCATGGCGAGGCGGCGAGTGGTGATGAGGTGACCAACCGATGGCGGCGGTGAGGCGGCGACTGGTGATGAGGTGACCAAGCGATGGCGGCAGGCGGGCGGCGAGTGGTGATGTGGTGACCAACCGATGGCGGACGTGCGATGCGAGGCGGCGAGTGGTGATGAGGTGACCAACCGATGGCGGCGAGGCGGCAGTGGTGATGGAGGTGACCAACCGATGGCGGCGGCGGCAGGTGGTGATGGTGATGAGGTGACCAACCGATGGCGGCGGCGATGGCTGGCGGCGGTGGTGATGAGGTGACCGATGGCGGCCAGGCGGGCCGATGGTGATGGCGGCGAATGGTGATGGGGTGACCAACCGATGGCGGCCGAGTGGCGCCGATGGGTGGTGATGGTGGTGGGTGACCAACCGATGGCGGCCGGGCGGCGGTGGTGGTGATGAGGGTGACCAACCGATGGCGGCGCGAGGCGGACGAGTGGTGATGAGGTGACCAACCGATGGCGGCAGCGGCGGCGGCCAGTGGTGATGAGGTGACCAACCGATGATGGCGGCGGCGATGGCGGCGCGAGTGGTGATGAGGTGACCAACCGATGGCGGCGTGGCGGCCGAGTGGTGATGAGGTGACCAACCGATGGCGGCGGCGGCGGCGGCGATGGCGAGTGGTGATGGGTGACCAACCGATGATGGCCGGCGGCGAGTGGTGATGGGTGACCAACCGAACCGATGGCGGCGTGCAATGTGGCGGCCAGTGGTGATGAGGTGACCAACCGATGGCGCGCGCAGGCGGCGAGTGGTGATGGTGAGGATGACCAACCGATGGCGGCGCCTCTGTGGCGGCAGTGGTGATGAGGTGACCAACCGATGGCGGCGCGGCGGCCAGTGGTGATGGTGACCAACCGATGGCGGCCGATGGCGGCCAATGGTGATGAGGTGACCAACCGATGGCGGCCTTGTGAGGCGGCGAGTGGTGATGAGGTGACCAACCGATGGCGGCGGCGTCTGAAGCGTGAGTGGTGATGGGTGGTGATGCGGGTGACCAACCGATGGCGACCGATGGCGGGCGGCGAATGGTGATAAGGTGACCAACCGATGGCGGCTTGGCAGCGGCAGTGGTGATGGTGACCAACCCGATGGCGGCGGGTGACCAAGTGGTGATGGTGACCAACCGATGGCGGAAGGCGGCGAGTGGTGATGGGGTGACCAACCGATGGCGGCGCGAAGGCGGCGGCGAGTGGTGGTGATGGTGACCAACCGATGGCGGCGGCGGGCGGCGAGTGGTGATGGGTGACCAACCGATGGCGGCGCAGGCGGCTGAGTGGTGATGAGGTGACCAACCGATGGCGGCTGGTGATGAGGCGGCCAGTGGTGATGAGGTGACCAAGCCGATGGCGGACGGCAGGCGAAGGTGACCAAGTGGTGGACGGTGATGATGGTGACCAACGGATGAGGTGACCGGCAGTGGTGATGAGGTGACCAACCGATGGCGGGCAGGCGGCAGTGGTGATGAGGTGACCAACCGATGGCGCGCGAGGGCAGTGGTGATGAGGTGTGACGGCAGGCGATGGTGAGGGCGATGGCGCAGCGGGCCGAATGGTGATGAGGTGACCAACCGATGGCGGCCAGCAGGCGGCGAGTGGTGATGAGGTGACCAACCGATGGCGGACGTGCTGAGGGCATCGATGGTGGGGTGACCAAGTGGTGATGGGTGACCAACCGATGGCGTGACCACCGGATGGCGGGGCGGCGAGTGGTGATGAGGTGACCAACCGATGGCGGCGACGCGAGGCGGCCGCAGTGGTGATGAGGTGACCAACCGATGGCGTGGTGATGGCGGCGAGTGGTGATGAGGTGACCAACCGATGGCGTCGCTGCGGGCGGCAGTGGTGATGAGGTGACCAACCGATGGCGGCGTGATGGCGGCGAGTGGTGATGAGGTGACCAACCGATGGCGACGCCAGGCGGCGGTGGTGATGAGGTGACCAACCGATGGCACCGGCGTGGCGGCGAGTGGTGATGAGGTGACCAACCGATGGCGGCGAAGGCGGCGAGTGGTGATGAGGTGACCAACCGATGGCGGCGCGAGTGGCGGAGTGGGGTGGCAACCGAGTGGTGATGGTGACCAACCGATGACCAACCGATGGCGGTGGCAGGCGGCGACGGTGGTGATGGTGACCAACCGATGGCGGCGCATGTGGCGGCGAGTGGTGATGAGGTGACCAACCGATGGCGGCAGTGGGCGGCGAGTGGTGATGAGGTGACCAACCGATGGCGGCGTGTGGCGGCGAGTGGTGATGAGGTGACCAACCGATGGCGGCGGAAGGCGGCGAGTGGTGATGAGGTGACCAACCGATGGCGTCGTGGGGCGGCGAGTGGTGATGAGGTGACGACCGATGGTTATGGAGGTGACCAACCGATGGCAACCGATGGCGGCGCAGGCGGCTGGTGGTGATGGTGACCAACCGATGGCGGCGTGAGGCGGCGGTGGTGGTGAGGTGACCAACCGATGGCGATGCGTGGCGGCGAATGGTGATGAGGTGACCAACCGATGGCGGCGGCAGCGGGCGACCGAATGGTGATGAGGTGACCAACCGATGGCGGCGCCGTGAGCGCGGCCGAGTGGTGATGAGGTGACCAACCGATGGCGGCAGCGGGCGGCCGTGGTGATGAGGTGACCAACCAATGGCGGCGGGGGGGCGACCGAGTGGTGATGGGGTGACCAACCGATGGCGGCGGGGACCGGTGGTGATGAGGTGACCAACCGATGGCGGCATGGGCGGCGAGTGGTGATGAGGTGACCAATGGCGATGGCGGCGGGCGCCGAGTGGTGATGGTGACCAACCGATGGCGGCAGTGAGGCGGCAAGTGGTGATGAGGTGACCAACCGATGGCGGCGCGTGGTGGCGGCAGTGGTGACCAAGGTGACCAACCGATGGCGGCTGAATGGCGGGCGTCCGGTGATTTGATGAGGTGACCAACCGATGGCGGCAGGGCGGCAGTGGTGATGAGGTGACCAACCGATGGCGGCGGCGAGGCGGCCAGTGGTGATGAGGTGACCAACCGATGGCGGCGGCGGCGGCAGTGGTGATGAGGTGACCAACCGATGGCGGCAGGCGGCAGTGGTGATGAGGTGACCAACCGATGGCGGCAGGCGGCGAGTGGTGATGAGGTGACCAACCGATGGCGGCGGGCGTGGGCAGTGGTGATGAGGTGACCAGCCGATGGCGGCGCGGCTGACCTGGTGGTGATGAGGTGACCAACCGATGGCTGGTGATGAGGCGGCGAATGCATTGGATGGTGGTGATGGTGTGATGGCGGGCGTGAAGGCGGCTGAATGGTGATGAGGTGACCAACCCGATGGCGGCGAGGCGGCTAGTGGTGATGAGGTGACCAACCGATGGCGACCAGCGAGGCGGCCGATGATGATGGTGACCAACCAATGGCGACCGCAGGCGATGAATGGTGATGAGGTGACAAACCGATGGCGGCAAGAGGCGGCGATTGGTGATGAGGTGACCAACCGATGGCGGCAGCGAGGCGGCGAATGGTAATAAGGTGACCAACCGATGGCGGCGTCGCGGGGCGACCGAGTGGTGATGAGGTGACCAGCGATGGCGATCTTGTGGGCGGCCGGCTGGCGATGAGGTGACCAACCAATGGCGGGCGGGGACGACCAGTGGTGATGAGGTGACCAACCGATGGCGGCGTCGGGCGGCGAGTGGTGATGAGGTGACCAACCGATGGCGGCGTCTTGGGCGGCCAAATGGTTATGAGGTGACCAACCGATGGCGGGCAGGCGGCGAATGGTAATAAGGTGACCAACCGATGGCGACGCTCGGGGCGGCGAGTGGTGATTAGGTGACCAACCGATCGCGGCAGCGGGTCGGCCAAGCGGTTATGAGGTGACCAACCGATGGCGGCTTGGGGCAGCGAGTGGTTATGGTGACCAACCAATGGCGGCAGCGGCGGCCAGTGGTGATGGTGACCTACGGATGGCGGCGGCAGGCGGCGAGTGGTGGCGAGGTGACCAACCGATGGCGGCAGCGGGCTGAATGGTTATAAGGTGACCAACCTATGGCGGGCAGGCGGCGAATGGTTATGAGGTGACCAACCGATGGCAGCAGCGGGGCAGCGAATGGTTATGAGGTGACCAACCGATGGCGACAGAGGCGGCAGTGGTGACGAGGTGACCAACAGATGGCGGCAGCGCCCGGCGGCAGTGGTGATGAGGTGACAAACCGATGGCGGCAGGCGGCGGCGAGTGGTGATGGTGACCAGCCGATGGCGGCGCGGCGAGGCGGCAGTGGTGATGGTGACCAACCAATGGCGTCTGTGGCGGCTCAATGGTTATGAGGTGACCAACCGATGGCGGCAGGCGGCAGTGGTGATGAGGTGTACAACCGATGGCGGCAGGGGCGGCTCAATGGTTATGGTGACCAACCGATGGCGGCAGGCGCGCCGATTGGTTATGGTGACCAACCGATGGCGGCAGCTGAGGCGGCAGTGGTGATGAGGTGACCAACCGATGGCGGCGTCGGGCGGCGAGTTGTTATGAGGTGACCAACCGGTGGCGTCGCGTGAGGTGGGCGACTAGTAATGGGGTGACCAAGCGATGGCGGCAGCGAGAGGCGGCGAGTGGCGATGAGGTGACCAACCGATGACGGGCGCTGGGCGGCAGTGGTGATGAGGTGACCAACCCGATGGCGGCGCTGGCGGCAGTGGTGATGAGGTGACCAACCGATTGCGTCGCGCTGGGCGGCGAGTGGTGATGAGGTGACCAACCGATGGTGGCAGCGCAGGCGACCTAGTGGTGATGGCGTCACCAACCGATGGCGGCGAGGCGGCGAGTGGTGATGAGGTGACCAACCGATGGCGGCAGCAGGGCGGCGAGTGGGGATGAGGTGACCAACCGATGGCGATCGCGGGGGCGGCGAGTGGTAATGAGGTGAGCAACCGATGGCTCTGTGGCGGGCGGCCGCTGCTGATGGGGTGATCAACCGATGATGGCGGCGAGGCGGTGAGTGGTGATGAGGTGACCAACCGATGGCGGCGGCAGGCGGCAGTGGTGATGAGGTGACCAACCGATGGGCGCGTGGGGCGACCGAATGGTTATGAGGTGACCAACCGATGGCGGCAGCGAGGCGGCGAATGGTAATAAGGTGACCAACCGATGGCGGCGTCTTGAGGCGACCAGTGGTGATGAGGTGAGCAACCGATGGCTCTGTGAGGCGGCCGACTTGATGAGGTGACCAACCAATGGCGGCAGCGGGGGACGACCGAGTGGTGATGAGGTGACCAACAGATGGCGGCAGCGGGTCGGTCGTGTGGTGATGAGGTGACCAACCGATGGCGGCGCGCAGGCGGCGAATGGTTATGAGGTGACCAACCGATGGTGGCCAGTGGGCGCGCAAGTGGTTATGGTGACTAACCGATGGCGGCGCGTGGCGGCAGTGGTGATAAGGTGACCAACCAATGGCGGCGGGCGGCAGTGGTGATGAGGTGACCAACCGATGGCGGCAGCGGGCGGCGAGTTGTTATGAGGTGACCAACCGATGGCGGCAGGCGGCGAGCGGCTGGTGATGAGGTGACCAAGCGATGGCGGCGGAGGCGGCGAGTGGCGATGAGGTGACCAACCGATGGCGGCGGGCGGCGAGTGGTGATGAGGTGACCAACCGATGGTGTCGCGGCAGGCGGCGAGTAGTGATGAGGTGAACAACCGATGGCAGCAGCAGGCGGCGAGTGGTGATGGCGTCACCAACCGATGGCGGCAGGCGGTCAGTGGTTATGGTGACCAACCGATGGCGACGCGCGGGGCGGCCGAGTGGTGATGAGGTGACCAACCGATGGCGACGAGCGAGGGGCCGACTGCTGATGAGGTGCCCAACCGATGGCGACGCGCGGGGCGACTGAATGGTGATGAGGTGACCAACCGATGGCGACGCGCGGGGCGGCCGAATGGTGATGAGGTGACCAACCGATGGCGGCGTGGGGCGGCGAATGGTTATGAGGTGACCAACCGATGGCGGCAGCAGGCGGCGAATGGTAATAAGGTGACCAACCGATGGCGGCAGCGAGGCGACCAGTGGTGATGAGGTGACCAACCTATGGCGTCTTGGGCGGCGGCTGCTGATGAGGTGACCAACCAATGGCGGCAGCGGGGACGACCAGTGGTGATGAGGTGACCAACCGATGGCGGCGTTGAGGCGGCGAGTGGTGATGAGGTGACCAACCAATGGCGGCAGGCGGCGAATGGTTATGGGTGACCAACCGATGGCGGCGGCGAGGCGGCGAATGGTAATAAGGTGACCAACCGATGGCGGCCTTCGGGGCGGCAGTGGTGATGAGGTGACCAACCGATCGCGACCAGCGGGTCGGCGAATGGTTATGGTGACCAAGCTATGCGCCGGATTCGATCGCCGGTGTACGCGGTTATTCGCCGTCGTTGCCATGTCATTTTCTTGCGTGTTGCACTTTGCCATGTCATCATCTGCATTTTATATCATGTCATCATGTGCATTTCATTTTGCATACGTGTTCGTCTCATGCATCCGAGCATTTTCCCCGTTGTCCGTTTTCCAATCCGGCACTCCTATGTTCCACGGCGCCCCCTTTTACCTCTTTTCATGTGCGGGTGTTAAACTTTCTCGGAATGGACCGAGGTTTGCCAAGCGGCCTTGGTATACCACCGGTGAACCGCCTGTCAAGTTCGTGCCATTTGGAGGTCGTTTGATACTCAGCAGTTAACAAGTAACAAGTAAAGCCCCTTCTCTTTGCAGCCCAACACCCTCCAAAGTGGCCCAAAACCCAGCAAACTCCCTCCATGCTCTCGGTCATTCGATCACGATCGTGTGGCAGAAACCACCACCTCATTTGGACTCTCCTAGCTCCTCTACCTATAAATATAGCCCCTCCCTCGAAATTCATGAGTCAAACCCCGAAACCCTAGTTTTCTCCTCCCACACCGGACATGTCCGCCGCCTCCAGACGAATCGCCACCGCCGTCGCAGCCAATCCCGAGCTGCCACGTCGCCAGCGCGCGCCCTCCTCTCTCTCTCTCCGCCCGGCCCTTGCTGCCCGTTGTAAACCCATGAGGGCAGTCGCCGCGCCGCCGCCCGGCCGCCTCCGCCTCCCTTGAACTGCGCCGCCGTCCCGCCACCTTCACGCCGGTGGCCGCCCTTGAACTCCTCATGCCGCCCTGACCCTTCGCCTCCATCTTGTGCGCTGAGGCCCAGCGCCCGCGCCTCCCATGCCGCCCCCTGCGCCTCCTCGGCAGCCTCCCGGCGTCCCGCCCTGCGCCGCCGCCCGGCAGGCGCTCGGCGCCTCCTTGCGTCGCCCGCCGCCGCCTGGGATCCGGTGGTCAAGCCCGCCTCCGCCCCGACCAGCGCCTCCCCGCGCCTCCTCTCCGTCGCCCCGGCCATATCCGGCCAAGGGAGGGCCGGATCCGCCATCTCCGGCCATCTCCGTCATCTCCGGCGAGCATCTCCGGCCATCCTCGTTTTCCGTGCGAAGGTTGACCCCGAAAATCCACTAAGTCCCGAAGTTATTTTTTTTGCATTATCATGCCATATTCATCATATCATAACTCTCTGCATATTTCTCCGTTTCGTGCGTGTAATATGTCAATTTGTTCGTCTCGACGAGTACATCGTTTCATCTCATTGCATCATTTACATTTGAGCTCATCTTGATGCCCGAAATGCTGTTAGAAGAGGGCTATGTGATGTTAGTTTCAGATTCTTATCAGAACATGCACATTTGTCATTTTTGCCATGATTGATGTGTGCACCCTATGAACTTGAGTCCTACATGTGTTTTGTAATGTGCCATGCCATCTTTACAGGGGTGTATGCCATGTATTTTTTTGATCTCTGTGGTGACTAGCACAAGCATGCAAACTAGGCTTTATGATGTTGCTGATTTCAGCCCCTGTTCTGCTGATATTTTTATGCCATGTAAACTTGATGCTACCGAGAGATCCATGCTTATTTTGAGATACTTCAGTAAGGATGTTTTGAACATATGGTTATTCTCTACCCATCCATGCCCTTGTTTGAAATTATGGAGTGCCATAGCTTGAGTCAATCTAGCTCTATTTTTGCTATAAAATGTTTCCTGGCAGGTTGTTTACATGTTATTCAATTTTGCCAAGGTTGTTGTAGTTGATCCGTGTATGCTATGATGCTGTTCTTGCCATGTATAGCTTCTATGACATGTCTTCTTACTGTTGGTTGCCTTGCCATGCCATTTATTTCTCTGTGGTGAGTGGTTCAAGCTCACCAACATGCCTACTTATTGTTTTTCCTGCCATGTATGAATCTGTCATATAGCTTGCTATGTTTACATGGGTGCCATCATATCTTCTGATCCTTTTTGGCTCATGGTCACTAAAGGACATTTGTTCTATGCAATTAGTAGATTCATTTCATGCCTTTGTTGTTCATGATAAGTTCCTGTAGCATGTTGTTTCATAGCTCTAAACATTGCAACCTGATGTTATTTCTGCCATGTCCTGTGAATTCTGCTAAGTCTGTGAAACTGTTATTATATGCAATTTTGCCATGTGTTTTTGAGCATGTTCTAGTGATTTCTGGAGATAGCTCAGTGTTCATGTTTTGTCATGCTTTACCTGTACATCGTGCCCATGCCTTTTATTATTACGTTGAGATGCTGTAGCATAGTGTTTTGGTGCTTGCCATATGCCTAGTTGCTGTTTTGGACAGCTTGTCCTTTAAACTTGTATAGAGTGTATGTGTTGAACCGTTGCTCCGTTTTGAGTGTGCTCTATATGAAACTTGCTTGATTTTGCATGTAGTTTCATATTATCATGTTTCATCCTTGTTTTGAGGTGTTTGTTTGATGTTTGAATGCATTTTGCGTCAATGCCATGTTTAACTTGTTTTGCTCATATCTTCTAGACCGTAGCTCCGAATCTAATGAACTTTATATGTAACTTGACTAGAATTTCGTGTACATCTTTTTGGTGTATCTTAACTTTCTGTTTAACAACTTGAACATAAGGTTTATTCAGAACTGGACCAAGTTCGAAATTTGCATATGAGGACTTACCGGAATTGTTCTATGTTGTTTCCGGCCTCATTTAAACTTGCTTTGATGTGTTGCTCTTGTTTGCATCATCTCTTGCCATGAGTAGCTTCATGTAGTCTTGTCATGCATCATGCTTGTTTGTGCATCATGCCTTGTTCATGTGTGGAGTGTTTACCTTGTTGTGTGCTTCTTCTCGCTAGTTCCCGTTTCGTTGCGATCGTGAGGATTCGTTCGTCTACGCTTGGTTCGTCTTCGTGGCTTCATCTTCTTCATGGACTCGTTCTTCTTCCTAGCGGGATTTCAGGCAAGATGACCACTACCCTGGATCTCACTACTATCATTGCTATGCTAGTTGCTTCGTTCTTTCGCTATGTTGCGCTACCTATCACTTGCTGCTCAAGCCTCCCAAATTGCCATGAACCTCTAACCTTTTGCACCCTTCCTAGAAAACCGTTGTTTGGCTATGTTACCGCTTTGCTCAGCCCCTCTTATAGCATTGTTAGTTGCAGGTGAAGATGAAGTTTGTTCCTTGTTGGAACATGGAGATGTTGTTCCTTGTTGGAACATGTTTACTTGTTGGGATATCACAATATATCTTATTTAATTAATGCATCTATATACTTGGTAAAGGGTGGAAGGCTCGGCCTTATGCCTGGTGTTTTGTTCCACTCTTGCCGCCCTAGTTTCCGTCATATCAGTATTATGTTCCCGGATATTGCGTCTCTAACGCGGTCGGGTGATTTATGGGACCCCCTTGACAGTTCGCTTTGAATAAGACTCCTCCAGCAAGGCCCAACATTGGTTTTACCATTTGCCTCACCTATGCCCTTTTTCCCTTGGGTTTAGGAGCCCAAGGGTCATCTTTATTAGCCCCGGGCGGTGCTCCTTGAGTGTTGGTCGAACCGACCAACTGCTGGGGCCACCACGGGCAACTCGAGGTTGGTTTTACTCGTAACTTGACTAATCCGGTGTGCCACGAGAGCGAGTACGTCGACTCCTATCGGGATTTGTCGGCACATCAAGGCGGCTTCTTGGTATTGTTTTATTCTTTGTCGAAATGTCTTGTAGCAGGATTCCGAGACTGATCGGGTCTTCCGGGAGAAGAATATCCTTCGTTGATCGCGAGAGCTTATCATGGGCTAAGTTGGGACACCCTGCAGGTATAACCTTTCAAGAGCCGTGCCCGCGGTTATGTGGCAGATGGGAATTTGTTAATATCCGGTTGTAGTAAACTTGAAGCAAACTCTTCTAAAATACACCAACCGTAATAATGCGAAAGTGAGTGTCTCTTTTGGGGTTGATCGAGAGGAGAACACGGTTTCGGGTTATGTCGGCGTAAGTAGGAGTTCAGGATCACTTCTTGATCATTGCTAGTGGACGACCGTTCCCTTTGTTTCTCTTCTCGCTCTCATTTGCGTATGTTAGCCACCATATATGCTTAGTCGCTGCTGCAACCTCACCACTTTACCCCTTCCTTTCCCTTTAAGCTTTGCTAGTCTTGATACCCATGGTAATGGGATTCTTTGAGTCCTCGTGGCTCTGATTACTACACCAACAGTTGCAGGTACAGGTTGCGATGATCTTGGCGAGAGCGATGTTTGCTTGTATTGGAGTTCTTCTTACGCTTCTTCTTGACTAGGGGATAGGTTCGGTCGGTAGCCTGGGCTAGCAGGGTGGATGTCGTTTGAGCTTCATTTATGTTCCATCCGTAGTCGGATGTTGATCTTGTATATGATGTTGATGTATTCTTGTGGCATTTGTGCCTTATGTATATATCCCCACTATTATGTAATGTTGATGTAATGATATCCACCTTGCAAAAGCGTTTCAATATCGGGTCTATCCTTGGTGGGACCTTGAGTTCCTTTTGGATAGGGTCGCATATTAGGCGTGTTCAAGTTAGTATCGAGCCTCGACCGACCTTAGGAGCCCCTTGATTGATCGTGTAGTTTGGCCGTTGTTGAGTCTAGAAGAAAACTGATTTGAAGTCTAGTTATATCGGAGTAGGAATTCTTTTACTCCTCGCCTTTAAATCGCTCTGGTGAGGAATCCTGACATAGGTGTTTTGAATTACTTCTCTTCCCCTTCAAATTTTTCTTTAGGATCACGCAGTTGGTTTTCCGATCGTTGGTTCTCATCTCTTTTCATCCGGTGCATTTCTCGTCAAGTTGACTCGAGCCTCTTCATCGTTGTCAAGTTCAATCCTCAGTTGTTTTCTTTTCCCACCCGCCCACCCCTTTTTCTTCTCGGAATCAGAGTCCGTAATTGAGTATCCTTGCTACTCGTGCGAAGTCTTTGCTTTCTTTCCTCAATGATTTCAACCGGTGTTTTCTATTCAAGATATTCGTCGATTTCCCCTTCCAGTTGCCTTTGTTTTTCCCGTCCTCCCACCCTTTTTCTTCCCGGAGTTTGAGTCTGTTTGACCATCGGTTTCATTAAATGCGGAGTCTCTTGATCTTCCTCAATCATTTCAACCGGTGAATTCTCGTCTCGTTTGACATTCATCATCTCTTTATCTTCTCCGGTGGACTCAATTCTAGTTTTTCGGCGTTGATCGTATTCTTTTCCTTGGATCAAGTGTTTTCCCCTTGCTCATTCTCCTCTCGCCATTTAATCCCTCCGGAGTGCTCAAGACGTCTTAGGAGATTCGACTGTGTTCCAACTAATTCGAGGTTGTCACCTCATTCAAATATTTCAATTGTTCCGGTGCATCACCTATCTCTTCAACAATCCTTTCCAACGGTGTGCTTCTCTTTAGTGGGCCCTAACCCACAGGTTGTTTTTTCCCAGGATCTTACCTGACTCTTCTAATTCCCCCGGAGTTATTCTCAATTCTTTTCAAGTTGTGACGTAAGTATGAATTTCATCAGTCAGATGTTTTTCCAAGATCGATTGCAAATCATTTTCATTGTTGACTCAACGTCTTTGTTTTTCATTCTCCCGGAGCGTCTCAACAATTCTGCATGGTGGTTCTCGTCGTCATTCTCAACATTTGAAGACCGTCATAGATTTTCCTCTAAATCTTGTCCGTTCTCCGGAGATTCTTGGTGATAGCTCGATGTTATCCTATCTAATTGTTTCCAGTCGTGCAATTCTTTTCATCCATCCGGAGTATTTCAGGAGTTGTTTTCCGTCTCGATCATCCGGAGGTCATCTTTTCAGAATATTTCTTCGTTCCAAGTTTTCAGCTTCATTCATCTCAATATTCTTCCGGTGCTTCGTCAAGTGTTCTTTAATCAGCTCATGATCTCTTTGTTCTTTTACATCTAAATCCCCTCTAGCTTATTGGTTCTTATAATTCTTCCCGGTGATTCATTCTCTTTCATCAGTCATTTCGAATTCTTATGGTGGTTCGTTCAAGATTCTTTTTCCTTGATTATCACTTTAATTCATTCGTTCTTTCGAATCCTACCGGTGGTTCATGAAGATTTTCTCAAGTTTTGTGCTATATTTTCCCCTTAAGCATTTCCAAGAAGAATAAGTAGTATGCAAAACCCATTGTTTGTCATCAATTTAATTTGATGAAGGATAAGCATACAATAAATCTTATTCTTATTTCTTCCAAGTGAGCAATCCTTTCCTTCGGAGTTTGTTCTTGATGAATAAATTCTAGTCCCAAGTGGTTTCATCTTTTCTTTTCCGGAGTTCAATTTCCTCGGCCATCTCATCGGAACCTCCATCTAAATCATTGCAAGGCTCATCTTATTCTTTCTTCCTTCATTCTATCTCATCATCCTTTTGTTACCGGAGTTCTTCACGGTGGTTCTTCATGATTTAATTCATTCTTCAAGAGTTCATCAAGATTTTGTTGGAGGAGTTCAAGTATCTTTTCTTCTCCTGTCTTGAAGAGCAAATAATTCTTCATTTTCTTTTGAAGTGGAGTTTTGCATTTCTTCGTCCTTCTCAGCTATCCAATCATTTCCGTTTGTGGCCGGTTATCACCTTATGATCTTGAGATGTTAACTATAAGTCCACAACAAGCTTATTTCTTTTCGTTGTTGATTTTCTCAACAACTCCGTTCAACCCTTCCTTCTAAGTTCTTTTCATTCAATTCTTTCAATTCTTCCGGAGGCATTGTGTTGTTCCTCTCGTCAACTATCGTTCCATTTTGTCAAACTCAGTTCCAACTCCTTCCATGTTCAGCCGGAGTGCTGCCTAAATTCTTTCAGTGTTATTCGTTTCTTATCTCGTTCTAACCGAAGTTGTTTCATAGTCTATCTGATTCCGTGAGCTTTTGATTCTCTTCATTCTCGTCGTTCCTCTCTTCTTCTCGAGTGCTCTCGATTCTTTGCCTCTTTTCTCTTGAGTTTTTGTTTCACCTCATCCCTTTTTCCTTCCGTCTCGGTCCTAAGATCTCGGGACGAGATCTCTTGTTAGTGGAGGAGTGTTGTAATGCCCCGGATTCGATCGCCTGTGTGTCTGCGATTATTCGCCGTCGTTGCCATGTCATTTGCTTGCCTGTTGCACTTTGCCATGTCATCATCTGCATTTTATATCATGTCATCATGTGCATTTCATTTTGCATACGTGTTCGTCTCATGCATCCGAGCATTTTCCCCGTTGTCCGTTTTCCAATCCGGCACTCCTATGTTCCCCGCGCCCCTTTTACCTCTTTTCATGTGCGGTGTTAAACTTTCTCGGAATGGACGAGGTTTGCCAAGCGACCTTGGTATACCACCGTGAACCGCTTTGTCAAGTTCGTGCCATTTGGAGGTCGTTTGATACTCAACAGTTAACAGGTAACCGTAAAAGCCCCCTTCTCTTTGCAGCCCAACACCCCTCCAAAGTGGCCCAAAACCCAGCAAACTCCCCTCCTGCTCTCGGTCGTTCGATCACGATCGTGTGGCCGAAAACCGCACCTCATTTGGACTTTCCTAGCTCCCTCTACCTATAAATATAGCCCTCCCGAAATTCCGCAGTCCAAACCCCGAAACCCTAGTTTTCTCCTCCCCCTTGACCGGACATGTCCGCCGCCTCGGACGAATCGCCACCGCCGTCGCAGCCAATCCCGAGCCGCCACGTCGCCAGCTCGCGCCCTCCTCTCTCTCTCCGCTGCCCGCGCTGCCCGTTCTGAGCCAGCGGCCGGCCGCCGCCGCCGCCCGCCATGCGCCGCCTTCCGCCGAACTGCGCTGCCGTCCCCGCCACCTTCACCGCCGGTGTGTGCCGCCTGAAACTCCTCATGGCGCCCCGACCCTTGCCTCCATGCGCGCCCGGGCCCAGCGCCCGCGCCTCCCTCGCCGCCCCTGCGCCTCCTCCTGCAACCTCCCGGCGTCCCGCCTGCGCGCGCCGCCCGCCGGAGTGCTCGGCACCTCCTTGCGTCGCCCCGCCGCCGCCTGCCGAGATCCGGCGGTCCGCCCGCCTCCATACGACCAGCACCTCCCGCGCCTCCTCTCCGTCGCCCGGCCAGATCCGGCCAAGGAGGCGGATCCGCCATCTCCGGCCATCTCGAATCATCTCCGCGAGCATCTCCGGCCATCCTCGTTTTCCGTGCGAAGGTTGACCCGAAAATCCACCAAGTCGAAGTTATTTTTTGCATTATCATGCCATATTCATCATATCATAACTCTCTGCATATTGCTCCGTTTAAATGCGTGTAATATGTCAATTTGTTAAATCTCGGCAGTACATCGTTTCATCTCATTGCATCATTTACATTTGAGCTCATCTTGATGCCGAAATGCTGTTAGAAGAGGGCTATGTGATGTTAGTTTGATTCTTATCGAACATGCACTTTTGTCATTTTGCCATGATTGATGTGTGCACCCTATGAACTTGAGTCCTACATGTGTTTTGTAATATGCCATGCCATCTTTACAGGGGTGTATGCCATGTATTTTGTGATCTCTGTGGTGACTAGCACAAGCATGCAAACTAGGCTTCATGATGTTGCTGATTTCAGCCCATTACTTGATATTTTTATGCCATGTAAACTTGATGCTACCGAGAGATCCATGCTTATTTTGAGATACTTCAGTAAGGATTTTTTGAACATATGGTTATTCTCTATCCATCCATGCCCTTGTTTGCAATTATGGAGTGCCGTAGCTTGAGTCAATCGAGCTCTACGTTTGCTATAAAATGTTTCCTGGCAGGTTGTTTACATGTTATTCAATTTTGCCAAGGTTGTTGTAGTTGATCCGTGTATGCTATGATGTTGTTCTTGCCATGTATAGCTTCTATGACATGTCTTATTACTGTTGGTTGCCTTGCCATGCCATTTATTGCTCTGTGGTGAGTGGTTCGACCTCACCAACATGCCTACTTATTGTTGTTCCTACCATGTATGAATCTGTCATATAACTTGCTATGTTTACATGGGTGCCATCATATCTTCTGATCTTTTTGGCTCATGGTCACTAAAGGACATTTGTTCTATGCAATTATTAGATTCATTTCATGCCTTTGTTTGCAATGATAAGTTCTTTAGCATGTTGTTTGATAGCTCTAAACATTGCAACCTGATGTTATTTCTGCAATGTCCTGTGAATTCTGCTAAGTCTGTGAAACTGTTATTATATGCAATTTTGCCATGTGTTTTTGAGCATGTTCTATTGATTTCTGGAGATATCTCAGTGTTCATGTTTTGTCATGCTTACCTGTACATCATGCCCATGCCTTTTTTTATTACGTTGAGATGATGTAGCATAGTGTTTTGGTGCTTGCCATATGCCTAGTTGCTGTTTTGGATAGCTTGTCCTTTAAACTTGTATAGAGTGTATGTGTTGAACCGTTGCTCCGTTTTGAGTGTGCTCTATATGAAACTTGCTTGATTTTGCATGTAGTTTCATATTATCATGTTGCATCCTTGTTTTGAGGTGTTTGTTTGATGTTTGAATGCATTTTCCATCAATGCCATGTTTAACTTGTTTTGCTCATATCTTCTAGACCGTAGCTCCGAATCTAATGAACTTTATATGTAACTTGACTAGAATTTTGTGTAGATCTTTGTGGTGCATCTTAACTTGCTGTTTAACAACTTGAACATAAGGTTTATTCAGATCTGGACCAATTTCGAAATTTGCATATGAGGACTTACCGGAATTGTTCTATGTTGTTTCCGGCCTCATTTACACTTGCTTTGATGTGTTGCTCTTGTTTGCATCATCTCTTGCCATGAGTAGCTTCATGTAGTCTTGTCATGCATCATGCTTGTTTGTGCATCATGCCTTGTTCATGTGTGGAGTGTTTACCTTGTTGTGTGCTTCTTCTCGCTAGTTCCCGTTTCGTTGCAATCGTGAGGATTCGTTCGTCTACGCTTGGTTCGTCTTCGTGGCTTCATCTTCTTCATGGACTCGTTCTTCTTCCTAGCGGGATTTCAGGCAAGAGGACCGCTACCCTGGATCTCACTACTATCATTGCTATGCTAGTTGCTTCGTTCTTTCGCTATGTTGCGCTACCTATCACTTGCTGCTCAAGCCTCCCAAATTGCCATGAACCTCTAACCTTTTGCACCCTTCCTAGCAAACCGTTGTTTGGCTATGTTACCGCTTTGCTCAGCCCCTCTTATAGCGTTGTTAGTTGCAGGTGAAGATGAAGTTTGTTCCTTGTTGGAACATGGAGATGTTGTTCCTTGTTGGAACATGTTTACTTGTTGGGATATCACAATATATCTTATTTAATTAATGCATCTATATACTTGGTAAAGGGTGGAAGGCTCGGCCTTATGCCTGGTGTTTTGTTCCCTCTTGCGCCCTAGTTTCTGTCATATCGGTATTATGTTCCCGGATTTTGCGTCCCTAACGCGGTCGGGTGATTTATAGGACCCCCTTGACGGTTCGCTTTTAATAAGACTCCTCCAGCAAGGCCCAACATGGTTTTACCATTTGCCTCACCTATGCCCTTTTCCCTTGGGTTTCGGGCCCAAGGGTCATCTTTATTAGCCCCGGGCGGTGCTCCTTGAGTGTTGGTCCGAATCGAGCAACCTCACGGGGGCCTGCAGGGCAACTCGAGGTTGGTTTTACTCGTAGCTTGACTTATCCGGTGTGCCACGAGAGCGAGTGCGTCGACTCCTATCGGGATTTGTCGGCACATCCGAGCGGCTTTGCTGGTCTTGTTTTGTTCTTTGTCGAAATGTCTTGTAGCCAGGATTCGAGACTGATCGGGTCTTCCGGGAGAAGGAATATCCTTCGTTGATCGCGAGAGCTTATCATGGGCTAAGTTGGGACACCCCTGCAGGGTATAAACTTTCGAGAGCCATGCCCGCGGTTATGTGGCAGATGGGAATTTGTTAATATCCGGTTGTAGTAAACTTGAAGCAAACTCTTCTAAAATACACCAACCGTGTGCTTAACCGTGAGTGTCTCTTTTCGGGGTTGATCGAGAGGAGAACACGGTTTATGGGTTATGTCTGACGTAAGTAGGAGTTCAGGATCACTTCTTGATCATTGCTAGTGGACGACCGTTCCCTTTGTTTCTCTTCTCGCTCTCATTTGCGTATGTTAGCCACCATATATGCTTAGTCGCTGCTGCAACCTCACCACTTTACCCCTTCCTTTCCCTTTAAGCTTTGCTAGTCTTGATACCCATGGTAATGGGATTCTTTGAGTCCTCGTGGCTCCTGATTACTACACCAACAGTTGCAGGTACAGGTTGCGATGATCTTGACGCGAGAGCGATGTTTGCTTGTATTGGAGTTCTTCTTCTGCTTCTTCTTTGACCAGGGGATAGGTTCCAGGTCGGCAGCCTGGGCTAGCAGGGTGGATGTCGTTTGAGCTTCTGTTTATGTTCCATCCGTTGTCGGATGATGATCTTGTATATGATGTTGATGTATTCTTGTGGCATTTGTGCCTTATGTATGTATCCCCACTATTATGTAATGTTGATGTAATGATATCCACCTTGCAAAAGCGTTTCAATATGCGGGTCTATCCTTGGTGGGACCTTCGAGTTCCTTTTGGATAGGGTCGCATATTGGGCGTGACACCAACCGATGGCGATGCACGGGGCGGCCGAGTGGTTATTAGGTGACCAACCAATGGCGGCGGCAGGCGGCCGAGTGGTGATGAGGTGACCAACCGATGGCGGCAGGCGGCGAGTGGTGACGAGGTGACCAACCGATGGCGGCGGCGGGCTGAATGGTTATAATGTGACCAACCTATGGCGGCGGCGGCGAATGGTTATGAGGTGACCAACCGATGGCGACCGCAGGCGGCGAATGGTTATGAGGTGACCAAGCGATGGCGGCGAGGCGGCGAGTGGTGACGAGGTGACCAACCGATGGCGGCGTGCCGGCGGCCAGTGGTGATGAGGTGACCAACCGATGGCGGCGCCCGGCGGCGAGTGGTGATGAGGTGACCAACCGATGGCGCGGCGAGGCGGCGAGTGGTGATGAGGTGACCAACCGATGGCGTCTGTGGGCGGCTGACGGTGATGAGCTGACTAGCCGATGGCGGCGCTGGGCGGCGGCGAGTGGTGATAAGGTGACCAACCGATGGCGGCGGGGCCACCGAGTGGTGATGAGGTGACCAACCGATGGCGGCAGGCGGCGGCAAAATGGTTATGGTGACCAACCGATGGCGGCAGCAGGCGGCCGAGTGGTTATGGTGACCAACCAATGGCGACAGCGGGGCAGCCGAGTGGTGATGAGGTGACCAACCGATGGCGGCAGCGGCGGCGAGTGGTGACGAGGTGACCAACCGATGGTGGCGCGCGGGCTGAATGGTTATAAGGTGACCAACCTATGGCGGCTGGGCGGCGAATGGTTATGAGGTGACCAGCAGATGGCGGCAGCGGGCGGCGAATGGTTATGAGGTGACCAACCGATGGCGGCGGGGCGGCCGAGTGGTGACGAGGTGACCAACCGATGGCGGCGCGCCCGACGGCGAGTGCGGATGAGGTGACCAACCGATGGCGGCGCTGGGCGGCGAGTGGTGATGAGGTGACCAACCGATGGCGGCAGCGGGCGGCGAGTGGAGATGAGGTGACCATCCGATGGCGGCGGGGCGGCTGAGTGGTGATGAGGTGACCAGCCGATGCCGGCAGCTGGGCGGCCAAGTGGTGATGAGGTGTACAACCGATGGCGACGCGCGGGGCGGCTCAATGGTTATGAGGTGACCAACCGATGGCGACGCGCGGGGCGCCCGAGTGGTTATGAGGTGACCAACCGATGGTGACGTGTAACACCCCGGATACAACTTTCCATATTCGTAACTCCGACTCTTGCCCTTTCCGGAGATGTGATTTATTATTTCCTTCGTGGTTGGGTTTTGTCGGTTGTTTTGCATTTTGTTCTTGTTCGCATTTCATCTCATGGCATCATCGCATTTCATCCGCATGTTTTCAAAACTTGCATCCGTTCGAGTTCGCCGTTTCTCTCCGTTGTCCGTTCGAGTCCGGATACACTCGCACGCAGCGCTGCATTTCTCTCCAAATATTATTTTATAAGTGGCATAAAAATGTTCTCGGAATGGGTTGCAACTTGTCATGCGGTCTTATTATAGTGTAGACAGGCCGCCTGCCAAGTTTCGTCGCATTCGGAGTCCATTTGATAGCCCAACCGTTAAACCTACTACCGGGATATAGCCGGTATTTTCGTCGGATGTTTTCGGTCTCCGAAATCGTGCCGGGCTGCATTTCTCCTCTCTCTCCTATCAGCCCACCCGCAGCTCACCTAAAACCCCCCTCTTTTCCTGATCATCGGATCGCGATCGGAGGCTCCGAAACCCCCCAAAACTCCCCAAACCCTAGTTCCTAGGCCTCCCTGCTATAAATGGCAGCCCTCCTTGCCATTTTTGGTCTTCTCCCCTCTCCCCCTCGAAATCCGCGCCTCAATCATCAGCCGCAGCCGCCCTCATCGTTTTCCGCGCCAGCCCGCTCCGCCACCGCCACTTGGCGCCGCCGCCGCCACCTCGCCCGGCCAATGAGGCGCTACCACCTCAGCCCCAACGCCCGCGCCAGCCAACCCGCGCGCGCCATCTGTCCTCCCCACGTCGTCCGCGCGCCTCCACCGCGCCCGAGCCGCTTGGGAGCCCATCGGCGCCCGCCCGGGCGAACCGTGCTCGCCGCCGCGTCTGGTCGGCGTCTCCCGCTCGGAGCCCGCCGCCCGACCTCACAGTGCCTCCGCCCGCTGCCCTCTACCCCGCCGCCTCGCCGCCGGCGGCGCCCGTCAGTCCCGCCGTCTGGCCTTCTCCTCCTTCTCCCTCGTTCTTCCTCTCCCTCTCACCCTAACCTCTCTCTCTCTCTCTGCGCCATGGTCAGGAGCATCCGAGCTCTCCGCCCGCGCCGCCCTCGCCGCCGCTCAGGCCAGCGCCTCGCGCCGGCTCCGTTTAGGCCGCCGCCGTGTCGGATCAGGCACCGGCCGGTCGGATCTGGCCCCCGCCACCGCCGTCTGCTCCCCTCGTTGCCGCCACCGGATGGGATCGGGAGGAGCCCCGATCAACGCCGCCCTCCTCGTTGACCGCGGCCTCGCCCGCGTGGGCCGCCGACAGGCCGGCCCAGCGCGCCCCTTGCGGGCCTCCTCTGCTTCCAAACGGGCCAAGCCCCGGGTGAGCACCACACCCCAGCGCCCCCCCTGTGCACTATTGGCCTACCAGATTCGGCCCATGATGTGTTTATTTTTCGTCCTGCGAATTTCTCCTTTTTTCCAGGAATTACAGTTTTACAGATTGGACCCTAAACTTCATGCATTTAATAACTCACAATTGGTGCATCGGATTAAAATGTTTTATATATGTAATATGCTCAGAAAATTGTGTAGGTTAATAATTTGCCAATTTCATCCATGTTTAAAATGTTTAAATTGATGTTTGCATTAATTTGCTCTTATGCCATGTTAAAATGATTTATTTCATAACTAAATAACCGTAACTCGGAATTAAATGTTCTTTATATGTAAATGGGGTAGAAAGATGCCTAGTTTAACTTGGTCCACTTTATTTTGCTGTTTAACAACATTAAAATTGTGTTTAGGACAGATCTGTACCGAATCCATAATTTGCATATGGGGATTTTCCGGAATTGTTGTTCGTTATTTCCGGCCTCATTTAAACTTGCCTAAATAGTTAGTTTAATTATGCTCCACCTCTTGCCATGTTTAACAACATTTAATATTGTTGTGTACCTAATCGAGATCAAACTAAATAAGTGTTGTGGTGTTCCGTCAATATGCAACTCGTTGCATATCGAGCTCCACTTAACTTGTAGTGTTGTTTCGCATATTGTCATGCCATGCCTCATTAAACGGACATGCATCATATTTGTTTGTGCATCATGCCATGTTTATGTGATGGTTGTTTACTATGTTGTTTGCTTCTTTCCGGTTTGCTTCTCTCGTTAGCCGGTTCCGTTCGGGTTGTGAGGATTCATTCGACTTCGTCGTTTGTCTTCTTCATGGACTCGTTCTTCTTCCTTGCGGGATTTCAGGCAAGATGACCATACCCTCGAAATCACTACTATCTTTGCTTGCTAGATGCTCGCTCTTTTGCTATGCCTATGCTCGATGCCTATCACTTGCTATATCAAACCATCCAAATTGCCATGAACCTCTAACCTTTTGCACCCTTCCTAGCAAACCGTTGTTTGGCTATGTTACCGCTTTGCTCAGCCCTCTTATAGCGTTGGTAGTTGCGGTGAAGTTGAAGTTTGTTCCTTGTTGGAACATGGAGATGTTGTTCCTTGTTGGAACATGTTTACTTGTTGGGATATCACAATATATCTTATTTAATTAATGCATCTATATACTTGGTAAAGGGTGGAAGGCTCGGCCTTATGCAGTGTTTTGTTCCACTCTTGCCGCCCTAGTTTCCGTCATATCGGTATTATGTTCCCGGATTTTTGCGTCCCTAACGCGGTCGGGTGATTTATGGGACCCCCTTGACAGTTCGCTTTGAATAAGACTTTTCCAGCAAGGCCCAACATTGGTTTTACTATTTGCCTCACCACCACCTACTTTTCCCTTGGGAGTAATTAACCCAAGGGTCATCTTTATTCAGCCCCCCGGGCCAATGCTTGTCTAAGTGTTGGTCCAAACTAGAACACCGTCTTGGGACCATCCACAGGAAACTTGGGTTACGTCGGTTCTGTCGCTTAGCTTATCCGGTCGTGGCACGAGGCGAGATCTGTGCGGCTACTATCGAGGGTGTCGGCACGCCGGGAGGTCTTCTTGGACTTGTTTTATTGCTGTGAAATGTCTTGTAGCAGGATTCGAGACTGATCGGCTTCCGGGAGAAGGTCTATTCTTCGTTGATCGCGAGAGCTTATCATGGGCTAAGTTGGGACACCCTGCAGGGTTTGAACTTTGAAAGCCGTGCCAGCGGTTATGTGGCAGATGGGAATTTGTTAATGTCGGTTGTAGAAAACCGAAGTTGATCTTAATTAAAATACACCAACCGTGTGCGTAACCGTGAGTGTCTCTTTTCGGGGTTGATCGAGAGGAGAACACGGTTTCTGGGTTATGTCTGACGTAAGTAGGAGTTCAGGATCACTTCTTGATCATAGTGTTCGACCGTGCTTTGCCTCCTCTTCTCGCTCTCTTTTGCGAATGTTAGCCACCATATATGCTAGTCGCTTGCTGCAGCTCCACCTCACTACCCTGTCCTACCTTTAAGCTTAAATAGTCTTGATCTCGCGGGTGTGAGATTGCTGAGTCCCCGTGACTCACAGATACTTCCAAAACCAGTTTGCAGGTGCCGATGAAACCGTGCAGGTGATGCACCTGAGCTCAAGGAGGAGCTCGATGAAGATCTTGTTCATTGTATTGTTTCGTTTCAGTTGATCAGTAGTGGAGCCCAGTTGGGACGATCGGGGATCTGTGTAGCATTTGGGGTAGTCTTCTTTTATTTTGGTTCCGTAGTCGGACCTTGATTGTATCTGTATGATGTAATGTTTTACCCATGTATTGTGTGAAGTGGCGATTGTAAGCCAACTATGTATCTCTTTCCCTTATGTATTACATGGGTTGTGTGAAGATTACCTCACTTGCGACATTGCTTTCAATGCGGTTATGCCTCTAAGTCGTGCCGACACGTGGGAGATATAGCCGCATCGAGGCGTTCAAGTTGGTATCGAGCCTTCCCGACTTAGGAGCCCCTACTTGATTGTTTCTTGGCGTTGTTGAGTCTAGAATGGAAAATGTTTTGAGTCTTAGGATTATATATATCGGAGAGTAGGATTCTTTTTACTCCTCAGCCCCTTAAATCGCTCTGGTGAGGTATCGACGAGAGTTTTGACTCTTCTCTTCTCAAATTTCACTAAAAATTTTTAGGATCACGTGGGTATCTTGGAATCGTTCAGATGGTTTTGTGGCGAGAACATTGTTCTTGGTGCCTCGACATTTAGGGGTTGTGGCGGTGTCCGGGAGTTGAGCTCCGAGGTGTTGTCGTCACAATTTTATCGTTGCAGATTCGGAATACCGAGTTTTACCGACATCGAAATCTCTTTTGTGCAGTTGTTGGTGAGATAACCCCGATAGCCCGATCTTGTGGCGAAAAGGGAATATTGCCATGACTTGTATAACGGATGTTTTGAAGGTCGAGGTACCACGATTTCGAGGATTTCTTGGTTATGTGTTGACGGATGGATACAATTTGGATCTAGGTATTGTTAGTTTGGGTGATATATTTTGTGTCCCTGTATCCCCAACACCAGATTGCATAACCAGAAAGTTTGGGAGTTTATAGGTGGGAATTCTAGTAGCTACAGGATATCTTTCCGACGGATGTATGATTTGAGATTGGGGTTCAAAGTTTAGTGGTCCGCCCATTCACGGTCGATTCTGATGGTCGCGAGGCGTCTTAAAGAATCCTTGGCTATGCTGATTCGGGGCGTCTTGTTTGTCATTCGTGACGTCCGCTATACGTCGTGTCCGTGTGGGCCCCACCACGAACACTTTGGGCGAAATCTCTATCATGTGTTTGTTCCGGCTCATTCTTGAAGCCAATCCTTTGTTTTGTTTTGTGTTGTGGTATTCGAGTTGCTTCAATGTCAAGTGTTGATCCCATACCTTTCCTAATTGGTGTTCTCATATTGCTATGTGAATACTAATCCTTTTTGATCACTGAGCTTGTCATGTTAATTCTTTTCCAACCGGCGTGCTTCTCTTAAAGTGAATCCGATCATTCCAACATTCGCAAGATCAATTCTAAGCTTTTCTCAACGGTGTTCGTTTCATCCGACCCTAGTTGTTTTGATTTCCCGCCCTCCCACCCTTTTTCTTCAAGGACTCAGATTTCTTAATCAAGTATCCATTTTTATTGAGTGAAGTTTCTTCATTCTTTCCCTTTAATGTTTTATCCGGGGATTTCTCATGAAGACACTAAAGGAAGCTTCAAGTCTATCATTCTTCTTTCTTTTCTTCTCCGGCGGACTCAAGTCAAGTTTTCAGTGTTGATCGTATTTTTTTTTTCATCGTTTCAAATGTTTTCTCATGCCGGTGCATCTCTTAATCATCCACTTCTCGCTATTCAATTGTTCCGGAGTGTTGAAGATATCTCAGAAGATTCTAGTTTCCATTCTCAATTCACTCAAGTTCTTTTGAGGATGCTATCTCATTCAAGCCATTTAACTCTACCGGTGCAATATCTATTTCAAACAATTGTTCAACGGTGGTTCTTTTGAGTGGGCCCTAACCCACAGGTCTTTTCCCAGGATCTTACCTGACTCTTTTATTTTTCCAGAGCTACTCCCAAATTCATTGCAAAGTTTGACGTAAGGATGAATTGTCATCAGTCATATGTCTTTCTCCAAGATCTTTTCAAATTATTTTCATTGTGGGTTCAACCTTTCTAATTTTCATTCCGGAGTGCTTCAACAATTCATGGTGGTGTTTCTCATCGTCATTCTTCGAATTTTGAAGACCGAAGAAGAGTTTCTCTTAAATCTCGCTTCTTTCTCTTCAAGATTCATGCTTCTAGCTTCGTGCCATCCTCATAATTGTTTTGATTGTGAGAATTCTTTTAATCCACCCGGAGCATTTCAGGAGTCTTTTCAGTTTGATTCTTCGGAGCCCATCATCTCAGAATTATTCATTCGAGCTTGCAACTCTCGTTCTCCAAATCATATCAGTGCATCATTCAAGTATTATGTAATCATCTCGGGATCTCTTCGTTATCTTGTATCTAAATTCTGTCAAATATCTTTATTCGTTTTCCAATTCTTCCCGGTGTTTCCTTATCTTTTCTTCGTTCATTTTCAATTCTTATGGTGGTTTGTTCAAGAGTTCACTTCCTTTGTTATCATATTAATTTATTCGTTGTTTCAATCCTACCGGTGGTTTGTTGAAGACCTTCTCAAGTTTGCGCTATATCTCTATCTGTAATCATTTATCAATGAGAATAAGTAGTATGCCTAATCCATTTTGTCATCAATTCAATTGGTGAAGGATGAGCATAATGTAATTCTTATTCTTGTTTCATCGAGTAAATTCAATTCCTTATTCCGGAGGATCATCAAAATTCTTGGTTTCATTTGTTCATCTTTCTTTCCGGAGTTCCAAGTTTTTCTCGGCTATATCGTTTCAAAGCTTCATCTTATCACTGCAAGGCTTCACCTTGTGTTTTTCAACTACTCTTTCTTTTATCACCCTTTTGGTTACCGGAGTTTATCATGGAGGCTCTACATGATGGTTCGTCAAGGATTCCTTTCATTCTTCATTTGTTCTTCAAGATTTCTCTCGGAGTTATGATCCGCCAAGCTATACTCAAAATTGAACATGGTGCTCAACACATGTCTTGTTTTGAGGAGTTCAAGCATTCTTCTTCTTGCATTTCGAAGTGCAATTCGTTCTACCTTATCATTTGAGGTGGTGTTATGTCATTCTCGACAATTTGAGTTCGTGTTTCATGTTTCACATGTTGTCAAGAGTGAGGTATTTTAAATCCATCTATCTCTTCATTGGAGTTGTCTTGGGCTATATTTCACCTAAAGCTTTCCCTAAGGATTGTTGCTATTTATGGTGCTTATTAATGACCCAAGTTCTTCATTTGTCCTCTCGGTGAAATAAGTTTCTCGTCTCCTTGTTGATATCAATCCAATCGTTTGTTTTCGTTAGTGGCAGATTTTCACCTCATAATTTTAAGATGTTTTCATAAGCCCACTACAAGCTTATCCTTATCGTTGTTGTTTTTCAAACAACTCCGTTCAATCCAACTTCGATTGCTCTTTCAAATTCATTTATGGTGGAAGATGTTGGTTTCATTCTTCGTTCTATTCATTCCAACTTTCTATCGATCATGCATTGTTTTCGAAGGCATTGTGATGTTGCTCTCTTCGACCCATCATCTTTCTTTTGTCAAGATCATGTTCTTTTCTTGCTTATCCATTTAACCGGAGTGTCATGTTTTCATTCGAGTTCTCTCATCTTATCAAGTTTTGCCTGCTTCCTCAACCGGAGAGCTGTCTGAAATCTTTCTAACCCTTTGTGCCATTCTTTCAATAGTTCCGGAGGCAGTATGTTGTTGATTTCATCAAGTATCATCCCATCTTCTCAAGTTCATGTTATATTCCATCCATGCTCAATCGGAGTGCTGCCCGAATTCTTCCTCTCTCATCTTGTTTTAACCGGAGTGGTTTCGAATTCTATCTTGTCCATTAAACTCTTGATTCATGCCTTTTCAACCTTCAAGTTATCGTAATGTTCCTCCTTCCTCTTTTTCTAACGGATTGTTTTCAACCTTGTTCATCTTCGTTGTTTTCTTTCTTTCAAGTTTAAACCTCTCGAGGTTCTTTGGTTTCATTCGTTTGTCAAAGAAGCAACTTAGTTTACCTCTCATCTTCCTCTTCCTTTTCCCTCCGGTGCCATCCTAGATCTCGGGACGAGATCCTCTCGTAGTGGTGGAGTGTTGTAACACCCCGGATACAACTTTCCATATTCGTAACTCCGACTCTTGCCCTTTCCGGAGATGTGATTTATTATTTCCTTCGTGGTTGGGTTTTGTCGGTTGTTTTGCATTTTGTTCTTGTTCTGCATTTCATCTCATGGCATCATCTCGCATTTCATCCGCATGTTTTCAAAACTTGCATCCGTTCGAGTTCGCCGTTTCTCTCCGTTGTCCGTTCGAGTCCGGATACACTCGCACGCGCGCGCTGCACCTCCGAAATATTATTTTATAAGTGGCATAAAAATGTTCTCGGAATGGGTTGCAACTTGTCATGCGGTCTTATTATAGTGTAGACAGGCCGCTGCCAAGTTTAAATCGCATTCGAGTCCATTTGATAGCCCAACCGTTAAACCTACTACCGGGATATAGCCGGTATTTTCGTCGGATGTTTTCGGTCTCCGAAATCGTGCCGGGCTGCATTTCTCCTCTCTCTCCTATCAGCCCACCCGCAGCTCACCTAAAACCCCCCTCTTTTCCTGATCATCGGATCGCGATCGGAGGCTCCGAAACCCCCCAAAACTCCCCAAACCCTAGTTCCTAGGCCTCCCTGCTATAAATGGCAGCCCTCCTTGCCATTTTTGGTCTTCTCCCCTCTCCCCCTCGAAATCCGCGCCTCAATCATCAGCCGCAGCCGCCCTCATCGTTTTCCGCGCCAGCCCGCTCCGCCACCGCCACTTGGCGCCGCCGCCGCCACCTCGCCCGGCCAATGGCGCTACCACCTCAGCCCCAACGCGCGCCCGGCCAACCCTTGCGCGCCATCATCCTCCCACGTCGTCGTCGCGCGCCTCCACGCGCCCGAGCCCGCCAGGGGCCCATCGGCGGCCCGCCCGGGCGAACCGTGCTCGCCGCCCGCCTGGTCAGCGTCTCCCGCTCGAGAGCCCGCCGCCCGACCTCACAGTGCCTCCGCCCGCTGCCCCTCTACCCCGCCGCCTCGCCGCCGCGGCGCAGCGCCCGTCCAGTCCCGCCGTCCTGGCCTTCTCCTCCTTCTCCCTCGTTCTTCCTCTCCTCTCACCTAACCTCTCTTCTCTCTCTGCGCCATGGTCAGGAGCATCCGAAGCTCTCGCCCGCGCCGCCGCGCTCGCCGCCCTTTCGAGCCAGCGCCTCGCGCGCCGCTCCGTTAAACGCCCGCCGTGTCGGATCGAGCACCGGCGGTCGGATCTGGCCCCGCCACCGCCGTCTGCTCCCCTCGTTGCCGCCACGGATGGGATCGGGAGGAGCCCGATCAACGCCGCCCTCCTCGTTGACCGCGGCCTGCGCCAGCGTGGGCAGCCGACAGGCCGCCCAGTAGCGCCTGCGGGCCTCCTCGCTTCCAAGCAGGCCAAGCCCGGGTGAGCACCACACCCAGCGCCCCCCATGCACTATTGGCCTACCAGATTGGCCCATGATGTGTTTATTTTAAATCTGCAATTTCTCCTTTTTCCGAGAATTACAGTTTCTGATTGGACCCTAAACTTCATGCATTTAATAACTCACAATTGGTGCATCGGATTAAAATGTTTTATATATGTAATATGCTCAGAAAATTGTGTAGGTTAATAATTTGCCAATTTCATCCATGTTTAAAATGTTTAAATTGATGTTTGCATTAATTTGCTCTTATGCCATGTTAAAATGATTTATTTCATAACTAAATAACCGTAACTCGGAATTAAATGTTCTTTATATGTAAATGGGGTAGAAAGATGCCTAGTTTAACTTGGTCCACTTTATTTTGCTGTTTAACAACATTAAAATTGTGTTTAGGACAGATCTGTACCGAATCCATAATTTGCATATGGGGATTTTCCGGAATTGTTGTTCGTTATTTCCGGCCTCATTTAAACTTGCCTAAATAGTTAGTTTAATTATGCTCCACCTCTTGCCATGTTTAACAACATTTAATATTGTTGTGTACCTAATCGAGATCAAACTAAATAAGTGTTGTGGTGTTCCGTCAATATGCAACTCGTTGCATATCGAGCTCCACTTAACTTGTAGTGTTGTTTGTGCATATTGTCATGCCATGCCTCATTAAACCGGACATGCATCATATTTGTTTGTGCATCATGCCATGTTTATGTGATGGTTGTTTACTATGTTGTTTGCTTCTTTCCGGTTTGCTTCTCTCGTTAGCTTCGGTTCCGTTCCGGGGTTGTGAGGATTCATTCGACTTCGTCCGTTTGTCTTCTTCATGGACTCGTTCTTCTTCCTTGCGGGATTTCAGGCAAGATGACCATACCCTCGAAATCACTACTATCTTTGCTTGCTAGATGCTCGCTCTTTTGCTATGCCTATGCTACGATGCCTATCACTTGCTATATCAAACCATCCGAAATTGCCATGAACCTCTAACCTTTTGCACCCTTCCTAGCAAACCGTTGTTTGGCTATGTTACCGCTTTGCTCAGCCCCTCTTATAGCGTTGGTAGTTGCAGGTGAAGTTGAAGTTTGTTCCTTGTTGGAACATGGAGATGTTGTTCCTTGTTGGAACATGTTTACTTGTTGGGATATCACAATATATCTTATTTAATTAATGCATCTATATACTTGGTAAAGGGTGGAAGGCTCGGCCTTATGCAGTGTTTTGTTCCACTCTTGCCGCCCTAGTTTCCGTCATATCGGTATTATGTTCCCGGATTTTTGCGTCCCTAACGCGGTCGGGTGATTTATGGGACCCCTTGACAGTTCGCTTTGAATAAGACTTTTCAGCAAGGCCCAACATTGGTTTTACTATTTGCCTCACCACCACCTACTTTTCCCTTGGGAGTAATTAACCCAAGGGTCATCTTTATTCAGCCCCGGGCCAATGCTTGTCTAAGTGTTGGTCCAAACTAGAGCACCGTCTTGGGACCATCCACAGGAAACTTGGGTTCGTCGGTTCTGACGCTTAGCTTATCCGGTCGTGGCTCGAGGCGAGATCTGTGGCTACTATCGAGGTGTCGGCACGCCGGGAGGTCTTCTTGGACTTGTTTTATTGCTGTGAAATGTCTTGTAGCCGGATTCGAGACTGATCGGCTTCCGGGAGAAGGTCTATTCTTCGTTGATCGCGAGAGCTTATCATGGGCTAAGTTGGGACACCCTGCAGGGTTTGAACTTTCAAAGCCGTGCCATGTTATGTGGCAGATGGGAATTTGTTAATGTCGGTTGTAGAAAACCGAAGTTGATCTTAATTAAAATACACCAACCGTGTGCGTAACCGTGAGTGTCTCTTTTCGGGGTTGATCGAGAGGAGAACACGGTTTTGGGTTATGCACGGCGTAAGTAGGAGTTCAGGATCACTTCTTGATCATAGTTGTTCGACCGTGCTTTGCCTCCTCTTCTCGCTCTCTTTTGCGTATGTTAGCCACCATATATGCTAGTCGCTTGCTGCAGCTCCACCTCACTACCCTGTCCTACCTTTAAGCTTAAATAGTCTTGATCTCGCGGGTGTGAGATTGCTGAGTCCCGTGACTCACGAGATACTTCAAAACCAGTTTGCAGTGCCGATGAAACCGTGCAGGTGATGCACTGAGCTCAAGGAGGAGCTCGATGAAGATCTTGTTCATTGTATTGTTTCGTTTGATTGATCGTAGTGGAGCCAGTTGGGACGATCGGGGATCTGTGTAGCATTTGGGGTAGTCTTCTTTTATTTTGGTTCCGTAGTCGGACCTTGATTGTATCTGTATGATGTAATGTTTTACCCATGTATTGTGTGAAGTGGCGATTGTAAGCCAACTATGTATCTCTTTCCTTATGTATTACATGGGTTGTGTGAAGATTACCTCACTTGCGACATTGCTTTCAATGCGGTTATGCCTCTAAGTCGTGTAGCCGACCGTGGGAGATATAGCCGCATCGAGGCGTTCATGGCGCTTGGCGGCCGAGTGGTGATGAGGTGACCAACCGATGGCGGCAGCGGGGCGGCAGCTGGTGATGAGGTGACCAAACAATGGCGGCGCTGGGCGGCCGAGTGGCGATGAGGTGACCAACCGATGGCGGCGCTGGGCGGTGAGTGGTGATGAGGTGACCAACCGATGGGTGTCGCGAGAGGCGGCCGAGTAGTGATGAGGTGACCAACCGATGGCAACACGCTGGGCGGCCGAGTGGTGATGGCGTCACCAACCGATGGCAACCGATGGCAGGCGGCCGAGTGGTTATGATGAGGTGACCAACCGATGGCGACGGGGCGGCCTAGTGGTGATGAGGTGACCAACCGATGGCGACGCGTGGGGTGGCCGACTGCTGATGAGGTGACCAACCGATGGCGGCGCGCAGGCGGCCGAATGGTGATGAGGTGACCAACCGATGGCGGCCAGTGGCGGCGGCGAGTGGTGATGAGGTGACAAACCGATGGCGACGCATGGGGTGGCCGAATGGTTATGAGGTGACCAACCGTTGGCGACGTGCGGGGCGACCGAGTGGGGATGAGGTGACCAACCGATGGCGATCTGTGGATGGCCGATGGCTGATGAGGTGACCAACCAATGGCGGCGCGCTGGACGACCAGTGGTGATGAGGTGACCAATCGATGGCGGCGCGGCGGGCGGCCGAGTGGTGATGAGGTGACCAACCGATGGCGGCGACGCTGGGCGGCCGAATGGTTATGAGGTGACCAACCAATGGCGGCAGGCGGCGAATGGTAATAAGGTGACCAACCGATGGCGACACTGAGGTTCGGGCGCCGAGTGGTGATGAGGTGACCAACCGATCGCGGCGCAGCGGGTCGGCGAATGGTTATGAGGTGACCAACCGATGGCGCTGCGGGCGGCCGAGTGGTTATGAGGTGACCAACCAATGGCGGCGCGGGGCGGCGAGTGGTGATGAGGTGACCAACCGATGGCGGCAGCAGGGCGGCCGAGTGGTGACGAGGTGACCAACCGATGGCGGCAGCGCGGGCTGAATGGTTATAAGGTGACCAACCTATGGCGGCGCTGGGCGGCGAATGGTTATGAGGTGACCAACCAATGGCGGCTGAGGCGGCCGAATGGTTATGAGGTGACCAACCGATGGCGGCGGCGGGCGGCCGAGTGGTGACGGCGTGACCAACCGATGGCGGCGGCGGCGGCCGAGTGGTGATGAGGTGACCAACCGATGGCGGCGATGAGGTGCGGCGGCGAGTGGTGATGAGGTGACCAACCGATGGCGGCGGCGAGGCGGCGAGTGGTGATGAGGTGACCAACCGATGGCGTCTGATGGCGGGCGGCGGTGAGTGGTGATGAGGTGACCAGCCGATGGCGACGCGCTGGGCGCGGCAGTGGTGATGAGGTGACCAACCAAACCGATGGCCGATGGCGTGGGGCGGCTCAATGGTTATGAGGTGACCAACCGATGGCGGCGGCGGGCTGCAGTGGTGATGAGGTGACCAACCGATGGCGGCCGCGGCGGCCGAGTTGTTATGAGGTGACCAACCGATGGCGGCGAGGCGGGCGGTGGTGATGAGGTGACCAAGCGATGGCGGCGGCCAAGTGGGTGGTGGTGACCAACCGATGGCGGCGCGGGCGGCGAGTGGTGATGAGGTGACCAACCGATGGCGATGGCGGCGGCGGCGGTGGTGATGAGGTGACCAACCGATGGCGGCAATGGCGGATACTGTGGGCGCGAGTGGTGATGAGGTGACAACCGATGGCGGGGGACCGAGTGGTGATGACATGACCAACCGATGGCGACATGGCGGGCGGAGTGGTGATGAGGTGACCAACCGATGGCGGCGCTGCGGGCGGCCGAGTGGTGATGAGGTGACCAACCGATGGCGGTTGTGGGTGGCCGAGTGGTGATGAGGTGACCAACCGATGGCGACGCGCGGGGCGGCGAGTGGTGATGAGGTGACCAACCGATGGCGCGTGACGATGAGGTGATGGTGGCGTGGCAGGCGCCGAGTGGTGATGAGGTGACCAACCGATGGCGGCTGGGCGGCCGGCAAGTGGTGATGGTGATGAGGTGACCAGTGGTGATGAGGTGCAACCGATGGCGACGCAGCGGGCGGCGAGGTGACCAACCGATGGCGAGTGGTGATGAGGTGACCAACCGATGGCGACGTGGGCGGCGAGTGGTGATGAATGGTGATGAGGTGACCAACCGATGGCGGCGTGGTGGAGGTGACCGACGGCGTTATGGGCGGCCGAAGTGGTGATGAGATGGCAACCGATGGCGGCGGCCGATGGTTATGAGGTGCGGCGATGGCGCTGGGCGGCCGAAGTGGTGATGAGGTGACCAACCGATGGCGATGGCGTGCGGTGGCCGAGTGGTGATGAGGTGACCAACCGATGGCGGCGCGAGTGGGGGCGGCGAGTGGTGATGAGGTGACCAACCGATGGCGGCGCGGGCGGCCGCCGAGTGGTGATGAGGTGACCAACCGGCGGCAGGCGGCGGGCAATGGTTATGAGGTGACCAACCGATGGCGATGGGCGTGGCCGAGTGGTTATGAGGTGACCAACCGATGGCGGCGGGCGGCGGCCGAAGTGGTGATGAGGTGACCAACCGATGGCGGCGGGCGGCGAATGGTGATGAGGGACCAACCGAACGCGCGGGCGGTGGTGATGAGGTGACCAACCGATGGCGGCAGTGGTGATGAGGTGACCAATGAGCGATGGCGGGTGATGAGGTGACCAACCGATGGCGGCGGGGCGGCCGAGTGGTGATGAGGTGTGACGAGTGGTGATGAGGTGACCAACCGATGGCGGCGTGGATGGATGCGAATGGTTATGAGGTGACCAACCGATGGCGCGCAGTGGTGATGAGGTGACCAACCCGATGGCGCGGCGAATGACGAAAGTGGTGATGAGGTGACCAACCGATGGCGATGCCGGGCGGCGAGTGGTGATGAGGTGACCAACCGATGGCGGCGCGGCCGGGCGGCCGAATGGTGATGAGGTGACCAACCGATGGCGCGGCGGCGATGAGGGCCGAAGTGGTGATGAGGTGACCAACCGATGGCGGCCAACCGATGGCGACGCTGTGGTGGCCGATGGTGGTGATGTGGCGGCCGAATGGTTATGAGGTGACCAGTGGTGATGAGGTGACCAATGGCGGCGCGGGCGGCCGAGTGGTGATGAGGTGACCAACCGATGGCGGCGGGCGGCCGAGTGGTATGAGGTGACCAACCGATGGCGGCGCGCGGGCGGCTGAATGGTTATGAGGTGACCAACCGATGGCGGCGACGCGGGGCGGCCGTGGTTATGAGGTGACCAACCGATGGCGGATGCGGCGGCGGCGGCGAATGGTGATGAGGTGACCAACCGATGGCGTCGGCGGCCGAGTGGTGATGAGGTGACCAACCGATGGCGATGCGCGGGGCGGCCGAGTGGTGACGAGGTGACCAACCGATGGCGACGCTCGGGGCGACCGACTGGTGATGAGGTGACCAAACAATCGCAACGCGCGGGGCGGCCGAATGGTTATGAGGTGACCAACCTATGGCGACGCGCGAGGCGGCCGAATGGTTATGAGGTGACCAACCGGCGGTGCGATGAGGTGCGGCGGCCGAGTGGTTATGAGGTGACCAACCGATGGCGGATGGCGGCAGGGCGGCCGAAAGTGGTGATGAGGTGACCAACCGATGGCGGCGCGGCTGGGCGGAGTGGTGATGAGGTGACCAACCGATGGCGGCGGCGAGGCGGCCGGTGGTGATGAGGTGACCAACCGATGGCGGCGCGAAGGCGGCTGAGTGGTGATGAGGTGACCAGCCGATGGCGACGGCGGGCGGCCAGTGGTGATGAGATGTACAACCGATGTCGACGCTGGGCGGCTCAATGGTTATGAGGTGACCAACCGATGGCGGCAGCGTGGCGCTGCCGAGGGTTATGAGGTGACCAACCGATGGCGGCCTGGCGGGCGGCCGAGGGTGATGAGGTGACCAACCGATGGCGACGCGCCGGGCGGCGAGTTGATGAGGTGACCAACCGATGGCGGCGAGGGAGGCGGCAGTGGTGATGAGGTGACCAAACGATGGCGGCGCGACGGCGGCCGAGTGGCGATGAGGTGACCAACCGATGGCGGCGCGTGGGCGGCCGAAGTGGTTATGATGTGACCAACCCATGGCGGCGCGGGCGGGCGAGTGGTGATGAGGTGACCAACCGATGGCAACGCGGCTGGGCGGCCGAGTGGTGATGGCGTGACCAACCGATGATGGCCGATGGCGGGGCGGCGAGTGGTGATGAGGTGACCAACCGATGGCGACGCGCGGGGCGGCCGAGTGGTGATGAGGTGACCAACCGATGGTGACGCGCGGGGCGGCCGAGTGGTAATGAGGTGTACAACCAATGGCGATGGACGGGGCGGCTGAATGGTTATGAGGTGATCAACCGATGGCGACGCGCGGGGCGGCCGAGTGGTTATGAGATGACCAACCGATGGCGACGCGCGGGCGGCCGAATGGTGATGAGGTGACCAACCGATGGCGGCGGTGAGGGCGGCGAGTGGTTATGAGGTGACCAACCGATAGTGATGGGCGGGCGGCCAAGTGGTGATGAGGTGACCAAATGATGGCGGCAAAGCGGCGGCGAGTGGTGATGAGGTGACCAACCGATGGCGGCAGCGGGCGCCCGAGTGGTGATGAGGTGACCAACCGATGGCGGCGGGGTGGCCGAGTGGTGATGAGGTGACCAACCGATGTCGATCTGTGAGGCGGAGTGGTGATGAGGTGACCAACCGATGGCGACGCTCGGGGCGGCCGACTGGTGATGAGGTGACCAACCGATCGCGACGCGCTGGGCGGCCGAATGGTTATGAGGTGACCAACCAATGGCGACGCGCGGGGCGGCCGAATGGTTATGAGGTGACCAATCGACAGCGGCGATGTGGCGGCGAGTGGTTATGAGGTGACCAACCAACCGGTGATGGCTGCGCGAGGCGGCCGAGTGGTGATGAGGTGACCAACCGATGGCGGCTGCGGCGGCCGAAGTGGTGATGAGGTGACCAACCGATGGGCGGCGCTGGGCGGACGAGTGGTGATGAGGTGACCAACCGATGGCGACAAGGCAGGCGGCCAGTGGTAATGAGGTGTACAACCAATGGCGATGGACGGGGCGGCTGAATGGTTATGAGGTGATCAACCGATGGCGACGCGCGGGGCGGCCGAGTGGTTATGAGATGACCAACCGATGGCGACGCGCGGGCGGCCGAATGGTGATGAGGTGACCAACCGATGGCGACGCGCAGGGCGGCCGAGTGGTTATGAGGTGACCAACCGATAGTGATGGGCTGGGCGGCCAAGTGGTGATGAGGTGACCAAATGATGGCGACGCGCGGCGCGGCCGAGTGGTGATGAGGTGACCAACTGATGGCGACGCGCGGGGCGTCCGAGTGGTGATGAGGTGACCAACCGATGGCGTCGCGCGGGGCGGCCGAGTGGTGATGAGGTGACCAACCGATGTCGATGCGCGGGGCGGCCGAGTGGTGATGAGGTGACCAACCGATGGCGACGCTCGGGGCGGCCGACTGGTGATGAGGTGACCAACCGATCGCGACGCGCTGGGCGGCCGAATGGTTATGAGGTGACCAACCGATGGCGACGCGCGGGGCGGCCGAATGGTTATGAGGTGACCAACCGACGGCGATGCGCGCGGCGGCCGAGTGGTTATGAGGTGACCAACCCATGGCGACGCGCGGGGCGGCCGAGTGGTGATGAGGTGACCAACCGATGGCGACGCGCGTGGCGGCCGAGTGGTGATGAGGTGACCAACCGATGGCGACGCGCGGGGCGGCCAGGTGGTGATGAGGTGACCAACCGATGGCGACGCGCGGGGCGGCTGAGTGGTGATGAAGTGACCAGCCGATGGCGACGCGGGGCGGCCGAGTGGTGATGAGATGTACAACCGATGTCGACGCGCGGGGCGGCTCAATGGTTATGAGGTGACCAACCGATGGCGACGCGCCTGGCGCCTGAGGGGTTATGAGGTGACCAACCGATGGCGACGCGCGGGCGGCCGAGGGGTGATGAGGTGACCAACCGATGGCGACGCGCCGGGCGGCCGAGTTGTTATGAGGTGACCAACCGATGGCGGCGCGAGGGGCGGGCAACTGGTGATGAGGTGACCAAACGATGGCGACGCGCACGGCGGCCGAGTGGCGATGAGGTGACCAACCGATGGCGACGCGCGGGGCGGCCGAGTGGTTATGATGTGACCAACCCATGGCGACGCTGGGCGGCGAGTGGTGATGAGGTGACCAACCGATGGCAACGCAGCAGGGCGGCCAGTGGTGATGGCGCTACCAACCGATGGCGGCGTGCGGGCGGCCAGTGGTGATGAGGTGACCAACCGATGGCGGCGGGCGGCCGAGTGGTGATGAGGTGACCAACCGATGGCGGACGGGCGGGCCCGGTGGTAATGAGGTGTACAACCGATGGCGATGGACGGGGCGGCTGAATGGTTATGAGGTGATCAACCGATGGCGACGCGCGGGGCGGCCGAGTGGTTATGAGAAGACCAACCGATGGCGACGCGCGGGCAGCCGAATGGTGATGAGGTGACCAACCGATGGCGACGCGCAGGGCGGCCGAGTGGTTATGAGGTGACCAACCGATAGTGATGGTCGGGGCGGCCGACTGGTGATGAGGTGATCAAACGATGGCGACGCGCGGGGCGGCCGAGTGGTGATGAGGTGACCAACCGATGGCGCGGCGCGCGGCGGCCGAGTGGTGATGAGGTGACCAACCGATGGCGTCACGCGGGGCGGCCGAGTGGTGATGAGGTGACCAACCGATGGCGATGCGCGGGGCGGCCGAGTGGTGATGAGGTGACCAACCGATGGCGACGCTCGGGGTGGCCGACTGGTGATGAGGTGACCAATCGATCGCGACGCGCGGGGCGGCCGAATGGTTATGAGGTTACCAACCGATGGCGACGCGCGGGGCGGCCGAATGGTTATGAGGTGACCAACCGATGGCGATGCTGTGGGCGGCGAGTGGTTATGAGGCGACCAACCGATGGCGGCAGGGGGGCGCCGAGTGTCGATGAGGTGACTAACCGATGGCGACACGATGGCGGCGGCGAGTGGTGATGAGGTGACCAACCGATGGCGGCAGATGCGCGGCGGCGAGTGGTGATGAGGTGACCAACCGATGGCGGCGCGGGCGGCTGAGTGGTGAAGAGGTGACCAGCCGATGGCGCGGCGGCGGCCGAGTGGTGATGAGGTGTACAACCGATGGCGACGCTGGGCGGCTCAATGGTTATGAGGTGACCAACCGATGGCGGCGACGCAGTGGCGGGCGCCAGTGGTTATGAGGTGACCAACCGATGGCGCGCGGGCGGTCGAGTGGTGATGAGGTGACCAACCAATGGCGACGCGCCGGGCGGCCGAGTTGTTATGAGGTGACCAACCGATGGCGACGCGCGGGGCGGGCAACTGGTGATGAGGTGACCAAACGATGGCGACGCGCGGGGCGGCCGAGTGGTGATGAGGTGACCAACCGATGGCGACGCGCGGGGCGGCCGAATTTTTATGAGGTGACCAACAAAGTGGCGATGCGTGGGGTGTCCGATTGGTGATGAGGTGACCAACCGAGTGGCGACGCACGAGGCGGCCGAATGGTTATGAGGCGACCAACAGAGTGGCGACGCGCGGGGCGGCTGAATGGTGATGAGGTGACCAACCAAGTGACGACGCATGGGGCGGCCGAATGATGTAGACACGTCCCATAGAGTGCCGACGGGCGGGGCGTCCGAGTGGGTTAGACGCATTCCGCGGAGTGACGATGCGCGGGACGTCTGAGTGAAATAGACGCATCCCACAGAGTGATGTTGCGCGGGGCGTCCGAGTCTGGCAAGGTGATGAAGATGTGCCCAACTGAGCGGCGACGCACGGGGCGGCTGAGCGGGCAAGCCGATGAAGATGTGCCCAACTGCTTGGCGGTGCACAGGGTGGCCGAGTCGAGCATGTAGTCGAAGATGTACCCAACTGCTTGACGATGCGCCATGCGGTCGAGTGGACAAGTTGATGAAAGACATGCCCAACAGGGCGGAGTGACGATGCGCGGGACGTCCGAGTGAAGTAGACGCGTTCTGCAGAGTGGCGAGACGCAGGGCATCTGAGTGATGTAGACATCTGAGCAATGTAGACACGTCTCGCAGAGTGACGACGCGCCTCCTCCTCTGACTTGTGCTCAGGTACTGGACGAGGAATCCGTCCGAGCGAACTCAGGTCCGTGGCCGAGTGAACTTGAGTTTGTGTCCGGGTGGCTTTATCTAACTGAACTCTGAACGAACCTGGTTCGCTGCTGTCCGGCTGAAAGATCCATCGGGGGTGACCCTGCAAGTTTGTAAGTAAAGTCACGGTTAAAATGTTGTGTGGTTATACCTACATGCATGCATGCACCCATTAACTAGTGCAGAAAGAACGGAAGTAGAGCGCGCTTTGGCCGCCGTAATCAGGTAACCGACGCTGGAAATCCCCACTAACTGGCCGATTAATGAGGCAGTCAATTAACTCATCGGAAGAGCTATGAGGCTCACGTCCTGAACCTGTACGTGCATATAGGAGACGTTAATTAGGCAAGAGTTAAGGCTGTTAATGCATGCAAGGTATGTTTCCCTTTCCCACGGACATTTATCCCCTGCATGCAGGTAATAAATGGGAAGGAATTATGGTTAGAGGGAGAGTTAAAGGCGGGGCACAGAGCTCCCTGGTCGGCCATGGCAGCGGCAGTGGCTTTGGAATGGATGTGCGGAACGGCGCTGTCCAGCGAGGCCGCGTGCGAGGGGAGCTACGCCGGGCCTGAGGCTCCCTGTGGAGGTCACCGCCGAGCTGTCGGCCCCATTGTCACCGCCGAGCCGTCGTGGAGGCGCGGCCGCATCTGCCGACGACAAAGCCCTACTTGCCGGCTCTTGCGCTTTATCACTTGGGGAGTGGGCCGACCGGTTGGGACTACCTAGCCCGCGCAGAAGCTGCGGCCAAGCCACCAATCGGAAGGAGGAGTGGCGCGCTGCTAGGCGCAGCAGTCCCTCGGGACGATGGAGGAAGATGTCGAAGAGCGGAGCCGCCGTGTATCCGCGCCGTGCAGCTAATGCTCCGTGCTGTGTCAGGTCCGCGCGAGACGACCACCTAAACCAACGTCTGTTACTCTTTAATTCTTGTACATTCTTGAATCGATCGGCATGACGTCCGGTGAAGATATATTTTTTCTCCTCCTTTTTTGATGCTCTCGTTACTCTCTGCGGAGATGAACAGTATGAACAATAGGAATATAAAATAAACATAGATGAATAAATAAAAAACCATCTACATCACCGCTCAATAGACGCCATGCCCCACGGTGGGCGCCAACTGTCGTGGTAACGATTCCGACAATAAGATAGGGTTATGATAAAGGAGCATGATCTATCGAGATGCATATGGGTGACACGGTAGTTAGCGAGTTCGGGCCTCTCAAGGTGGAGATAACAACCCTACATCGCGTGCTCCGGAGAGGCTTTGTTTTATCTTAATATGTATCCGTAGATTACAATGAGAGGAGAACGGATCCCTGTAGTCCTGAAACTAATGGTGAAAAAGAGAGAGATATGGAAGAAAAAAGCCCCCTAGTCTAGTGGTGGGGGTGGCTTATATAAAGTGCGCCACCCCCTCACCTCCTATGTTACAAAGTGGGGCATGAATGCCATAATGCCAGCCCACTATCAAGCCCTCACTATGAGAATGATGCCGGCTGCTTTGCTGCCTGCTGGTCGTTGTATATCCGAGTGAGTCATACGGTCGAGTGGTGAACTGTCATCCGAGTGGATGGTATGCTGCTTGGTCGAGTGGATAGTATGCTGCTTGTCCGAGTGGATAGTACGTCTGTATGAGATTTACCTGGACCCACATGTTGTGTGGACCCCATCCTTCATGATATTTCGACCCTTCGTGGGCCTACCTGTTATGTGTATCCCCAACAGTAGGCGCCCCCCAGCCTCGTGGCCTCCTCGTTGATTGCTTGACGTCCACTCCAAGTCCTCTGGATCACGTTTGTTCCAAAAATCACGCTCGCGAAGGTTCATTCCGTTTGGACTCCGTTTGATATTCTTTTTTTGCGAAACACTAAAATAGGCAAAAAAACAGCAATTTGGGATGGGCCTCCGGTTAATAGGTTAGTCCCAAAAATAATATAAAAGTGTATAAATAAGCCCATTGAACATCCAAAACAGAAAATATATAGCATGGTACAATCAAAAATTATAGATACGTTGGAGACGTATCAAGCATCCCCAAGCTTAATTCCTGCTCGTCCTCGAGTAGGTAAATGATAAAAATAGATGTTTTGATGTGGAATGCTACTTAGCATAATTTTCAATGTAATTCTCTTAATTGTGGCATGAATATTCAGATCCGAAAGATTCAAGATAAAATTTTAATATTGACATAAAAGTAATAATACTTCAAGCATACTAACTAAGCAATTATGTCTTCCCAAAATAACATGGCCAAAGAAAGTTCATCCCTACAAAATCATATAGTTTGGTCATGCTCCATTTTCGTCACACAAGAATGCTCTCATCATGCACAACCTCGATGACAAGCCAAGCAATTGTTTCATACTTTAGTAATCTCAAACTTTTTCAACTTTCAAGCAATATATGAGCGTGAGCCATGGATATAGCACTATGGGTGGAATAGAATATGATGATGGAGATGATGTGGAGAAGACAAAAAAAAGGAGAAAGTCTCACATTGACGCGGCTAATCAATGGGCTAGGGAGATGCCCATCAATTGATGTCAATGCAAGGAGTAGGGATTGCCATGCAATGGATGCACTAGAGATATAAATGTATGAAAGCTCAAAAGAAGAAACTAAGTGGGTGTGCATCCAACTTGCTTGCTCACGAAGACCTAGGGCATTTGAGGAAGCCCATTGTTCGAATATACAAGCCAAGTTCTATAATAAAAAATTCCCACTAGTATATGAAAGTGACAAAACAAAAGACTCTCTATCATAAAGATCATGGTGCCCCTTTTTATTTTATTTTCTTTTTTTTCTTTTTTGGGCCCTTTTTTTATTTGGCCTTTCTCTCTTTTTTATTTGGGACAATGCTCTATGAATGATGATCATCACACTTTTATTTATTTACAACTCAATGATTACAACTCGATACTAGAACAAATATGACTCTATATGAATGCCTCCGGCGGTGTACCGGGATGGGCAATGAATCAAGAGTGACATGTATAAAATAATATGCATGGTGGCTTTGCCACAAATACGATGTCAACTACATGATCATGCAAGGCAATATGACAATGATGAAGCGTGTCATGATAAACGGAACGGTGGAAAGTTGCATGGCAATATATCTCGGAATGGCTATGGAAATGCCATAATAGGTAGGTATGGTGGCTGTTTTGAGGAAGATATAAGGAGTTTTATGTGTGATATAGCGTATCGTATCACGAGGTTTGGATGCACCGGCGAAGTTTGCACCAACTCTCAAGGTGAGAAAGGGCAATGCATGGTACCGAAGAGGCTAGCAATGATGGAAGGGTGAGAGTGTGTATAATCCATGGACTCAACATTAGTCATAAAGAACTCACATACTTATTGCAAAAATCTACAAGTCATCAAAAACCAAGCACTACGCGGATGCTCCTAGGGGGGATAGATTGGTAGGAAAAGACCATCGCTCGTCCCCGACCGCCAGTCATAAGGAGGACAATCAAGGAACACCTCATGTTTCAAATTTGTTACACAACGTTTACCATACGTGCATGCTACGGGACTTGCAAACTTCAACACAAATATTTCTCAAATTCACAATTACTCAACTAGCACAACTTTAATATCACTACCTCCATATCTCAAAACAATCATCAAGCATCAAACTTCTCTTAGTATTCAACGCACTTATAAGAAAGTTTTTACTAATCTTGGATGCCTATCATATTAGGACTAATTTCACAATTTAAGAAAATTACCATGCTATTTTGTAGGACTCTAAAAATAATATAAGTGAAGCATGAGAGATCAATAATTTCTATAAAACAAAACTACCACCGTGCCCTAAAAGATATAAGTGAAGCACTAGAGCAAAAACTATATAGCTCAAAAGATATAAATGAAGCACATAGAGTATTCTAAAAAATTCCGAATCATGTGTGTCTCTCTCAAAAGGTGTGTACAGCAAGGATGATTGGTAAACTAAAAAGCAAAGACTCAAATCATACAAGACGCTCCAAGCAAAACACATATCATGTGGTTAATAAAAATATAGCCCCAAGTAAAGTTACCGATAGACGAAGACGAAAGAGCGGATGCCTTCCGGGGCATCCCCAAGCTTAGGCTTTTGGTTGTCCTTGAATTTTACCTTGGGGTGCCTTGGGCATCCCCAAGCATAGGCTCTTTCCAATCCTTGTTCCATAATCCATCAAATCTTTACCCAAAACTTGAAAACTTAACAACATAAAACTTAACAGAAAATCTCGTGAGCTCCGTTGGCGAAAGAAAACAAAACACCACTTCAAGGTACTGTAATGAACTCATTCTTTATTTATATTGGTGTTAAACCTACTTTATTCCAACTTCTCTATGGTTCATAAACTCCACTACTAGCCATAGATTCATCAAAATAAGCAAACAACACGCGAAAAACAGAATCTAACAAAAACAGAACAGTCTGTAGTAATCTGTAACTAACGCAAACTTCTGTAACTCAGAAAAGTATACCAAAATAGGACGACCTAGATAATTTGTTTATTGATCTACTGCAATTGTAATCATTATTTTATCACGTTCTGGTGATTTTAAACAATTGTTTTCGTCAGCGGAATGTTTCTAACTTTTTCAGCAAGATCAATAACTAATATCCAAGAAGATCCTATAGGTTTTACTTGGCACAAACACTAACTAAAACACAAAACCACATCTAAACAGAAGCTAGATGGATTATCTATTCCTAAACAGAACCAAAAAGCAAAAAACTAAAATAAAATTGGGTTGCCTCCCAACAAGCGCTATAGTTTAACGCCCCTAGCTAGGCATAAAAGCGAGGATAGATCTAGGTATTGCCATCTTTGGTATTAGGGAAGAAAAGGGAAAACTTATTATCTATAGCATTAATCTTTCTATTCTGATAGAGCACATGGCCATTAATGGTGGAAAAAAGATTAAGAATGTTACGAAAATTTGCATCTAAGCTAGCCTTCATCTCTTTGATAGTTTCGCTTTGATAAGAGAGCAAAAGAGAGGTAGAATCAACCTTCTCATTCATGGGGTGCCCAAATATGGTTTTCATCTTTTCATAGGTATCTATGGCATCCCCTTCAAGAAAACCTTCTTCAAAAATAGAGTCTAAGACATGCTTAAACGACGAAGGTAAGGCAACATAAAAACTTTTTAAGTATATTTCAATTTGATATTGAGGGTACATAGCTAGCCCGGATTCTTAGTAACCTATTCCAAGCATCTTTTGAAGACTCGTCAAGTAAATAACAGAATATTCCAGAATCATCTTCATCAAAATTATTCAGACTCTCATTGATGACCCCGGTAGGTATTTCTATAGCATCATTGTTTACGAGCTTCGATAGGGCAGAGGGGTTATCCAAGGTACTAAAACCAGGGAGAGAACCCCTAACCCTTTTTGATTTAGACATGACGAAAGAAGGTCGAGCGGAAAAGAGGGCGAATAAAACGGCAAGGGTGAAGTGGGGGAGAGGAAAACGAGAGGCAAATGGCAAATAATGTAATGCGAGGGATAAGAGTTTGTGATGGGTACTTGGTATGTCTTGACTTGTGCGTAGACTCCCTGGCAACGGCGCCAGAAATCCTTCTTGCTACCTCTTGAGCACTGCGTTGGTTTTCCCTTGAAGAGGAAAGGGTGATGCAGCAAAGTAGCATAAGTATTTCCCTCAGTTTTTTAGAACCAAGGTATCAATCCAGTAGGAGGCCACGCTCAAGTCCCTTGCACCTACACAAACAAATAAGAACCTTGCAACCAACGCGATAAAGGGGTTGCCAATCCCTTCACGGCCACTTTGCAAAAGTGAGATCTGATAGAGAAGATAAGATAATATTTTTGGTATTTTTATGATAAAGATCAAAAGTAAAGATTGCAAAAAAACGGTAATAGAAATAGCTTGTTGACGGGAGACTAATATGATGGAAAATAGACCCGGGGGCCATAGGTTTCACAAGTGGCTTCTCTCAAGATAGCATAAGTATTACGGTGGGTGAACAAATTACTGTCGAGCAATTGATAGAATTGAGCAAAGTTATGAGAATATCTACATATGATCATGCATATAGGCATCACGTCCGTGACAAGTAGACCGACTCCTGCCTGCATCTACTACTATTACTCCACACATCGACCGCTATCCAGCATGCATCTAGAGTATCAAGTTCATAAGAACGGAGTAACGCTTTAAGCAAGATGACACAATGTAGAGGGATAAACTCATGCAATATGATATAAACCCCATCTTTTTATCCTCGATGGAAACAATACAATACGTGTCATTTCCCCTACTGTCACTGGGATCGAGCACCGCAAGATTGAACCCAAAGCTAAGAACTTCTCCCATTGCAAGAAAGATCAATCTAGTAGGCCAAACCAAACTGATAATTCGAAGAGACTTGCAAAGATAACCAATCATACATAAAAGAATTCAGAGAAGATTCAAATATTGTTCATAGATAATCTTGATCATAAACCCACAATTCATCGGATCTCGACAAACACACCGCAAAAGAAGATTACATCGAATAGATCTCCAAGAGAATCGAGGAGAACTTTGTATCGAGATCCAAAGAGAGAGAAGAAGCCATCTAGGTAATAACTATGGACTCGAAGGTCTGAGGTAAACTACTCACACATCATCAGAGAGGCTATGGTGTTGATGTAGAAGCCCTCCGTGATCAATGCCCCCTCCAGAGGAGCGCCGGAAAAGGCCCCAAGATGGGATCTCACGGGTACAGAAGGTTGCGGCGGTGGAATTAGGTTTTCGTGGTGCTCTCCGATGGTTTGGGGGTACGTAGGTATATATAGGAGGAAGAAGTAGGTCGGTGGAGCCACAAGGGTGGAGGGCGCGCCCAGGGGGTAGGCGCGCCCCCCTGCCTCGTGGCCTCCTCATTGATTGCTTGACTTCCACTACAAGTCCTCTGGATCACGTTTGTTCCAAAAATCACGCTCCCGAAGGTTTCATTCCGTTTGGACTCCGTTTGATATTCTTTTTCTGCGAAACACTAAAATAGGCAAAAAAAACAACAATTTGGGTTGGGCCTTCGGTTAATAGGTTAGTCCCAAAAATAATATAAAAGTCTATAAATAAGCCCATTAAACATCCAAAACAGAATATATAATAGCATGGAACAATCGAAAATTATAGATACGTTGGATAGGTATCAGTGCGAGTCTGGTAGAAGATTGTGTGGGGAGCCAACTCGACGGCCCATTTGGCCACTCAGCCCGAAGCATCTCGGCTGCCTATGATCTCAGCAAGCAGGGCAGTGCAAACAACCGTGATGGGGTACTCTTGAAAATATGGCTTTAACTTCTTAGCGATAAAGTGCATGCCGTAGCACATCTTCTGGTAGTGGGGGTAGTTTTGCTTGGAAGCCAACAACACTTCACTCACATAATACACCGGTCTCTGGACCGGCAGAACCTTGTCATCTTCCTTGCGCTCAACTACCATGACTGTGCTGACCACCCGGCTGGTGGCGGCGATGTAGATGAGCATGGGCTCCTTAGCAGCCGGCGCGGCCAGGACAGGCGGCGTGGTCAACATCTTCTTGAGCTGGAGAAAAGCCTCATCCGCCTTGTCATTCCACTCGAAGTGTGTGGTTTTCTTCAGGATCTGGTACAGGGGAAGTGCCTTCTCGCCTAGCCGACTGATGGATGCTAGGCAGCCGGTGAACTTCTGAACATCTCTCGGTCTGGTAGGCTTCTCCATCCTCTCGATGGCCTTGATCTTCACAGGGTTGCACTCGATGCCGCATTTGGAGACCAGGAAACCGAGGAGCTGGCCGGCTGGTACTCTGAACACGCACTTCTCTGGGTTGAGCTTGATCTGAAATCGGCGCAGATTTTCAAAAGTCTCCTTGAGGTTTTCTAGGAGGGTCCCACGCTTCTCCATCTTCACCACAACATCGTCCACATAGACATGGGCGTTTCGGCCGAGCTTCTTGAGGAGGCACTTCTGCATGCAACACTGAAACGTGGCGCCGACATTCCTCAAGCCAAACGTCATCATCAGGTAGCAGAAGGCTCTGAATGGCGTGATGAAAGAGGTCTTCAGCCTATCAGCCGGGTTTAACTTGATCTGGTGGTACCCTGAATATGCTTCCAAAAAAATCAACAGCTCGCATCCGGCTGTGGAGTCTATCACTTGGTCAATCCTTGGCAAGGCAAATGGATCTTTGGGGCAAGCTTTGTTGAGGCTGGTATAATCAATACACACGTGCCACTTGTTGTTCTTCTTCAGTACAAGGACTAAGTTGGCTAGCCAATCCGGATAGAATACTTCCATAATGAAGCCGGCTGCTAGGAGTTGGGCTATCTCTTCACCAACAATCCTTCTCTTCTCTTCCGACAGGGGGCGGAGGGGCTGCTTGACCGGCTTGGCGTCAGGTCAGACGTGTAGCTTGTGCTCGGCGAGATCCGTCGGAACACTCGGCATGTCCTTAGGAGACCATGCAAAGATGTCCCGGTTCTCACAGAGGAAATCAACGAGCTCGCTTTCCAATTTGCTGTCGAGGTTTGCACCTATGACAGCGTACCTCTCCGGGTGCTCTGGGTCCAACGTATCTTCTTTGCCTCCTTGGCCGGCTTGAAGGAGCCTTCGGCTTCCGACTCCTTGGGATCAGGGGACATGTCCGGCTGCTTGCCGGCCATGGCCACAACCCGGTCAAGGAGCCACTTCTCGGCAGCGATCACAAGGGACTCGGCCAGCCGACTGCTACCGGCCGCACAGGCGGACGAGTTCTGGTAATCTCCGGAGATGGTAATAACCCCTTTGGTGCTTGGCATCTTCATCTTGAGGTAAGCATAGTGCAGCACCGCCATGAATTTGGCCAAGGTAGGTCGGCCAACCAGTGCATGGTAAGGGCTCTCTAGGTCAACTACTTCAAACTAGACGGGCTCTCGGCGGAAATGATCTTTGTCTCCAAAGAGGACATCTACCTTGATCTTGCCGATTGGTGAGTGAGAAAGGCCAGGTACTATGCCATAGAAGACAGTCCGACTGGGCAGGAGATGCTTCGGCTTGATGTTCAACTTCTCCATGGTGTCGCGGTACAAGATGTTGATGCTGCTACTGCCGTCTATCAGGACTCGAGAGAAGCGAGAAGCTCGCCTCTCCGTAGCAAAGGTGGCTTCCAACACCAGAGCTTAGGAACTCGGAGAAGGCATTACTTCCGGATGATCGGCTCGGCTCCAACTAATTAGCTTTTCTGACCAGTGCATGAACTCTGGGGCTTCAGTAGCTACGGCATTCACCTCTCGGGACTGCTGGCGACGGCTGCGCCTGTCATCGGCCACACTGGTGAAGACGATGTAGGCTCCTTGCTCTTCTGGGTACTCGTCTTGGATGGCGGCAACTGGCCGGCCGCCTACTGCGGTGGAGGAGGTGGCGCCGGCTGGCCAGCAGGCGGAGGCGGCAGCAATCTTTTGCCCTTGGAGATTCGGGTGAGCCAGTGACACTTCCTAGTGATGTGGTTGGACGGCTTAGAGTCACTGTGGAACTTGCAGGGTGCATCAAGGGTTTGCTCATAGGAGAGGAGGGCAACCAGTTTGTCTTGCCGCCCCTCTAACGTTTGGGAGCAGGCTGCCCCTCCGGCTGCTGGTCTTCGACTGTCGCCACCTGCTGGCTGGTGGAAGCCGGCTGTGGCGCCTTGTGCTTGTTGTCGTTTTGTTGCTGACGCCGACTGGTGTCACCAGCCGGAGTCTGAGGGGCCTGAGGAGCCACTTTGCCGGATGCATCAACTTGAATCTCCGTCTTCATGGAGGAGTCGGTCGTGGCGTACTTGTCTGCTATGATCAGCAGCTCGTCGAGGGTTGTCGTCTCATCACAGAGAAGTCGGTGCTTGAGCAAGGTGCCTTCTCTGCACCCGGCTGTGAAGTACTCGATGGCCTGCACCTCGTGCACGCCTTCGCAAGAGTTGCGTAGCTCGGCCCAACGCATGAGGTAGTCGCGAGTTGATTTGGTGGGGCCTTGGACGCACAAGGAGAGCTGGCGGGGCTTAGGTGGCCACTTGTATGTGCTGGTGAAGTTGTGGATGAAGGCTTCAGTGAAATCTACCCAGCTATTGATGCTGCAGGGCTACAGGTTGTTCAGCCATGTCCGGGCGGTGCCCTGGAGCATAAGCGGAACGTACTTCACGGCAACGGGCTTGTTGCCGTTCGCTATGCTGACAACCGAGGAGTAGTCGACCAACCAGTCTTCCGGCTTCACGGAGCCGGTGTACTTGGGCGTGAATCCTTTGGGGAAGGGATCGTCGCAGATGCGGGGGCCAAAACAGGGCGGGCCCAACGCGACTTCTTCTTCTAGCGCCAGGGATCGATTGAGACGGTCGATCCGGTGGCGGGCATCGTTTTCTCCGATTCCTTCTCGGGGGCCAAGCCGGCCACTGAGACTCGGATGATCAATAGGCGGTGGCGAGACGCGCCTTTCTGTGCGCAGGGAAGGCTGATAGTCGCCTGGTCGCTCCACCGCTCATGGGCGGCCGTCTTGGTCACGCTCGATGGTCATGTGCGTCTGGCTGCGGCTTGCAGCGGCTCCTTGTCTCGTCGTCCGCGGGCGCCGCCAGTCGGCGTCTGATACGTCTCCAACGTATCTATAATTTTTGATTGCTCCATGCTACTTTATCTATTATTTTGGACTATATTGGGCTTTATTTTCCACTTTTATATTATTTTTGGGACTAACCTATTAACCGGAGGCCCAGCCCAGAATTGTTGTTTTTTGCCTATTTCAGTGTTTCGAAGAAACGGAATATCAAACGGAGTCCAAACGGAATGAAACCTTCGGAAACATGATTTTCTCACCGAACGTGATCCAGGGGACTTGGACCCTACTCCAAGGAACAAAAGAGGCGGTCACGAGGGTGGTGGGCGCGCCCCCCCAGGGCGCGCCCCCTGCCTCATGGGCCCCCTGTTGCTCCACCGACGTGTAACACCCCAAAAATTTAACCATGATTTGATTATTAAAATTTTGCCAGGAGATTAAAATTTTTACTTTCTAGATTTTCTTTTGATTTCAGAACCCCTCTTTTCTTTAATTTGTGAAGTTTTTACCTCAAGTGAAAACTTTCCAAAAGTATTATTGGACTTGTATACTCTCTCAATAAAACAATTCTTCTATCAGTGGATTTATTTGCATAAGTATTTTTCCCTGAGCTATATTTCTCTTGAAAATGATTTTTTCATAAGTTTTAGGGCCTCTTTTGCACTGCAACCATTTGATAAATGCATTTAATATTTTCACCAGAATTTGGGGATGACATATGATGTCCATAAATCACTTTTATGCAAAAATATCTTTTATTCATTGGAGATTTTAAGCTCTACCCCTAGTTTTCAAAACTGGTCCAGTTGGTAAAATTGCACTACAAACTATTTAAATATTTCTTTAAAACTTCCACCAAAATTTGGGGAGGTCAGTAGGAGTATATAATTCAATTTTGTGCAAAAACCCACTGGTGTCATTTGGAAAATTTGAGCAAAACATCCTCTTTTGCTCTCTGGACCAGATTGGCCTTTTCTACTGCAACTCCATTTTGTGTTGCTCTGTTGCCCATGATTCTTTTTCCTGCTTATAGTCCTCCCTACCAAACCCTTAAGTCCAGGAGAATGGACCCATTGGAGTATTTTTGGTTCATGTAGTAATAGCCTTTAGTTTCTGCCCAAAATTGGTTTTCTCAAATATTTGCACTATCAAGTTTCTGGCTTTGCCCAACTAACCTTGCCACCCTCTTTATCATCTAAAGGGACTAGGACCTGGAGATTTTGGCCACCCCAAGAACTGCCTAGATGCCTCTAGCATTCTGTCGAACACTTTGTGTGCATAGCCAGATTTGGCATGAATTTTAGTTGGCATTGTGAGCTTGATCCTCTGACCTAACTAACTTGTCCACTAAGCTCCTAGCTAACCCTAATCCAGGCCTGTTAACTACCAGCTTCAGAGCTCTCTAACACGCGCTGGCATTTCGTCGAGCACCTGGCGTACGTGCGCTGGGCGCGCCCAGAGCGCGCGTTTTGCACGTGCGTGCGCACGGGTTGCCGCGTCTGGCCCCTGGCCTTTTCTCACCTGCAGAGCCACACCCATCCTCATCCACTCACCAGCACCCCCCAGGCCGCCCCTGGAGCCCCACAGCGCCACCGTCAGGTCGCCCACGGCGGCTAGCGGCCGGCCATAGTTGGTTCCTGCCATGGACGGTGCCGCCCAAGCCATACGCGTGCGCCAGCTGCCCTCTGGAGTAACCCGAGCTTATCCTAGAACGCGTCCGCTAGCGCCCGTCGCCGCCACGCACCCCCTGCTGCAATAGAACGATGGTTCGTCGGCGTTCTTATCCACGGCCGCGGAACCGACGTAGTTGCTCTATAAATGGAGACCCCCGAACCCGTCCAGACCCTCAGGCGACCTCAAGCCGTTCCTCTAAAGCCCCCATGGCCAGCAATCGACGTCGGGAAGCTTTCTTCCCCGTCTCCGGCCAGTTCGGCCGCCGCCGCCCTCCGGTCCAGTTCATCGCAAGCGAGGCCTCCCCAGCCCATCCAAAGCCGCCGTCCTCTTCCCCTCGATCTTGCGGAGCCGCCCAAACCCTCAGCTTCGACGGGGAGCCACCGTAGCCCAGACCCCCAAAACCTCCCGAGGCCACCTCCGCCGCGGAGCTCGCCGCCGGCGACTCCCTCCACCCCCGCCAACCTAGCAACCACCGGGGGGACCGCCCCGGGCTGGCGGATCCATCCCCGCCCTCAGAACCCCGTGGGGAACTGCCGTTCATCGACGGCGATCGCCAGAGTCCCGCCTCCGCTCGGGCAGAGGAGAAAGGAGGGAGGGACGACTGGTCAAACCTGACCAGTGGGCCCAGGGGACCAACTGTCAGTGACCACGAGTCGGTCCACGCTGGATTAAGTGAAGGCGTAAACCCAGAGTACGTCTTCGACGTGTTTTTATATTTGAAACGTTTTTCTTTTTTCTGTTTTATTTTAAAAACAGAAATTTGACTAAACTTTGACTGGCTATAACTTTTTAAATATAACGCCAAATGAGTTGATTCTTTTTCGTACCTCTCTCAAATTTCACCTAGTTTATTTTAAGATTTATTTCAAAAATAATTAGGAAAACTTTTTTTACTGTTTTAAAACTATGTGTTAATTTTGAATTTTCTCAAATAGGATTTTTGGAGAGAGAAGAAAACTTTCAAAGGTTTTGGAATGCACCCTGCCTCTCCACAACTTGAAGGCAAGCATTCTGAACCCTAGCATAATATTGTCGTGTGTTGTTTGATACAGTTACAACACCCCTCGTTTTCGGAGTTTTCGTTATTTTATGTGATGATATGATCATACTCACGAATGCATAATGAATGTTCCTTGCTATTGGAATTTGATATGATGTGATGGTAATCATCCTCGTATGCCTTTCATGCCTATCGGAAGGAATCCGGGAAAGCCTCTGTCTTGGGTAGACACGAGCTTGTCTCCAGTCTTCGTCGAGACGGTTGTGTCCGGTATGGCATAGTGAGGTATGATGAGTGGTGATTCTGTCTGTTGGTTGATATATTTTTGTTATGCTAATCTTGCAGGGAATACTTAAACCTCCCGAGTCGACCGTAGATCGAGTCTTGTTCCAAGAACCCCATACTTGTTTCAGACTACCACTTGTCCCTGCCATAGGTAGGGTGCAGTTCGAGAAGTTGTCAACCCTTTCCTAGCACACACCATACAGAGAGGCCATGGTGGGAGATACCGGCTGCATCCGGTAGGCATGCCACCTGGTCCGGGGGCATGGGTATTTCCGGTTGGAGCCGAGGGGGTAGCTCCCCTAGTTTGCGCGCGTTATAAATTTTGTGATCCCATGCTAATCGAGGTTGTAGCCTCCCCACTTAGACTTTTGCTTAAACGTGTGTCATGGGTGATTCCAGACACTGGTGAGTTAGGCTGGTGTGTGCGGTCAGGTGTGTTTTTAACTAAAAGACACTAGACAGAATTAGTCCGATGGACTAAAGAAATCCGTTGCTCGTGGGTAAAGAGTACACCCTCTGCAGAGATTAAACATCTATTCGAATAGCCGTGTCCATGGTTAAGGACTACAGTCCGGGATGGGTCAAGTGTCGGTCTTAGTGTCGGTCTTCGGAGGAAAAAGAAAATCTGCTAAACCAGAACATGGATCGTGACTTGTGACTCATGATGGTTATGATTATTGTTATTATGGACTAACCATTTACATTATTTGAATTATTGAGTATCCCTGGGACGGTTCTACCTCCTGGATATTCAATGTGATATTTTCTTATAAGCCCTTTATGTGGTGTCGCTCAGACGCCCGACTGTGGCATGCTTGTTATTTAAATTATTTATAAGCCCTTTATGTGGTGTCGCTCAGACGCCCGACTGTGGCACGCTTGTTATTTATAAGCCCTTTATGTGGTGTCGCTCAGACGCCCGACTGTGGCATGTTTTTTATTTAAACTACTTATAAGCCCTTTATGTGGTGTCGCTCAGACACCCGACTATGGCATGTTTGTTATTTAAACTACTTATAAGCCCTTTATGTGGTGTCGCTCAGACGCCCGACTGAGGCATGCTTTAAACCATTATCCTTTCGAGGTGTCGCTTCAGACACCCGATCGACGCATGTTATTTTTACTCCATCATTGCTCGTTCATGTTGTATATAAATAACCCGGCTTGCGTGCATCATGGATTGATATTTTGTGACTGACGTTGTGACCATAGAATAATTCGGAGCATGATTATCATTTTTTATATTATACATGTGTTCATAATGTTTGCGAGTACATTCAAAAGTACTCACCGGCTTGTCCCTGGCTATTGTCTTGGCCAGATTTCTTGCATGGAGAGGAGCGTTGCGATGACAGCCCGGGAACATACGCAATGGTGACAGTAGCCTCGCGAAGATAGGAGTTACCCTGGTCAGCTGTTCCGGTGGGAAATGAAGTCCCATAGTCGCAGATGAACCACAATCCGCTTCCGCCATCAACCTCTAGAAACCTTGTGTTGTACTCATAGGCCAGAATGGTCTTGTACTACATATTTTTGTATTTTGCTTGGAATTTCTGTATCAATTTGGTGCCTCATCAGCTAACAGTAATCCTGGGGCTGGTGAGCACGAGGACCATTTTTAGGAAATATACCCCGAAAATCTGGCCCTCACACGACATACTCCTTCATCCTATATATACCTATGTACCCCCAAACGATCAGAACAGGAGCCAAAAACCTAATTCCACCGCCGCAACTTCCTGTATCCACGAGATCCCATCTTGGGGCCTGTTAGGAGCTCACGGAGGGGGGCATCCACCACGGAGGGCTCCTACATCATCACCATAGCCCCTCCGATGAAGTGTGAGTAGTTTACTTCAGACCTTGGGTCCATAGCTAGTAGCTAGATGGCTTCTTCTCTCTTTTGGATCTCAATACAATGTTCTCCCCCTCTCGTGGAGATCTATTCGATGTAATCTTCTTTTTTATGTGTGTTTGTTGAGACCGATGAATTGTGGGTTTATGATCTAGATTATCTATGAATAATATTTGAATCTTCTCTAAATTCTTTTATGTATGATTGGTTATCTTTGCAAGTCTCTTCGAATTATCCGTTTGGTTTCGCCAACTATATTGGTAGTTCTTGCAATGGGAGAAGTGCTTAGCTTTGGGTTCAATCTTGCGGTGTCCTTACCCAAAGGATGTAAAGGGTTGCAAGGCACGTATTGTATTGTTGCCATCGAGGATAACAAGATGGGGTTTTATCATATTGCATGAATTTATCCCTCTACATCATGTCATCTTGCTTAAGGCGTTACTCTGTTTTTAAATTAATACTCTAGATGCATGCTGGATAGCGGTCGATGAGTGGAGTAATAGTAGTAGATGCAGGCAGGAGTCGGTTTACTTGTCTTGGATGTGATGCCTATATACATGATCATACCTAGATATACTCATAACTATGCTCAATTCTGTCAATTGCTCAACAGTAATTTGTTCACCCACCGTAGAATACTTATGCTCTTGAGAGAAGCCACTAGTGAAACCTATGGCCCCCGGGTCTATTCTAATCATATCAATCTCCATTACTTTGATACTTGCTTTGTTTTTACTTTGCCTTTTAATTTTCACTTTGCATCTCTATACCAAAAATACCAAAATATTATTTATCATCTCTATCGATCTCACTCGTAAGTGACCGTGAAGGGATTGACAACCCCTAATAGCGTTGGTTGCGAGGAGCTATTGTTTTGTGCAGTACGAGGGACTTGTGCGTGGCCTCCTCATGGATTGATACCTTGGTTCTCAAAACTGAGGGAAATACTTACGCTACTTTGCTGCATCATTCTCTCCTCTTCGGAAATCCAACGCAGTGCTCAAGAGGTAGCAAGAAGAATTTTCGCGTTGTTGTCGGGAGGCTCACGCAAGAGCAACTCAAGCACCATACCAAGTACCCATCACAATCCCTATCTCCCGCATTACATTATTTGCCATTTTCCTCTCGTTTTCCTCTCCCCCACTTCACCCTTGCCGTTTTATTCGCCCTCTCTTTTCCAATCTCCTCCTCTTTTTCCCGTTTTGCCTTCTCGCTTGCCTTTTGTTTGCCCGTGTGTTGGATTGCTTGTTTGTCGTGATGGCCCAAGATACTACCAAATTGTGTGACTTCACCAATACCAATAATAATGATTTCCTTAGCACTCCTATTGCTCCTCTTGCCAATACTGAATCTTGTGAAATCAATACTGCTTTGTTGAATCTTGTTATGAAAGATCAATTCGCCAGCCTTCCTAGTGAAGATGCCGCTACTCATCTGAATAGCTTCGTTGATTTATGTGATATGAAAAAGAAAAAAGATGTCGATAATGATGTCATTAAATTGAAGCTATTTCCTTTTTCGCTTAGAGATCGTGCTAAAGTGTGGTTTTCATCTCTGCCTAAAAATAGTATTGATTCTTGGAACAAGTGCAAAGATGCTTTTATCTCTAAGTATTTTCCTCCTGCTAAGATTATCTCTCTTAGGAACGATATTATGAATTTTAAGCAACTTGATCATGAACATGTTGCACAAGCTTGGGAGAGAATGAAATTAATGATACGTAATTGTCCTACTCATGGTTTGAACTTGTGGATGATTATACAAATTTTTTATGCCGGATTGAATTTTGCTTCTAGAAATCTTTTAGATTCGGCCGCGGGAGGCACTTTTATGGAAATCAATCTAGGAGATGCTACTAAACTTCTAGATAATATTATGGTTAATTATTCTCAATGGCACACTGAAAGATCTACTAATAAAAAAAGTGCATGCGATAGAAGAAATTAATGTTTTGAGTGGAAAGATGGATGAACTTATGAAATTATTTGCTACTAATTGTGTTTCTTCTGATCCTAATGATATGCCTTTGTCTACTTTGATTGAGAATAATAATGAATCTATGGATGTGAATTTTGTTGGTAGGAATAATTTTGGTAACAATGCGTATAGAGGGAATTTTAATCCTAGGCCTTATCCTAGTAATTCCTCTAATAATTATGGAAATTCCTATAACAACTCTTATGGAAATTTTAATAAGATGCCCTCTAAATTTGTGAGTAGTGTTAAAGAGTTTATGAATTCACAAAAGAATTGTAATGCTTTGCTTGAGGAGAAATTGCTTAAAATTGATGATTTGGCTAGGAACGTTGATAGAATTTCTCTTGAGATTGATTCTTTAAAGCTTAGATCTATTCATCCTAAGCATGATATCAATGAGTCTCTCAAACCTATGAGAATTTCCATTGATGAGTGCAAAGAAAGAACCGCTAGGATGGGTGCTTCCAAAGATGCCTTTATTAAAGTGTGTTCTTCCAATTCCTATGAAAATCAAGATGAAGATCTAAAAGTTATTGATGTGTCCCCCATTAAATCTTTGTTTTGCAATATGAATCTTGATGAAACTGGAGATGATCTTCCTTTACCTAGAAGGCGTTCTAAGAATTCATAGTTTTTAGATCTTGATGATGAAATTGATAAATGTGGGATTGAAAAAAATAAAAACCTAGATGTTGCTAAACCCACTATATTGGATCTCAAGGAATTTAATTATGAAAATTGCTCTTTAATTGATTGTATTTCCTTGTTGCAATCCGTGCTAAATTCTCCTCATGCTTATAGTCAAAATAAGGCCTTTACCGAACACATTGTTGATGCCTCGATGCAATCTTATGAAGAAAAACTTGAGTTGAAAGTCTCTATCCCTAGAAAGCTCTATGATGAGTGGGAACCTAATAGTATTAAAATTAAAAATTATGAGTTTCATGCCTTGCGTGATTTGGATGCTAGTGTCTCCACTATTCCCAAAACTTTGTGTGATTTGCTAGATTTCCATGACTTTGATGATTGCTCTCTAAACTTGCATCTTGCGGATTCCACTATTAAAAAACCTATGGGAAGAATTAATGATGTTCTTATTGTTGCAAATAGGAATTATGTGCCCGTAGATTTTATCGTTCTTGATATAGATTGCAATCCTTCATGTCATATTATTCTTGGTATACCTTTCCTTAGAACGATTGGTGCAATTATTGATATGAAGGAAGGGAATATTAGATTCCAATTTCCATTAAAGAAAGGCATGGAACACTTTCCTAGAAAAGAAAATAAAATTACCATATGAATCTATCATGAGAGCCACTTATGGATTGCCTACCAAAGATGGCAATACCTAGATCTATCCTTGCTTTTATGCCTAGCTAGGGGCGTTAAACGATAGCGCTTGTTGGGAGGCAACCCAATTTTTTTTTTTGCTTTTGCTTCTGTTTAGGAATAAATAATCCATCTAGCCTCTGTTTAGATTTGGTTTTGTGTTTTAGTTAGTGTTTGTGCCAAGCTAGACCCTATTGGATCTTCTTGGATGATAGTTATTTGATCTTGCTGTAATTTCCAGAAACTTTGCGTCAGTGCCCGAATTATTAAAAATCACCAGAAAGTGATAAAATACTGATTCCAATTGATGCTGATCAATAAACAAATTGTCTAGGTTGTCTAATTTTGGTAGATGTTTTGGAGTTCCAGAAGTTTGAGTTAGTTACAGATTACTACAGACTGTTCTGTTTTTGACAGATTCTGTTTTTCGTGTGTTGTTTGCTTATTTTGATGAATCTATGGCTAGTAAAATAGTTTATAATCCATAGATAAGTTGGAATACAGTAGGTTTAACACCAATATAAATAAATAATGAGTTCATTACAGTACCTTAAAGTAGTCTTTTGTTTTCTTTCTCTAACGGAGCTCACGAGATTTCTATTGAGTTTTGTGTTGTGAAGTTTTCAAGTGTTGGGTAAATTCTTTTGATGGATTATGGAACAAGGAGTGGCAAGAGCCTAAGCTTGGGGATGCCCATGGCACCCCCAAGATAATCCAAGGACACCAAAAAGTCAAAGCCTGGGGATGCCCGGAAGGCATCCCTCTTTAAATCTACTTCCATCGGTAATTTACTTGGAGCTATATTTTTATTCACCACATGATATGTGTTTTGCTTGGAGCGTCTTGTATTATTTGCGTCTTTGTTTGTTAGTTTACCACAATCATCCTTGTTGTACACACCTTTTGAGAGAGCCATACATGAATTGGAATTTGATAGAATACTCTATGTGCTTCACTTATATCTTTTGAGCTTGATAGTTTTGCTCATAGTGCTTCACTTATGTCTTTTGAGCGTGATAATTTTTGCTCTAGTGCTTAACTTAGATCTTTTAGAGCAAGGTGGTGGATTTGTTTTAAAGAAACTATTGATATCTCATGCTTTACTTAGATTATTTTGAGAGTCGTTAATAGCATGGTAATTTGCTTAATGTTAATATACTTGGTATTCAAGATATGTGAAACTTTCTTTTGAGTGCGTTGAATACTAAGAAAAGTTTGATGCTTGATAATTGTTTTGAGATATGAAGATGGTGATATTAGAGTCATGCTAGTTGAGTATTTGTGAATTTAAAGAATACTTGTGTTGAAGTTTGTGATTCCCGTAGCATGCACGTATGGTGAACCGTTATGTGATGAACTCGGAGCATGATTTATTTATTGATTGTCTTCCTTATGAGTGGCGGTCGGGGACGAGCGATGGTCTTTTCCTACCAATCTATCCCCTAGGAGCATGCATAATACTTTGCTTTGATAACTTCTAGATTTTTGCAATAAGTATATGAGTTCTTTATGACTAATGTTGAGTCCATGGATTATACACACTTTTTCCCATCCTTCCACCATTGCTAGCCTCTCTAATACTGCACACTTTTCGCCGGTATCATACACCCACCATATATCTTCCTCAAAACAGCCACCATACCTACCTATCATGGCATTTCCATAGCCATTCCGAGATATATTGCCATGCAACTTTCCACCGTTCCGTCTATTATGACACGCTCCATCATTGTCATATTGCTAGCATGATCATGTAGTTGACATCGTATTTGTGGCAAAGCCACCTTTCATAATTCTTTCATACATGTCACTTGTTTCATTGCATATCCCGGTACACCGACGGAGGCATTCATATAGAGTCATACTTTGTTCTAAGTATCGAGTTGTAATTGTTGAGTTGTAAGAAAAATAAAAGTGTGATGATCATCATTTTTTAGAGCATTGTCCCAAGTGAGGAAAGGATGATGGAGACCATGATTCCCCCACAAGTCGGGATGAGACTCCGGACAAAAAATAAAAAAAAGAGCCATAAAAAAGAGAAAAGGCCCAAATAAAAAAATGAGAGAAAAAGAGAGAAGGGACAATGCTACTATCCTTTTACCACACTTGTGCTTCAAAGTAGCACCAAGATCTTCATGATAGAGAGTCTCTCATTTTGTCACTTTCATATACTAGTGGGAATTTTTCATTTTAGAACTTGGCTTGTATATTCCAATAATGGGCTTCCTCAAATGCCCTAGGTCTTCGTGAGCAAGCGAGTTGGATGCACACCCACTTAGTTTCTTTTGTTGAGCTTTCATATACTTATAGCTCTAGTGCATCTGTTGCATGGCAATCCCTACTCACTCACATTGATATCTATTGATGGGCATCTCCATAGCCCGTTGATACGCCTAGTTGATGTGAGACTATCTTCCCTCTTTTTTGTCTTCTCCACAACCATCTTTCTATTCCACATATAGTGCTATATCCATGGCTCACGCTCATGTATTGCGTGAAGATTGAAAAAGTTTTGAAAATGTAAAGTATGAAACAATTGCTTGGCTTGTCATCGGGGTTGTGCATGATTTAAATATTTTGTGTGGGGAAGATGGAGCATAGCCAGACTATATGATTTTTTTTGGGGATAACTTTATTTTGCCATGTTATTTTGAGAAGACATAATTGCTTAGTTAGTATGCTTGAAGTATTATTATTTTTATGTCAATATGAACTTTTGTCTTGAATCTTTCGGATCTGAATATTCATACCACAATTAAGAAGATTTACATTGAAATTATGCCAAAGTATCACTCCGCATCAAAAATTCTCTTTTTATCATTTACCTACTCGAGGACGAGCAGGAATTAAGCTTGGGGATGCCTGATATGTCTCCAACGTATCTATACTTTTTGATTGCTCCATGCTACTTTATTTACTGTTTTGGACTATATTGGGCTTTATTTTCCACTTTTATATTATTTTTGGGACTAACCTATTAACCGGAGGCCCAGCCCAGAATTGTTGTTTTTTTGCCTATTTCAGTGTTTCGAAGAAACGGAATATCAAACAGAGTCCAAATGGAATGAAACCTTCGGAAACGTGATTTTCTCACCGAACGTGATCCAGGGGACTTGGACCCTACTCCAAGGAACAAAAGAGGCGGTCAGGGCGCGCCCCCTGCCTCGTGGCCCCCCTGTTGCTCCACCGACGTACTCCTTCCTCCTATATATACCTCACGCACCCCAAACGATCGAACAGAGCCAAAACCTAATTCCACCGCCGCAACTTCCTCAGTATCCACGAGATCCCATCTTGGGCCCTGTTAGGAGCTTCACGGAGGGGGCATCCACCACGGAGGGCTTCTACATCATCACCATAGCCCCTCCGATGAAGTGTGAGTAGTTTACTTCAGACCTTCGGGTCCATAGCTAGTAGCTAGATGGCTTCTTCTCTCTTTTTGGATCTCAATACAATGTTCTCCCCCTCTCTCGTGGAGATCTATTTGATGTAATCTTTTTTTTTTGCGGTGTGTTTGTTAAGACCGATGAATTGTGGGTTTATGATCCAGATTATCTATGAATAATATTTGAATCTTCTCTGAATTCTTTTATGTATGATTGGTTATCTTTGCAAGTCTCTTCGAATTATCCGTTTGGTTTGGCCAACTAGATTGGTAGTTCTTGCAATGGGAGAAGTGCTTAGCTTTGGGTTCAATCTTGCGGTGTCCTTACCAAAGGATGTAAAGGGTTGCAAGGCACGTATTGTATTGTTGCCATCGAGGATAACAAGATGGGGTTTTATCATATTGCATGAATTTACCTCTACATCATGTCATCTTGCTTAAGGTGTTACTCTGTTTTAACTTAATACTCTAGATGCATTTGGATAGCGTTCGATGAGTGGAGTAATAGTAGTAGATGCAAAGGGGAGTCGGTTTACTTATCTTGGATGTGATGCCTATATACATGATCATACCTAGATATACTCATAACTATGCTCAATTCATCAATTGCTCAACAGTAATTTGTTCACCCACCGTAGAATACTTATGCTCTTGAGAGAAGCCACTAGTGAAACCTATGGCCCCCGGGTCTATTCTCATCATATCAATCTCCATTACTTTAATACTTGCTTTGTTTTTACTTTGCCTTTTACTTTTCACTTTGCATCTCTATACCAAAAATACCAAAAATATTATTTATCATCTCTATCGATCTCACTCGTAAGTGACCGTGAAGGGATTGACAACCCCTAATCGCGTTGGTTGCGAGGAGCTATTGTTTGTGCAGTACGAGGACTTGTGTGTGGCCTCCTCTTTGGATTGATACCTTGGTTCTCAAAAACTGAGGGAAATACTTATGCTACTTTGCTGCATCATCCTCTCCTCTTCGGGGAAATCCAACGCAGTGCTCAAGAGGTAGCAGCGTCCGGGATGTCACGCCGTGCTCTCAGCGAGGAGGCGGGTCGTCGTTCCGCCTGTTGGGTTCCTTGACGTGGCAACGGCTTCTTGCTGCTCAGCAGCCGCGTCAATGAGCCGCTGGATGCACTCCGTCATGTGGCGATGCTCGTCGCCCTCGAGGTTGTCCAGGTCATCTGCTGCCACCTGGGTAGCTCGTATGTTCTCCATGGGCGTGGCGTAGACGGGGCGGTCTGCCCCGAACATGCTGGCAATGGCTGCGCCATGTTGTCGGACCGTGCCTATGCGGCTGGGCCTACCAGGAGCCGGTGTGCCGACAACAACACGGTCCATCTCGCGCTGGTAAGCCTCCGAGAGGCGTCTCATGCTGGCTAGCTGCATGGCGCTCTTGACGAGCTGGACGCGGCGAGCTTCCAGCGTCTCGGCGTCGGCATCTTCTGCAATGGGTGCAGACAGGTCTCGTAGTGCCGCCTCGAGCGGATCTCGGGCGCCGTCACCGGAAGCTCCATCGTGGCTGATGACGAGCACCTCCGTGACGGCGCTGCCGCCACTGTCGGCGCGAGGGAGAGGATCGTCGATGACCACCACATTGCTAGGGAATGCGTCGAGGGATGCCGTGTCGGAGTCAACAAGCATCGAGTCGGTGGAGCTGGTCGACTCCAAGTCGAAGGCAGGATCGTTGGCGATGTGGAGCTGGTCGAGGAGGCTGACGAGGCGGCTCTCGGAGCCGTCTGTGCCTGCATCGGACGCAGGCTCATCGAAGAGGCGGATCTCGCCAACAAGGTCAGCGCGGCAGCTCGCCGCGCAAGCGACCTCCGCGCCATGCAGCGCGGTGGTGCAAACGCCGTCTGGCGTACCAGGCTGGCTGCGCTCGCCAGGAAGGAAGAGGGTTCCCGTCCAGAATAGATCTCCGGACGACGGTGCACCTAGCCCCATGGTGGGCGCCAAATGTCAGGGTTTTTGTGCGACATATGCCAACGGGTGGCTTATCATGGTGGGGGATAGTAAGACGTCGCCGGTGCCAGGAAGCGAGATGAGGCGTAGACACGTACACCGGTGAACTTTACCCAGGTTCGGGGCGCTCCTAGGAGATAACACCCCTAGTCCTGTTCTGCGGGGTCTCCGCATGATCACTATCTCAACAAGTATCTACAAGTTGCTCCTTGAGCTGGTTGCTAGAGGAGGAAGAAGGGCAAGGCTAGCTCTCTCCTCTCTCTATGTGTGTGGTTGTGTTGTCTAAGGATCTGAACCCTTTGCATGGGTGCCCTGGGGGGTTTATATAGGCCTACCCCCCAGGGGTGCAATGGTAAACTGGTCGGGTGTAGGCCCAGGCCGTCAGTGTCTCTTGTGGTCGGCTTCTCCGCTGGCTGCTGGGGCCCGTCGACTGGTGGGCCCCGCCGGCTGTCTTGTACTTGGCCGACAGGCCGCGCCCGCCACTTGCGGGTCTCGCTAGCTGCTCATCATTGTAGCCGTGCTTTTAATGACGCTTGCTTTGTCGAGGAAGGCGTGGCTATAGTCCCGCCGCCTGGCGGGCGTCCACTATAGCCATTCCCCATCTCTTCTGGTGGCGCACAAAATCCTAGGAAGGGGGAGGGCCGCATTCTGGCTGTCGGCCTCCCCCTTTGGCCGGCTGGCCAGGCTTGCCGCCTTCTAGCTTCTCACTAGCAGGTAGGGCCTGCCACCTGCGGGCCATACCGACAGCCCGTCGTGGGAGCATGGTCCTTCTGACTTTGGTGATGTCACGAGCGGAGGGGCTACAGTGTCGCGTTGTGCAGGAGATCTCTAGTTGGTACGGCGCACTGTGGCCACGACCTGTCCTGGATTCGGGGGTGGCAGGCTTCGCTGTAGCCACGCCCTGTCTCATCGCATTCAGGAGGGTGCAGACTTTGAGGGCGCCTGGGGCCGCCTGCTAGGAACCGGCCTCTCGGGAGGCCGCCTGGCAGGAGGCGGCCCGCTTCGTGGCCGTCTTCTGGGGCCCGCCGCCTTCCGGCAGCTGGCCGCTTGGACCAGCCGGCCTCAAGAAGACGACGATCATGCATTGAGGTTTGAGGGGAACAGTTGGCCCTGATGTCTTGACATGTCATGGGGGCAGATGAGGCTACCCATGGCCAATAACTCCAACACAGCTCGCTGTCCTCGCGAGGACAAGGAGTCACACCGGGTGGTGGGCAGCGGTCGCCGCGCATGGCTCTCACCTCTTGAAGCTCCTCGGTTGCCTTGGTGATGAACTCCTGAGCACTTGGCACCCTGTGCCTTGTGCCGTCCTGGCGGAAGCGCGCGCTGAAGCACGCCTCCACGTGGTGCCCGAGCGCCTCCCTCGTGACGTTGGCTAGGTTAGAGGCCCTCCAGAGGAGAGCCCCCGTGCCCAGCCTGAGAGGGGCTCTGGGCGCGCCTTCCTATGCGAGGGAAGGAGGCGCCCCATCCGTGGGCGCAGGTCCTGAGGTGGTGCCGCTTTACACACCGCTCCCCTGAGGTTCTTGGCGGAGCAGCTTCTTCTTCTTCTTGGGGACAGCCTTAGGAGGGTAGATGGTGCCTTCATCGTCTGGATCCTCGACTGCCGTAGCCTGGTAGGCGCGCTCGAGAGAGCACACTTCGTCCTTCTCCTCGCAGGCGACCGTGATGACGTCGCGGCTCTCTGGCATCTTGAGGAAATTGTAACCATGATGAGTCACCGCCATGAACATGGCCAGGGCCGGCTACCCAAGGATGGCATTGTAAGGAAGGCGGATGTGGGCGACGTCGAAGTTGATGAGCTATGTGCAGTAGTTGTTGCGCTTGCCAAAGGTGACAGGGAGGCGGATCTGCCCTATCGGGGTAGTGGAGCCGTGGTTACTCCTGAGAACGGCTTGCTGGGCTGCAGCTGGTCATAAGGCACTTGGAGGTGATCGAACGTCTCGATGGAAAGAACATTAAGCCCCGCACCTCCATCGATGAGGGTCTTGGTGACGAGGACATTCTTGATGTGGCGAGCGAGCATCGGAGGGCACTGCGAGTTGCAGCAAGACTTGAGTGGTCTGACGAGTGAAGGTGATGGTGCACTTGCACCACCTGAGCGGACGCCTAGCCTCGAGCTTGGGAAGGGCCGCGTTCACCTCACGGGAAAACTTCTTGAAGATGCGATGAGAGACAGGGGCCTGAGCACCACCCAGGATGCAGGCGATGGCACGAGGCTCCTGGAAGCCCCTAGCCCCCTCGTCGTGGTGGTGATCGTCATTCCATCTTGGTGGTGGTGGCAGTGGAGGGAGGCCAGCGTTGCCCTGAGGACGGTCCTCATGAGGCTAGTCCCTCCAGGGGCTGTAACAGCCTGGATTTTGGCCCTTTTCTTTTTCTTTTTGATTTATTGGTTTTTGCTCTGTTTTTCTTTTTGGAGTGGTTCTGTGGCCTTGTCACCTGGGAAATCATCCTCTTTTTCCCCTCCCAAGTGGCTCATCATTTTCAAAACCTTGCCAAGATCATTTCACTCCACTGCTTGACTAAACCCTAAAATCTTTTTTTAGGGAATATTCCTTTTCTATTAAAGGAATAACCCTGTCTGCCCCAGGTTGTGAAGCAACCTTTATTTACATCACTCCTAAAATTCCCAAATAATTCTCATAAATTTTTTGGGTCATATAATTCTCAAATATGGAAAAATATTTCATTTGTCATGTTTATCATCTTGCTCAAATAATTCATTTCCTATTCTGCCCTAAATGGCACATTGTGAAGCAAGTGCTATTTTCCTTTTCCCAATTGACCTCAAAATCCTTGGAAACCTTTTCCTGTCCATATAGTTGCAACATGCCAAAATTAAACCTCATTTTCCTAGCAATTATTTAATTATGATTTTACAAAGTTTCTATCCTGTAAGGAGCTTTGTGAAGGAGGTGAAAGCTAGGCATATCCAAACGAGCTGCCATTTTGCATGATACCTAATATCATCATATCATAGCCCTCCACCAAAGTAGAGCTCATGTCATGCCTCCATGTGAGCTCATCTTCAATTCTTTGATTCTTCCGAAAATTTCAGTTTGTGAAGCAAGTATATTTTATCTTGCTCCATTATGGCTGCCAATTTTTCTAGGCCTTCTATTATCCATATAACCTACCTCCACCAATTTTGGGCATGGCTCATCAAGCCATTATTCCTCTAGAAGTTTTGCAAGTTTCTGGTCAGCAAGGATGTTTGTGAAGCAAGTACCATTTTGGTGAATCCAATTGGTATGAATCTTATACAGCATCTTTATATGATCAAATCATGAAGCTTTGCCAAAGTTGAGCTCAAGTTGATGCTTCATGTGAGTGCAGCTTCAAAATCTCCTAATCTGGCCAGTATGGCACTTTCTACAGCAACCCTCATCTAAACTCCTCCTATTAGTCTTATTTTTGGTGATAAACATAATCTTAGTGTATTATCATCATCAGACAAACTGTTTACCACGTTACCGAGCTGGTTTAACCACAGGAAGTTACAAACACCTTCTTACTGACTTACTTTGGAGCTAAGTGCAAATCTCTTTTTTGCCCCTGGACCGATTTATTTCCTCATTTTGACTAAGCGCACGACCTTCTATCTACTAGACATGGTAGGCCACGCCAAAGCGCGCCTCTTGCTCCAGTGAGCGTGGTGATCACGCTTGCGTCAGGATAAACTCGCGCTCTGGTTTCTTCTTGCCACTGTGCTCGTCTCCTCCCTTCTCGTCTCGACGTCCAACTATGTCCTGAAGCTTACCCGTGATCGAATGCATCGCCCTGCATCGATTACTCGTCGTGGTTCGCCATCAATGCGCCGCTAAGAACAGTGCCCGTGCCATGCCCAGCCTCTGTCCACCATTTGAGCACTGCCCAAGCTCGCTTGTGAGCTCCAGAGCCCTCCCCTCGGCTATATAAGGCATGCCCGAGGTCCCCCGCTCCTCATCGCTCCCTCACTCGCCTCATTTGCCCTCTGGAATCGCCACATCTAGCCATTGTTCGCCGGCATCCTCCATGGCCGCCTCGGCCTCGGCTTGGTTCCGGCCACCACAGGCCTCCCCTCGTATCCACAACACCTCCACTGCCTCCCCCTCGTACCTATGAGTCGCCCCACCCACTTTCCCATCGCCGGAGTTGGCCGCAGCGCCGAGAACCACCGCCGCCCGAAGCTTCCTGCCACCTCCTGTCGCCGCGACCTCCCCTCCTCTCCGCTCCTCCCCGCGCCTTCCTTCGCCCCTGAATGAAGGCGGCACAGCCCCGCGGTCCCACCGGTGCCCTTGTCTGGGCCGGGGATCGCCGGAGCCCGCCGGCCCCTTGGCCGCTTCCCTCCCCTGCCCCGCTCTGTTCCACGGGAGGAACAGAGGCGCGGGAGGAAGAGGACGACCACGCTGGCCCCTTCCCCTGCCCATGGGCCCCACGCGCCAGTGGCACAGACGCCTCATCCCACGTGGCAAGTAGAAACGGTTTCCCGTGAGTACGTTTACGTTTGATGAAAACGTATGACTTTCCTTCTTTAACATGAACACGTTTTCCCTTCCGGAAAACGTATTGATCTCTACTGCGGCCAGGAGTGAGCTTTCACTACTACGAAAGCGTATTCTCTGAAATCCGTTTCTGTCTTATCCACTCAGGGACCCGTTGGTGATGAAAACTTTCACAGATTGGTCCCTAGTGTTTAACCCCTCATATCTTTTTGATCCTAACTCTAAATGAGGTGAATCCAAAGCCTACTTCTTCGTCTCATCGAGCCCGTTCTGTTGGTAATATTTTCATCATGTTTTGACATTCTAAAAATGACCATTTTGCCCTTACGCTTAATCAGCCCCCTCCGAGAGAGAACGTTTTCCGGTGATTCATTCCGCGAGCTTCTCGCACTTTCCCCCGGTGATTTCTTCCACACCAGGCAAGCCACACCCTCCATTTGCATCACTGTAATGCAGTGACATGGTTTAATCTTTTTGAACTTGTTTAAAATATTGCTTTAGCTACATGACTTTGTGCATGGCATTTTCTCGGAGTATTATGTTGATCTTGTTGTTGCCATGCTATAGTTTGGATAACTAGGATTTATGTTTGTAGTTGATGAGTATCATGTTGCCATTGGATTATTAGTGAATGGTATTATGATTATTTCCATGATGGTATCTGTTATTATATTTTGGAGTATTACTTTGGATATCATGCTGCCTTTGGATTAATAGTGGTTAGTATGATTATTTTCATGATGCTAGTTGATGTTCTGTTGCTTGGAGTATTATTTTCGGAGTTGATGTTTACATGTGGATCATTGCCGAATAGCTTTATCCTTGTTATTGGAGTAGTAAGATTATTGTTTTCGGATTCATCATGACAGTAGTGTTGTGCTACCCTTGGAGTATTTTGAGATGATGAGATTATGTTTGGATTATTTGTTGGATATTGTTATGACTTGGATTATAGGTTGATAGATGATATCGGAGTATCAGTCATTACCATTATATTTTGGGGTTAAATTCCGTCATTAAGTTGGTCAGGTGCCACCGAACCGGGCTTTTTCCAGTGCAACCACATTTGCCTTTTATGGGAACGCCCTAATGCGGTCTATTGTCGTGCCTCTCGCCGGTACCTCCAACGAGGGAAGGTTATGGGCGTGCGTACCCTGGCCCGGTAAGCAGACATAACCTTATGTGCTCATTGTTGTTGTTATGGATCCGGTCCCCGTGAGGGACGTTTTGGCCACGACGGTGGTCGTTGTGTCTATGGTAGACACGGGGCCACCCAGGACTAGCCCAGTGGGGAGTGAGTCGGAGCCGGGAGAGTATCATGGCAGTAGATCGATTTTGTCGGAACGCCGTTGGTCCACCCGAATGGGAGTACGAGGCCATGGGTTCTCTGGTGTGGGTAAAGTGCGCTACCTCTGCAGAGTGTATTTGTTTAAACTATCGATAGCCGCGTCCTCGGTCATGGGCATGGGTTCGTATTAGGTCCCACCGTTCGATCAACACTCACATGACAGAATGGCTTATAGGTGATTTATATGTTGATATGTTGATATGTTTAGAACTACAGATTGGCAGGATGTTGATGATGACGTTTGAGACCAAGTGTTGGTCGTGGTTGCGATCGCCGGAAAGATCACTGTTTGGATTTGATCACAGGGTGATCGAGATGGTATACTGCTTGGCCGGTTAGCCAAGAGAGATATGGTTAAGGAGATCTGAGATGGTGATTTATTAGCATTGTATTAGTTTCATCCCAGGCTTAGTAGTTGTTTCATCATAATAGTTGTTAATTTAATTAACCTGTTAAATGCTATGTTATTGTTTTTCCTTGATGTTTATGGTTGTTGTGAGCTTGCAAGTACATTCAATGTACTGACCTGGCATGTCATGCCGGATTGCAGGTGATGCCATGATTGCTTGTTTGTGGTTGCCGTGCGAGATAGATCGTGTCCCAGCCAGAGTCCCTGCAGAGTGGAGTTCACCACCTTCGTCGTTATTCCGCTACTAGAAGTTTTCCGCTGCTACGAGTTGTTCTGCTGCTAGCATAGAGCAAGTGTAGTATCGCAGGCGTAGTGTCGCCATGCTGATGTGATCATTGTAACATCAGACCCGTGTAATTATTATTCTTGTAATAAGAGCTGATTTGTTCTATGTCAAGCAGTGTCGTATTCCAGAGACTTCTCCTCGATCTCTGGGCTGGAATACGGGGCGTTCCGGTTTCTCTGAGCAGGGGTGCCACAGGGGCCCTCGCGAGGCTGGCCCTGCCATCGTTCCTCACGAGGTTGATCGCGCCACTCCTGGCGGGGCCGCAATCGTCCCAACGTCCTCCACTTCAGCCTCCTCCACGGCCGTAGCCTCGATCATTGCGCTCGGGGTGACGAACAAGGTGCCTGTCGCGGATGGCCCTGAGCTCCTGACAGTCGTTGGTGTTGTGGTTGTGCACGTTGTGTAAGACGCAGAAAGGGCGGCTGCCCTTGGATGACTCCGGGTGATCGCAACCACGCTTCATCTCTGGTTTGGCCGCGAGCACGGCTGCCCCCTTGCGCTTCACGTCCTTGGCCTTGGCCTTCTTGTCCTCTGGATCAGCCTCCGGGAGCTCGAGGAGGGAGACGCGTCCTTCCTCAGCTCTCGCACACTTGGTTGCCATGTTGAACATCTCCAGGGCCGTGCACATGTCCTCGTGTATGGCGAGCTCCTCCTTCATCTTGACGTTGCGGACGCCATCAATGAACGCGAGATGATGGCCTCGTATGACACCTTGGGGATCTTCAAACGAACGCTGTTGAAGCGTTGGATGTACTTCTGCAAGGTCTCGCCTGGCTGCTGCTTGATGCGCCACAGGTCTCCCGCAGCCGGCGGGCGGTTGCGAGTGCCCTGAAAGTTTGTGACGAAACACTCATGCATCTCGCCCCAGGAGGAGATCGATCCCACGGGCAGGTTCAAGAGCCACGAGCGCACGCCATCCGTGAGGGCCATGGGGAACCAGTTCGCCATAACCTGCTCATCCCCGTTGGCCGCCTCGATGCTCAGCTCGTAGAACGGCAGGAACTCAGCAGGGTTGAGGGTGCCGTCGTAGCGTGGAGGCAGGTCGGGCTTGAACTTCCCCTACCAGACGACGCTGCGTAGCTCGGGTGTGAAGGCGCGGCAACCCGCCGTGGTCACGGGTGCCCGTCGTGGAGGTGGAGCTTGATCTTGGAGATCGCGGCCACCACCACAGGCGGTGCACGGTCTTGACGCGGCGGTGCTGGAAGCGCACGCAACTCGCCTTGCAACCGCTGGACCACCTGGCAGCTTTCTTCCTCATGCGCCAGCGCCCTGCATGGCGGGTCGAGCCGCGGGGCCTCGCGCCTCGGCCCAAGGGCGACATCTTGATGGGGAGGTGGAGGAGATGCTCTATGTGTTACGTCACCCACAGTAGGCGGCAGGCGTGGCAGCTAGAGAGACGGTGCAGAGAGCTCCCGGCGGCGCTCACAAGCTCGGCGATGCGGTCTAGCCAGTCTTCGTAGAGGTCGTCGATGGGGCTGTAGTGCAGGAGCTTGCGCGCCATGAGTAGCGTAGCCTGCGCATCCGCCGGTCCGTGACGAGCATGGGACGATGAATCAGCCGGAGTCAGCGACGGGGCAGCGGTGCGCCCATCACGCCGCACGGAGGGGTGCAGCAACAAAGCTATCTGCTCATGCCCCGTCGGGCCGGTGGTGGCGTTGGCGACAGGATATGGGGAATGACAGGGAGGCCCGCCAGCAGGCGTCGTCTGCGTGACGGGAACGGCGAGGGCGACCCGACACTCAGCACGGGCTCGACGGGTGTCAACCATGGAAGCGGTGGAGCGGTGGCGAGTCGACCGGCGGAAGAGAGGCTCCGACGCACCCCTACCTGGCGCGCCAAATGTTGGATTTCGAGATCCGTAGACCCTTGAGAGGTTCGAACTCTGGGGTGCATGTGAAGAACTCATCCTCCCCTGTCTGCCTACGCGCTAATCTCACAGCCTAGCTCGACGAACTGAATGAAAAGAGACGCATCAGTTTACCCAGGTTTGGGCCACCTTGTGGTGTAAAACCCTACTCCTGCTTTGTGGTGGATTGGCCTCGAGGGGCTGAGGATGAACTAGTAGTGGGAGAACAACATGAGGAGGACAAGTGTTCTTGTGCTCGATGAGCTGGTCGGTGCGAGGATGATCTGAATGTTCCGTCGTCTACTATGGTGGTGGTGCTGCTCTATTTATAGGGGCCTTGGTCCTCTTCCCAAAGGAGGGCGGGAAGGGATCCCACAACGGCCAAATTCGAAGGGAGACAACTAGTACATGCTATCCTGACAAAAGTGGTCTTCGCCTGCAAAAGCCTCTAGTGGTGACGCCGTGGTGGGCTCGGCGATGACTTCCATCGTGCCGTCCTGGCGGTCTTGGTCTTGTTGCACGGGAATGGAAACCTTTCGCTGATTCCTCAGGACCCCACGCCTGCGCTTGCCTCCTTAGCACCAAAGAGGAAGCTGGTACACTGTGCCCGCTGGCGCCCGCCTGGCTGCGGTCGTCATGGCTCACGTCATCTGAACCTCGCAAGGTGAGGCTTGCATAGATATCTCCGCTCCTCGGGAGCCAACCTAGGGAGGCCACCCCCGTGGAGGTCTTGGTGTCGTCCGCCTCAAGAGTCTTGGCTCCTCGTGAGGGTCTTGAGTTGTTGATGTTGAAGCTGGGCCGTACTAGGTCATTGATGGAGCCACGTCGTGGGCCGCAGACAAGCAAGTCTAGGTACCCCCGTTCCCAGAACACCAAAAGTGGATTCGCTGGAGAAACGCGTCTCCAACATGATAAATGCTGGTGCCAAACTAACCAACATGGTTCAGGTGATGCTCTGCCGCCGCCTTCTTCCTTGCCAGCAAAGTTCCACCCCAATGTGGTCGTACAAGCTCGAGGATCCGGCCAACATGCATCACTTCTATGGCACTACCCACGACAAGTTGTGGAAGGTGTTGTTCAAGCCCCAAAAGACGTGGCCGACCAAGGAAGAAGACATCGGCATCGACGTCGTGCAACCCCCAAACGAGGTAATGAAGATTTATCCGTTCTTTGTTCGGAAGATTGTATTCCAAGGGATTCAACCCATGTTCTCTCAACTCTATAGGGTTGGCTCGAGATGGACAAGCAGATCAACAGTCCAGCCCCACTGCCAGAAGACCCCAGGTCGGCCCAGCTGGAGGAGATGCTGGCCGTGGCACCGTACAAGGCGCCGGAGAAGAAAGAAAATAAGATGAACAAAGAAAGAGGCAAGGAGCCCAGGGAAGGCTTCTGCCCAAGAGCACATCCGAACACCCGAAGACACCCACACTCCCTTCACTCGGGAGGGGGAGCAGGAAGAGGGCAGCGTCGGACGACGCTGTGGAGGAGCAGCCTCCCCATGCCCCGAAGAAGAAGTGCACAGGTCTAGCTGGTCCTGCCGGATAATAGCTTGGATACCGACGAGGAGTCCGCAACGTCGGAAGAGGTTCCAAAAAGGAACAGTAGGGTGAAGGCCCCTACCCAAAGGTACGAATTCAAAGATTGCCCAAACGCTTGTTTCATTAGTCTATTACTGATAGTGTATATGCATCGCATGCTACAGCTCGCCGTGCGACCACCCCACTGTTCAAGTCTGAGAGGAGACTTCTCCGCCATCCCAACTGGCTGAGAGTGTTATTGCATCGCGTTCTATGCCTCCTCTGGTCATCACAGAGACCGGGGAGGTGCTGTCCTGAAGGAAGCCTCCTGGCCCGGACATGGGAGGTGGCAGCGACGACATCATGGCCGAGGCTACCACCTCAGTCATCGACGACCATGAGGGAGGATCTCTCCTGGTGAACAAGAAGGGGGAGTTCGATCAATATGAGTCCTCCCAAAAGACGATTCCGGAGCCCCCGAGGCCCTTGGAGGCATCAATTCTGCCCCCCACCGAAGGGGGAGCCGGGGCCGGGCCACCAACTCCGAACACCAGAGACCGAGCTGCGGCTGGGTGGCCAGATGTGATGGAGGATGAGGGTGTCCTGGACTAAGGGGTCCTCGGGCGTCCGGCCTGTTATCCGTGGGCCGGACTGATGGGCTATGAAGACATGAAGACCGAAGACTATACCCGTGTCCGGATTGGACTCTACTTGGCGTGGAAGGCAAGCTTGGCAACCGACTATGTAGATTCCCTCTAATGTAACCGACTCCATGTAACCCTAGATCTCTCCGGTGTCTATATAAACCGGAGAGCATAGTCTCGATAGGTAGAGACTCATTACCATAGTCATACATGCTAGGCTTCTAGGGTTTAGCCATTACGATCTCCTGGTAGATCAACTCTTGTAATACTCATATTCATCAAAATCAATCAAGCAGGAAGGAGGGTATTACCTCCATAGAGAGGTTCCGAACCTGGGTAAACATCGTGTCCCCCGTCTCCTGGTACCATCGATCCTAGACGCACAGTTCGGGACCCCCTACCCGAGATCCGCCGGTTTTGACACCGACATTGGTGCTTTCATTGAGAGTTCCACTGTGCCATCAACGAAAGGTTCGATGGCCCCTTCGATCATTAGGGATGACGTTGTCCAGGGAGAAACCTTCCTCCCCCGACAGATCTTCGTATTCGGCGGCTTCGTACTGCGGGCCAACTCGCTCGGCCATCTGGAGCAGATCGATAGCTACGCCCCTGGCCATCAGGTCAGATTCGGAAGCTTGAACTACGTCGCGGACATCCGTGAAGACTTGATCTTCAACGGATTTGAGACCGCGGCCACCGCTCCCCTTCGCCCTGATGAGCATGGCTTAAACCTGTTGTCACAGATCTAGAGTTTGATTGCAATTAGTTTCATAAGGACCCATGCATCATCTCTATATTTGTTTGAAACTTGAAATGGGGATTGCCTAAACCCCTAGCATCAAAGGAATTCACTAGGTTCACCTAAAATATTTTAGGTAAATCCAAATGGCTTTCAAAAATGTTCATCATTTATGGAAAATGTTTTAAACAGTAACCAGAGGTGATGCACATTTTTTCCATGACCTATTTGGGCTCTGAATTAAATCATACTCTATTTGCATTTGGACATTTAAATGCTATAAAATATTTTAAATGTCCAAATAATCATAAACTTAATTGTTTACTATTGGATATATTCCAAACAGTGGGCTTGAGCAAGTTTCATGATTTTTGAGTGTGCCTAAGTATTTTTAATAAAGCCCTGACACTATTGAAGAAATAGAAAAATAGAAAAGAATTAGAAGAGAGAGAGAGAGAGAGAGAGAGAGAAAACCCACCCGAGGTTACTGCATGAGCCCACAGTGGCCCACTTACTGCCCAGCCCACTGTAGCAGCCATCGTCTCCCACCTCGCGCCAGAAGGACGCGAGGCGTGTGGCGAGCGTGCACCGGCACGCGCCTGGGCACCTCCTCCCTCCCTGCCTGCCTGGCTCCTCCTCGACGCGTCCGGACGATGCCACGCGACCCCCAGAACCGTCTGGCTCTCTCTCTCTCCCCCGAATGCTCTCCCCCTCCTTTGTTCTCCTCACCGAACGCGCCTGCCGCCGCTGATGAGAACCACCGTGGCCACCGTCCACCCCTCGCCTCGCCGAAGCATCCAGAAGGACCGGCGTCATCTCCTTCATCATCTACACCAGTCCGTTCGACCGCGGGAGCACAGCAACGATGTTTCTGCCTCGTCTCCAACCTCGGGCACCCAAGCTCGCCTCCGGTCGATTCGGCGCCGCCAGGACCTCCCCGGGCTCGCTGACCTCCTCTTCGGCATCGCTGTGAGCTTCCGCTCCGAACCCCTCTCTTCCCCGCCTCTTTTGCATCGCGTAGCCCTAGTTTCACCGGAGCCGATAGCTCCTCACCGCCGGCCATGCCGCCACCGTGGCTATGGCCGCGCAAGCTCGCCTCCGAGCACGTCAACACACTCAGGGAGTCTCCAGGAGCTCGAATCACCCGCCCGTTAGGCCTGCCCTGCACCGTAGCCGCAACCCCGTGCACACCCGAACTCCGGCAGCCGCCCAACTTGCCGATGCCGCCGCCACAGACCACCCCAGGTCCAGCCACCACCACCATTAGATGCGCCCTGCTGCAGGCGTTCCAACGCGCCCGGCCGCGCGACCTCTCGTCACCAGAGTTGGCCGGACGGGCAACCCCGCCGTGTCCCGATTAGCACCGGCGGCTAACCGCCATTTTGGATGACGTGGACACGTCAGTAGTGGCTAATTGACCCACTAACTAACCCCCTGGTTCGCTGACATGCGGGCCCCACTTCCTAACTAACCAGCTAACAAAAATATTTTAAGTTTAATCTAAACACAGTGGCCCCACGCGTCGGCGTTGACCTCGCCGACGTGGCCGTTGACCGGACCCACCTGTCTGTGACACTAAATGTCACAGGTCATCGACGATGGGTCGCCTTTGGTCGTTTGACCTGCACCGTGCCCGTTGACCTCATCGACGTCATGATGATGCCAGGCTGACGCAGTAATCCTTTTCTGGAATTTAAATAAATCTTAAATGTTTTGTTTAATTCAGAAAATATCCAAAACTTTGAAAAATCATAGAAATTAATCTATAGCTCCAAATGAAATAAGTTATATATGAAAAATAATCATAAAAATCCAATCTATCCATCTATATTGGTTTCATGCATGTTTAAGTAACTTAACCTTGCTGTTTAGCTCAAAACATGTTAATGCACTTTATAAACCCATAACTTGAGTTTGTATTTGAATCTTTGATTCAAATGAGCTCAAACCACCCTGGTTGTAGATGCATTAGCCCAACGCTATCATTTTGCCATGTAATATTCATGCATCATATTGTTGCATTGCATTGATTGTGTTTTCCCTCTGTTGCCGGTAATTGTCCCCTCTCAGTAGACGTTGCTTCGATGATGTGATCGATGACACCGATGGAGAACTATACTATCTTCGGAAGTGTCACGCAAGCAAAACCCCCTTGTTCATTCTGATACAATCCCACTCTCTCGCTCCTGCACTCTTTTACTGCATTAGGGCAACAACGATTCAACTGTTACATGCTGCGGTAGTTGAACCCCTTTCCTCTGCATGACCTGTCATTGCCACAATAATTAGATGAAACCCACTAGCATGAGTAGGAGTTGTTTGAGCCCTGATGTTCCTACTCATTCATGCTTGCTTGTCGTGCCTGCTACTTCTTAGAGTTGAGTCAGGTCTGATTCATCGGGGATGAATTGGAGGTGTGTGAACATGTATTACTGTTGAGAGCTAAGTGTGTGAACCCGATTTGGTAAAGGTATCGATGAGAGGCCATGTAGGAGTACATGGTGGGTTGTTTCATTGAAATCGTCCTTAGGAACTGAGTTATGTGTTTGTGATCCATGATCAGCTACTACCACACATTGGGATCCTTAATTGACTCTCTCGACTTCTTAACCACCATTGTCCTCTGTCCAGGAGTTGCAAGTAGTTTCTGGTGTTTGTAGTATGCTGGAGGCCGTGCGCAGCACTGACTCGAGGGGTGGGCTGTGATGCGGTAGGCACGTGGCCGGGCAGGCCGGGTGCCCGTTTGGTGTCTCGGAACCCTGTACACATTGTTCGGGACCGTACGTGGAAACCTCGGCCGGACTCCCTGCGGATGGAACCTGAATAGGTGATAAAACTAGACTAGAGACTTGAGTGTTTAGGTAGGCCGTGGCCGACACCCTCGCTGGGCTTCCGCTTGAAGGTTGCCGAGTACATGTCGTGTAAACGGCGATAAGTGGTGAGAGCTTGTGTGAAGAAGTACACCCCTGCAGGTTTAACATCATCTATTCGAATAGTCATGTCCGTGGTAATGGACTTCTGGGTTACCTATAACAGTTCATAGATAACTTAAAGTGGATACTCTAAAACTCGCAAGATAAGCGTGAGTGCTATGGATGGCCTTCTCATGGGGAGACGGGAGCGAATCCATAGTGGTGTATTGATATGGTGAATATGTGGACTCGTGTGCGCCACATCAAAAGAGTTACTTGCAGTTGTAGCTTAGGATAGCCACCGAGTCAAAGCTGGCTTGCTGCAGTTAAACTCCACCACCCCCTTTTGATACTGATGCATATGTAGGATAGTTCTGATGTAAGTCTTGCTGGGTACATTTGTACTCATGTTTGCCTATTTTATGTTTTTGCAGAGAGACTTCAGTCTCGCTAGTAGTACCGCTTGGAGTTCGACGTTTAGCTTGTTACCTCAGCTACGATCTTGTGCCCTCGGCAGGGTCTTGTAGATAGTCAGGCTTCTCAGCCTTCTTCATTTGTAGTTGTCTGTACTCAGACAAGTTAAGCTTCTGCATGTGCTTGTTGTTTGTATGCTCTGTATGTTGGGGTCATGAGACCCATGTTTGTAATACTTGGCTCCTCAGAGCCTAATGAATAAATACATGAGTCGTAGAGTTATGTTGTGATGCCATGTTGTTTTTACACATATCGAGCATATTGTGTGTATGATTGAAATGCTTGGTATGTGTGGGATCCGACAACCTAGTTGTTTATCCTTGGTAGCCTCTCTTACGGGGAAATGTAGTCTTGTGCTACCATGAGCCATAGTAGTCCTTCTGGCCGGTTCACTGAGTCCTACTAGCCCAAAGACTCTGTTCTGAACACTTGACTGGCCGGCATGTGTTTCACTTCGTTCCTGTGTCTGTCCCTTCGAGGAAATGTCACGCGGTGACATCCGGAGTCCTGCCTAGCCTGCTACAGGTCTGGTTCCCGGAGTCCTGTTAGCCCAGTGCTACAACCCGGATTCACATGCTGCTGACCGACATGCTCAATGTTGATTCATGTTTGCCTGTCCCCATAAGTTTGGGCCGCTTTGGGTTCACGACTAGCCATGTTGGCCTGGGTTCTCTGTCATATGGATGCTAGCAACACTATCATATACGTGAGCCAAAAGGCGCAAATGGTCCCGGGCCATGGTAAGGCGACACCCGTGGGAATACAGTGCGTGAGGCTGCAAAGTGATATGAGGTGTTACAGGCTAGATCCGTGTGACTTAGAATCGGGGTCCTGACAGCGTTGGTATCAGAGCCTGACTGCCTGCAGGATTACCAAGCCAAACTGGTCAAAGTCGTGTCTAGAAATGCTTTAGTTATATAAGGGAATTGATTGTGGAAGGGAAAGTAAGGTTCTTTTTACTTCTTTACCTTATGCCTTTCTGATCTAAGTCAACCTCTTCTTTTCTACGGGGATTAATAACTAGGCCTTCTCATCTATCTATCAGGATGACGAGTTACTATGATAGAGACTTATAGGATTGATGGATTTAAGCCCCAGTTCAGTTTCTACTACTTCCGTGTGTTCATAGTTGGTCTCGGAACCTTGTTATTGTGCTTCTGAGTGGTTATGCCACCATTTTTGCAGGATGTCCCAAATTTTTTGAGCATTTACAACTGTTATGCTGTCAGAGTCGTCCCAGGTTTCCAAATAGTCTGATGCATTTGCAAAATCCTTTCCCTCTGTTTTCGCGTCCCTTTGGGCCAGATTAAGCACACTAACGGTCTATTGAGGTACTCTGTTGCCTCGACATATATGTTGGAGCTATTATTATGACCCTAGGTGTTTTAGGGAGTCACCTAGTAATATAGCCATGCTTTGTATCCCCAGTGTGATGATTCTGCCCATTATTCCCGAAAGCATCCTGTGATGCCATTTAGTTAGTAGGCATTCTATTCCTGGGTTCTTGAACCCAAGATTCACCCTACCTACCTCATATTGATAGTGTTGCTCGTTCCTTTAGGATATTAGTAACCTTTGTCATAGTCCTTGAGGTCCGTGGTATATCATTCTTCCAATACCATGAACCATTATGGCAGAAGATCTTTAAACCAATGATCACAACAAGAGTGCTCTTGAGGAGTACTCCATTCATATTGTGACTCTGCCAGTTCTACCTTTCTGCATGGGTTATCCGGAAGAAATATGTTGAACTCGTTCGACATGCTAATCTATGCACCCACAACTTAGAAAATCGTTTGTTCCTTTGAGTTGTCCCTCTTTAGTTGTATTCCGACCTTCATCTATCAATTAATAGTCAAGAGTATGCATGCATTCGTTCATTGATGCCTAATTATTTTTGTGGTCCGTCAACCCATTCTATTCCGGAATGACTAGGAGAAACAAACCCCGGTACCTCATCCATATCCAGGATTGGGTCAAAGTAGTTGTATTTCATGGATCAAAATGCCAATCCAGCTTTTGTTCTGTTCTACCTCAGAGTATTACCCCCCCCCTTTATGTTAGGATTGTCATGAGAATTGCACCATCTCTCATGAATTTTTGACATAGTGATACTTCTTGCCATCATTTTTCATTCCTCGGTCCCGTGTTGTCACAACCGGAATGCCGACAAGTGAACCATGATGTGTGAAATCAATACTCCTAGCAACCGTGTTGCCTGGTAGTTAATAGACATTAATATCATTCTTAGCGTGTTGGTTATCGAATCACTATACTAGGATTGATCGTGCTACCCTTTCCTTATTTCTGTTGCACTCTTCGATCAAGAGTTAGGATTGTATCAATCCCTTTCCTATTTAGCTATACCATCTTGCCCTCAAAAGCAAGATTGTTCTCGAGCTTATTAACATATCTGTGGTTCGTGGTTTTCCGAATATCTTCTCGGAAGTATCACCAGGTCGTCGCCTGACCGCTATGTTGAGTTCATGACCATGTTGGTTTTCCTCTAAACCAGCCATTCTCCAAGAATCGGTGTTGGTTACCCCTGAGCTAGTTGGTTAACCTAAACAACAACTTGGAGAGTTGGAAGATAAAAGCTTTATCCGACTTAGTTCATTCCAAAGGGATAACTCTTTGTATATATGTGTTGAAGAAAGATGGTATTTTCATCGATTGACCCTCGTGATCAGTTAATGGACCTATCATCTTATCCAGTCTTTGATTTGAGTACGGGCTATCGTCAAATCGAATCAGAACCAATGATGTTCGTAATGTTGTCTTACTCGTGGTAGTTTCCTCGAGCATACACCATTATATCTTTTGGGTCTGACCAATACTATCACCTTGTTCACATAATTATGGAATTCCATCTCCATGGAAACCTGGATGAATTGTTGTTGAGCCCATCAGCACCACTGCTACCTTCTCCATGATTCGTGTTGAACATCCAGCTAGTATTGGAAACTGTATAAGCATTATCTTCGTGTTCTGTTCATGAAGCATATGTTTGGATGAAAGTAGCGACTTCCTCTAAGTTCACGTGCAATCGACGCAAGTTGCCGCCGTGAATTCGAGAAAGCTTGTTTTTGCTTCCTCTGGAATCATCCCAAGTAATTCATGCATATGTGCGAAGTATCCTGTGGTTTGGAGACTTGCAACCTTCATTCCATATGTTCCCTAGCACCCCAAGCCACTGATTGACTTGTTCACGGAAAAGAAGTCTAGCGCGCGTAAAGACTTCGAAATCCTTGATGATGTATCCTAACCTAAACTCGATAGTGTTTTATTATAAGACTACTATGTGGTCATTCTTGTCTTGGACAACATGTTCACATGTATGTAGCAGAACCAGCTCATATTTTGGAGCTTGCTATCGTAGTTCACTCCCCGAGAGTCTGGCAACGTCATCTCGTCGATTTGTGTTGCAAACTTTCATTTTTCTTTCTGGACTTGATGAGTCTAGAATGTCCTGACACCAACCAGATCTGAATCGCAGGCAGATATGATGGTTGGAACATTTCCGACATTTGCATTTTGTTCCCATCTTGCACCGCCTTGTGCCAGTCTCCCTTGGATTGCCCTTCTCAGCAATTGTTGTTCGGGATCATCTTCAGAGGTGGTCCTACCGTGGATCCCATCCATTTCCGATGATAAGAAAAATCATCCATCGCGTTGTCTTCAACAAGGTAGTCCACATCATCCATTCGAATCCGGATATGCCATTCCTTTGAACTCCGCCAAACGATCGATTGCGATTGCCTTAGGCTGGTATAAAGAGTTTCAATGATCTAGACATCAAACGTAATTCTTTTTGCCATCTAAGGGAATAACTCTACGAGTCACCTTCCCCAAGGTGCCCCATTGTGGAATCATGGCAGTTAACTCCTCGCTACATCGTGATCGAGCATGGATTTGTTGCCCACCTAGCGGACCTTTGTCATCTGTTACACCCCATCCCCCCGAATGTATGTTTCATGTCTCAGCTCAAGAGATGTTTTATATCTCACCCTAAGAGTTGATCTTGAGTTGCCCAATCTTCGAGAAGATCGATTCCGGTAGGGTTCCTATCCGTCGTCATCGTGTTGGATGAAGATCTTGAAAGGAAGGACGCCAAGATCGATATGAAGCAATGGATCATGAAGATCATGTTAGCTCATACCCCCTCTGTCTTCTTACCTCACGTCTTGAATCTCGGGACGAGATTCCTGTTTAGTGGGGGTGAGTTGTCACAGGCCTAGAGTTTGATTGCAATTAGTTTCATAAGCACCCATGCATCATCTCTATATTTGTTTGAAACTTGAAATGGGGATTGCCTAAACCCCTAGCATCAAAGGAATTCACTAGGTTCACCTAAAATATTTTCAGTAAATCCAAATGGCTTTCAAAAATGTTCATCATTTATGGAAAATGCTGTAAACAATAACCAGAGGTGATGCACACTTTTCCATGACCTATTTGGGCTGTGAATTAAATCATACTCTATTTGCATTTGGACATTGAAATGCTATAAAATATTTTAAATTTCCAAATAATCACAAACTTAAATGTTTACTATTGGATATATTCCAAACAGTGGGCTTGAGCAAGTTTCATGATTTTTGAGTGTGCCTAAGTATTTTTAATAAAGCCCTGACACAACAGAAGAAATAGAAAAACAGAAAAGAATTAGAAGAGAGAGAGAAACCCACTTGAGGTTACCTGCGCAGCCCACCTGGTGGCCCACTTACCTGGCCCAGCCCACCAGAGCTGCCACCGTCTCCCACCTCGCGTCAGAAGGACGCGAGGCGTGTGGCCACCGCCAGACCGCACGCGCCTCGCCACCTCCTCCTCCCCGCTGCTGGCTCCTCCTCGACGCGTCCGGACGACGCCACGCGACCCCCAGAGCCGTCTGGCTCTCCCACTCTCTCCCCCGAACGCTCTCCCCCTCCTCTGTTCTCCTCACCGAACGTGCCCGCCGCCGCCAACGAGAACCACTGTGGCCACCGTGCACCCCTCGCTTTGCCGAAGCATCCAGAAGGACCGGCGTCGTCTCCTTCATCGTCTACACCAGTCCGTTCGACCGCGGGAGCACCGCAGCGACGTTTCTGCCTCGTCTCCAACCTCAGGCACCCAAGCTCACCTCTAGTCGATTCGGCACTGCCAAGACCTCCCCGGGCTCGCTGACCTCCTCCTCGGCATCGCTGTGAGCTTCCGCTCCGAATCCCTCTCTTCCCCGCCTCTTTTGCACCGCGTAGCCCTAGTTTCACTGGAGCCGATAGCTCCTCGCCGCAGGACATGCCGCCACCACAGCTACGGCCGCGCAAGCTCGCCTCAAAGCACGTCAATGCACTCAGGGAGTCTCCAGGAGCTCGAATCACCCGCCCGTTAGGCCTGCCCTGCACCGTAGCCGCAACCCGTTGCACCGAACGAACGGCCGCCGCCCAACTTGCCGCCGCCATTGCACCACCCTAGGTCGAGCCACCACCACCATCGATCGCGCCACAGGCGTTCCAACGCCGACGCGTGACTCTCGTCGCCGGAGTTGGCCGAACGGGCAACCCCACCGTGTCCCGATTAGCACCGGCGGCTAACCGCCGTTTTGGATGACGTGGACACGTCATTAGCGGCTAATTGACCCACTAACTAACCCCCTGGTTCGCTGACATGCAGGCCCCACTGCCTAACTAACCAGCTAACAAAAATAGTTTAAGTTTAATCTAAACACAGTGGCCCCATGCGTCGGCGTTGACCTCGCTCACGTGGCCGTTGACCGGACCCACCTGTCTGTGACACTAAATGTCACAAGGTCACTAACCAGTGGGTCCCACTGGTCAGGTTTGACCCGGACCGTGCCCCGTTGACCTACTGACGTCATGATGATGTCAGGCTGACACAATAATCCTTTTCTGGAATTTAAATAAATCTTAAATGATTTGTTTAATTCAGAAAATATCCAAAACTTTGAAAAATCATAGAAATTAATCTATAGCTCCAAATGAAATAAATTATATATGAAAAATGATCAGAAAAATCTAATCTATCCACCTGTACTGGTTTCATGCATGTTTAAGCAACTTAACGTTGCTGTTTAGCTCAAAACATGTTAATGCACTTTATAAACCCATAACTTGAGTTTGTATTTGAATCTTTGATTCAAATGAGCTCAAACCACCCTGGTTGTAGATGCATTAGCCCAACACACTCATTTTTCCATGTAATATTCATGCATCATATTGTTGCATTGCATTAATTGTGTTTTCTCTCGTTGCCGGTAATTGTCCCCTCTTAGTAGACGTTGCTTCGATGATGTGATCGATGACACCGATGGAGAACAATACTATCTTCGGAAGTGTCAGGCAAGCAAAACCCCCTTGTTCATTCCTATACAATCCCACTCTCTCGCTCCTGCTCTCTTTTGCTGCATTAGGGCAACAACGATCAACTGTTACATGCTGCGGTAGTTGAACCCCTTTCCTCTGCATGACCTGTCATTGCCACAGTTATTAGACGAAACCCACTAGCATGAGTAGGAGTTGTTTGAGCCCTAATGTGCCTACTCATTCATGCTTGCTTGTCATGCCTACTACTGCTTAGAGTTGAGTCAGGTCTGATTCATCAGGGATGAATTGGAGGTGTGTGAACATGTATTACAGTTGAGAGCTAAGTGTGTGAACACGATTTGGTAAAGGTATCGATGAGAGGCCACGTAGGAGTACATGGTGGGTTGTTTCATTGAAGCCGTCCTTAGGAACTGAGTTCTGTGTTAGTGATCCATGATCAGCTACAACCACACATTGGGATCCTTAATTGACTCTCTCGGCTTCTTAACCACCCTTGTCCTCTGTCCAGGAGTTTCAAGTAGTTTCTGGTGTTTGTAGTATGCTAGAGGCCGTGCGCAGCGCTGACCCGAGGGGTGGGCTGTGATGCGGTAGGCAAGTGGTCGGGCATGCCGGGCGCCCGTTTGGTGTCTCGGAACCCTGTACACATCGTTCGGGGCTGTATGTGGAAACCTCGGCCGGACTCCCTGCGGATGGAACCTGAATACGCGATAAACCTGGACTAGAGACTTGAGTGTTTAGGTAGGCCATGGCCGACACCCTTGCTGGGCTTCCGCGTGAAGGTTGCCGAGTACATGTCGTGTAAACGACGATAAGTGGTGAGAGCGTGTGTGAAGAAGTACATCCCTGCAGGGTTAACACATCTATTCAAATAGCCGTGTCCGCGGTAATGGACTTCTGGGTTACCTATAACAGTTCATAGATAACTTAAAGTGGATACTCTAAAACTCGCAAGATAAGCGTGAGTGCTATGGATGGCCTTCTCGTGGGGATACGGGAGCAAATCCATAGTGGTGTATTGATATGGTGAATATGTGGACTCGTGTGCGCCACCTCAAAAGAGTTACTCGCAGTTGTAGTTTAGGATAGCCACCGAGTCAAAGCTGGCTTGCTGCAGTTAAACTCCACCACCCCATTTTGATACTGATGCATATGTAGATAGTTCTGATGTAAGTCTTGTTGGGTACTTTTGTACTCACGTTTGCCTATTTTATGTTTTTGCAGAGAGACTTCAGTCTTGCTAGTTGTACCGCTTGGACTTCGACGTTGAGCTTGTTACCTCAGCTACGTTCTTGTGCCCTCGGCAGGGTCTTGTAGATAGTCAGGCTTCTCAGCCTTCTTCATTTGTAGTTGTCTGTACTCAGACAAGTTAAGCTTCCGCATGTGCTTGTTGTTTGTATGCTCTGTATGTTGGGGTCATGAGACCCATGTTTGTAATACTTGGCTCCTCGGAGCCTAATGAATAAATACTTGAGTTGTAGAGTTATGTTGTGATGCCATGTTGTTTTTACTCATATCGAGCATATTGTGTGTATGATTGAAATGCTTGGTATGTGTGGGATCCGACAACCTAGTTGTTTATCCTTGGTAGCCTCTCTTATGGGGAAATGTAGTCTTGTGATACCATGAGCCATAGTAGTCCGCTTCTGACCGGTTCACCGGAGTCCGCTAGCCCAAAGACTACCGCTCGAGAACACTTGGTGCCGGCATGTGTTTCACTTCATTCCTGTGTCTGTCCCTTCGGGGAAATGTCACGCGGTGACATCCGGAGTCCTGCCTAGCCTGCTACAGCCTGGGTTCCCGTAGTCCTGTTAGCCCAGTGCTACAGCCCGGATTGACACACTGCAGACCGACATGCTCGATGTTGATTCATGTATGCCTGTCCCCATAAGTTTGTGCCGCTTTGGGTTAGTGACTAGCCATGTCGGCCCGGGTTCTCTATCATATGGATGCTAGTGACACTATCATATACGGGAGCCAAAAGGCGCAAACGGTCCAGGGCCATGGTAAGGCGACACCCGTGGGAATACTGTGCGTGAGGCCGCAAAGTGATATGAGGTGTTACTGAAAGCACAAGTGCTCCCTAGGTGGTTTTGGTAATTAATGACAACATATCTCTTGTTGTACTAACACTTTTATCTAGTATGTTTCAGATAAGTTCAACAATGGAGTGGCATGGTGATGTAGGGCGGAACCCTTCGTGGACGATCTTTCACGTTGGAGCGGATCCTACGGTGGATTACGAAGAACGAGCGGAAGAACACGAGGAAATCTCGGGGAGGAACGAGGGAAAACACTCAACCAACAAGGAATCGGTCACACAAATGCTAGATCAAAGAACACAAAGGGAGATACATGATTCAAGGTCAACAAAGGACGATACAAACGGTAGCCGTTCTTCTCCGTGAGGAGGTCTTGATGATGGTCTTCTCCGCAAAGGGAGGTCTTGAATCCAAGGTGGATCTTCTCCGAAGAGAGGCCACGGTCTCTATCGTCGAGTAGATCCGGGATGGATGAGCGAAGCTCTATCTAATGAGCTAAATCAACGCTACCCTAAAAGAGGAAGGGATGAAGTATATATAGTCTCGGGCGAAGGGGTACAAGGGACAAGTCCGGATGCATCGCAGCAGTGACGGGGAGGCCGGATGTCCGGGCGTCGGGCCGGATGTCCGGGCTTTCCCGAGACGCCGGATGTCCGGGCTAGGGGGCCGGATGTCCGGGCTGGCGGGGCTGGTTCTGTCGATTCGGGTGCGGGGCACCGGATTTCCGGGCGAGTGGCCGGATATCCGGGGCTATGTGGGAGGCCGGATGTCCGGGGCCTGGGGCCGGATGTCCGGGCTGGTCTGGGTCTTCCAGACGCAATCGGTGATGGAGGGGCCGGATTTCCGGGCGAAGGGGCCGGATATCCGGGGCTTCCGGAAGAGCCGGATGTCTGGGCCAAGGGCCGGATGTCCGGGCTGCCCTGGTCCTTTTCTTCCTTCTCCTTCCTTCGCTTCCGCACACGCTTGGCCTTGGTCCTTGGGTTCTCCATGCTCTCCTCGGGTGTACCTGAGTATGCACAAGGTCCGCGCTTGAAGTAGCAACCATGTCTCACACGGATGGAAAGGGGAAGCATGTAGGAACGGGTTCACCTTGTGTCCAATGGCGAATAGTCGAGGTCTCATCTCTTGTATCCTTGGGGCTTGGAGAGTAGTCGGAGTGTACATGGTTGTGAACGTGGGATGCTCCGCATCATCTCCCCTCCCTTGGGAAAGATCCGACCTCGGATCGTGATCCTCATCACCATGGAAACGGTTGTCGTAGGCGGACTTGTAGTTGGACAAAGTTGAAGACATGGCGCCATCCAAGTAGTCCAAAGTGTCACCGGAGTGATGGACATGCAAAAAGAGCAAACACAAGCAACACTCGGAAATACAATGGTTAGCGCACACAAAGTGTCCATCATGTAAGTATGAGTCCGTGCGGCAAGATTGGTCGTGACAAAACGCATGAAGCTTATCAAGATGATCTAGAATGAGATGCAAAGCATTCATGGGAGGAAATGCAATCATTGTGCGCCCAAATGTGTTGTGAATATGATGAATGCAACCACGGTGCAAAATGATGTCATAGTGAGACGGTTTATCAATAGCATGAATATGGCAATGGATGCGCAACATGTGTATGCTATCATGCAATTGATGATGGGCAATATGATCATGATGTATGAATATGCCATCAAGGAAGATCACAACAAATTTGCTAAGGAAGTGAACAAGCTCAAATATCATGGATGACATGGGAAGAGGTGCAAGAAGACAATCAAAATGTGTGTCAATCCATGCATAGGGTGCAAATTTGTGGTGAGTATGATATGTCCATCGAGCATGAGTATGAGCACAATCAACAAATATGGAGGTGTCGGTATACCAATGCTCAATGTTGTGGCAAGAGTGGAAAACCGAAGGTGCATCCAATAAGTGCGAGCGCTCCTCAATGTGAAGGTCCAAAGAGCCAATCTCCAATGTTGCTCCTCCATCCAATAGATGTAGCATGTAGACAACAAGAAAGAAACAACAATGAAAGAGTGACCCATCCAATATGCAAACTTGAGGATGGCTCAAAGGGAAGGAGTTCACCTTTAGTAGATTCTCGCAAATGATGGTGTTGCACATCGTGTATGCCTTCGCATGACCAAGTTGTCGCATAACGGCATCGCCTTGTGAAACCTCCAAAATGAAAGAACATGACAAACACTCGGAAAAACAAATGAGGTTAGTGCAAATATAGCACCTATCATTCGAGTGGTAAAATACCCAACAAGTGTTCTCATCATTCTTATCATAAGAAAGGACAAGGTGTGGTATGGTATGGAAGCATAAGATGCAACTACAACCAAAGACAATAGGCTTAAACAAGCAAGCATGCATCACAAGTAATATGTCAAAGTCTCCAATAGAGGCAACTATAGGAGGCAAGCGACAATACACAAAATATATCATGTGAGAGGCATGAACATATATGTCATCAACCCAAGAAAGCAAGTGATACTGGAACATGGGTGATGCAACATAGCTAGCAATCATAGAGATCAAGTCAAGCAAGCTAGTAGTGCGAAGATGCAACATACTAGAAGGAATCATGGCAAGCATGTCATGTGTGCAAATAGTGGGCATGGATAATTCACATGGCATAGCACAAGCATGAAAGCAAGATATGAGCAAAATAGCATCAATAGCATGGGGCACATGATAAACATGGCAATAGCAATAAGGATCTCCACCAATCATGCAAATACGCATAGAAGTGGCATAATGATGAAACATGGGTAGATGCAAGCAAGGGTCACAATTGCATGGCAAAGGCATAGGAGCAAGCATAACATGCAAAGTGAACACGATAGAATGGGCATAAGGTAACAAGTGATATATAGCCCAAAGCCGTGTGAGAGCCAAGTAGAAGAGATGCGCGTAGTCCTTGCGCAAAGGGAACGGTGGTAAGGATAGTCCACGGGATCCCAAGTCATCATTGCTCTCAAGAGCTCGTTTCGTCAACTCATGGGATTGAGATGTTGACGAGCGTATGTGGGTACCTACACAAAACAAAGACAACGAGAAAATTGTGTGTGTGTGGTAGATGTACGCATCATCCATCATGATGCATACGTGCATGTGTCGGTGAGCACAAAATAGCCAATGCTCAAATAAATGAGATGCGTGATATAGAAACATGTCATCCATCATGATAGGTTTATTGTTATGTATAGCATAATGGAGACTCAAATTGTGTAATGCATCATGAGAAATATCTAGAGCATTGTTATTCATGGAATGCATATGGTTCAAGCAATTATGGGAATCATGCAAAGTATGAAATGCATCAAGATCTCCTAATATGTATGAGGAAACTATGGGGGTCTCCTCATGAGCAAGAGTAGAAACATCACGTGGAGAATATTGAGAACATCCAAAACAATGCATATTCGGAACAATGTGATCATGGCATGACATAGTAGACGAATTGCGCAAATCATGTAAAGGAAGCATGGCAATATCATCACAAGAGAAGCAAAAGCCAATGACCATCATCTCGTCATCTATGCCATAAGTGCAAATGGGATTTATTTTAATGGGGCATGCATAGTTACTATGTTGAGATTGAAATGAGGCAATATGGGAGATCTCACTCATAGCATATGACAAGTTCAATGGATTGTCAAACATGAAGTGACCAATAGAATTTTCACAAGATGTCCTATGGAGCATAGCATCACAACTAGGCAACTCAACATGCTCATCATCATATTCATCATAAATGGGTAAGTCAAGGCATGAAGAAGTTTCACTAGCATGAAGCATGGTAATAGGTGGGTCAACATCATGGGAGCAATCAATGTCAAGATGGTCCACTAGTGGGACAAGAGAAGTACCATCACCTATGTTACCTTTGGAGCATCGCTCATGTGTTGTAGGTGAGGTGTCAACGATCCATTCGTTGTCATCTTCATCTTGATGGAACCATGTGGGGTGTATCATCGTCCACCATGGCCATCGCTGTCTCCAATGTAGGGATGGACTTGTCGAGGATAGGCATGTCGTCATGTAGGAGACCTAGCACCAAAGAAGAAAACACACTAGGAGTAGAGGTTAAGTCGTTAGAAATCATAGTGGCCTCATGTGCCGTGTCAACTACCTCACTCACTAAGTGTTGTGGCTCACTCACTCCCCCAAGGATGCTCTCACTCGTATGGTGGGTGGAGTCACTCAAATGGCGCTCAACCTCACATAGGATGTGTGGCATGCTCTCATGTGTGGGGCTAGTGGTGGTCACACTCATCCTCTCATAGGAAATGCTCTCAATGTCACGTATGGTGGAGTCACTCATGTCACTCATGGGGTGGTGGCTCTCCTCACATGGCAATTGGGGCATCTCAACATATGTGGGTGCCGGAGAGATGTAGGTGCAAATGTCTCCATGCGCGGTCGCGTAGCTTGACTAGGAGTATGAGTCCAATGTGGGCGTCGTCTTCATGTTGTTGAAGAGGTTCGCGCTCGTCGCCGTGGTCGAAGGGGATGGCCCTTGCTCGACCGTCTTGTCACCGTCTTGGTGTGGGAGGCCCATATGATGTGGCACCTCGTAGCTCGTCTCCATGAACGAAGGGAATGTCCCATGCTCGGCCATCTTTCTTGAGGGGCTTCCGAAGATGGAAGTGTCGCCCTCGCTCGTAGGTAGTCGCCTTGGACTTGATGAAGTCGTAGTAGGCGTACTCGTGGGAAGTAGGCGAAGATGCCGTACGTCCAAAGGCGAAGATGCCTTGAGAACACTTGGCGAAGATGCCGAAGTGGTTGATGTAGCCGTAGCGCCGTCTTGGTGGTGCTCGTCTCGCGGTCTTCTCTTGTGCTTATGAAGCTTTGACTTGGCGTGTTGGGACTTGTGCCTTTGCGCTTGTTGAGAATCTTCATGATGATGGTGTCGTTGTCGCACTTGTGCTCGTAGTAGATGTCGTTCGTCGTCGTCGTGCACATGATGCTTGGAGGTGACTTGCCCTTCATGACGATGTGATCACGAACGTGATGGTGGTCGCCATGTAGATGTGGACGAGGATGATGTGCACTTGCGTCGTTTGCGTGCTCCGAAGACTTGTGGCTTGAATGTCGCCGCCTTGAAGACGACGAAGGGGAAGAAGACTTGATCAAGGTCCGAATCTCCTCCATTCTTGCATCTTGCTCCTCTTTATGTGCGGCAAGTTTCTTGTCGAAGTAGTCCCTTCTCCTTGCTTCGGAGTGACGAATGTCGATGGAGATGTTCTCGATGCGCTCTCGCAATCTTGATTGTGTGCCTTGCACTTGTCGTTGTAGATCGAAGAGAGACGCTTTGGTGATGTAGTTGTTCACGCCGTCATTGTTGTTGTAGACCGGAGATGAAATGCCTTGCCTATCCATCACAAGACTCGAGCAAATATGAGTGGGAGAAAGAGAAGAACTTATACCAATGTACCTTGACCGATGTTGAAAATGAATCAAGTTCACTCAAATGCGGACAATGAAATAGCACTATTGGTACCAATCCTTGTCGGTTCTCACACCTACACAAGTAAAGCTTATGGAGGAGCTCGGTGAGGATAGTGGCACAAAAATTTAATGCAAAATGTTAGCAAGAGTCAATAATGTTGAAAGAGATTCACAAATTCGCAAGTGAAACAAATGGACCAATAGCAAAGAATGGCACATGGAAACACACACACGGATAGATAAATAGGGTCGTGCAACCAAGGAATGAGCACAAAATGTGGAATCCACGGAAAACGCTCGTGTTGCACAACTCAAGAGAGACGCTAGCACGATTGCTCAATAGGCGGATACGACACTTGTGCACAACCTATAAGATGCAAAATGGATAAACTTCTATCCCAAGTATGCTATGTATGTATGGTTCCCGGTGTTTCTCTCGAGATGATCCAAGATGATCGGATATGACAATCTTATATGCAATGTTGTTTGATGCTATGGCACTTGCTTACAAGCTTCTTTGCTCTCTTTCTTTTGCTTAAAAGCTTTATTTCTTTTTTTCTATGGCCAATTTTGCACAATGCACAAACCAAGATAGCAATTGTGTATATGCGGGAACAAACTTGAGACACAATGGATGATATGATACCAATATGATATGGTATGGTATGTAATGGAAGGTACGATCACTAATGTGCACAAGTAACGTTGCCGGCAATACTCAAATGGCTAGTCTCGATAGGCAAGTAACGCAAAAGTAAGGCTAGGGGTTAACAATGCAATGGCAAGGGGAATATACAATGGAGGGATACCACGATACCAAGATGATATGGAGGTTACCGTCCGGCGATGATGAGTAGCGGTGTTCTTGATGTAGATACCAAGATGATGGAGACTCGTCCCTAAGTAGCCGAAACACCTTAGGAAACGGAAAAACCGCGAAGTCAAAAATCTCAAACGTCAAATGTCAAAATGGTGGTAGCGGGAATGCAGTGGTGGTTTGCACTTGGCAATGCGGAATTGGAATGGTGGGCTATACACGTGTCGGAGTTGAAGTTGCCGTCCCTAAGTAGCCGAAACACCTTAGGAGACACAAGCCACAACTCGAAAAAGCTCAATCAACAATTGGGTTAAGTTGGGTTGTCGGAAGTGTATGGTGGGCAAGGTTATGTGGAAGTGGTGGTGGTGGTTGATGAAGAAGCCATCGTCCCTAAGTAGCCGAAACACCTTAGGAGACTCGAATCACTACTCAAGCAACCACTAATGCTATGGGGAACAAAATGGGTTAGGTTGCGGAAGTCGGTGGTGGCTATGCGGATGATATGGTGGAAGGCCTAGGCAAACTTGCCAAATTTTCAAAAATTTGATGGAGTCAAATGGTGGTGGTAGTATTTTTATGGGAAGGGGGATGTCAATAGCTTCGAAACGAGCTAAAGAATGTCAAAATCGGACTCCGTATGAATTAGTTATGGACAAAACGGTGAAACGGAAAAAACTGAAATCCCAGGGGCCGGATATCCGGGGGTCGGGCCGGATTTCCGGGGGTGTATGTCCAGAACCGTGCGAATTTGGTGCTCCAGGGCCCGGATGTCCGGCTTGGGGCCCGGATGTCCGGCCCGACGAATCCCGATCTCGTTTGGGGCGGAAATTTTCGAATTGGGGGCGGAAATTGATGATTTCAGAGGCAAAATTTGATGGATTTCGTGGAGGAAAGATGGGGAAACTTGGGGAGATGCTAGATCCACTTGAAACCAAGCAAATCCATGGATCAAAATCAACAAAACATCATCAAAACTAACAAATCACAAAAAATTTTGGGGCTATTTTTTTGGTGGGGATTTTCGGATTTAGGACGAAATCAACAAAATCAAGCTAGAAAAAGAGGGGTAGGGGCTCCAAAAACGTGATCAACCTAAGCTCTGATCCATAGATGATGTAGGGCGGAACCCTTCGTGGACGATCTTTCACGTTGGAGCGGATCCTACAGTGGATTACGAAGAACGAGCGGAAGAACACGAGGAAATCTCGGGGAGGAACGAGGGAAAACACTCAACCAACAAGGAATCGGTCACACAAATGCTAGATCAAAGAACACAAAGGGAGATACATGATTCAAGGTCAACAAAGGACGACACAAGCGGTAGCCGTTCTTCTCCGTGAGGAGGTCTTGATGATGGTCTTCTCCGCAAAGGGAGGTCTTGAATCCAAGGTGGATCTTCTCCGAAGAGGGGCCGCGGTCTCTCTCGTCGAGTAGATCCGGGATGGATGAGCGAAGCTCTATCTAATGAGCTAAATCAATGCTTACCCTAAAAAGAGGAAGGGGATGAAGTATATATAGTCTCGGGGCGAAGGGGTACAAGGGACAAGTCCCGGATGCACTGCGCGCAGCAGGGGAGGTCGGATGTCCGGGCGTCGGGCCGGATGTCCGGGCTTTCCCGAGACACCGGATGTCCGGGCTAGGGGGCCGGATGTCCGGGTTGGCGGGGCTGGTTCTGTCGATTCGGGTGCGGGGCGCCGGATTTCCGGGCGAGTGGCCGGATATCCGGGGCTACGTGGGAGGCCGGATGTCCGGGGCGTGGGGCCGGATGTCCGGGCTGGTCTGGGTCTTCCAGACGCAATCGGTGATGGAGGGGCCGGATTTCCGGGCGAAGGGGCCGGATATCAGGGGCTTCCGGAAGAGCCGGATGTCCGGGCCAAGGGCCGGATGTCCGGGCTGCCTTGGTCCTTTTCTTCCTTCTCCTTCCTTCGCTTCCACACACGCTTGGCCTTGGTCCTTGGGTTCTCCATGCTCTCCTCGGGTGTACCTGAGTATGCACAAGGTCCGCGCTTGAAGTAGCAACCATGTCTCACACGGATGGAAAGGGGAAGCATGTAGGAACGGGTTCACCTTGTGTCCAATGGAGAATAGTCGAGGTCTCATCTCTTGTATCCTTGGGGCTTGGAGAGTAGTCGGAGTGTACATGGTGATGAACGTGGGATGCTCCGCATCACATGGACTAAAGGATGTGGGAACTCCTTCAAGATGCTAAGGACAAAGGATTGGCTCAAGCTTCAAGCTCAAGACTCTTCATTTTACATTTTAGTGATCCAAGATCACATTGAGTCTATAGGAAAAGCCAATACTATCAAGGAGGAATGAGGTGTTGCTTAATGAGCCTCTTGCTTCAAAGTGCTTAGTGATATGCTCCAAATACCCTCAACTACTTTCCCACTTCCACACATTTGTCCTAAACCTAAAGTCAAACTCGCCCCACTGATTCTTTCTATCCGCGCCACCGAGTTTGGATGTCTTAGCCACTGCCACAAACCCTAGGCAAATCGGTCTCACCGATAGGGATCTCGGTCTCACCGAGATGGGATTGTAATCTCTCTGTATGTCCATTATCAAAATCGGTCTCACCGAAGTTTGAGCAATCGGTACTACCGAGATTACAATGCAAACTCTCTCGTTAACTTATTATCAAAATCGGTCCCACCAAGTTTGAGTAATCGGTCCAACCGAGTTTGCCTGACCAACTCTCTGGTTAGCTAATTACCAAAATCGGTCTCACCGAGTTTGTGTAATCGGTCTTACTGAGATTACGTTATACCCTAACCCTAACCGAATCGGTCCCACCGAGTTGCATTCCGGTCCCACCGAAAACCCTAACTGTCACATTATTTGCTAAATCGGTCTGACCGAGTTTAACAATTCGGTCCCACCGAGTTTGGTAGATTGTGTGTAACGGTTAGATTTTTGTGGAGGCTATATATACCCCTCCACCTCCTCTTCATTCGTGGAGAGAGCCATCGACTGAACCTACACTTCCAAAGATCCTATTTCGAGAGAGAACTACCTACTCATGTGTTGAGGCCAAGATATTCCATTCCTACCATATGAATCTTGATCTCTAGCCTTCCCTGTTGCTTTCCACTCAAACCCTCTTTCCACCAGATCCAAATCCTATGAGAGAGAGTTGAGTGTTGGGGAGACTATCATTTGAAGCACAAGAGCAAGGAGTTCATCATCAACGCACCATTTGTTACTTCTTGGAGAGTGGTGTCTCCTAGATTGGCTAGGTGTCACTTGGGAGCCTCCAACAAGATTGTGGAGTTGAACCAAGGAGTTTGTAAGGGCAAGGAGATCGCCTACTTCGTGAAGATCTACCACTAGTGAGGCAAGTCCTTCGTGGGCGACGGCCATGGTGGGATAGACAAGGTTGCTTCTTCGTGGACCCTTCGTGGGTGGAGCCTCCGTGGACTCGCAAGAACTGCTACCCTTCGTGGGTTGAAGTCTCCATCAACGTGGATGTACGATAGCACCACCTATCGGAACCACGCCAAAAACATCCGTGTCTCCAAATTGCGTTTGAATCCTCCAATCCCTTCCCTTTACATTCTTGCAAGTTGCATGCTTTATTTTCCGCTGCTCATATACTCTTTGCATGCTTGCTTGCTATATGTTGTGAATGTTAAACTTGTGCCTAAACTCCACTCAAACTTTAAAGAAACTTAAAACTGCAACTTTGGTACTTAGTGTCTAATCACCCCCTCTAGACACCTCTTCTCAAGGTCCTACAAGTGGTATCGAGCTTTGGTCTCCATTGCCTTGGTTTAATCACCATTGGAGGAAGATGGATGAGTCTACTTTGGGAGTCTTAGACATAGAGTGCCTATTCTTGATGGAGAGTATTTTCATGAGTGGAAAAATGAGATGCTTGTTATTTTCAATCAATATCATTTTAACAAGTACATTGCTAGCCCTTGTGCACCTTATGTTGATCCTATGCATCCAACCCATGATGAGTCAATTGACATGGTTAGGAGTCTTAGAACTGCCGAACTTATCATTAGAGGATTGCCTAGAAACTTGATTGGATGTTTGCCTACTTTTAAGTGTGCCTACACCATATGGAAATTTCTTGAGGAACGATTTCCAGATTATTCCTTGAAAAATCTAGATGAAATTCTCCATAAGTCTATTGCTTTGAGCAAAATGAATACTAGTGATCCTATGTTTGGTGATCGCTATTTGAGCTTACAAACCTTATGCGTGCCAAAGGAAATGTTGGTATTATTAGTGACATTATTTCCAAGCTATAAGAATTCATAGACAAGATTATTGTCAAACTCATTCTAATGAATCACCTCTCTAGAATTTGATCCACCACATGACGATGTTGAACATGGATACTATGATGAGGATGATGATAGAGACTTCGATCTTGATGATGCAATGAGACATTTTGGTCTTATGGCAAATCTTCGGGATATATGTCGAGGAAAGGAATGGGTTCTTGATAGTGGATGTACCGATCACATGACCGGAGATAAAGACATGTTTCGTGAGCTTGCTGATAATGATAGTCCTCAAAAGTATGTCACTTTCGGTGACAACTCAAAGGGTAAGGTGGTTGGCCTCGTAAGGTGGCCATATCACATGATATCTCCATACAAAATGTTATGCTCGTTGAATCTCTTGGTTACAACTTACTTTCAAAGATCTAGACTTGCTGATTTCGGTTTCAATGTTCTATTTATCAAGTAGATTGCCAAGTGTTTCGTCGAGATAATCATAAAATGGTCTTTCTTGGTGTGCGAGAGGTGATCTATACATTGTTGATTTCACCAAAAGGCTCAACCTAAAATTGCTTCATTGCTAAATCCTCAAAAGGCTGGTTATGGCATAGACGATTAGGTCATGTTGGTATGCGAAACCTTGACAAGCTTATTAAGGGAATCATATCCTTGGAGTTAATGATGTCATATTTGATAAGGATAGACTTTGCAATTGCTTGTCAAGGTGTAAACAGGTTGGAGGAAGGCATCCGTGAAGAACATCATGACCACGAAGAGGCCACTCGAGCTACTTCACATGGATCTCTTTGGTCCCAACTCTTACAAGAGTCTCGGTGGAAATTCTTTTGGTCTAGTTATAGTTGATTAATTTTGCAGATTTACGTGGGTGTTCTTTCTCGATGATAAATCGCAGGTCCAAAAGATCTTCAAAAACTTCGCTAGGAAGGCCCAAAACCAATTTGAAGTGAAGATCAAGAAGGTTCGCAGCGACAACGGAACGGAGTTCAAGAACGCAAATGTGGACACCTTTCTTGACGAAGAAGGGATTTCACACGAGTTCTCGGCTACGTACACACCTCAACAAAATAGAGTTGTTGAGAGGAAGAACCAGACGCTCATCGAAACGGCGAGAATGATGCTTGATGAGTCTAAGACGCCGAAGCACTTTTGGGCAGAAGCGGTTGAGACAGCTTGTCATGCAACAAATCGCTTGTATCTTCACAAGCTACTCGGCAAGACGGCATACGAGCTACTCACCGGTAACAAACCCCAAGTTGGATACTTTCGAGTATTCGGCTCAAAGTGCTACATTCTTGATAAGCATCGTCGTTCTAAATTTGCTCCTAAGTCTCATGAAGGTTTCCTACTAGGTTATGGCTCAAACTCTCACACTTACCGTGTTCACAACAATTTCACCCGAAAGGTTGAAGAGACGGTAGATGTGAAGTTTGATGAATCTAACGGCTCGCAAGTAGAGCAATTGCCAATTGATGTAGGAGACAAAGATCCTTGGAAGCAATCCAAGACTTGTCTATTGGCAAGGTCCGTCCAACGGAGGTGAAGGAGAGTACCTCGTCCGTCAAGTGGAAGCTTCTACTTCACGACAAGGTGAACCAAGAGTTGATACGGAAGCATCCACAAGTGGGACACACCAAGATGAAGAAAACGAGGAAGTGCATCAAGATGAACGTCAACAACCTCCTTCTCCACCACGACAAGAGAACGACAACGCCAACAATGAAGAAGGCCAAGAAGAATAACAAGATGAAGAAGATGTTCAACAAAGACCCAAGCAAAAGCTTTCACGAGTTCGAGCAAGAATTGCTAAAGACCATCCCGTCGAGCAAATCTACAATGATATTCAAACCGGGAGAATCACTTGCTCTAAAACTCGTTTAGATAACTTTTGTGAAAACTATTCTTTCATCTCTAGCATTGAACCTATGAAGGTCGAAGAAGCATTGGAAGATCCGGATTGGATAAATGCTATGCATGAAGAGCTACACAACTTTGAGAGGAACCAAGTTTGGACATTGGTTGAGAAGCCCGACAACAACCACAACATCATCGGTACCAAATGGGTGTTTCGCAACAAGCAAGATGAAGATGGACAAGTCGAAGTGTTTTGCAGGTTAAGAGGAGAATTGAACATCATTGATGCTTCAAACTTGGAGTAGAAACTCCATTGGATACATGACAGACATGAGCTTATGACAAATCCTTGATATTTCTCTTATGATGAAAAACTTATGTCTTGGATATATTTGTATCTTGCATGTTATCTAACCCATGTAGGTAGATGGACTCAAATTCCAAGTGGTGCTCCAAATTCTTGATGAGCTACATCAACCTTGAGCAACCCACGCAAGTTCAACTACATGGACAACACCACCAACCAAGGTATGTTATTCCATCTTAGAGAAGCTTTACTCCGAGTCATGAGTTAAAGCAACTCGACAAGATGTGAATACATCAAGATGCTTAAACTAAAAATGGCAACCCCATTTTGAGCTTAAACGATGAGTATGGCCTATGATCTCACTTGACTCGTAAGTCAATATACTCTAACATAGGTGACTTTGTCGCCGACCATCTCTAGATGATGTTCTCCTGTGTTCTTTTCTGAGTTTTTGCATTTGTCTCATGCATTTGTGTTTCCCCTTTCAAAAAAAAAACTTCATCTAGATTTCTTTCTGTTTTCTCTACATTTTCTGCATCTAATTCCTTGCATATCTTTCAGTTAATTCCTTGCAAATCTTTGTGGGATCTTACTAGTCTAGTGAGCTGAGGTGACAAGTGTTCTCTCTGCGATGAACTCGGTTACACCAATTTGTTATTTTTGGACCAACCGAATCTTTTCGGTACGACCGAAGCATACCACTCGGTGCCACCAATTTCATAACAGGAAAAACTCTTTGCCACATATTCTGTGTTTCTTCTGATCCAGCTCCACTCAATGAATCTTGTCCTCTACAAGCATCACATTTTCATCATTGCTTTGTTCGTGTCTCAAGGACCAAACCCATTCGATGACTCGAGAAGACTCTTCTTGGAAATTGATGTCAAAGGGGGAGAGAAAGAACATCAAAGCTTATCATTTGGAGATAGAGAGAGAGCATCAAAACTTATCACCTTTCTTCTTAAGGGAGAGAGAGAGACCTTCTAGGGGGAGAGACCCTCAAAAGACGAGAGAGATCTCCAGGGGGAGAGGATACTTAAGTAGAAAGTATTTCTCAAGAATCCCAGATGCTTGGTGTTCAAGAGGAGAGATGTCCACATGTCTTCTTGAGGGGAGAGACATGTTCATATGATCTGTTGTGCTCAATTTTGCATTAACATACATTAGCTCTGATCATCAGTCATATCTTTCAGCTCTGTTTTCCATCAGCTCCGATTTTCTGTTCCCTATCTTCTCCCAGTATCCCATGTTAGATTCAGGGGGAGCAAGACATCTAAGGGAAAGAGATCATTTAAATTCATTGCATATCTTTACTCTTGGGGACATGTCTAATCCAATGTGGTACTCAGTACTCACTCTCTACATGTCATCTCAGTCTTGGTATTCTTGTGGTTTCTTCAGTTTGCTCTGGCTAGTAGATGCATCTGTGTTATCTAACATTGTTTTCACAGGTTCATTCCATCCTAAGCCAACTCAAGGCCACAAGGTAAGTATATGCATCACAATCATGTGTATGAGGAATTCTTGCTGATGTACATACTGTTTGCAAGAAGGACTCATGGGCATGAAGGTATTCTCTTTAATACTTTTTGCTCTGATGCATATAGCTAAGATACATGTAACACATTGCCTGCTCTATCATACTTATGCTATCACATGCTTCTATATTTCATATTCACATGATTGCATACATGTAGGGGGAGCCTATGCTTGTTACATGTCTTTCCAAAGCTTTACTTGCCATTCTTTATATCTTTATCTAAAGCTTTGATGTATGTTGCCATCAATTACCAAAAAGGGGGAGATTGAAAGCACAAGTGCTCCCTAGGTGGTTTTGGTAATTAATGACAACATATCTCTTGTTGGACTAACACTTTTATCTAGTATGTTTCAGATAAGTTCAACAATGGAGTGGCATGGACTAAAGGATGTGGGAACTCCTTCAAGATGCTAAGGACAAAGGATTGGCTCAAGCTTCAAGCTCAAGACTCTTCATTTTACATTTTAGTGATCCAAGATCACATTGAGTCTATAGGAAAAGCCAATACTATCAAGGAGGAATGAGGTGTTGCTTAATGAGCCTCTTGCTTCAAAGTGCTTAGTGATATGCTCCAAATACCCTCAACTACTTTCCCACTTCCACACATTTGTCCTAAACCTAAAGTCAAACTCGGCCCCACTGATTCTTTCTATCCGGCGCCACCGAGTTTGGATGTCTTAGCCACTGCCACAAACCCTAGGCAAATTGGTCTCACCGATAGGGATCTCGGTCTCACCGAGATGGTATTGTAATCTCTCTGCGTATGTCCATTATCAAAATCGGTCTCACCGAGTTTGAGCAATCGGTACTACCGAGATTACAATGCAAACTCTCTGGTTAACTTATTATCAAAATCGGTCCCACCGAGTGTCACGCCCAATATGCGAACATATCCAAAAGGAACTCGAAGGTCCCACCAAGGATAGACCCGCATATTGAAACGCTTTTGCAAGGTGGATATCATTACATCAACATTACATTATAGATGGGGATACATACACAAGGCACAAATGCCACAAGAATACATCAACATCATATACAAGATCAACATCCGACTACGGATGAAACATAAACAGAAGCTCAAACGACATCCACCCTGCTAGCCCAGGCTGCCGACTTGGAACCTATCCCCTGATCGAAGAAGAAGCAGAAGAACTCCAATACAAGCAAACATCGCTCTCACGTCATGATCATCGCAAACCTGTACCTGCAACTGTTGGTGTAGTAATCTGTGAGCCACGAGGACTCAGCAATCCCATTACCATGGGTATCAAGACTAGCAAAGCTTAATGGGTAAGGAAGGGGTAAAGTGGTGAGGTTGCAGCAGCGACTAAGCATATATGGTGGCTAACATACGCAAATGAGAGCGAGAAGAGAAACAAAGAAACGGTCGTCAACTAGTAATGATCAAGAAGTGATCCTGAACCCCTACTTACGTCAGACATAACCCAGAAACCGTGTTCTCCTCTCGATCAACCCCGAAAAGAGACCATCACGGTTACGCACACGGTTGGTGTATTTTAGAAGGGTTTGCTTCAAGTTTACTACAACCGGATATTAACAAATTCCCATCTGCCACATAACCGCTGGCACGGCTCTCGAAAGTTTATACCTGCAGGGTGTCCCAACTTAGCCCATGATAAGCTCTTGCGATCAACGAAGGATATTCCTTCTCCCGGAAGACCCGATCAGTCTCGGAATCCCGGCTACAAGACATTCCGACAGCAATAAAACAAGAATAACAAAGCCGCCCGATGCGCCGACAATCCCGATAGGAGCTGCACATATCTCGTTCTCAGGGCAACACCGGATGAGACATCCTACGAGTAAAACCAACCCACAAGTTGCCCCAAGGTGGCTCCGCACTCTACTCGGTTCGGGCCAACACTTAGACAAGCATTGGCCCGAGGGGGGCTGAATAAAGATGACCCTTGGGTTAATTACTCCCAAGGGAAAAGTAGGTGGTGGTGAGGCAAATGGTAAAACCAAGGTTGGGCCTTGCTGGAGGAGTCTTATTCAAAGCGAACTGTCAAGGGGGTCCCATAAAACACCCGACCGCGTTAGGGACGCAAAATCTGGGAACATAATACCGATATGACGGAAACTAGGGCGGTAAGAGTGGAACAAAACACCAGGCATAAGGCCGAGCCTTCCACCCTTTACCAAGTATATAGATGCATTAATTAAATAAGATATATTGTGATATCCCAACAAGTAAACATGTTCCAACAAGGAACACCATCTCCATGTTCCAACAAGGAACAAACTCCATCTTCACCTGCAACTAACAACGCTATAAGAGGGGCTGAGCAAAAGCGGTAACATAGCCAAACAACGGTTTGCTAGGAAGGGTGCAAAAGTTAGAGGCTGACATGGCAATTTGGGATGGCTTGATAAGCAGGTAATAGGTAGCGCAGCATAGCGATAGAACGAAGCAACTAGCATAGCAATGATAGTAGTGAGATCCAGGGTAGCGGTCATCTTGCCTGAAATCCCACAAGGAAGAAGAACGAGTCCATGAAGAAGACGAACGGATGAAGCCGAACCGAGCGTAGACGAACGAATCCTCACGATCGCAACGAAACAGGAACTAACAAGAAGAAGCACACAACATAGTAAACACACCACACATGAACAAGACACGATGCACAACAATCATGATGCATGACAAGACTACATGAAGCTACTCATGGCAAGAGATGATGCAAACAAGAACAACACATCAAAGCAAGTTTAAATGATGCCGGAAACAACATAGAACAATTCCGGTAGTCCTCATATGCAAATTTCGAAATTGGTCCAGATCTGAATAAACCTTAAGTTCAAGTTGTTAAACAGCAAGTTAAGATGCACCACAATGATCTACACAAAATTCTAGTCAAGTTACATATAAAGTTCATTTAATTCGGAGCTACGGCCTAGAAGATATGAGCAAAACAAGTTAAACATGGCATTGATGCAAAATGCATAAAAACATCAAGCAAACACCTCAAAACAAGGATGCAACATGGTAATATGAAACTACATGCAATTCTAAGCAAGTTTCATATAGAGCACACTCAAAACGGAGCAACGGTTCAACACATACACATGAAACAAGTTATAGCAACAATCTGTCCAAAACAGTAACTAGGCATATTGCAAGCACCAAAACACTATGCTACAGCATCTCAACGTAATAACAAAAGGCATGGGCATGAGTTACAGGTAAATCATGACAAAACATGAACACTGAGCTATCTCCAGAAATCACTAGAACATGCTCAAACACACATGTCAAGATTGCATATAATATCAGTTCACAGACTTAGCGTAATTTAGGACATGGCGAAATAACATCAAAGTTGCAATGTTTAGAGCTATCAAACAACATGCTACAGGAACTTATCATAGCAAACAAAGGCATGGCATGAATCTACTCAAAGCATATAACAAAAGTCCCTTAGTGACCAGAAGCCAAAAAGGATCAGAAGATATGATGGCACTCATGTAAACATGGCAAGTTATATTACAGATTTATACATGGCAGGAACAACAATAAGTAGGCATGTTGGTGAGCTTGAACCACTCACCACAGATCAATACATGGCATGGCAAGGCAACTCACAGTAATAAGGCATGGCATAGAAGCTATACATGGCAAGAACAACATCATAGCATACACGGATCAACTACAACAACCTTGGCAAAATTGAATAACATGTAAACAAACTGCCAGGAAACATTTTATAGCAAAAGTAGAGCTCGATTGACTCAAGCTATGGCACTCCATAATTGCAAACAAGGGCACGGATGGATAGAGAACAACCATATGTTCAAAACATCCTTACTGAAGTATCTCAAAATAAGCATGGATCTCTCGGTAACATCAAGTTTACATGGCATAAAAATATCAGCTGAACAGGGGCTGAAATCAGCAACATCATGAAGCCTAGTTTACATGCTTGTGCTAGTCACCACAGAGATCACAAAAATACATGGCATACACCCCTGTAAAGATGGCATGGCATATTACAAAACACATGTAGGACTCAAGTTCATAGGGTGCACACATCAATCATGGCAAAAATGACAAAAGTGCATGTTCTGATAAGAATCTGAAACTAAGATCACATAGCCCTCTTCTAACAGCACTTCGGGGATCAAGATGAGCTCAAATGAAAATGATGCAATGGAATTAAATTATGTACTCGTCGAGGCGAACAATATGACATATTACACGCATGAAACGGAGCTACGGATGCAGAGATACAGCAGGTTGAAAATGGCATGAAAATGTCAGAAATCCCAGGGACTTAGAGGATTTCTCACCCCGGGAGAAAGTCAACGGGCACAGGTTTCGAGGTTCGCCGGGGCTGCGGCTGCGGCGGCCGGAGATGTGCGTGGAGGAGGACGCCGAGGTCGGGAGGTCGCCGCGAGGTGGGGCCGACCGGATCCGTGCCGGGAGGCCGGATCTGGCGCCGGCGGCCGGAGGAGGAGATGGCGAAGACGGCGACCACGGCCAGTGAGTCCGGCGCTGGCGGCGGCGGGCGCTGCCGGGCGCGGGAGGCGGCGGCCGGGCGGAGGGGCGCGCCCTGGGCGGCGGTCGCCGGCGAGGAGGCGGGCGGCGCGGAGGCCGGGCGGCGGGCGGGCGGAGGCGCTGGCCCAGGCTTGCTCCAAGGGCCCGACCTCGGGCTCACTGAGCCTGCGTGTGTGCCCGGGAGAGGCTGGGAGCGGCGGCGGCGCAGGTCGGACACGTCCGGCGCGACGTGGACGTGTCCGGCGGCGCGGGGAGGAGATTTTTAGGGTTAGGGTGGAAGAAGACCCGAGATTTTCAGGGGAGGGGGAGTTTATATAGGTAGAGAGAGCTAGGAAGCTCCAAATGAGGTGCGGTTTTCGCCCACACGATCGTGATCGAACGACCGAGAGCGTGGAGGGGAGTTTGCTGGGTTTTGGGCCACTTTGGAAGGGGTGTTGGGCTGCACACAAAAGAGGCTTTCGCGGTTACCCGGTTAACCGTTGGAGTAGCAAACGACCTCCAAATGGCACGAAACTTGACAGGCGGTCTACCCGTGCTATACCAAGGCCGCTTGGCAAACCTCATTCCATTCCGAGAAATTTTAACACCCGCACACGAAAAGAGGCAAAAGGGGGCGCCGGGAGACATAGGAGTGCCGGATTGCAAGACGGACAACGGGGAAAATGCTCGGATGCATGAGACGAACACGTATGCAAATGCGATGCACATGATGACATGATATGAAATGCAGATGATGACATGGCAAAGTGCAACACGCAAGCAAATGACATGGCAACGACGGCAAATAACTAAAGGACACCTGGCGCATCGAATCCGGGGCGTTACACCGAGTTTGAGTAATCGGTCCAACCGAGTTTGCCTGACCAACTCTCTGGTTAGCTACTTACCAAAATCGGTCTCACCGAGTTTGTGTAATCGGTCTTACCGAGATTACGTTATGCCCTAAACCTAACCGAATCGGTCCCACCGAGTTGCATTCCGGTCCCACCGAAAACCCTAACGGTCACATTATTTGCTAAATCGGTCTGACCAAGTTTAATGATTCGGTCCCACCGAGTTTGGTAGATTGTGTGTAACGGTTAGATTTTGTGTGGAGGCTATATATACTCCTCCACCTCCTCTTCATTCGTGGAGAGAGCCATCAGACTGAACCTACACTTCCAGCATCCTATTTCTGAGAGAGAACTACCTACTCATGTCTTGAGGCCAAGATATTCCATTCCTACCATATGAATCTTGATCTCTAGCCTTCCCCAAGTTGCTTTCCACTCAAACCCTCTTTCCACCAGATCCAAATCCTATGAGAGAGATTTGAGTGTTGGGGAGACTATCATTTGAAGCACAAGAGCAAGGAGTTCATCATCAACGCACCATTTGTTACTTCTTGGAGAGTGGTGTCTCCTAGATTGTCTAGGTGTCACTTGGGAGCCTCCGACAAGATTGTGGAGTTGAACCAAGGAGTTTGTAAGGGCAAGGAGATCGCCTACTTCGTGAAGATCTACCGCTAGTGAGGAAAGTCCTTCGTGGGCGACGGCCATGGTGGGATAGACAAGGTTGCTTCTTCGTGGACCCTTCATGGGTGGAGCCTCCGTGGACTCACAAGAACTGCTACCCTTCGTGGGTTGAAGTCTCCATCAACGTGGATGTACGATAGCACCACCCATCGGAACCACGCCAAAAACATCCGTGTTCCAAATTGCGTTTGAATCCTCCAATCCTTCCCTTTACATTCTTGCAAGTTGCATGCTTTATTTTCCGCTGCTCATATACTCTTTGCATGCTTGCTTGCTATATGTTGTGAATGTTAAACTTGTGCCTAAACTCCACTCAAACTTTAAAGAAACTTAAAAACTGCAACTTTGGTACTTAGTGTCTAATCACCCCCCCTCTAGACACCTCTTCTCAAGGTCCTACAGTTACAGGCTAGATCGGTGTGACTTAGAATCGGGGTCCTGACACCTGTCATTGGGCCCCATCCAGGAGATAGCTCCTGCAACAGCGCCGGCCTTAGATCTGGAGCAGATCGAGTCATCCAAGGATGGGAAGCTCAACCCCATCACGGAGGCTGCTTATCCCGCGGCGTTGGAGCCGCACACAAATTTTACTTCATATGGTATCTGCATCAACGGAGCCCCGGACTCGTCTCCGGTGACAAGTTCCGAACCCTACGAGTCCGCGGATACCAAACTCAATCGGTTATCGATCTTCAAGTTCAGCGCCGCAGACGTCTTCCAACACTCGCCCATGGGCGATGTACTGAACTCACTAAAAAACCTATCCCTGGCAGGTGACTCGCCACCGAACTATGTTCGGTTCGAACTTGCGGCGGATGATGGAGAATTTTGCTTCCCACCCGCCACCCACTTCATAGCCACTGTCGAAGACCCAACCAACACGCTTGACCTTGGCTCCGAAGACATCGACGGTATGGACGACGATGAGGGGCAAGGCCAGAACTCACTACCCGCTAGACGCGGGATGGCCACTTCATGGTATGACGTGTGTATGGTAGACACACCCAACGATGCTCTTAACGATGACAAGGTAGACCCAGTTGAGGATAAACCTCCTGGTACACATTCCAAACACCGGCGCGTCCTGCGCCGCCCTATGTCATGTCGCTCAAGAGAAAACAATACTAGCACCGGAGAAGATAACACTCTGGACAATGAAGACCCTGTTGAGGTAGGATCCGAACAGGAAGAACATGAAGGCGGGCAACACAGCCATGATGAACAGGCCACATATGCAGATTCAGAGGATAGCAATTATCTCCCACTCTTGGAGGAAGAGGAGAACCTTGGCAAGGAGGATTTTATTGTGCCTAAGGAACCTCGCGAGCAGGACCGCTTGAAACGCCGGCTCATAACCACTACAAGGAGCCTAAGGACGAAGCAGTTGCAACTTCAAGCGAGCCAAGATTTGCTCAATGATAGATGGACCGAGGTCTTGGCTATCGAAGAATACGGCCTTAGCGGCCCAGACAAAAGCCACCCCAAGGGTAGGTGTCTCCCTCAATACGATGGCAGAGCGTTGGAGCCCACACCACCATCGAATAATGCTGTAGGCCAACCACAGTTCGGTCCAGATAAAGCAGCAGCCCAAGCATAGCACCATACCAACCCATCCGGCCGTCAAAACAAGAACAAAACAGCTCGGGGGAATACTCGCGACATCCAACAAGACCCGGAGGGTAGAACAAGACACACAAAATCGATATACAGATCGCGGGGACATGCCCCAACCGGTGATGATGGTTACCTATTCGGACACAACAGAGCCGACCACGCCCGGTCAGAACACCGTAAACGGAGCCCGCTGGAGGTGCTTCATAGTGTGGCCCAACATAGAGGAGCCGGACACCCTCTCTGCTTCACTGACGATGTAATGGAGCATGAATTTCCAGACGGGTTTAAACCCATTAACATCGAGTCATACGATGGAACAACATATCCCACGGTATGGATTGAGGATTACCTCCTCCATATTCACATGGCTCGCGAAGATGACATTCACGCCATTAAATACCTACCTCTCAAGCTCAAAGGACCAGCTCGGTACTAGCTAAACAGTTTGCCAGAAAATTCTATTGGCAACTGGGAAGATTTGGAAGACGCCTTTCGAGACAAGTTCCAAGGAACATATGTCCGGCCGCTGGATGCCGACGACTTAAGTCATATTGTCCAGCAGCCCGGCGAGTCAGCCAGGGAGCTCTGGACCAGGTTCTTAGTCAAAAAGAACCAAATCATCGACTGTCCGGACGCGGAAGCCCTCGCGGTCTTCAAACATAGTGTCCAAGATGAATGGCTAGCACGCCACCTTGGCCAGGAAGACCCAAATCCATGACAGCCCTTATTGCTCTAATGACTCACTTTTGTGCGAGAGAAGACAACTGGCTCGCTCGTAAAAGCAACAACACCAGCGACCCAGGCACTTCTGAAATCCGAGACGGCAACGGTAAGCCACGACGAACCGAACACAACAGCCGCAATAATACTGAAAGATCACGCGACACAACGGTCAACACCGGATTTTACAATCCGCAACCCGGTCAACGGAAGAAGCCCCTAAAGGCAAACCAGGATGGACCATCCACCCTTGACAGGATATTGGACCGACCTTGTCAGATTCACGGCCACCCTGATAAGCCAGCTAATCATACCAACATAAACTATTGGGTCCTCAAGCAGGCAGGCAACCTTAACGCCGATCACAAGGGGATGAGGCCACCAGGCGATAAAGACGACGGAGCGGCTCGCCAGTCGAACACCAGGGGCCAGAAACAGTTTCCCTCTGAAGTTCGACCACTCCCGGAACAGAAATAGCAGTTCGGTTTTTGCCACCCACCTACTATACTGGCAAGATTCACACCACGCGTACATCACTACGTACTCAAGATACCATGGGCATCGGCGGAAGCACAATACGGACAACCCTGCAAGCATTCTTGTAACTTTTTTATCTGTTTTCCTTATTTTTCTGTATCATTTCTTAAGAACAGGTGACCAACATGACAGCATCTACAACGGACTCTACCAGAGTTCGGATCCGTACACTCACCTAAGGGGATACTTCTGTTAGGGATTCCCCTCCCCGAGGACGGGCGGCGCAGACGTGCGATAGGAGGTCCAAATTAACTTTTTGTAGACCTCACTCTTTATTCCGAGCCTGTACTATGCCCTTTTTCCTCTGTTCCCGACCCCGAGCATGTCAAATAGTCGGGTTTGTGGTTTCCCTCTTTTTATATACATATACATAAATTTATCATTGGAATATTGCTCCGCTCCCAGTAAACCTCATCCGAACTAATCTTTCATACTCTTTCAACAATGAGTACGGCCTCAACGTCTGCTTTACAGATGCACCTCGGCATACCCGGCCAGGGGCTCGGTATGGGAACGAATGAGTTGCCAGTACAAGTCCGAACAACTCTATAGCGATTTCAAGGCCGCCATTTGGCCTTATATGCATCAGCTCCGAATCATTGTCTTGGGTCAATAGCTGGGTTGCCCGGCTCCTGTTCTTGCTACCCTATGTTCCGCTCTATCGGCTAGGGTAGTAAAGGGAGAACTACTGTGATTGTGCCCTGGTCTAAACCGGATGAGCACCTCAGTAGAGAAAGCCGAAAACTGATTGTCATGATGCGGCAAGAGCTTGTCAACCACTTCACGACTTCTTGGAATCCTTAGCGATTCTCCGTGTCACACGAGGGATCTTTTTCAGATCAAATATGTAAGGCACTACACGCCGCATACATACTAGGGGCTATGTCATAGTCCCACCATAAAACTCCTATGGCTAAGTGAAAGTGTTAACGCCTTATAGTCTAATTGCCTGGTTCGCTGCATTATCACCTCCTTCACGGACCAAGACGTTGGATAAAGAGTGATTAAATGCTTTTCCGGACACCCCCGTACTTCCTACGAGGGAGCTGAAGCCGACGACTGGAAAACTTTCAGATTATATTAAAACGGCCGCACAGGAAGAATTCAAGCGTTTGAGCAAAAATATAAAAATAGATCAATTATAAAATTGTCTTTTACAATTCTAATACACTTCACTCGAACATTATGTTCTTCGAGCATTGACCCTCTACTAGGCGGGCGGCTTCCAGGACGTCTTCAAAATAATGCTCCGGCTCACTACGGTCCTTGCCCTTGGGCGGACTCTTCGCCGCAACATCGACGGCCTTCATCTTCCCCCAGAACATCTTGAATCGAGCAAAGGCCATCCGTGCACCTTCAATGCACGCCGACCGCTTCGCAGCATCGATACGAGGCACCGCATCAACAATGCGCCGCACCAGGCCAAAGTAGCTCTTTGGAACAGGCTCATTCGGCCACAACCGGATTATGACGTTCTTCATGGCGTCAACGGATATCCTATGAAGCTCGGCCCATTGGGACATCTGTTCATTCAGCAACAGAGGGCGCTTTGATGTGCGAAATTATGACCAGAAAAGCTTCTCCGTCGCATACCCCTCTTGTGCTTGGTAAAATTGCGCCGCATCGGAAGAACTCTCCGCCAAGTCCAAAAATTCAGCCGGAGAACTCCAGACCTGGTTCAGCTGAGCATAGTCCGGATCGCCAAACTTAGTCTGAAGAAAAAAGGGCTTACCGGCCACTATCTCCTTAGCCTGCTGAATCTCTTCACGAGCTGCCCTAGATTCAGACCAAGCTTCACTAGCCTCTTGTACGGCCTTATCAAGTTCAGCCATTTTGGCTTTATTCTCCTTCTCAAGGTACTCACAGCGGCTGGCAGTATTCTTCAATTCAAGCGCCAGTGCGGATATTTTCTCCTCATTTTGGCGCCGAGCTGCTTGTTCGGCTCTTAGATCAGCTGATGCCTTCTCGCAGTCAAGATTACTCCACCGGCCAGCTCCTTGGCCGGGCTAGCTCGCTCAAGAGCTTCAACGGCGGCAACACCATCTGCACTCATGCACATTTCGTATAAAACTCTTTTCGTGTCAGGCCTTAATTACAAGCACATTGGTTTAAGGAACGCTCGCAATATATACCTTGCGAGTCATCAAGACGCCTGTTGATCAATGCAATGTCATCTTCCGCAATATCCAACTTTCGCTGCAGTTCGGCCACTTCCGTATTTCGGGTAGCCGCAGGAGGGGAGGCAACCTGTATTCCAAGTTAAGTCAAGGTTAGTACCTGAGCATATCTTTTTGATCCTCCGATCGCCTCCTTCAGAAGGCAATCCGAGTCTCAGGGGTACTGCATATACAACAGGTGCATTATGTCAATATTATTCAATTGACAAAACTACATCACAAACCTCAAAACCTCTTAGAAGGCTTGAGAAGGCCTCGTTCAATCCGCTCTTCACAGATAGAACCTTTTCGACCACCGTAACCATCAAGGCACGATGCTCCTCTGAAATGGACGCTTGTCAACATGTCCGTCGGCACTTCCGATGCTCCGGGGTCTTCGGAAACCGCCGCCGGAGTACGGCATTCCTTTGAAGGAATCCGCTTACTCGCCTCCAGAATCGTCTCTGGCTATAAAACGGATGGTTCGGGGCCGTCATTCTTGATTCCCGAACCCTGAGTGACAGAGGCACCACCTTCGGGTAGCGGCTTTTTCATTTCCTGCACTACTTGTCGATCGGGAGGAGTCCTCCGGGATGATACCTCAGAATCAACCGCCCTGTTGGGCGATGAGGCCAGAGAAGGTGTATCACTCTCCATCATCTCCGGAAGAAGGTTTCCCGAGGAGGAGGACGATTGAGAAACACCGGGCGTTAACCTGCGTGGATGTACATATGTCGGATGATTACTTCACTAATAGGAAAAGAATGAGGTACGTTTAAAGTGCCCCAGCTTCACTTACGGTTTGGCCAGAGGTTCGTCCTCATCATAAAGCCCTACGGCAGCATCGCTCGCCCGGCCCAGGCCACCTGACGATGGCATTTTTCCTCTCTTGGAAGGCTTCCCCTCGTGATGTTCGGAAGCGGCCCTCTTTTTGCCTTGGAGGGCTTCCTCTGCACCTTTGCCCTTGGGCAAAAGGGTTTCAGTTTCCCCGAACACAACGTCTAATTCATCCTCAGGGCGGGAATCACCTATGGGCTCCCCGCTCTCGCCCCCCTCTGTAGACACCTGGTACGGTGTCGAAATCAGCATTCTCATCAGCAGGGCGGTCGCAGAGTCTTCGGGAAGGGGCGCCGGACACCAGATTAACACCGCTTTCCTTACCCAGTCCTATATAGGGACGGATTGTTCAGTATCTTGTCAAGAGATGCTTGAATGGAAGGTGTTCGGAGATTGAATACTTACCGCAGTATCCGGATGATTGCAGTCAAGGCCAACATCCTCGATGGTGTCCGACCATTGATCTCGTTCCCCGAAATATAATTTCCACATTCCTTCGTGCGTGGTGCTGAAGAAGTGCTGAAGAGTCCGCCGCCCTTCTGGATTAAACTCCCACATACGGAGAGGCCGCCGGTGACATGGCAGGGTCTGACGGACTAGAATTACTTGAACGACGTTCACAAGATCGATGCCCTTCTTGGTAAGGCTTCAGATGCGACCTTGCAGAGTCTGCACTTCATTGACGGATCCCTAGTCCAATCCCTTATTGATCCATGAAGCAAGCTGAATTGGAGGGCCGGGTCAAAACGCAGGCGTAGCCGCCCACTTGGAGCCCCATGGCTCGTTGATATAAAACCACCCCTGCTGCCATAGGTCGGAAGACTTGGCGAAAGATCCTTCAAACCAAACCGCGCTGGCAAGCTTGCCTATTATGATGTTGCCGCACTCTGCCTGCTCCTCCTCTGTCACCTGCGGCCTCACGACAAAGGTCTTGCGCCACAAACCAAAGTGCGGAGGAGTCCATAGGAAAGCCTCACATGTGACGATAAATGTCGAGATGAGGAGAATAGAGTCTGGGGCCAGATCGTGAAAATCTAGCCCATAGTAGAACATGAGCCCCCGGACGAAGGGGTTAAGCGCGAACCCTAACCCATGGAGGAAGTGCGACACAAATACTACCCTCTCGCCGGATTTGGAGGTAGGAATAACCTGCCCCTTTGCGGGAAGCCGATGAAGGATTTCTGGGGTCAGATACCTCGCCGCGTGGAGCTTTGCGATATCCTCCTCCGTGACAGAAGAAGCCACCCACCGGCCTGGATGGCTGGATCCGGACATGATTGGGGCTGGTGGAAATTGGAACCCGAGGGTTAGAACTCGAGGTGGCTGGGGTTGAGGAAGAATCAAGCGCAAAAGAAAAATACGAGACTAGGTCCCTATATAAAGACCCCAAATACTGAGCGTCTTGATACGTCTCCAACGTATCTATAATTTTTGATTGCTCCATGCTACTTTATCTACTGCTTTGGACTATATTGGGCTTTATTTTCCACTGCTATATTATTTTTGGGACTAACCTATTAACAGGAGGCCCAGCCTGTAATTGCTGTTTTTGCCTATTTCAGTTTTTCAAGAAACGGAATATCAAATGGAGTCCAAACGGAATGAAACCTTCGAACGTGATTTTCTCCGAACGTGATCCAGAGACTTGGACCCTACTCCAAGGAACAAAGAGGCGGTCACGAGGGTGGGGCGCCCCTAGGCGCGCCTGCCTCGTGGGCTCCTGTTGCTCCACCGACGCATTCCTTCCTCCTATATATACCTACGTACCCCCAAACGATCAGAAGAGGAGCCAAAAACCTAATTCCACCGCCGCAACTTCTTGTATCCATGAGATCCCATCTTGGGGCCTGTTTTGGAGCTCCGCCGGAGGGGACATCCACCATGGAGGGCTTCTACATCATCACCATAGCCCCTCCGATGAAGTGTGAGTAGTTTACTTCAGACCTTCGGGTCCATAGCTAGTAGCTAGATGGCTTCTTCTCTCTTTTGGATCTCAATACAATGTTCTCCTCTCTCGTGGAGATCTATTCGATGTAACCTTCTTTTATGTGTGTTTGTTGAGACCGATGAATTGTGGGTTTATGATCCAGATTATCTATGAATAATATTTGAATCTTCTCTGAATTCTTTTATGTATGATTGGTTATCTTTGCAAGTCTCTTCAATTATCCGCTCGGTTTGGCCAACTAGATTGGTAGTTCTTGCAATGGGAGAAGTGCTTAGCTTTGGGTTCAATCTTATGTGTCCTTTCCAAAGGATGTAAGGGCAGCAAGGCACGATTGTATTGTTGTCATCGAGGATAACAAGATGGGGTTTTTATCATATTGCATGAATTTATCCTCTACATCATGTCATCCCGCTTACATGCTACTGCTTTTTAACTTAATACTCTAGATGCATGCCGGATAGCGGTCGATGAGTGGAGTAATAGTAGTAGATGCAGAATTGTTTCGGTCTACTTGTCTCGGACGTGATGCCTATATACATGATCATACCTAGATATACTCATAACTATGCTCAATTCTATCAATTGCTCAACAGTAATTTGTTCACCCACCGTAGAATACTTATGCTCTTGAGAGAAGCCACTAGTGAAACCTATGGCGCCCGGGTCTATTCTCATCATAGCAATCTCCATTACTTTAATACTTGCTTTGCTTTTACTTTGCCTTTTACTTTTCACTTTGCATCTCTATATCAAAAATACCAAAAATATTATTTATCATCTCTATCAGATCTCACTCTCGTAAGTGACCGTGAAGGGATTGACAACCCCTAATCGCGTTGGTTGCGAGGAGCTATCGTTTTGTGCAAGTACGATGGACTTGTGCGTGGCCTCCTACTGGATTGATACCTTGGTTCTCAAAAACTGAGGGAAATACTTATGCTACTTTGCTGCATCATCCTCTCCTCTTCGGGGAAATCCAACGCAATGCTCAAGAGGTAGCACGTCTCCACCTGGGTCTCGAAACTTACCTATCCCCAAAGAGTTGTACCGAGGGGACGGTTGGGTTACCCATGTCTGCATTAATGAAAATCCTGTGAATAAGGGGACACGGTCTCTGCCTTGACAAGACGTGCCAGTAAAACCGCATCCCGAGACATGGGGCGACGTGCTAGCCAACGGTTCAAAATAGTAACCAGGCAGGCGTGATGCGACATCGTAAACAGTTATCAGCAAATTGGACTCATGGAATATTGTATTCTCTGCAATTATATGCACAGGTCCGGATATACTTACTACATCCGAAGACTATTCTGGAGTTCGGAGGAAGGAACCCGCCTTACAATGCCGAAGACAAATCTGCTACGGACTCCTCACATTGAAGCCGGATCGAGGGCTACCGAGGAGTCCTGGACTAAGGGGTCCTCAGGCGTTCGGCCTGTTATCCGTGGACCGGACTGATGGGTTGTGAAGAATGAAGACCGAAGACTGTACCCGTGTCCGGATTGGACTCTACTTGGAGTGGAAGGCAAGCTTGGCAATCGACTATGTAGATTCCCTCTGATGTAACCGACTCCATGTAACCCTAGATCTCTCCGGTGTCTATATAAACCGGAGAGCGTAGTCCGGATAGGTAGAGACTCATTACCATAGTCATACAGGCTAGACTTCTAGGGTTTAGCCATTACGATCTCGTGGTAGATCAACTCTTGTAATACTCATATTCATCAAAATCAATCAAGTAGGAAGTAGGGTATTACCTCCATAGAGAGGGCCCGAACCTGGGTAAGCATCGTGTCCCTCGTCTCCTGTTACCATCGATCCTAGACGCACAGTTCGGGACCCCCTACCCGAGATCCGCCGGTTTTGACACCGACAGAGGACGCTGCGAATAACTCCTCGATCATCGCGCAACAATGCACCCTGATGGGCGTGGTTCTGCGAAGTACTCGGCCATCTACAGTGGACTGAAGGAAGCCTTTAACGGCCTTCTGATGGGCTTCAAGGTAAGTCACATAATATTATTTCCACAGAGCGGAATTTGCGAGGAAAGTTTGATCAGTCCTCATATATAGCTGCCACCGAGACTATCAGGATTGAAAAACCTGGGGGAGGATCGAAAATCCTTGGATCGGGAGTCTTAATGATGTGATCGGTTTTTTATTTTAGGCCTCGTCATTGGCGGCAGCTACTATTGCCGCAACGCTTGATGAGATGAATCGGAAGCTCAAAAGCTCCGATGAGGAGCTCGACCTTGTCAAGAAGCGGTTTGATGAGGCACACCGTTAGCCCGATCGAGACTTAGTTATTTTACATTGAGAATAGTATTCGGATTAACCCTAAGCAAGAGGTGCTTAAATATTGCTGCAGCTATCATCGCGGAGGTCGAGAGCCTCAAGGCCGAACTGGCGACGGCCAAGAAAGAGGTTGCCGAACAGAAAGCGGTGGTTGAACAAGCGACTACCGAACTCACGCCGAGGAAAACCGTCAATGACAAGCATGAGGCCAGGGTAGCCGAAGTGCAAAGAGCTCAAGGTTGCCATAACTAAATGTGAGTACCTTGAGAATAAAAATAAGGTTCAAACCACCGAGTTGTCCAAGATAGGGTAGGAGATCCTGGAGGCAAGGACGGAGGCGTGGGGCGCCCGAGAAGAGCCCCGCCCATTAAAGCAAATTGCTAATGGTAAGGCATACTTACTGCAGAGTATATTTGGCGGCCATAGGTTCGCATTGCTCAAACGAGTCTGGCATTCCTCAGGCGCATTTCCAGAGCTTCCCAGGAGTATGGCGGATGCAGCAAGGTACTATGCCGCTCAGGTGGGTGACATCGAACACAAACTGTTCTGAGCGCAGTTCCACGTGCCCGAACACCCTCCCTCCTGAGCAACCAGATGGAGCAACTGATGGAACTGCATCGGATGGCGGAACCGGCCATGAAGGACCTTTGTGTCCGGCTATGGCCTGCAGAGCCCATAACGAGCAGTTACTTCGGCCTGGTGCAGAAGCTGCGCGATGCAGCCTCCTTGGCTGAGGGAGCTCAAATGGCCTTTGTGAAGACCATGGTGCATTTTCCTAAGATCAAGCCAGTGGATATGGCCACCGGTCCCCCACCTGCTGGAAAGGGGCATCGACATCCTGAGCGGTATTTCCCCACCGTGATGGATGGTGCTTGGGCGATAGAGGACCGGTGTCCCAAAGATGTAAACCTTGAATGAACATACTATTATGTGTCAAATGATACTTGGGCCTTTTGCTAATGCGGCTATTTTGTATGGTTTATCATACTTGTGTCTGTTTTGATTTATTTTGACTCCTGTGCGACCGTTTTGAATCTGAAAGTTACCAGTCGTTGGCTTCAGCCCCCATGTAGATACTATGAGGGGTGTTTCCTCCTCCGCACTGTGACCCTTAGCCAACGTCTCGGTGCCCGGAGGTTGTAGTGCGTAAGTGAAACAAGGCAATCAGACTATGCGGTTTTATTACCTTCACTTAGCCATAGGAGCTTGACTACGGGGGCTAGTGACTAGCCCCCAGTGTTTGTGATGTTCGGGAGAGCCGAGGTATATACCATTATCACTTGGTTTGTGAGAAGACAAACCCTTCGTATGACATGGGGTAATCGCCATCGATTTTTAGTTTGACACTTGTCATCGGATCGCCGACCAGTTCTTTCTTATTATGATAGTCAGTTTTTGGCTTTCTCCACTGAGGTACTTAACTAGGCTAGCCAGAAGTACAGTTGCAGTGGTTCTCCCTTTACCTTCTTAGCCGAACGTGCGGAACGTAAGGAGGTAAGCACAGGAGCCGGGCAACCCAACTATTGACCCAAGACATAATTCGGAACCGATTCATATAATGCAATATTCGAGACGCCGAACACATGGAGAAAAACTAGTGCCGGACTTGATGCATAGAGCAAGTATTATGATCAAGCCCCCGGTCTATTAGCCTATTCCATCTTAGAGAAAATTTGTGTCGAGCTAGTTTATAGCGGTGTCAAAGAGCGAAAAAGGTGCAATATAATTGACTGCGAGAGGAACGTAAAAGATGGTCTTTATTTCCAATGAGCTCATGACGTCTAGTCCTACAATTTGAACTACCGAAGCATCTATTTCAGGTACTTTCTATTAAAAGGAAATAAGGTTTTACCGATGAACGGTTTACATAGGGCCTTGATGTGTGGATTGATGCCCCTACTATGTCGTGCTGCATGTCTGCGCCTTTGCTTCTGTTGGGAAGAAGAACTCCACAGAGGGGGTGGTAACTGGCCGACGGGCCCTTGACATGGAGCCTTGAGAGGTTGATGCACTGTTCTAGATTGATGCTGGATAGGTCCTAGATGGTACCTGTTCAACGTCCGAAGACGTATGTGACCATAGCTCGGTTGAGCCAAATACTTGGTGTCGGTGTCAAAACCGGCGGATCTCGGGTAGTGGGTCCCGAACTGTGCGTCTAGGCGGATGGTAACAGGAGACAAGGGACACGATGTTTTTACCCAGGTTCGGGCCCTCTCGATGGAGGTAAAACCCTACTCCCGCTTGATTAATATTGATGATATGGGTAGTACAAGAGTAGATCTACCACGAGATCGTAGAGGCTAAACCCTAGAAGCTATCCTATGGTATGATTGTTGTTCGCCCCACGGACTAAAACCCCCGGTTTATATAGGCACCAAGAGGGTTAGGGTTACATGTAGTCGGTTACAATGGTAGGAGATCTACATATCCAGACGCCAAGCTTGCCTTCCACGCCAAGGAAAGTCCCATCAGGACACGGACGAAGTCTTCAATCTTGTGTCTTCATAGTCCGTGAGTCCGCCAAAGGCTATAGTCCGCCATCCCAACACCCCTAATCCAGACTCCTCAAGAGCCCCTGAACCAGGCTTCAATGTCGACGAGTCCGCGCGCATATTGTCTTCGCATTGCAAGGCGGGTTCTCCTCCGAATACTTCATAGAAGATTTTGAACACAAGGATAGTGTCCGTCTCTACAAAATAAGTTCCACATACCACCGTAGAGAGAATAATATTTACACAAATTCAATCCATCGACGTATTCGCAACATGACATCACACCACGCCAAGCCTTTATTCAATCGCTTTTACCGCCCCACCTCAGCAGCGTTTAGCGAGGCGGTTTCTTGGCACGCCTTGTCAAAGCAGTAGATCGTGGTCCCTTATTCCGAGATTCTCATCAATACGGGCGTGGGTAACCCAACGACGCCATTGATTATGGCACTTGGGAGATAAGCGAGTTTTACCAGGCTGGTGGGGACGCATAGCTTCGTCCGCCCATATAAGGGGATAAGGAACCACTTTTTCACACACGCCTTCTTCCTCCTTTGCTTATCCATTTCCGCGCACTCGAGCTCCAGCGCCCAAGTCCGTACATCCCGCCTCAACCTTCCCCAGCCATGTCCGGAGCGGGAGGCAAGTGGATGGCCTCCTCTGTCACGAAGGGGCACATCAAAAAGTTGCGGAAGGCCGGATACCTGTCCAACGACATCGCGCATCGGCTCCCCGGCAAGGGGCAGGTTATCCCCACCCCCAGGCCCCATGAGAGGGTGGTGTTCCTCACCCACTTCCTCCGCGGACTAGGTTTTCCACTTCACCCATTTGTCCGGGGGCTCATGTTCTACTACGGCCTGGATTTCCACGATCTAGCCCCGAATTTCATCCTCAACATCTCGGCGTTCATCGTCGTGTGCGAGGCCTTCCTCTGCATCCAGCCCCACTTCGGCTTATGGCTAAAGACCTTAAATGTCAAGCCTAAAGTAGTGGGCGGCCGCCAAGCGGAGTGTGGAGGTGCCATGGTGGGCAAGATGGCCAACGTCCTATGGCTCGAGGGCTCCTTCGTGGAGACCATAAAGGGGTGGCAATCGTGGTGGTTCTACATCACCGAGTCAGCGGACCCTAAATGGGCAGCGGCCCCGAATTCTGATCTGCTTCCCTACACGGCTCACCTCTTGGAAAGAGACGGGCTGACATGGGGTAATTCGGAAGAGCTGACCGACTCCAAACTCAAGGCCCAAAACCTGGTGAACAAGAAGCTCAAGCTTGTCAACGTAGTCCAGGTCATGCTCATCCGCCGGATCCTCCCGTGCCAACAACGGGCCTTCAGCTTGTGGGAGTTTGATCCGGCACAACACCAAACCTTGAGCAGGCTCTTCGACACTACGTATGAAGATGCCTGGAAGGTGCTGTTCAAGAGCGCCGAGGCTCCCGCATCCGCTACCGAAGATCGCGGATTCAGCTCGCAGCGTCAAGCCAACGAGGTAAGCTATTTTACCCTTTACGGGACTCTTGTTTTTCATAGTTGGACTCTATGCGGGATCTAAACTCCCTTACCTTTTGACAGATTGGCGTAAGACGTCCGGGTAGGTTAACCGTCCGACTCCTTGCCGAAGACCAGTGGACGCCCGCTGACGGGGTTGCTGGTTCCGCACCTCACGTGGTGCCGGAGAAGAAGGCCAAGAAGAAGGCCACGGAACTCAAGGAGTTCCGGCACTGTGTTGTCGGACTCTGCCGCCCGACGACTCGAGGCGCATCCTCCCGTGAAAACGAGGAGGAAAGAAGCCTCTCCCCGCCGGGGAGAGAAGAAAGGAAGGCCGCCTAACCGGGAGGCCGGAGGGTCCAAGAAGGGAAGGACCCTTCCTCCGGACTACTCCACCAACACCGACGACGGCGAAGAGGAGTGGCCACCGAGGGCCAAGACCTTGGCGAAATCGTAAGTGTCCGGATACCAGAATAACTCATGGCGTTTCATTTGTCACACATTATCTTCTAACACCGAATATAACCATGCAGCCCACCCAAGGACGGGCTCGACGCTTCGACGAGCGGCTCCCTGGATTCGTCGGATGTGAATAGCACCTCACTTCCGGCCGCCTCCTCTCCTCGCACCGCGGATGACGCTGAGGTGGAGTCCCAAAAGGGGCCCAGCCAGGAGGAGGTGGTCCTGGAGGCGCCGCAAGGCGACCTCCCGAACTCCAGGCGCAAAGGGGATAAAACCCCGAAGGGCTATAAGTCCGGCCCTGTGCCGGACTCCGTACCGGAACCTTCAGTGGTTCCGGAGTCCGGCAGGCGGCCCCTACGTAAGAAGGGCAAGCCTGCGACGCCGGTGACCTCCGTCCAACCGAAGGCGCCGGATAATTTGCTGGAGGCGCTTAACAGCGCCTCCATCAACGAGGAGCACCGCACTGTTATGAGTGTGGTGATCCAGAAAGTTCAGTCCGCCAAGAGCGGGCTGACTGAAGCCTGTGCCAGCCTTCTAACAGGCTTTGAGGTATGTATTTAGGATATGTAAAAATATTACCAAGATAGACAGAGCCCTCGATGCTCAGTTTGGTGTTGGAAAGAAAAGCTTAACTCGAGGATCTAAAAGATGTACGCAGGAGTCTAACATAGGTATGTCAATATGGGAATGCAGGCTGCTTGTTGACCTGGCCAAGACCGATCATGGAGCTCAATGCATTGAAGAAGAGCCTCGAGCAGTCCGAGAACGAGCCCGGCCTTGCCAAAAAGCAGCTCGAGGACAAGGAAGGTAAGTAATACCTTATGGAAGTATATACAAGATGTGGTTGCAAAAAATGACAGGAATAACGTGAGTATTGCGGGGGCCATGAACAAGGTGGCGACCTCAAGGAAGCGGTGTCAAGGCCGAAGCAATGCGGGCTGGAGCGACCGAGCGAGAGAAGCAGGAGGCGCGGTGGCGGAGGTGCGGCAAGAGCCTGTGCTCTCGTGGAAAAACACAAGAGTTTGGAGCGTGACTCAAAGACTCGAGAGTCCGAGCTCGCCTCGGCCCTTGAGAGCGCCAAATCTGCTAAGGCCGAAGCCCAAAAAGCCCTCCAGGAAATTGAGGCAATGAAGAAGATAGCGGCGGGTAAGGCATTCTTTATGCAAAGCAAGCACGTGAAAGTGAATTATCTGTTACTTACCCGAATCCGAGCTCTCCAGAGCATTCAGAGATCTGCCCCATAAGCAGTCCGATGCTGCCGCATTCTCATCGAACCGAGGAGGGGAGCTCGACGGAGAAGGTGTTCGTCTCAAGATATCGAGGCCGCCACCCAAGTGCCTTTGAGAGAACAGTGAAGCAGCTGGTCGAGCTCCATAAGGTGGCCGAACAGGCCATGAAGGGCCTCATAGTTCGGTGTGGCCTAAGGAAGCCATGCCAGGAGCTACTTCGGCTGGTGAGGCGGCCGATGGGCCTTTGTCCATGGATTGAAGTCGTCAGCGCCTGTCTGCATCGAAGGTGCCCAGGGGCCCTTGCCCGTGCTAAGGTGCACTGGGGCAAGATGGACGCTGAGAATCTTGTGACGGACGGACCACCACCGGGCAAGGAGCATCGCAAGCCTGAGATGTATTATGAGGGCGTCCTGAAGGGTGCCCGCCTTATAGCGGATGAATGCTCCAAAGATGTAATTTTTGAGTAAACTCGCATTTGTTATCCTGTACGCTGAAAACTTGTTCAAATGCGTTAAGCAATGCTTTTGAATTTAAAATATTACCTTCTGTGCGGCCGTTTGTTAAATTTGAGAGATGGCGAGTCGTCTGCTTCTGCCCCCACGCCACGAGTGCTGGGGTGTTCGGTATAAACTTGAGCGCTCTTTTTCCCATTCTTGGGTCCTTCGAGGGAGGCGCTCAACACAACGAACAAGGCAACCGGACTATAATGCTTGAACACTCTCACTTAGCCATAGAATTGTATAATTTTAAATTTCGGTGAAGCCCCTAGTATTCGGAAGACCGAGTTCAGGGCGCTATCCACGCCTAGGCCGGACAAAGCCGACTCCTCGCTCTAAGCGGCATAAGTCTTTAGGGACTCGAAAAGCCTCTCGAATAGCGACCGGCTCTCGCCCTATCATGACGGTCAGTTTTAGCTTTCTCCACTGAGGTGCTTAACCTAGCTCAACTGGGGCACAATCGCAGTGGTTCTCCCAGCGCTACCTTAGCCGATATAACGGAACGTAAGGTACCAAAACATGGGAGCCGGGCAAACCCAACTATTGACCCAAGACATGATTCGGAGCCGATGCATATAATGCTATAAGTTCGGGGTGCCGTACTTGTGAAAGTGTTCAGACTTATCACACCGTATTTTGGGGTACTTAAGCCCCTAGTGTATTTGGCCGTACCAAAGTGTACGGGTGCCACATGTCATTAGTGAACATATATAAAGAAAAGGAATGCAAGAAAAGCTATGCATTGTTTATTCAAAAAGGCTGCTATAAAAGCAGAACGATACAAATAGTGCGATAAGCAAGGGACGGGACTATTTGACATGTCCCCCTCCAGGGGCGAGCTGCGGGATGATATGTGAAACAAGTGTACTGGTCGTTATAGAGACCACCTGGACACTCGATGTAGCTTTCTGCTTCCCTGGCTATTGCATCGTGTGTTCGGCGATTCTAATGCCGGACAGGGCTTCTGGAGAACGGAGTCCTGAAAGTAAGAAAAAAAGAATGACACAATCGCGAGCCCCTAGTGCGGTTGAGCCGCATGCTGGGCATGCCGTGGTCGTGCCCCTCCCCCTATGCCCATGGTATTTCCAGAGCGTAATTATGTACGCGTAGTACTGGTTTCGCGATTTCATGAGGGCTGGGTTGGGGCCGCTACTCTGGCGTGTTTCGGAACGTGCCAGCGGTCTTGTTGTGGGTTACCCGGAGCGCTTGACGGTGTCCGGACGCTTAATAGCCGGATTCCTAGAATTGCCTTGAGAGGTTGCTTTGTACTTCCGCCGCGAGGGCCGCCAGATGCAACTCCGCTCGGAGAGAACGCTCGTGTTTCCGCTGACCGTAATGACTCCTCGAGGGCCTGGCATCTTGAGCTTGAGGTATCGTGGGCGGCACCGCATTGAACTTTGCAAATGCGGTTCGTCTGAGCAAAGGCGTGATAGCCGCCATGAACGGGACTATGTCGAAGATTAACTCCTTGCTTCGAAGTTATCCGGGATCCAATACCACTTCAAGTGTAATCGAGCCTGTATAGCTTGGCCTCTACACCTGGTATGACGCCTTTAAAGGTCGTCTTTGGGTTTGATCCTTGAGGGTCTATGCCCATTTTTCGCACTTTGATCCTGATAAAGCAGGTTCAGTTGCTGCCGCCGGTCCATTAGGACTCTAGTGAGGTGAACCGCAATGATTGGGTCTAGGACCACGCGCGAATCCGCCATGGCGGATGCTAGTGGGTGGTCCTTTGATCAAAAGTGATCGGGCAGGAGGTCCACGGGTTAAACTTTGGGGCGATCGCTCCATCGCATATACGCCCCTAAGTGCACGCTCCGCTCCCTTTGGGTATGTGGGTTGCGATATCATGTTCACCAAATCCTCACTTGTGGGGAAGCCCTTCGTCCTCTATTGTTCGGCGGCCGGGCTCCTCGCCATCGCTATGCAGCCCTTGTCATTGTTTTCGCATTTAACTTGTTCGCTCGCTTGAACACCCAACAATCCTGTTGGTGTGGTTGGCTGGTTTTCGGGGTGCCGTGTATCCGCACGAGCGATCGAGTATTCGGTCCAAATTGGACGGGCCCGAGTATTTCTTTTGAATGGCTTTTTCCGATGATCGGTTTAGAGCCTCTCGAATCCGCATTGACCGCCGATTCTCGCATTATCGCCGTTAATGCGGCGCTTTGTGCTTGTTGCGGTTGACTTGCCATTGCTGTCCTTGGTATCCGAATTACTGTGGCTCTTGGTCATGTTGTTACTACGAAGCTAGCCAGCTGTCCTCTCCGCGCAAAAAGAGGGTCATGAGTGTTGTGAGGGCTGCCATGGATTTCGCTTTTCCTATCCTAGGTGCCGGCAAGCCACTCATCGCGGATGTTATGTTTGAAGGCTCCAAGGGCCTCTCGCATCCGGACAATGACGATTTGATTTTTCTTGGTTAGGAACCGTGTCCAATTGTCCGCCGATTCTCCGCTGCTGAATTATGTGGCTTAGGTCATCGGCGTCTGGTGGTCACACATACGCGTTCTGGAAATTGTCGAGGAATGCGGCTTCCAGGTCTTCCCAACACCAATTGACTCCTGCTGGCAAGCTGTTAAGCCAATGCCGAGCTGGTCCTTTGAGCTTGAGTGGGAGGTATTTGATGGCGTGTAGATCATCACCGCGGGCCATGTGGATATGAAGGAGATAGTCCTCAATCCAAACCGCAGGATCTGTTGTGCCATCGTATTATTAAATGTTTACGGGTTTGAAACCCTCAGGGATTTGATTATCCATCACTTCATCTGTGAAGCATAGTGGGTGTGCGGCGCCTCTGTAATGGGCTATATCACGACGCAGCTCAAATGAGCTTTGTCTACTGCGTTCGGCCCGGCCGGTATTGCTGTATCCAGCCTGACGGTTATGATCACGTGTCGTGGGGCGCCCGCGCGATCCGTAGATCGATCTTGTTTTCCTTTCCTTGTCCTCCAATATATCTCGCAGGTCTGGCGCATTTCCCCGCGCCTTGGTATTCTTTGAGCGACGCCGGGGTGCGGCTTGAGTGGAGGGTCGAGAGGCTCTTCGTCGCGCCACGAGGTGGCCGGTCACCGTATCATGCGCGCTGGTGATGTAGGTTTAGGTGCTTCCTCCTCTAATCGGGTAGCAGCCTACATTTTGGGTAGCTCTTGAGGGGCGCTCGAAGTTCATACTCTTCGCCGCAAGGACTTCAGTCCATCCGCCGGCTAGCAAGTCTTGGTCAGCTCTAAGTTGTTGCTGCTTTTTCTTGAGGCTGCTTGCCGTGGCCATAAGCCGCGCTTGAAAGCTCCTGCTCGACGGGATCCTCAGCACGACAAATTGCCGCCGAGGCTTGCCTCGCCTTCGGAGGGAGGCATGTAATTATCGCCCTCTACCTCTCCGTCTCGCCGCCTCTCATGAGGGCTGGCTTCTCCATCCTCCCGCCGAGGGGGTTGTCTTCGACCGTCCGGTGTTATTGTCTCCCGTGGTCGGAATCACCGCTTTTGCTGTGGCGGATTTAGAGCGCCGCCACGACGCCGGGCGCTTAGGCTGTTTCTTGAGGGTCATCCTCCGTTGTTCCATCGCCATTCCCATCTTTTGGGATGTCCACCATGTATATGTCATATGACGAGGTGGCCTTCCAAAGGCCCTGTAGGCGCTGGTTCTGGTCGCTCTCCCGCATCGCCGCCCATACCGCCGATGTCTTCGGAGTCGGGTTGAGCATGACGGTTAAATCATCGGCGTGGCTACGGAAGGGTGGTGGGTGGGCTTTGAATTTCTTTGTCGTCCGTGATCCCAACCTTCCGACCATAATCCGCCAGACTCTCCGATAAAGAGAGAGACTTTAGTGAATTCAGGATGTCGCCAAAGGGCGAAAGGCCGAAAGATGTCCGCGGGCGGTGAACTCCATGATCGGGCGCCCAATCGGATTCGATTGGGGCGCGGAAGGTTCGAGTCCGAGAGGAGTCCGACACCTTTGAGTCACGAAGCTTCGCAGCGACAGGGGTTGGTACGGCCGACCGCCGAGAGATCGCAGCGCCCGGGTGGTGTCCACCACCCGCCCTCGATCGGCGCAATGGCGGCCCGAGCTAAGGGTCGGAGCAGACATCGGTGCGTTTCCAAGACACCGTTTCGCGGCAGAGCTAGATCATGCCCTCGTGATAAAAAGCGCGCTTGGTCGTGGCTCGAACCCGTCAAGATCAAGTCTCCGCGACGCCGCCCATGTAGTTCAAACTTCCAAATCTGACCGATGGCCAGGGCGAGCTTTCAATCTGCTCCAGATGGCTGCTTAATTGGCCCGCAGCAAAGCCGCCGAATATGAAGATCTGTCCGGGAGAAAAGTCTCACCGGACCGCATCGTTGTTGATGATCGGCGGAGCCATCGAGCCTAAAGATGACGCACAGAGGAACTCTCAATGAAAGCACCAATGTCGGTGTCAAAACCGCGGATCTCGGTAGGGGGTCCCGAACTGTGCGCCTAGGCGGATGGTAACAGGAGACAAGGGACACAATGTTTTACCAGTGTTCGGCCTCTCGATGGAGGTAAAACCCTACTCCTACTTGATTAATATTGATGATATGGGTAGTACAAGAGTAGATCTACCACAAGATCAGAGAGACTAAACCCTAGAAGCTAGCCTATGGTATGATTGTTGTTCGTCCTATGGACTAAAACCCCCCGGTTTATATAGGCACCGAAGAGGGTTAGGGTTACACAGAGTTGGTTACAATGGTAGGAGATCTCGCGAAGCTTGCCTTCCACGCCAAGGAAAGTCCCATCCGGACACGGGACGAAGTCTTCAATCTTGTGTCTTCATAGTCCAGGAGTCCGGCCAAAGGCTATAGTCCGGCCATCCGGACACCCCCTAATCCAGGACTCCCTCACTTGGTGTTTAGTTTAGTTAAGCCCCACAGTTACCCATGTTATCTTGAGCGCGAAGTTATGCTTACGAGGCATGTATCGTGCGACTGGGGTGGGCGTGTTGTGGGGTGTGTATCCCTATTTACGTCGAGCGTAGGGAGGCTCCCTAAATGGGGACAGGGCTCGAGCCCGCTTACTTGCATCTCGTGCCTTAATGGCAGGCCGATACTTCGGCCCTTCAACGCCGGTTTGGTCTTCGGCTTCCAGAGCTACTATATGTTCCTTTGTCCGGAGTGAGCGCTCCGTATTGCCGTTGACCTGATGACGCCCTTGGGTCCAGGCATCTTTAACTTTAGGTACGCATAGTGGGGGACAATGTTGAAACGAGCAAACGTTGTTCGGCCCAGGAGTGCGTGATAGCCACTGCAAAAGGGGACAATGTTGAAGATCAAGTCTTCACTTCAGAAGTTGTCCGGTGAGCCGAACACCACTTCCAGGGTTAGGGTGCCCGAGCAGCGGGCCACCACACCTGGGATTACCCCTTTAAAGGTAGTGTTATTTTGTTATCCTTGACGGGTCAATACCCATTTTCCTCAGTGTATCTGCGTAAAACTGATTGAGGCTGCTGCTTCATCCATGAGGACTCTACTAAGGTGGTATCCATAAATAATGGGGTCAAGAACCAGGGACGCCGATCCTCCATGACGGATCCTGGTCGGATGGTCTCTACAGTCAAAGGTGGTCAGACATGCCGACCATGGGTTAAATTTCGGGGCTAGAGGCTCCATGGCGTAGACGTCCCAAAGTGCCCGTTACCTCTTCTTCTGGGATATGGGTGGATTAGATCATATTCACCATTTTTCCTCGGGAGGGAATTGTTTCAAGCCTCCATTGTTCGGCCTGCGAGGTTCCTCATCGTCCTCACTGTGGGGACTTTTGCCTGTGTATTCGGCCATGAGCTTGCCGACCTGTTTAATCACCCAACAATTACGGTTGGTGTGATTGGCGGGCTTGCCAGAGGCGCCGTGGATCTGCCAGGGCATGTCCAAGATTATGTCCAATTTAGTGGGTCCATCCTGAATGCATTTGGAGGGCTTCTTCCGCGGTCCTAATTTGGGGTTGCGGAATCCGACATTCACTGCCGTGTCTTCGGCTTCACAGTCATTGTGGCAACGCTTAGGTCTGTTGCGCCGTGGTTTCCCGTTTCCGTCCCGGACTTCCGAGGTGCCGAGGTCTTCTAGGTTAGTGCTTCTACGAGCAAACCAACTACCTTCCCCGATGCAAAAGGGGGTCATTAGAGAGGTGAGTGCCGACATGGTCATTGGCTTATCCTGGCCGAGCTGGCGGGCTAGCCACTCGTCCCGGATATTATGCTTAAATGCAGCTACGGCTTTGGCTTCCGGACAGTCGACGATCTGGTTCTTTTTGGTCAAAAACCGATTCCAAAACTACCGAGCTGACTCACCGGGCGGTTGGACTACGTGGCTCAGGTCATCGGCATCCGGAGGACGGACATAAGTGCAATGAAAGTTAACTTGGAAATCACCCTCGAGCTCTTCCCAACTCCCTATGGAGTTTTCAGGGAAGTTCTTCAGCTAATGCCTGGCTGGTCCTTTGGGCTTTAGTGGCAAGTATATTATGGCATGGAGATCATCTCCTCGAGCCATGTGAATGTGGAGAAGAAAGCCTTCGATCCAAATGGTCGGGTCTGTAGTCCTATCATATTGTTTGATGTTAAGGGTTTAAATCACTCAGGGAACTGATGCTGCTTACCTCATCTATAAAGCACATCGGGTGAGCGGCACCCCTGACTCGTGCCATGTGGCGCCGAAGTTATGTTGCCATCCGGGCACGATGCTACTCCCAAACCCTATCATTTCGGTCGAGCCAAGCTTGGTATCTCGTTATTAGTGCCACCGCCATTGTCCCTGGGAGTGTCCACCATGTAAACATCATAGGTGGAGGTGGCCGTCCATTGGCCAGTGACAGAAGGGGTAGTGTCATCATGGGCCATGGCTTCGCAGTCTTCGTCTAGGTCGTCGGCCTCCTCAGAGGCGTAGTCTAGCATGCCAGTTAAGTCCTCGATAGTGGCTACTAAGTGGGTGGTGGGTGGGACATACAATTCCCTGTGGGCTACCTCGAGGCCCCTGCTACGTCTTGAGCTTGCGTTGGTTTTCCCCGAAAAGGAGAGGATGATGCAGCACACAGTTTTTGAGAACCAAGGTATCAATCTAGTAGGAGGCCACGCACAAGTCCCTCGTACCTGCACAAAACGATAGCTACTCGCAACCAACGCGATTAGGGGTTGTCAATCCCTTCACGGTCACTTATTTAGAGTGAGATCCGATAGAGATAATATTTTTGGTATTTTTGGTATAAAGATGCAAAGTGAAAAGTAAAAGGCAAAGTAAAACAAAGCAAGTATAAAAGTGACGGAGATTGATATGATGAGAATAGACCCGGGGGCCATTGGTTTCACTAGTGGCTTCTCTCAAGAGCATATATATTCTATGGTGGGTGAACAAATTACTGTTGAGCAATTGACAGAATTGAGCATAGTTATGAGTATATCTAGGTATGATCATGTTTATAGGCATCACTCCGTGACAAGTAGATCGAAACGATTCTGCATCTACTACTGTTACTCCACTCATCGACCGCTATCTAGCATGCATCTAGAGTATTAAGTTAAAATCAGAGTAACGCCTTAAGCAAGATGACATGATGTAGAGGAATAAATTCATGCAATATGATAAATACTACATCTTGTTATCCTCGATGGCAACAATACAATATGTGCCTTGCAACCCTTTCTGTCACTGGGTAAGGACACTGCAAGATTGAACCCAAAGCCATGCACTCCTCCCATTGCAAGAACTACCAATCTAGTTGGCCAAACCAAATGGATAATTCAAAGAGACTTGCAAAGATAACTCAATCATACATAAAAGAATTCAGAGAAGATTCAAATATTATTCATAGATAAGCTGGATCATAAAACCACAATTCATCGGTGTAGCGACCAGACCCGAATGGATCAAGTCTCTGTGCTCAGTGTCATCCCTGGATCAGTAATGCTGACACCACACAGTACTTCGAAGGATTTATTGCAGAGTAGCAATCACACACTTATTACATCGTTGTCCACAAGGGAACTTATTACAATAAAATGGCTTAAGGCCATCTAATAATAACAGCGGAAGGCTTGGAAGATAAGCGAGTCCATCAACTCCAACGGCATCATCTGAGTATAGAACCACGACCTAACACCTTACTGTCGTTCAAAAGTCTCGCAACGTGAAAGTTGCAGCCCCAAAACGGGTCAAGACATGGAATATGCCGCAATGTAACACATAAGAGCAATGAAGGAATAAGCCTATACTACATGCATATATGGCTGGTGGTAAGGCTCTCACGGTTTACATTTGCATAAAGCTAATTTTTCCCTACATCAAAGGAATAATTTTATTTAACTATCATGGTGGTTGTTAAACATTGAGAATGGTTGACAAGATCCTCAATCCCAATTAAAAGTACTCATCAAAACCCAATACATTTATTAGAAGTAACATGTTGAGATTCACATGATATTTAATTACCAGATACTCAAATTGTCCATAACCGGGACACGGCTAATCATGATTAGTTTATACACTCTGCAGAGGTTTATGACTTATCCCCATTAAGACTCGATCGCCTCCGCTTGGTTCTCGTGACTTCATGGTGTTTGAGAAACGGATGACCGAGACATAGTCTTCGAAGCGCTTAGCACCTTACATGTGGGTAGACCGTATCAACCTACATCCCCTACATCAGCTAGCCTACCCGTAAGAGTTCGCACAACTTAGTCAACTACGCCAGAGCCCATAATTGGCTTGTGGCTGCACACGGAAGTTTCCAGCTTGAATAATCTTATGATCCCTTAGAGCCCGGGTGGCGGTCCAAGAAATACAGCAAGTCTCGATGGAAACCAGTGCCTCAATCCACCCAGATGTGTGTTTAGGTTGCCACCTTAGATAAACCATTAATTAACAATCTCACATCTGTCATGGATATTCACTCACCCAATCCACGCCTACTAGCATAGCATGGCACAATAAGCAAACGAGAAGTAAGTCCCAAGGTTTCATAAGTAAAACAGTAATAGGTACTACCTCAATCTACTTCCCAATCCCACAATTTAATTTGATCCTAAACATGCAAGTGTTTGAGGTTTGATCTAATGCAATAAAACTGGGTAGTAGAAAAGGTATGATCAAAGTGTTACTTGCCTTGTCGATGATCCGCGAGACCTAGAGATTCAAGTAACAAGCGGCGCACTCCGGTGATCTAACGCAGACAAACAACAAGCATACAATAAGTACTCATCTAATGCACAGGAAATCTCGAATAAAAGATCTAACCAGAAAGTTCAACTTAAGAACCCTGGTTGCAAAAGATTCAATCAAAATAAACATCGAAAGTCGAAACTCGGAGAGAACGACTCGGTTTAGCAATCTGAAACTAGGTCAAAATTTCACAGTAGCAAAACTCTGTGAAAGTAGGGTAGTCGAACGGCGGTTTCACATTTAAACTCCAGCGCTTGAATCACCGATTCGATAAACGAGCGAGAAATAAAACAGATTGAAAATCGGATCAAATCGAATCGAAAAATAACGGATTAAATCCGATTAAAAGAAAACGATTTAACGGATTAAATAGCGGACGCTCGTTAACAGAACTAATCCAACGAACACGTTTATTGAAACGAACAGTTCGGTGAACGCTCGTTAGTTAAGAAAACCAAAAAAACCAATCTAGGTTATTTTTAAAAACCGAATATCTAAAACCGGATCGGGTTTTTCGAGAAAACCGGATCGAACGGGCGGCGGCTACCTCCGTGGCTCTCGGCCGGGAGCCCGCGGCCTCCCAAGGGGAGGCGAGGGGCGCGGGTCGGAAGGCGGCGGGTCGGCGATCGGGCGGCGAGAGGCGACGGCGGCGGCGGCGGTGGCGGCTTGGCGGCGGGCGGTCAGGCGGAGGGTGGCGGCGGGCTCGGGGTGAGGGAGAGGGGGGGGCGATTATGGGGGAGGGGGGGAGAGGCGCGCTTGGGAGGGGGGCAGGGCTGGCCGAGCTGGGCCTCGGCGGCGGCGGCGCGGCGGCGGGCGGGACTGGCCGGCGCGGCGGCGAGCGAGGAGAGAGGGAGGCGGGCTGGGCTGGGCGGGCCTGGGCTGGTTGGGCGGGTGGGCCTTGGCCTGTGGGGTATTTTTTTTTGAATTAAAATTTAAACCAAACGAATTAAAAAATACCAAATGAACTCCGATTTAAATAAAATTTTTTCCCGACTCCTAAAAATGAGTCGAACAAAATGAACTTTAAAACGGCAAACATGCATAAATTTTTAAATGCTCATTTTGCCTAAGCAAAATAAATCTTCCAAAACCAAATTTTGATTTATTTATAATATCTTCATTTTTCCTAAATGTTGGGAAAGTCATATTATTCCCTCTCAAAATTTTTATAGGAAAAACTTTATGAAGATAATTTAAATAAATCCAAATGATCCTATTTTCATAATTTGAGAAATCCCAAATATGAAAATAATGAAACTTCCAACTCTCTCCGAGGGTCCTTGAGTTGCGTGAAATTTTCTAGGATCGAAAAGAATGCGAGAAAATATGATATGCATGATGACCTAATGTATAACATTCCAAATTGAAAATTTGGGATGTTACAAACCTACCCCCTTAAGATGAATCTCGCCCTCGAGATTCGGGTTGGCTAGAAAATAGGTGAGGGTGGTCCTAGCAAAACTTCCTCTCTTTCCTGTGTGGCTTCATCCTCGGTGTGGTGGCTCCAATCGAACTTTGCAAAACTTGATAACCTTGCTGCGGGTAACTCACTGGCATAATCGAGAATCTTAACCGGTTTTTCCTCATATGTCAAGTCATCCTTCAACTGAATTGCTTCCAGGGCACTGTGTCTCTTAACGGTACCTCTGCTATCTCGGGTGACATTTCTTCAATCGAGAAACATGGAATACATCATGAACTCCCGACAGTCCTTCCGCAATTCCAACTTATACGCAACTTCTCCCATGCGTTGCAAAATCTTATATGGTCCAACTAAACGGGTGCTAACTTTCCTTTCACTCCAAAACGCTTAACTCCTCAAGGGATACTCGAGATATACTGCTCCAACTTCATACTCAATCGCTGGCGCTTTGAATCGGCATAACTCTTCCGTCTCGATCGGGCTATCTTGAGCCTGCCTCAATCAACTTAACCTTCTCGCTCAAACTCCTTAATCAAATCTAGTCCAAACAACCGACGATCTCCGCCATTCCCATGACAACGGTGTCCTGCACCTTCTTCCATACTGAGCCTCGAAGGTGCCATCTTTAAGCTGGTTTGGTAACTGTTATTGTAGGAAAATTCGCATACGGCAAATTATCATCCCAACTAGATCCATAATCTAGTGCACAAGCTCTCAAAGATGTCCTCCAAAATCTGATTGACTCTCTCGGTCTGTCCATCGGTCCGTGGGTGGAAAAGCTGATCAATTCTAGTCTGGTTCCCAATGTTTCGTGTAACCGGTTCCAAAATTTCGAGGTAAACTGGGTTCCTCTATCCGATACGATGCTCCTTGAACTCCGTAAACACACAATTCTGGTCATGTATATCTTTGCCAACTTAGCACTGCTATAGGTAGTCTTGATCGAATGAAATGAGCTACCTTGGTCAAACGGTCGACTATGACCCAAATCGAGTCATATCTGAACGAGTCTTTGGCAAACCTGTGATGAAATCCATGCCTAGTTTATCCCACTTCCATTCGGTATCGCAACGGTTGTAATAATCCTGCTGGCTTCGATGCTCGCCTTTACTTTCGACATACGTCGCAAATTGCTACATACTCGCAATATCCTTCTTCATTCCGGTCCACCGAAAATATTCTTCAAATCCAAATACATCTTGGTATTTCCTGGGTGAATCGAATAGGGTGAATCATGGGCTTCTTGTAAAATCAACTTCCTGATCTCTGGGTCATTAGGCACATAAACACGGTCTTCAAACCATAGGGTATCGTGCTCATCCTCACGAAATCCTTTAGCTTTTCCTTTGCCCATTTTCTCCTTTATAGAGGCAACTTCCTTATCCGCCTTTTGGGCTTCTCGATTTTGTCCATCGCTGTCGATCGAATCTCCAATGCTGCTACATAGCCTCTCGGAACTATTTCCAAACATAGCTCTCAAGGTCCTCGGCTAACTCATTGGGTATTCCTCCCATCATTAGGGTATTGACGTGGCTCTTACGGCTCAATGCGCCTGCTACGACATTAGCCTTTCCGGGTGATAATGCAATCTCATATCATAATCCTTGATTAGTTCTAACCATCTCCTTTGTCTCGAGATTCAATTCTTCGTGTGAAGATGTACTTCAAACTCTTGTGATCCGTGTATACTTCACAATGATTTCCAATGAGAAAATGTCTCCATGTCTTCAAGGCATGCACAACGGCTGCTAAGTCCAAATCATGAGTGGCATAATTCAACTCATGGGGCTTAAGTTGTCGTGAAGCATACGAAACAACTCTTCCTTCCTGCATAAGCACGGCTCCAAGTCCTCGACGTGAAGCGCCGCAATACACCTCATAATCCTTAGTCCGATCCGCAATATCAAACTGGTGAGGTAACCAATCTTTTCTTCAACTCACGAAAACTTGCCTCGCAGTCCTCAGTCCATATGAATTTGTTTTCCTTCTTCAACAATTCTGTCATAGGCTTTGCAATTCTTGAGAAATTCTCAATGAACCTTGGTAGTATCCTCGCGAGTCCAAGGAAACTCGAATCTCTCCAACTGTCGCTGGTGCTTCCCATTTGGTTACGGTCTCAACTTTTGTGGGGTCAACTGCTATCCCTTCTCCGGATATAACATGTCCAGAAATCCAACTTCCTTTAGCCAAAACTCACATTTGCTGAACTTGGCATACAACTAGTGTTCCTCGTTTCTCCAAAACCAATCGCAAATGTTCCTTGTGTTCCTCTTCATTCTTTGAGAAAATCAAAATGTCATCAATGAACACCACGATTTAACTTATCCAAAACTCCATAAACACTTTGTTCATCAGGTTCATGAAATAGGCTGGTGCGTTAGTCATCCAAATGACATAACGGTATACTCATACAGTCCATATCTCGTGGTAAATGCGGTCTTGGGTATGTCTTGCTCCCTAATCTTCAATCGATGGTACCACGATCGCAAGTCGATCTTAGAAAACACTTTGGCTCCTTGCAAGCGATCAAACAGATCATTTATCATAGGTAGTGGGTACTTGTTCTTGATTGTTACTTCATTCAATCCACGGTAATCAACAACCATTCTCAACGATCCATCCTTCTTCTCCACTAATAAACGGGTGATCCCCAAGGTGAAGAACTTGGGCGAATAAAACCTTTATCCAATAGTTCCTTAATCTGCTTCTTGATTTCCGCCAAATCCTTTGCGGGCATCCTCTGACGGTCGCTTCGATATCGGGCCTGTTCTCGCAACAGCTCGATCAAAACTCAATGTCTCTATCCGTGGCATTCACGGCAATTCTTAGGAAATACATCAGATAATCCTTTACCACCGGTACTTCTTCCCGCACCACCCCGATAAGCAATTAACTTGTGCTCTCCTCGGCTCGTGCCGTGACACATACTTAATCCTCCTTCCTTCCGTGTGGTGAGAAAAATTGACCTTGTGGTACAATCTATGTTTCCTCCATACTTTGATAACCAATCCATTCCTAATATCACATCCAATCCTTGGGATTCCGTAACTATTAGGTTTGAGGGGAAAACATAGTGTCCAATCCTTAGTGGCGATCGATCACACCATTTACTAGCCATGTATTCTGCTCCGGTGAGGTTACTAGCATGGGTGACCTAAGGGCTTGGGTCGGTAACTTGTACTTATCCACAAATCCCTTGATATGTATGAATGCGATGCACCAAGATCGAAAAGAACAACTGCAGTAAATGACTTAACCAAAAACTTACCGACATCTTGATCGGGCTGATCTTCAACCTCCTCCACATCAATGTGGTTCACCCGTCCCCTGTTGAAAGGGTTGGGCTTCTTTCCGAGCTTCCATTGCCATTTCCATTCGGCCTTACGGGCAGTCATTTGCATAGTGCCCGCCTTGCGGCACTTAAAGCAAGTAATGTGACTCAGTCTACCTTGGATGGTGTTGACGGGTTGGTGCGGTTCTGTCCATTGCTTCCTCCATTCCTGCTCCCATTCTTGGTGCCATTGTGGTTGTGCGAATTTCCTCCTCCATGGGTATGCTGAAACTGAATTCTGATTTAGGGTATAACGAGGCTTTTGCTGGGATCCGAGTTATACTTCCCTTGTCCATACTTCCGCTTATGGTTCTCAATTTGTCGCTGCTTTCCTTCAATCATGAGGGCTCGGTCTACCAACTCCTGGTAGTTATTGAAACTTGCTACCATCAACGGCATGTGAACTCATCATTTAGTCCTTCTAGAAACTTCTCTGCTTAGCAGCGTCTCAGTAGTAACGCTATCCGGGGCATAACGTGCTAACTTACTAAAGTCATCCACGTACTGGCCAACAATCCTTCCTCCTTGGCGTAAGTTGCGAAACTCACGCTTCTTCATGGCCATGGCTCCTGCTGAAACATGGGCAGTGCGGAAAGCTTGCTGAAATTGATCCCATGTGACAGTTGTTCACGGGTAAGTGGTCGTGAAATTCTCCCACCATGCTGCTGCGGGTCCTTCAAGCTGGTGTGCTGCAAACTTCACTCTTTCTCCATCTGTGCATCCCGCAGTGGTCAGCTCCTTCCTATCTTGCGGAGCCACCATCTGCTACAATCGGCTCGGTGCTCTTGGAATGCACCGCGGATTCGATCTAAGGAAACGAGTCGATGATCCGCAGTGGTGGTGGTGGCGGTGGGTTGTTGTTGTTGTTGTTGTTGTTGTTGTTGTTGTTGTTGTTGTTCTGCACCAATGTTTGAATCAGGGTATTCTGCTGCTGGACCAATTGGGTGATCTCTGGCAGGAAAACGAATCCGGGTCGCGCGTCTGGGAGGCATCGATGGGTTTAGAAAAGAAGAGAAATGTAGAATAGAATGAGGTCTAAGGGAATCACTACCCAAATGCACATGAGCAAATGCACACAAAATCACTTCATTCAATCAAACAAGGGCTTACAATGATCTAACTATCGCAAAAGTGCGTGTACTATAATGTTTACATGGAGGGAAATACTACTAATATGTGGGGGACTTCTACTAATTTGAACCGGTGGAAGACTCCATGATGTCTACTCCAGCTTCGCCTTCAAAGTCGGGTTCACTTGGATCCGAATCGGTGTCGCCGATGTTAATGTAGTCGCTGGGTATTCGACATCTTGGTCTTCATTCTCGAGCGCCAACTTCTTCTTGAGTTCTTCGATCTCGTACTTAAGATCGTTATTGTGTCTTGCCGAGCTACGATCTCGCCCATGTAGTCCTTGCGTGTAGTCTTTAGTTCTTCTTCCATTCGATGATCCTTCCTTTGTCTTTCGCAACTCCAACATGTCATTGCACATTTGGTTCTCCTGGCGCCGAATGTGCTGATTTAATTCTCGGATGAAAGCTGCAATGGACCTATCCTTCTTGGTGCCGACGACGCCCAGCTTGTCATCTCGGCGTCCGCAAATCTGGTAGATGGTATCCTTGAGGTCTTCTTGATAAACTTCTCCAATGCGTCCCATGGTAATGTGAGCTGCCATGCTCTTTCCTGCACTCCAAGTTGGTGCATCAAAACACTATCTATAGGTTTGGTGATTGGGGCGAATGTCCTTCCCGAACGTGAGCGTGAATCTTCCAGCGCTCCTCTTGAGCAGAGTGGCGTTGAAAGTCCCGTGAAGCTTGGTAGTCCAATGTTCGTGTACTTAGTAACTTCCTTCAAGTGAAATCCAAAAGGTGTGCCTTCATCCGTTGGGTGTACTTGATCTTCGCGTCAAATCATCCTAAAGAGAGTAGAAAAGATGAGGAGTTAGAAAATGGGAAGAGAGTAGTGATCTATGGCTTTAACTTAGTGGTCGTGTCCTACGGTCAGCGTGTGCTCGATACCATTCTCTGAGCGACCGAACCGAATGGATCAAGTCTCGTGCTCGTGTCATCCTGGATCGAGAATGCCGACACCACACAAGATTTCAAGGATTTATTGCGAGTAGCAATCACACACTTATTACATCGTTGTCCACAAGGGAACTTATTACAATAATATGGCTTAAGGCCATCTAATAATAACAGCGGAAGGCTTGGAAGATAAGCGAGTCCATCAACTCCAACGGCATCATCGAGTATAGAACCACGACCTAACACCTTACTGTCGTTCGAAAAGTCTCGCAACGTGAAAGTTGCAGCCCAAAACGGTCAAGACATGGAATATGCCGCAATGTAACACATAAGAGCAATGAAGGAATAAGCCTACACTACATGCATATATGGCTGGTGGTAAGGCTCTACGGTTTACATTTGCATAAAGCTAATTTTTCCCTACATCAAAGGAATAATTTTATTTAACTATCATGGTGGTTGTTAAACATTGAGAATGGTTGACAGCATCCTCAATCCCAATTAAAAGTACTCATCAAAACCCAATACATTTATTAGAAGTAACATGTTGAGATTCACATGATATTCAATTACCAGATACTCAAATTGTCCATAACCGGGGACACGGCTAATCATGATTAGTTTATACACTCTGCAGAGGTTTGCGCACTTTTCCCCACAAGACTCGATCGCCTCCGCTTGGTTCTCGTGACTTCATGGTGTTTGAGAAACGGATGACCGAGACATAGTCTTTCGAAGCGCTTAGCACCTTACATGTGGGTAGACCGTACCAACCTACATCCCCTACATCAGCTAGCCTACCCGTAAGAGTTCGCACAACTTAGTCAACTACGCCAGAGCCCATAATTGGCTTGTGGCTGCACACGGAAGTTTCAGCTTGAATAATCTTATGATCCCTTAGAGCACAGGTGGCGGTCCAAGAAATACAGCAAGTCTCGATGGAAACCAGTGCCTCAATCCACCCAGATGTGTGTTTAGGTTGCCACCTTAGATAAACCATTAATTAACAATCTCACATCTGTCATGGATATTCACTCACCCAATCCACGCCTACTAGCATAGCATGGCACAATAAGCAAACGAGAAGTAACTCCCAAGGTTTCATAAGTAAAACAGTAATAGGTACTACCTCAATCTACTTCCCAATCCCACAATTTAATTTGATCCTAAACATGCAAGTGTTTGAGGGTTTGATCTAATGCAATAAAACTGGGTAGTAGAAAAGGTATGATCAAAGTGTTACTTGCCTTGTCGATGATCCATGAGACCTAGAGATTCAAGTAACAAGCGGCGACCGGGTGATCTAACACGGACAAACAACAAGCATACAATAAGTACTCATCTAATGCACAGGAAAATCTCGAATAAAAGATCTAACCAGAAAGTTCAACTTAAGAACCCTGGTTGCAAAAGATTCAATCAAAATAAACATCGAAAGTCGAAACTCGGGAGAGAACGACTCGGTTTAGCAATATGAAACTAGGTCAAAATTTCACAGTAGCAAAACTCTGTGAAAGTAGGGTAGTCGGAACGGCGGTTTCACATTTAAACTCCAGCGCTTGAATCACCGATTCCGATAAACGAGCGAGAAATAAAACAGATTCGAAAATCGGATCTGAAATCGAATCAGAAAAATAACGGATTAAATCAGATTAAAAGAAAACGACGAACGGATTAAATAGCGGACGTTCGTTAACAGAACTAATCCAACGAACACGTTCATTGAAACGAACGGTTTGGTGAACGTTCGTTAGTTAAGAAAACCAAAAAAAAACCAATCTAGGTTTTTTAAAAAACCGAATATCTAAAAAAAACCGGATCGGGTTTTTCTGAGAAAACCGGATCGAAACGGGGCGGCGGCTACCTCCGGTGGCTCTCGCCGGCGGGCTCCGGCGGGGCTCCGGGCGGGGCGGCGAGGGGCGGCGGGGTCGGAAGGGGCGGCGGGTCGGCGAAGGGGGCGGCGGCGGCATGAGGCGGCGGCGGCGGGCAAGGGCGGCGGCGGCTCAAGCGGAGGGGTGGCGGCGGGCGGCTCGGGGTGAGGGAGAGAGGGGGGCGATTATGGGAGGGGGGGGAGGCGGCGCTTGGGAGGGGGGCAAGGGGCGCTGGTCGGAGCCGGTCTCCGGGCGGCTGGCGACGGCGGCGGCGGGACTCCAAGACGGGCGGGTGTGAGCGAGGGAGAGGGAGGCGGGTCACTGGGCCGGGCCTGGTGGTTGGCCTGGTGGGCCTTGGCCTGTGGGGTATTTTTTTTTGAATTAAAATTTAAACCAAACGAATTAAAAAAATACCAAATGAACTCCGATTTAAATAAAACAAAATTTCCCCGACTCCTAAAAATGAGTCGAACAAAGTGAACTTTAAAAACGGCAAACATGCATAAATTTTTAAAATGCTCATTTTTGCCTAAGCAAAATAAATCTTCCAAAACCAAATTTTGATTTATCTATATTATCTTCATTTTCCTAAATGTTGGGAAAGTCATATTATTCCTCTCAAAATTGTTATAGGAAAAACTTTATGAAGATAATTTAAATAAATCAAATGATCCTATTTTCATAATTTGAGAAATCCCAAATATGAAAATAACGAAACTTCCAACTCTCCGAGGGTCCTTGAGTTGCGTGAAATTTTCTAGGATCGGAAAATGCGAGAAAATATGATATGCATGATGACCTAATGTATAACATTCCAAATTGAAAATTTGGGATGTTACAATCGGTCTCAACAAACACACCGCAAAAATAAGATTACATCGAATAGATCTCCACGAGAGAGGGGAGAACATTGTATTGAGATCCAAAAGAGAGAAGAAGCCATCTAGCTACTAGCTATGGACTAGAAGGTCTGAAGTAAACTACTCACACTTCATCGGAGAGGCTATGGTGTTGATGTATAAGCCCTCCGTGGTGGATGCCCCTCCGCGGAGCTCCTAACAGGCCCCAAGATGAGATCTCGTGGATACTGGAAGTTGCGGCGGTGGAATTAGGTTTTGGCTCCTGTTCGATCGTTTGGGAAGTAATGAGGTATATATAGGAGGAAGGAGTACGTCGGTGGAGCAACAAGGGTCCCACGAGGCAGTGGCGCGCCTTTAGGGGCGCCCCACCTCATGACCGCCTCACTTTGGTTCCTTGGCGAGGGTCCAAGTCTCCGGATCACGCTCGTGAGAAAATCACGTTTCAAGGTTTCATTCCGTTTGGACTCGTTTGATATTCTTTCTTCAAACATCGAAAAAGGCAAAAACAACAATTCTGGGCTGGGCCTCCGGTTAATAGGTTAGTCCCAAAAATAATATAAAAGTGGAAAATAAAGCCCATTATAGTCCAAAACAATAGATAAAGTAGCATGGAGCAATAAAAAATTATAGATACGTTGGAGACGTATCAGCCCCGCTGAGTGTAGGCAAAGGATGGGCCATCCAAGATAGTCATCATCTGGATCCGATCTAGTGCCCCGTTTAATAGGGCGATACTAGGCGGATTAGCGTATGAGGTTTCTCCGGAGTCTGTCTCCGGTGTGATGGTGAGGCGAGGGGTGAGTTCGGCCAGGGCTGACCCCTGGTCTTTGGACGCCGAACTTGCGTGAGGGCTCAAAGCCAGATTCGTGGTAAGGAGGGTGAGTCTGGCCAAAGATGACTACCGGTCTTCGAACATGGTGGTCGCATCTAGGCTTGAAGCTAGTTGTGATATAAGAGCCGATCCCTAGATTGGATCGGGAAGAGGTCCCGAAGTCGATGCTTCAGGGTATGTGGGCATCTCGGCGATGTACTATAGGTTACCAAACCTAATCTGGTGCTCAGGGGCGAAGCTATCGACCTGGTCGAGATGACCGGTTGAGTCGGTGTGTAGAACGATGCTGCCGAACGCGAAAAGCTGGCCAGGGATGAAGATGCACTACTGCAGGATGCTGCTAACGCGACACTACGACCAGAGACCCTTCAACGAAACTGTGTGCGATGCCATAATCGCAAACAGTGGTGTAAAAAACCCGTCAAAAAAGGTGCAAAACATTTGCGATGGAGGATGCATCAAACCTGGTTAAGATTTTATTTGTGTGTGCGATGCAGGGCATACGGTTCAGTTCAATTAACTGCTTGCGATGAGGAGGAACAAAAGAAACGGGCTGCCAAATGGAGGTGTGTGCGATATACAGCATACGGTTCACTCGGATGAACTGTTCATGATTAGGCAACATAAAAGAAATGGTCACCTGGATCAAGGTGTGTGCGATATACGGCATGCAGTTCACTCGGATGAACTGTTTGTGTTGAGACAAGAGAACATAAACGGTTCAATATAACAAGATGTGTGTGATACGCGGCAAACATGTCTATAATCAGAAATGTGTGCGAAGACCGATAATAACACAGACGGTTGCTGCTAATAAGACGTGTGTTATATATATATATATATATATATATATATATATATATATATATATATATATATATATATATATAGGCACACACACACACACACACACACACACACGTATAAGGACATGCTTGCATAACCAAATTAAACATCCACTTACATCGGTGGCTACTACAACCATGGCATTTGCACACACCAAAGTAAACTATTACATGCATAATTACATAGGTGGCTACTACACACATGACATTTCCACACACCAATAAAGTAAATTATATATTACATGCATGATTAACTAGCATAAACGATCATCTGATCATCATCTACTTCTTGTGACGCTTGCTCTACTTGTGGCTCGATCCGGGCTCGTCGATTTGGGTAACAAGGCACTTCCTCATGCCAACGATCCGCATGTGCATCTCGTAGCATGTGTACACGCTCTTGGCCGTGAACTTGAGGTGAGTTTCATCCAATTGCCGCATCTAGGCCCTGTGCCAGGATAGGGGACTTGTTCTCTGGGCATCCTTCTTCACCTTTTTGTAGTAGGGGTCGATGATGGCCGAGGCAAGTTCGACCAAGGATTCCTTCTTCGTGCTGCCTCAGACCCTATAGTGGTCGCGGATTTCGACAAGGTTCTTGCAGGCCAAGCTCGTAACACTGGGCGTGTTCACATCGTTAGTGGTTTCCACCATGGCGAACTTGTAGTCGGTGTTGTTGATAAACCTGTTGAAACGGTCACAAGGCTCTGTGGCCATGCAGTAGTGGTAGATGTGGACACGATGGCGCACGCACAACTGGGCGACGACAACCTTCTGATCTATGCCGGGACGACCGGCGGTGTACTGGAGGTCGATGCCGAACACCTTGTACTTGTCTCGAGCAAGCAACTGCTCAACGCTGTTGATGTAGTCGTCCACCACGGCCGGGTCGATGGTGTACACCACCGAGAGATCCATCTCCCTCGCATGGGTATCCACTCTATGATCGCCGAACTCCATTGGAGCGTAGCTGGACATCCCCTCTCTATGTGTCGTCGTGGGTGTGCTTGTTGTGTTGTGGGGCGCGATCGGAAGGTTGAAGAGACTAAGGTTATAATGGCCACCGGGATTAAAGGGAAAGCCGGACGGCCAGGAATATCGGCAGGCCCTGATGGCAGTTCTAATTTTCAGCGCCAGAACTCCATCGTGTCAAGACGAATCGCATCAAGGTGGGCAGCGCGCGACGCAACCGCATGCATATGGGGCCCCGACGTGATCGCAGCACATGCCCAACCGCTGGCAGAGCGCACACGGAGGGACGCGAGAGAGGCCCCATGTGGCCTCAACGGAGAGCAACTATATATGTGTGTGTGTATATATATATATATATATATATATATATATATATATATATATATATATATATATATATATATATATACATATATGCATATAGCATTTGAACATGCAAGGAAAAGTTGTCCACAAGTTGAGCGCGCTGACGGACGCGAGCAGAGTGCACCTACGGATGCGAGCAGAGTGCGCCGCGGCGCCTAACGGCGAGCACAGTGCACTGCGGCGCCTAACGGCGGGATATACCTTCATTCAAGCCAATCAACATGTGTTCAAAAAACAAAAAATATCAAAAAGTAACGAGATAGACACTGGCAGCACAACTTATAAATTGATGGATGGAGTACTAGTTACAGTGATGCATATAATTAAGCAAAGGGATCGCACATGTGTGTATTGACTGGAACGAGAATGCAATAGCACAATAAGAATTAATGCCACAATGATGCAACCGCAGTGGTGGTTATAGGAGGCAAGAATAAAGATGCATCCATCAACGTACGACCTCCACCTCCTCAACTCAGTGCGCCGGGCCACGGACCGGCGGCTAAGGAGCGGCGACTTTTGTGGCGAGGTCAACGTCGTAGCCTCCTCACTAGCCTTGTAGACACCTATGCACACGATTTGCTCGTACGCATGGATGTGTAGGTCGACGGATTCTTGTAGGGCGATGCGCCTCGCGGCGAGCGCGACCTCCAGGTGGACATTCTTCGTGGCGTCGACGGGCAGTCGCAGGGCCACCAGTGCTTGAAAGAGGTTCCCACCATGGAGGCCGATTAGGGTGGCTGGCAATGAGGAGCCCGGGCACGTGGGCTGGAGGAGTACGGTGATGTCGTCTGCGAGCTTCTTGATGACAGTGAACCTGTTGGTGGTGCGAACCATCATCTGGTCCAATTGAGAGTCGTAGCTGGCGTTGAGGGCGGCCACCCACCAGCCGGTCGCCAACAACGTTTGGAGACGATCCACGGTGCCATGCCGCAGGCCGGCGTTAGGGACCATCTGGCACAGCCGCTGGCCGCTCGCGCGCATCGCCGCCAAGGTTCTGGAGTGAGCACTTTTGTGCTTACTGTAGGTGCTTAGGTGCGTACGATGTGGTAGATGCATTGGAATGAAGAGGCACCTTTATATGAGTGCAAACTGTGTTGCATTCACATCGTGCAGCCTCTTTTCCTGGTCCTCCTCCCATTACTTCCCTCATGTATTCACACGATGCTAATTGAAGGAGGATGCTGTCACGCCCAATATGCGACCCTATCCAAAAGGAACTCGAAGGTCCCACCAAGGATAGACCCGCATATTGAAACGCTTTTGCAAGGTGGATATCATTACATCAACATTACATAATAGATGGGGATACATCCAATACATACAATGTCACAAGAATACAACAATACAACATACAAGATCAACATCCGACTACGGATGAAACATAAACAGAAGCTCAAACGACATCCACCCTGCTAGCCCAGGCTGCCGACCTGGAACCTATCCCCTGATCGAAGAAGAAGCAGAAGAAGAACTCCAACACAAATAAACATCGCTCTCACGCCAAGAGCATCGCCAAACCTGTACCTGCAACTGGTGGTGTAGTAATCTGTGAGCCACGAGGACTCAGCAATCCCATTACCATGGGTATCAAGACTAGCATTAATGGGAAAGGAAGGGGTAAAGTGGTGAGGTTGCAGCAGCAACTAAGCATGTATGGTGGCTAACATACGCAAATGAGAGCGAGGAGAGAAACAAAGGAACGGTCGTCAACTAGTAATGATCAAGAAGTGATCCTGAACTCCTACTTACGTCAAACATAACCCAGAAACCGTGTTCTCCTCTCGATCAACCCGAAAAGAGACACTCACGGTTACGCATTACGGTTGGTGTATTTTAATTAAGATCAACTTCGGGTTTTCTACAACCGGACATTAACAAATTCCCATCTGCCACATAACCGCTGGCACGGCTTTGAAAGTTCAAACCCTGCAGGGTGTCCCAACTTAGCCCATGATAAGCTCTCGCGATCAACGGCGAATAGACCTTCTCCCGGAAGCCCGATCAGTCTCGAATCCGGCCACAAGACATTTCGACAGCAATAAAACAAGTCCAGCAAAGCCGCCGAATGTGCCGACAAATCCTGATAGGAGCTGCACATATCTCGTTCTCGAGGCACACCGGATGAGCAGACGTCGGGTTGGCATAAACCCTGATTGCCTGTGGGGCGCCGGACATCGCTTCGGTTTGGGCCAGGACTTGAGAAGCACTGGTCGGGGGTAAAATAAAGATGACCCTTGAGAGCGCGACTCCCAAGGGAAAAAGGGCTAGGTGAGGCAAATGTAAAACCAATGTTGGGCCTTGCCGAAAAGTCTTATTCAAAGCGAACTGTCAAGGGGTCCCATAAATCACCCGACCGCGTTAGGGACGCAAAATCCGGGAACATAATACCGATATGACGGAAACTAGGCGGCAAGAGTGGAACAAAACACCAGGCATAAGGCCGAGCCTTCCACCCTTTACCAAGTATATAGATGCATTAATTAAATAAGATATATTGTGATATCCCAACAAGTAAACATGTTCCAACAAGGAACAACATCTCCATGTTCCAACAAGGAACAAACTTCATCTTCACCTGCAACTAACAACGCTATAAGAGGGCTGAGCAAAGCGGTAACATAGCCAAACAACGGTTTTGCTAGGAAGGGTGACAACGAGTTAGAGGTTCATGGCAATTTGGGATGGCTTGATAAACAGGTAATAGGTAGCGCAGCATAGCGATAGAACGAAGCAACTAGCATAGCAATGATAGTAGTGAGATCCAGGGTAGCGGTCATCTTGCCTGAAATCCCGCAAGGAAGAAGAACGAGTCCATGAAGAAGATGAACGGATCCATGAAGAAGATGAACGGATGAAGCCAACCAAACCGTAGACGAACGAATCCTCACGATCGCAACGAAACAGGAACTAACAAGAAGAAGCACACAACATAGTAAACACTCCACACATGAACAAGACATGATGCACAAACAAGCATGATGCATGACAAGACTACATGAATCTACTCATGGCAAGAGATGATGCAAAACAAGAACAACACATCAAAGCAAGTTTAAATGAGGCCGGGAATAACATATAACAATTCCGGTAAGTCCTCATATGCAAATTTCGAAATTGGTCCAGATCTGGATAACTTTATGTTCAAGTTGTTAAACAGAAATTTAAAATGCACCACGATGATCTACACGAAATTCTAGTCAAGTTACATATAAAGTTCATTAGATTCGGAGCTACGGTCTAGAAGATATGAGCAAAACAAGATAAGCATGGCATTGATGCAAAATGCATACAAACATCAAGCAAAACACCTCAAAACAAGGATCCAACAAGATAATATGAAACTACATGCAAAATCAAGCAAGTTTCATATAGAGCACACTCAAAACGGAGCAACGGTTCAACACATACACCCTATACAAGTCATAGAAACAATCTGTCCAAAACAGCCACTAGGCATATTGCAAGCATCAAAACAACATGCTACAGCACCACAATATAAAAACAAAAGGCATGGGCGTGATCTACAGGTAAAGCATTACAAAACATGAGAACTGAGCTACCTCCAGAAATGACTAGAACATGCTCAAAATGACATGGCAAGATTGCAACTAATAACAGTTTCAGACTTAGCAGAAATTAACATCAGGTTGCAATGTTTAGAGCTATGTAACAACTGTTACAGGAACTTATCATGGCAAACAAAGGCATGGCATGAATCTACTCAAAGCATAGAACAAAAGTCCTTTAGTGTCCATAAGCCAAAAGGATCAGAAAATATAGTAACACCCATGTCAATATTGAAAGTCTCGTTAACAGATTCAGCAACATGGCATGTCAAAAACTAATAACAAGTAGGCATGTTTACAAGCTCAATGCACTCACTACAGAGCCTTATATGATAAACTAAGCATACTTACATCAAGAAGACATGGCATAGAAGACATACATGGCAAGAACAATAACATAGCATACATGGATCAATCACAACAAGCTTGGCAAAATTGAATAACACGTAAACAATCTGCCAGGAACATTTGATAGCAAAAGTAGAGCTCGATTGACTCAAGCTATGGCACTCCATAATTGCAAACAAGGGCATGGATGGATAGAGCAAGACATGTTTTACAAAACATCCTTACTGAAGTATCTCAAAATATGCATGGAACTCTCGGTATCATCAGGTAAACATGGCATCAACATAACAGCAAACAGGGCTGAAAACAGCAATAACAAGACACCTAGTTTGCACGCTTGTGCTAGTCACCACATAGATCACAAAAATACATAGCAAGCACCACTGGAAAGAAGACATGACATATTTCAAAACACATGTAGGACTCAAGTCCATAGGATGCACACATCAATCATGGCAAAAATGACAAAAGTGCAAGTTCTGATAAAAATCAGAAACTAACATCACATAGCACTCTTGCAACAGCATTTCGGGCATCAAGATGAGCTCGAATGAAAATGATGCAATGAGATTAAATGATCTACTCTTCGAGACGAACATTTGGACATATTATACGCGCAAAACGGAGCTACGATGACGGAGATATGATGCAAAGAAGATGGCACAAAATACTGGAAATCTGGGGACTTAGACGATTTTTACCTCCGGGAAAAGTCAACCCGGGAGGAGGAAATCCCGGGACGGACAGATCCGGGTCGCGGGAGGGTGTTTGGTTCGGTGGCCTGGTGGATCTGGTCCACCTCCAGATCCGGGCGAGGGCGGCGGCTCGGCGAAGCTCCTCCGGCGAGTGGCGGCCGGCGGAGCGGAGGAGGACAGCGAGGTCCGGCTGGAGGACGCCGCATGGGCGGCGCGCTGGCTCCGGGCGAGGCGCGGAGGAAGAGGCGGCGGCGGGCGAGGGCAGCGGCCGGTGGCGGAAGGCCATGGCCGGCGGTTCGCGCAGGCGGGCAGTGCCGGTGAGGCGAGGCGGCACCGGCGACGCGGCCGGCGAGGCGTCGGAGGAGAGGGGCGGGCGGGCGGAGACGGCCGGTGCCGGCGACGTGGAGGCGAGGCGGCGGGCACGGCGGTGGAGTCGGCCGGCGAGGGCGATGACCCATGGAGGCGGCGAAGGCTGGCGAAGCGCCGGCGGGCGGCGGGGCCGGGCGGAGGCGCTGGCCGGTCGGGCGGCGGCGGCGCGGCTCATGGCTCCTGGATGGGCTCCATGGCAGCGCGGCGGCGGGAGGTGGCCGGTGCCACGTGGCGCGACCTGGCTGGAGGAGAGAGGCGGCGGGGCGACGTGGCGCACTCTCATTGGTCGGAGTGAGGTGGCTGCGGGGGCGCGGACATGTCCGTCGGTGGAGAGGAAACGTCCGGCGGCGGCGGGGAAGGTTAGGGTAGATTCATCCGCGAATTTCGGGGGAGGGGACTGATTTATAGGTAGAGGGAGCTAGGAGAGTCCAAATGAGGTGCGGTTTTCGGCCACGCGATCGTGATCGAACGACCGAGAGCATGGAGGGGAGTTTGGTGGGTTTTGGGCCACTTAGAAAGGGGAGTTGGGCTGCAACAAAAGAGGCTTTTGCGGTTACCCGGTTAACCGTTGGAGTACCAAACGAGCTCCAAATGATCCGAAACTTGACAAAGCGGTTCACGGTGCTATACCAAGGCCGCTTGACAAACCTCGGGGCATTCCGAGACCGTTTAATACCCACACACGAAAAGAGGTAAAAGAGGGCGCCGGGAGACATAGGAGTGCCGGATTGCAAAACGGACAACGGGGAAAATGCTCGGATGCATGAGACGAACACGTATGCAAAAAGAAATGCACATGATGACATGATATGAAATGCAGATGATGACATGGCAAAGTGCAACACGCAAGCACATGACATGGCCAAGACAGCGAATAACTGGCAGACACCTGGCGCATCGAATCCGAGGCGTTACAACACTCCTCCACTAACAAGAGATCTCGTCCCGAGATCTTAGGACCGAGACGGAAGAGAAAAAAAAAGATGAGGTGAAACAAATACTCAAGAGAAGAAACAAAGAATCGAGAGCACTCGAGAAGAAGAGAGGAACGACGAGAATGACTAGAATCAAAAGCTCACGGAATCAGATAGACTATGAAACCACTCGTTCTAACCGGAGTGGTTAGAATGAGAAAAGAAACGAATAAGACTGAAAGGACTTAGGCAGCACACCGGATGAACAAGGAAAGACTAGAACATGAGCTTGAGAGGATGGAATGATACTTGATGAAGACATGACACAGAACCTCCGGAAAGAATTGAAAGAGAATTGAATGGAAAAAAAAAACTGACAAGAATATGCCAACTAGTGCCACGAATGAAATAGAAAGCATCTTACAAGAAAGGATTGAACGGAGTTGTTGGAAATTCAACAACAAAAGAATAAGCTTGTTGTGGACTTATAGATAACATCTCAAAATTATGAGGTGATAACCTACCACAACGGAAAAGATTAAATAGCTGAGGAGAACGAAGAAATGCAAAACTCCACTTTGAAAGGATATGGAGGATTAATTGCACTTTGGGATGCAAGAAGGAAGATACTTGAGCTCCTTGAACAAGAATCTTGATGAACTCTTGAAGAAAAGATTAAATCATGAAGAACCACCATGAAAACTCCGGTAACGAAAAGGATGATGAGATAGAATGAAGGAAGAAAGAATAAGATGAGCCTTGCGGTGATTTAGATGGAGGTTCCGACGAAATGGCTGAGGAAATTTGAACTCCGGAAAAGAAAAGATGAAAACACTTCGAGCTAGAATTTATTCATTAAGAACAAACTCCGAAGAAAAGGATTAATCCCTGATGAAATAAGAATAAGATTTATTGTATGCTTATCCTTCATCAAATTAAATTGATGACCAACAATGGATTTTTGCAAATTACTTATTCTTCTTGAAAAAGGATTGAGAAGCGATATATCGCAAACTTGAGAAGGTCTTCATGAACCACCGGTAGGATTGGAAAGAACGCGTGAATTTAAATGATAATCAAGGAAAAAGAATCTGAATGAACCACCGTACGAATTCGAAAATGACTGATGAAAGAAGGATGAATCACCGGGAAGAATTAGAGCAAGCACGAAGATATTTGAGGGAAATTAGAGAAAAGATATCGAAGAGATCGCGAACTGATTAACGAATGCTTGAACGCAGCACCGGAAGAATATTGAGACGAACAAAGGGCATGAATATGGAATAATTGGAGAACGGCTTTGAAAACTTGGAACGAAGAAATATTCCGAAAAGATGGCCTCCGGATGATCGAGAGAGAAAGCTACTCCTGAAATACTCCAGATGGATGAAAAGAATTTGCATGATTAGAAACAATTAGATAGGATAACATCGAGCTAGCACCATGAATCTCCGGGGGAACGGACAAGATTTAAGAGAAAAATCTACGACGGTCTTCAAATGTTGAGACTAATGATGAGAAACCACCATGAATTGTTGAGATACTCCGGGATGAAAATTGGAAAGGTTGAACCAACGATGAAAAGAATTTGAAAGATCTTGGAGAAAGACATATGACTGATGATAACCCATTCTTACGTCAAGCTTCAAAAGAATATGGGAATAGCTCCGGGATAAATTAGAAGAGTCAGGTAAGATCCTGGGAAAAGACCTGTGGGTTAGGGCCCACTGAAAGAAAAACACCGTTGGAAAGGGATGTTGAACAGATAGATGATGCACTGGAACAATTGAAATATTCGAATGAGGTGACAACCTCGAATTAATTCGAACACAGACGAATATCCTGATAGGTCTTACGAACTCCGGGATGATAAACTAGCGAGAGACGAACGAGCGAATGGAAATATTTGAGCTGAGGGAAAGAATATGATCGACAACGAAGAATTTGAATTGGATCCACCGGAAAAAGAAAGGGATGAAGAATGACGAACAAGACGAGAATTCACCGGTTGAAATAATTGAGGGAAGACTGAAGATACTCCGCACGAATGAAATTGATGGTCGGAAGAGAACTCGAACTCCAGGAATAATAGGGTGGGAGGGCGGGAAAACAAAGGCAACTTGGAAGGGGAAATCGACGAATATCTTGACGGGAAAGCACCAGTTGAAATCATTGAGGAGAGAGAGCAAAAACTTCACACGAGTAGGGTGGATACTCGATTACGGACTCCGACTCTGAGATGAAAAGGGTGGGCGGGTGGGAAAAACAAGGACAACCTCGGACAAGGAAAACAACGACGTTGGATGAAGAACTGAGGATTGAACTCAAAGATGAAGAGACTCGAGTCAACTTGACGAGAAATGCACCGGATGAAAAGAGCTGAGGAACAACTACCGGAAAACCAACTGCGTGAACCTAAAGAAAAATTTGAACGGGAAGAGGAGTAATTCAAAACACCTACGTCAAGATTCCTCACCAGAGCGACGAAGGGGCAGAGGAGTAAAAAGAATTCCTACTCTCCTATATAACTAGACTCCGAAAAATAGTTTATTCTAGACTCAACAACGGCCAAACTACACGATCAATCAAGGGGGGCTCCTAGGGTCGGTCGAGGCTCTGATACCAACTTGTCACGCCCAATATGCGACCCTATCCAAAAGGAACTCGAAGGTCCCACCAAGGATAGACCCGCATATTGAAACGCTTTTGCAAGGTGGATATCATTACATCAACATTACATAATAGATGGGGATACATCCAATACATACAATGTCACAAGAATACAACAATACAACATACAAGATCAACATCCGACTACGGATGAAACATAAAAACAAGCTCAAACGACATCCACCTGCTAGCCAGGCTGCCGACTGGAACCTATCCTCGATCAAGAAGAAGCAGAAGAAGAACTCCAACACAAATAAACATCGCTCTCACGCCAAGAGCATCGCCAAACCTGTACCTGCAACTGGTGGTGTAGTAATCTGTGAGCCACGAGGACTCAGCAATCCCATTACCATGGGTATCAAGACTAGCATTAATGGGAAAGGAAGGGGTAAAGTGGTGAGGTTGCAGCAGCAACTAAGCATGTATGGTGGCTAACATACGCAAATGAGAGCGAGGAGAGAAACAAAGGAACGGTCGTCAACTAGTAATGATCAAGAAGTGATCCTGAACTCCTACTTACGTCAAACATAACCCAGAAACCGTGTTCTCCTCTCGATCAACCCCGAAAAGAGACACTCACGGTTACGCACACGGTTGGTGTATTTTAATTAAGATCAACTTCGGGTTTTCTACAACCGGACATTAACAAATTCCCATCTGCCACATAACCGCGGCACGGCTTTGAAAGTTCAAACCTGCAGGGTGTCCCAACTTAGCCCATGATAAGCTCTCGCGATCAACGAAGGAATAGACCTTCTCCGCGGGAAGCCCAATCAGTCTCGGAATCCCGGCTACAAGACATTTCGACAGCAATAAAACAAGTCCAGCAAAGCCGCCCGAATGTGCCGACAAATCCTGATAGGAGCTGCACATATCTCGTTCTCAGGGCACACCGGATGAGCCATACGTCGGGTTGGCATAAACCCTGATTGCCCAGGGGGCGCCGGACATCGCTCGGTTTGGGCCAGCACTTGGAGAAGCACTGGTCGGGGGTAAAATAAAGATGACCCTTGAGAGCGCGACTCCCAAGGGAAAAAGGGCTAGGTGAGGCAAATGTAAAACCAATGTTGGGCCTTGCTGGAAAAGTCTTATTCAAAGCGAACTGTCAAGGGGGTCCCATAAATCACCCGACCGCGTTAGGGACGCAAAAATCCGGGAACATAATACCGATATGACGGAAACTAGGGCGGCAAGAGTGGAACAAAACACCAGGCATAAGGCCGAGCCTTCCACCCTTTACCAAGTATATAGATGCATTAATTAAATAAGATATATTGTGATATCCCAACAAGTAAACATGTTCCAACAAGGAACAACATCTCCATGTTCCAACAAGGAACAAACTTCATCTTCACCTGCAACTAACAACGCTATAAGAGGGGCTGAGCAAAGCGGTAACATAGCCAAACAACGGTTTTGCTAGGAAGGGTGACAACGAGTTAGAGGTTCATGGCAATTTGGGATGGCTTGATAAACAGGTAATAGGTAGCGCAGCATAGCGATAGAACGAAGCAACTAGCATAGCAATGATAGTAGTGAGATCCAGGGTAGCGGTCATCTTGCCTGAAATCCCGCAAGGAAGAAGAACGAGTCCATGAAGAAGATGAACGGATCCATGAAGAAGATGAACGGATGAAGCCGAACCAAACGTTAGACGAACGAATCCTCACGATCGCAATAAACAGAACTAACAAGAAGAAGCACACAACATAGTAAACACTCCACACATGAACAAGACATGATGCACAAACAAGCATGATGCATGACAAGACTACATGAATCTACTCATGGCAAGAGATGATGCAAAACAAGAACAACACATCAAAGCAAGTTTAAATGAGGCCGGGAATAACATATAACAATTCCGGTAAGTCCTCATATGCAAATTTCGAAATTGGTCCAGATCTAGATAACTTTATGTTCAAGTTGTTAAACAGCAATTTAAAATGCACCACGATGATCTACACGAAATTCTAGTCAAGTTACATATAAAGTTCATTAGATTCGGAGCTACGGTCTAGAAGATATGAGCAAAACAAGATAAGCATGGCATTGATGCAAAATGCATACAAACATCAAGCAAAACACCTCAAAACAAGGATCCAACAAGATAATATGAAACTACATGCAAAATCAAGCAAGTTTCATATAGAGCACACTCAAAACGGAGCAACGGTTCAACACATACACCCTATACAAGTCATAGAAACAATCTGTCCAAAACAGCCATTAGGCATATTGCAAGCATCAAAACAACATGCTACAGCACCACAATATAAAAACAAAAGGCATGGGCATGATCTACAGGTAAAGCATTACAAAACATGAGAACTGAGCTACCTCCAGAAATGACTAGAACATGCTCAAAATGACATGGCAAGATTGCAACTAATAACAGTTTCAGACTTAGCAGAAATTAACATCAGGTTGCAATGTTTAGAGCTATGTAACAACTGTTACAGGAACTTATCATGGCAAACAAAGGCATGGCATGAATCTACTCAAAGCATAGAACAAAAGTCCTTTAGTGTCCATAAGCCAAAAAGGATCAGAAAATATAGTAACACCCATGTCAATATTGAAAGTCTCGTTAACAGATTCAGCAACATGGCATGTCAAAAACTGATAACAAGTAGGCATGTTTACAAGCTCAATGCACTCACTACAGAGCCTTATATGATAAACTAAGCATACTTACATCAAGAAGACATGGCATAGAAGACATACATGGCAAGAACAATAACATAGCATACATGGATCAATCACAACAAGCTTGGCAAAATTGAATAACACGTAAACAATCTGCCAGGAACATTTGATAGCAAAAGTAGAGCTCGATTGACTCAAGCTATGGCACTCCATAATTGCAAACAAGGGCATGGATGGATAGAGCAAGACATGTTTTACAAAACATCCTTACTGAAGTATCTCAAAATATGCATGGAACTCTCGGTATCATCAGGTAAACATGGCATCAACATAACAGCAAACAGGGCTGAAAACAGCAATAACAAGACACCTAGTTTGCACGCTTGTGCTAGTCACCACATAGATCACAAAAATACATAGCAAGCATCACTGGAAAGAAGACATGGCATATTTCAAAACACATGTAGGACTCAAGTCCATAGGATGCACACATCAATCATGGAAAAAATGACAAAAGTGCAAGTTTTGATAAAAATCAGAAACTAACATCACATAGCACTCTTGCAACAGCATTTATGGCATCAAGATGAGCTCGAATGAAAATGATGCAATGAGATGAAATGATCTACTCTTCGAGACGAACATTTGGACATATTATACGCGCAAAACGGAGCTACGATGACGGAGATATGATGCAAAGAAGATGGCACAAAATACTGGAAATCTGGGGACTTAGACGATTTTTACCTCCGGGAAAAGTCAACCCAGGACGAGGAAATCCCGGGACGGACGGATCCGGGTCGCGGGAGGGTGTTTGGTTCGGTGGCCTGGTGGATCTGGTCCACCTCCAGATCCGGCGAGGGCGGCGGCTCCGGTGAGCTCCTCCGGCGAGGTGGCGCGCCGGCCGGAGCGGAGGAGGACAGCGAGGTCCGGCTGCGGAGGACGCCGGCATGGGCGGGCGCGCTGGCTCCGGGCGAGGCGCGGAGGAAGAGGCGGCGGCGAGGGCAGCGCGGCCGGTGGCGGAAGGCCATGGCCGGGCGGTTCGGGCGAGGCGGGCGCGGCCGGTGAGGCGAGTAGCGGCAGCGGGCGACGGCCGGGCAGGCGTCGGAGGGAGAGGCGGCGCCGGGCGGAGACGGCCGGGCGCCGGCGACGTGGAGGCGAGGCGGCGGGCACGGCGGTGGAGTCGGCCGGCGAGGGCGATGACCGGAGGCGGCGGCGAGCGCGGCGGCGGCGAAGCGCCGGCGGGCGGCGGGGCGGGCGGAGGCGCGGGCCGGCCGGGCGGCGGCGGGCTGGCTCGCTGGCCCGCGATGGGCTCCAGCAGCAAGGGCGGCGGAGGTGGCCGGTGCCACGTGGCGCGACCTGGCTGGAGGAGAGAGGCGGCGGGGCGACGTGGCGCACTCTCATTGGTCGGAGTGAGGTGGCTGCGGGGGCGCGGACATGTCCGTCGGTGGAGAGGAAACGTCCGTGGCAAGGGAAGGTTAGGGTAGATTCATCCGCGAATTTCGGGGGAGGGGACTGATTTATAGGTAGAGGGAGCTAGGAGAGTCCAAATGAGGTGCGGTTTTCGGCCACGCGATCGTGATCGAACGACCGAGAGCATGGAGGGGAGTTTGGTGGGTTTTGGCCACTTAGAAAGGGGAGTTGGGCTGCAACAAAAGAGGCTTTTGCGGTTACCCGGTTAACCGTTGGAGTACCAAACGTGCTCCAAATGATCCGAAACTTGACAGGCGGTCTACCGGTGCTATACCAAGGCCGCTTGACAAACCTCGGGGCATTCCGAGACCGTTTAATACCCACACACGAAAAGAGGTAAAAGAGGGCGCCGGGAGACATAGGAGTGCCGGATTGCAAAACGGACAACGGGGAAAATGCTCGGATGCATGAGACGAACACGTATGCAAAAAGAAATGCACATGATGACATGATATGAAATGCAGATGATGACATGGCAAAGTGCAACACGCAAGCACATGACATGGCCAAGACAGCGAATAACTGGCAGACACCTGGCGCATCGAATCCGAGGCGTTACAGATGCATCATTGGCCATTCAACATTTCAGGAACCGCTACCCTCTCCCTCGTCTGCATTAAAGCCGTATCAGGAACTATGCCGCCGCTGTCAAATCAAATAGTACTGCACCGCCCGCTGCACACCGGCTGAACTCGCCTCCATCTAAGATTAATTACTAAAATTTAGTTGCAAAAATTAGATACTGCTAGTGATTTTTAGCTTCATATTTTGACGAATCGCAGTGTTCCAAGGATTGAAAAATGGCAATGTTACTAGATCAACAAATGTCAATCTTTCCAGTTTGACAAATGGCAACATACCCAATATAACTGATGCAAATCTTATCAAATTGTTTGTACGTGGTTGCACATGGGTCATCCAAAACAACCGTTTGCGTTGAAGGGATGCACAAATCCTGCGTTTTGGATTTTCCCTCGACTTAAGGGGGAAGACCATAGCTCTCACTTTGCATATGGGTGTTCTATCTAAAACGTTTGCGATCAAGAGCTGCAGAAATCCTGCTCGGCACATTTTGTTTTGGCTTCCTAGGGAAGCTGTCGGTTTGCATGCGGGTGTTCTAACTAAAACGTTTGTGTTTAAGGGATGCAGAAATCCTGCTCGACACATTTTCCCTTGGCTTCCTGGGGAAGCTGTCGGTTTGCATACGTGTGTTTTAACTAAAATGTTTGTGATGAGTGTTTTATATTTAAAAACCATTAACGTTTTTTCAAAAGAAAACTGTTTGATAAGTCTGTACATTAAGAGAGAAAAACGCAAGTTCGTTCAAACCATATCTTTCATTCAGTCACACTGCAAATTTATATTCATATGATCGAGAATTCGATATACAGTATTAAACCCCAAATAAACTATTTCTGGCGGAGGTGGCGTGCCGTGCCATGCCGTCATTGTCGTTGTTGTACTCCGGGACACCGTTGTTTAAGTCTTCAAGGCAACACAAAATGTTCTTCACTTGTAAATCAAACATCATGTCGTCCGCGATCGACGAGCGGGGCGCGGGTGGACGGCAACTAGCGCCGCTGAGAGGTAGTTGTCGATGGCAGCGTCCCATGCCGCTGAGGGGGGTGTGCGCATGGGCACGAGCACGGGCGCGGCGAGTGCAGCTAAACGCACGGGGACCGGCACCGCGGTGGGTGGAGGGGCGCGCATGGGCAGGGACACGGGCGCGGCGGGTGCGGCCAAACGCACGGGGGCTGATGCCACAGTGGGTGGAGGGGCGCGCATGGGCACGGGCGCTGGTGCTGGCATGTACACGAGCTCGCGCATGTCCGCGGAGATCTTGCTGACGCCCGCGGCTTCCAGCTCTGCGATAGTGCTCGGTGACCAGCCCGTCAATGCTACGGAGATGGTCGCTGGCGCGGGTGCGGGGATGGGAGCTGGGATGGGAGCGAGGGCAACAGCCGCTGCGGCCAGCTCGTTCTGGGCCATGTCCATGAGGCCCCATTCTTCCTTATTTTCTATCTCCTCCGGCTCGAAGTCGACTTCACCAAACTTGAAAACTAGTGGCAGATGATCATTCTGCGTCATGGCGTTGGTGGAGGTCTGCGGGAGGGAGGGGAATGGGAGGCGACCAGTAAGGCCGCCCGTTTTAAACAGTGGCTCAGGCACCATTAATGGAGAGGAGGGCGGGCGGCAATGGAAGTCAAAGGGCTTGCTTCCCGGTGAACCTGCGTAGCGTACAACTCGCACGCTTCCCGGTGAGCCTGCGCATTGGAGGACAACATGCATGCCTCTCGCTCAGCTTGCGCATCGGACTCCGCTCGCACGCCTCCATTCAGTCAAGGTCAAGCAGCTGTCTGCATGGCACCTCCTATAGCCATTAAAACGAAGAAACGTAGCGTCACATGAATGGTTAACAAAACACACACGATATGAATTATACAAACATTGAGATATTAAAGTGGCAGCTATTTTTTCAAAATACCTTTGTCGGCTATTATTCGAGTGCACCTTCTCTCAAAATGGACACGAAAAATACCACAACATGTTGGGTGCTATTCCATGATAGCATGCGAAGTTTCATGAATTTCAGATGAGTTTTGGATTTACTATAATTTAAAGACAAAGTATCTCAACATTTTGCCGACAATCAACGGTGCCCTGGTGTTTGAAATAATTCCCATTTCTTGCATGGGACTTAAGCATGCACCCAAGGGCACATATTTGATTTTTCAACCAATTTATATGCATTAGAGCATTTGCATGTAGTTCAAATTTGAATTATGCACATAAATGCATTGGAAACTCAATTAATGCATAAAAACGTCCAAACGAGCCCCGAAAAATCACAAAAATTGTCACAGCACTCCAGTTGTTCTGTGTTGACACGAGAAATTTTTTGAAAGCAATAAGAGGCAATGGATATCGTTTCGTCCCCAAAGGTGGGACATTCCCTACCGAAACCATCAGGCTTGTTGTGAGAAGCTCTAGTTTGTGAGAGGCATATCCCCAAACCTGCCCCAAATGGGACAAAAAAATTTCCATGCCATGTTGATGCTGCTCCATGATAGCATGCCAAGTTTCATGAATTTTAGACGAGCTTTGGATTTACTAGAATTTAAAAACCAGGTATCTCAATGTTTGCGGCCGAGTGACTGTTGCAGGGTGTTTGAAATTCATTCCCATTTCTTGCATGGGACCTAAGCATGCACCCAAGGGCACATATTTGATTTTTCAACTAATTTATATGCATTAGAGCATGTGCATGTAGTTCTAATTTGAATTATGCACATAACTGCATTGAAAACTCAATTAATGCATAAAAACGTCCAAACGAGCCCCGAAAAATCACAAAAAATGGCACAACACTCCAGTTGTTCTGTGTTGACACGAGAAATTTTTTGAAAGCAATAAGAGGAATTGGATATCGTTTCATCCCCAAAGGTGGGACGTTTCGTACCGAAACCATCGGGCTTGTTGTGAGAAGCTCTGGTTTGTGAGAGGCATATCCCCAAACCTGCCCCAAATGGGACAAAAAAATTTGCCACGACATGTTGATGCCGCTCCATGATAGCATGCCCAGTTTCATGAATTTCAGATGAGCTTTGGATTTACTAGAATTTAAAAACCAGGTATCTCAATATTTGCGGCCGAGTGACTGTGGCAGGGTGTTTGAAATTCATTCCAATTTCTTGCATGGGACCTAAGCATACACCCAAGGGCACAGATTTGATTTTTCAACCAATTTATATGCATTAGAGCATGCACATGTAGTTCTAATTTGAATTATGCAGATAACTGCATTGAAAACTAAATTAATGCATAAAAACATCCAAACGAGCCCCGAAAAATCACAAAAATTGGCACAACACTCTTGTTGTTCTATGTTCACATGAGATTTTTTTTAAAGCAATAAGAGGCAATGGATATTGTTTCGTCCCCAAAGGTGGGACATTCCCTACCGAAACCATTAGGCTTGCTGTGAGAAGCTCTGGTTTGTGAGAAGCATATCCCCAAACCTGCCACAAATGGGATAAAAAAATTCCCACGACATGTTGATGTTGCTCCATGATAGCATGCCAAGTTTCATGAATGTCAGACGAGCTTTGGATTTACTAGAATTTAAAAACCAGGTATCTCAATGTTTGTGACCGAGTGACCGTGGCAGGGTGTTTGAAATTCATTCCAATTTCTTGCATGGGACCTAAGCATGCACCCAGGGGCACAAATTTGATTTTTAAACCAATTTATATGCATTAGAGCATGTGCATCTAGTTCAAACTTGAATTATGCACATAAATGCATTGAAAACTCAATTAATGCATAAACACGTCCAAACAAGCCCCGAAAAATCACCAAAATTGGCACAATACTCCTGTTGTTCTATGTTGACACGAGAAATTTTTTGAAAGTAATAAGAGGCAATGGATATCATTTCATCCTCAAAGGTGGGACGTTCCCTACCGAAACCGTCAGGCTTGTTGTGAGAAGCATATCCCCAACCTGCCCCAAATGGGACAAAAAAATTACCACGACATGTTGATGCCGCTCCATGATAGCACGTCGGGTTTCATGAATTTTAGACGAGCTTTGGATTTACTAGAATTTCAAAACCGGGTATCTCAATGTTTGCTGCCGAGTGGCCGTGGCAGGGTATTTGATATTCATTCCAATTTCTTGCATGGGACCTAAGCATGCACCAAAGGGCACATATTTGATTTTTCAACCAATTTATATGCATTAGAGCATGTGCATGTAGTTCAAATTTGAATTATGCACATAGATTCATTGAAAACTCAATTAATGCATAAAAAATGTCCAAACGAGCCACGAAAAATCACAAAAATTGCCACAACACTTCTGTTGTTCTATGTTGACACGAGAATTTTTTTGAAAGAAATAATAGGCAATGGATATCGTTTCGTCCCCAAAGGTGGGACGTTCCCTACCGAAACCATCAGGCTTGTTGTGAGAAGCTCTGGTTTGTGAGAAGTATATCCCCAAACCTGCCCCAAATGGGACAAAAAATTTACCGCGCATGTTGATGCTGCTCCATGATAGCATGCCAAGTTTCATGAATTTTGGATGACCTTTGGATTTACTAAAATTTAAAAACCAGGTATCTCAATGTTTGCGGCCGAGTGACCGTGGCAGGGTGTTTGACATTCGTTCCCATTTCTTGCATGGGACCTAAGCATGCAACCAAGGACAAAAATTTGATTTTGCAACCCGTTTTTATGGACGGAGCACGTGCATGTAGTTGAATTTTGAATTATGCATATAAATGCCTAGAAAACTCAATTAACGTATAAAAATGTCCAAACGATCCCTGAAAAAAAATCCAAAATTTAACACGACACTCCTGTTGTGCTATTTTAACACCAGGAAAAATTGAAATGAAGAAGAGGTGACGAATATCATTTTGTCCGCAAAGGTGACATGTTTCCCCTAACGGAACCATGAGGCTTTCTTGTGAGAAGCTCTGGTTTGTGAGAAGCTTATACCACAACCTGCCCGAAATGTTGCAATATTTTTTACCCAAGCATGTTGATGCCATTCCATGATAGCATGCCAAGGTTCATGAATTTCAGACGGGTTTTGATTTACTAGAATTACAAAAGCAAGTACCTCAACATTTCCCGGAGAGCCACGGTGTCGTGGTGTTCGAAATTCATCCCCATTTCTTGCATGAGACATAAGCATAAACCATGGACATATATATGATTTTACAAACCATGTTGGTGCACCGGACCATGTGCGTGTGCTTTAATTTTGAATTGCGCACCTGAAATGGCTAGAAAACCAATTTAATGTAAAAAAATTCCAAATGAACCCTGAATAATTCCAATTTTTTATGACACACATATAGTTGCATGTTCATTGTATATAAAAGGTCTAGCAATTCAAACACCGTCCATTGCTGTTGTGACCACATTATGTAATACAAATCATGACGAAAAATCAAGTAGACCCCACAGAGTTTATTATCACCAAACGTGTCAGATGCAGCACAAAATATCTTGGAGCACCGTTGGATTATAGTATGCATACGGCTTACCCGAGAAGGTGCGACGGCTACAGTCCACAGCCCGCTCTGAATAAGGGACCTATCTGATGACACTTTGTGTGCCAGTTTTCTCGCTAAAGCGATTCCAAATTTTCGGCTTCCGCGGAAATAGCTACCTCCCCGTCTCCCTCCCCCTTACCAAAAGCCACATTTCCCCTGTTTCCGCCTTCCTTTCCAAGTGGAAACCTTCACTCCTTGCTTGTGGCACCGCCTCCTCGCCAGTGACCCTCCTTCACGCTGCTCGGCCTCGCCCATCCAGCCAGGTAATCCACACCCGACCCCCATCCTCCTCCTCCTTCCCCATCCCACATGCCCCGACCGCCGGCGCGAGCGCGACACCTTCCACCCAAATCACCGACCCCTCCACAAAATAAGCGCCACCCTAAACCATGGTGCATGCAGTATAGCCAGGATCTCAAGGAGCATTTGGCAGCCGAGAAGCAAATCATGGTCGCACGCGCGGATGAGTTCGCTGTGGCTGCCATTCGTGCCGACCCCCAGATCTTGGAGGAGCACCAAGCCATCGAGGCCACCGTCGACGCCTCGCGCGTCGATGCCGCGACGCGGTTGGCTGCTTTAAATGATAGTTTGTGACATTTTCTCGAGGCCACCGTCGGCGCCTCTGACGAAGACTACGAGGTGTTTTCTCAGCGTGCATGTGCTTACCTCATCTCGAGAGCCAGCAGGTTGGTGCCTGGAGCGTCTCAGGCAGCTCACCACTACAACGAGGGCACCCACGAAGTGGAGGCCTCGCCCTCTTCCATGTCCCAGGAGCCAATCATCATCGATATCTCCAACAATGAGGAGTAGCTTGTCTTATTAGCTCACCATAAGGACCCATGTTCAGTTTGCTAGCTACTTCCTTTCCTCAACAAATTCTAGTGAATTATGCTATCTACTTTTTACCATGCAATCTTCTGCTCTAGAGTATATGTTCTATATGTCGTGCAATGTGGTGTTCAGTTAACTGTTTGGTTCAATTCTGCAAATGTGATGTTCAATTCTTCAGTGTGCAATTTTTCAAGTTCTCAAGCATGCTTGGTTTGGTCAACTGTCTGATCTTCTATTAGGAGTATGTTATATTGTGAAATGTGGTGCTCAGTTAACGTTTGGTTCATTTGTTGTGTTGTTTAGTTATCTGTTTGGTTCAATTCTGCAATGCGATGTTCAATTGTTGTGGGTGCATTCTGTTATTGTATACCATGTGAGAAATAAATTGAATTTGGATGTACTAAGTACATGAGAAACAAATTCAATTGCTATATTTCCACGTTGTTAAGCATGCTTGGTTTGGTTAACTATCTGGTCTTCTATTAGGAGTATGTTATATTGTGCAATGTGGTGCTTAGTTAACATTTGGTTCATTTATTGTGGTGTTTAGTTAACTGTTTGGTTCAATTCTGCAATGCGATGTTCAATTGTTGTGGCTGCATTCTGTTATTGTATACCATGTGAGAAATAAATCGAATGTGGCTGTACTAAATACATGAGAAACAAATACATTTGCTATATTTCCAAGTTGTTAAGTATGCTTGGTTTGGTTAATTGTCTAATCTTCTATTAGGAGTATGTTATATTGTGCAATGTGGTGCTCAGTTAACATTTAGTTCATTTGTTGTGGTGTTTACTTAACTGCATGGTTCAATTCTGCAATGCCATGTTCAATTGTTGTGGCTGCATTCTGTTGTTGTATACCATGTGAGAAATAAATCGAATTTGGCTATACTAAATACATGAGAAACAAATACAATTTCTATATTTCCAAGTTGTTAAGCATGCTTGGTTTGGTTAACTATCTGATCTTCTATTAGGAGTATGTTATATTGTGCAATGTGGTGCTCAGTTAACGTTTGGTTCATTTGTTGTGGTGTTTAGTTAACTTCATGTGCATGGTCCGTTGTCTAGTAGCACATTATTGTGCAACTGCAGCAACCATTCTAATATTTAGGTTTTTAACAATTTGGTCTTGCACATGTAGGTCCTGCTGTCAGAAGTGTTGACCCACTATTCGACCCTTTTTGCATATGGGGAAATGAGTTGTCCATGAATATCAATCAAGTCAAGAAACTGAGAAATATTGTTAGGATAAAGAAATTAGCGACAAAAAACAACAAGATCTTTGTATGCACAATGAACAAGACATCAGTTCACTACAGGATGGTACTAACTATTATACCTTGCCTTTTTTTATGCCTTTGCCCCATTTCCAATATAGAGAATATATTTATGCACATCCTTGTTTTCAGGCCTTTCCAAAGCAGTTCAATGATGATTACCTCTCAAACCACCTCTATGGTCAGGAGGTGAGGAAGGTTTTCATACAACACCAACGGTTCAATATTCAAGTGTTTCTGAAGAGGACAAAGGACGGACGGTCAATCATCCACAGGCACTAGCCTAAAGTTGCAAAGACCTTCAACATGAATGAAGGATCAATATTCGCCTTCCGCTTCAGCAGTTTTCCAGATGAGATGCATCTGTCTATATACCGCCTATGATGCTAATTTTGAAAGGTTCTACATGTTGCTTGTGAAACTTGGTGCTGGTGTAGTTGTGTAATGGGTAGCTGAGTGCTGAAGCTATATTATTTTGTACTCTGATGTATTTCAATTATGAAATTTTGCTTCCTTCATATGGAAATGAAATATATTATGTGCTGAATATGAATGTCAATTAGATTAATAAATGGATTATTAACAATAGGGAAATTAGCCTGCTAAGGGCAAATTAGGATGCTAATTGGGTTTTGCTATTGCAAACGGTTATTAAAAAAATACCGTGGGCGATGACCTCAGGCAACGCACACAGTTTCTAGGAATAAACAGTGTTGGATCAATGAACAATCACACACAACTTTCTCTTGAAAACTGTTTGCGTTAGGCCACCTTGCGCAAACGTTTACCACATAAAAACTGTGTGTGATGGACAACCTTTGCCACACAGTTTCTTCTATGGACCGTGTGCGATGCATCCAATAACGCAAACGATAATTTTTTTAATATTATGTGCAATGGCAACGCTATTGCAAACGATTTAATGGGAGAAGTTGTGTGTGATGTACCTAAGATCAATGGGGAACAAGGGACGAAGGACACGATGTTTACCCAGGTTCGGGCCCTCTCTAAGAGGTAAAACCCTACGTCTTGCTTGATTATATTGAAGTGTAAAGGATGATTACAGAGTCGATCTACCACGAGATCAGATGAACTAAACCCTAGGCGAGTAGGATGATGATTGTTATTCTAGCCTATATGGACTAAACCACCTGGTTTACATAGACACCAGGGGTACTAGGGTTACACATGGTCGGTTACGACAAGGGAATAAACATGCCGAATCTTCTATCTTGACATGGAGTACACACCAAGACTTCGAGGGTTTCCTATTCAGAGACGGAGTCACCTTGTAGCTCGGCCTTGTGGTAGTTGTATAGCGGCCCCACCTGTCCGGCCCACCAGAGGTAGGACGACATCACGAGGACCCCCTTGTACAGGACTCCCTCGGCAAGGACTGAGATGGATGTTATGGTCTCAGAATTTGGGCAGAAGAAATCTTTCCAAGCCCTCTCCCCCTCTCAGGAGAAAATTGTGGAGAGAACCAGATTATCATTGGAAACATGTTCAAAAGTAGGCTCATCCCCAGTCTTATATGTAGTGGTATATCCTCTACTTCCTGACGTGGGTCTTCCTCCACGTCCATGGCAGGAGTATCATGAGAAATTTCTGCAGAATGTACACTGGATTCAGTTATGCGTGTGTCCAGGGAATAAAGGACCACATTAATAGGCATGGCCGTGGGACAAACCATGTTAGTATTTGCCTTCTCCAGAACAGAGCATTCAAACTGTATATCCTCTGGAAACTTCATTGGTTTTCCCCCCTTTTGGGTAAGAGATAATTTAGGTGCAGTATGCTTGGGCAGATCCTAGAAATCCGCATGAGGCTCTATCAAAATCATACCAACATGAAAGTTCTGGAACAACTGAGCTTGAGGAAATTTGGTTTTGAGCAGCAGTAAAACCAGAGATTGATTAGGGTCACCAGGATGAACTAGTAACTGATGATCCACCCGCATATCAATGTGATTTTTAAACCTAGAAGGATAATGTATCAGATTGATATCGATATCAGGAGCTTGTTGGTTACCCAATCCTTGGACAGATCCACTAGTAGTCCCTTCGGAATGTAGGCTGAAGGTAACCGTCAGGTCACTGTTATCTTCAGCTATGGGTAAATTAAGATCCAGAGGCTCCAGTGGCATGTGAATAGTAGGGTGGGGTTTAACAAATCATTAAGTTCCTCAAATTCCTGTTGGTTTAGTTGTTGAACCTCATAATGCAAATCATTAAGCTCAATGAAGTCGCCTTGATCAATGTGACCTTGCCCCATATTTAAACCAAGATTCTGACCAAAGATATCACTACAAAAAAATACATTTCTGTGATGATACGTGTTTGTCACAGTAGGTCACGTTTTCTGTCATGCAAGTACATCCATGACGATTTTATGATAGAATAAGGCTAGTCATACCTGTGATGTCGTAGAAGTGGTCCATGACATTATCAAAATTATCATCACGGAAGTGTCCACTTCCATGACGATAAATCACGCGTCACGTAAGTGCTTTCGACAAGGGTGACCGACACGTGGCATCCACTGTAATTGGTCACCGTTAAGCTATCGTGTTCCGGTTTGGATCCGATAACCCGTTAACAGCCCAGACCAATGGGGATTTTCCACATGTAAAATTCTCAATGGCCAGAGCAACCACGTGTCGGCTCACGGTTGGGACAGATGTCGTCCACTCAATGGACCGAAGGCGCCTATGATTCATCGACACGTGGCAAGGCCCAACAAAGGCCCATTCCAGTGAAAAGGCCGGCCCATTTGAGTTGGTCAAAAGTTAGCGGGCCGGCCCACGGATAGCTTGTTAACGGCATGTTCGCATATAGCCCATTTACAGCCCGCTAACTCATGGCCTATCGGAATTTGGCCCAGTACCGTCCTCTGGGCCATCCAATATGATACCAGCCCGTTGTAACTTCCGGCCCATGTATGGCCCATGACATCTTTCGGCCCATAGGAGGCCCTTTGTAACTCTGGGCCCATTAAAGACCCGAGATGAAACTGGCCCATAATGAACAGTGTATCTCTTTATACCCATTAACGGCCCATTATTCCATCGGCCATTTCCAGCCCGTGTTAACTTTCGGTCTTCTAAGGGCCCATTTATTCTTGAGATCATTTCTAGAATTTGGTTAGTTACAGTCCGTTACTGGCCTGTTCCATTTGTGGGCCAAATTCAGCCCATGGTTACATTTGACCCGTTTGTGGCCCATTAACCTGTTGGGCTATTCTTGTAGCGTTATCAAATACAGCCTATTAACGGCCCGTTATGGTCCACGAATAGTACGACCCATGTTTGGTGAAATGATTATACGCCCCGTAGAAGGCACATGGATCCTACAGCCCGTAGAAGGCCAATGGATCCTACGGCCCGTAGAAGGCCCATGGATCATACGACATGTAGAAGGCCCATGTATCCTATGGCCCGGAGAAGGCCCATGGATCCCGCCCGTAGAAGGCCCATGGATCCTACGGCCCGCAGGAGGCCCATGGTTAAAATAGTCCGTGTGTTGCCATGGTTATTGTGGCCTAGTTATCAAAAATAGGTTATTGTGGCCACTAGAAAAACGCGGCAAAATAACTGCAGTGACTACAAGAAAACAACTAAACAAGACAATAAGGAAATAAATAAGTAGGCAACTAACACTAGGCTATTACGGCTATTACACATATTACATCCTCTGGGCATCAAAGTTCACCACTAGTGCAAATATAGGGAACAAAGCAGCATATTACATACACTGGCCGTCTAAATTGGCCAGTAGTGCAAATAAACGCGGCAACAAAACAAGTCCATAACTGAAACAACTTCAGAAGAGCTCAAGAAATGTTATCCTGGGTATCCACTATGCTGGCAATAAGCTTAGCAAGCTTATTAGCTTTGCCCTGTTTGGCGCTAAAATCCTCCAATGCTTGCTGTTGCACCAGAAAGTATGCATCTGAATGCTCCAGGGACTTCTGCAGTCCTTCCGCTTCTTGTCGCAGCACAGCTGATCGATGTCTTTCAGCTTGTAGTTGAGACTCAAGAAACCCAACTGATTCAGATAGTGAGTTTGAATAGCTTGTGCCAGCGGTAGTGGCCAGTAACTTGAACACTAAACCAAGACAGGACTTTGGGGTTGTCTCACTGTCTTCAAGATAGTTTTCCTTAGCTGTTTTTTCAGCTTTGTTGGAGACCAACAAGGATGTCTCACTATCATGAACCTTTTTTGCATTACTTCCTTTACCATTGCTTAATAAGGCACTCTTCCCCAATATTCTTTCAACATTCTAAAAGAAGAAACAAGTAGACACATACCAGGTTTAGCATGTACTAGTATGTGAAACTCATTTCGGTGAACCAGTTCATTAGTAAGATGGAAAAGATTAAACTACCAAGTCTTCTATTGCCAAGTAGTAATTTATAAAAGCATCAAACAACACTACTAGGGAAAAGCCTAGTAGTAGCGCGGGTTTAATGCCTACTAGTAGCGCGGGAAAACCGCGCTACTAGTAAGGCGCTACAGCTATTCCTTAGCAGTAGCGCGTGCGGCACACGCTACTGCTAAGACATATAGCCGCAGTGTGTGCTTACTCCAGAACTACTGCTAATCTAGCTAGTAGAAGCGTGTTTCCTGTCCATCGCTACTAGTATTCCATTTTTCATTTTTTTAGTGTATTTATACACCGTTATACAAATTTTGGTACAACCAATTATGAGGTTGTTATATCATTATGTTCATAATAGTGTTGGAAATGAAGGTGGATTAGGTCCAAGTGGAGGCAACATGTGGTGCATGTCGAAAGTATACTACTAATCCAAACTTGATCTAGTTTCGACTAGTAGTACTTTCGATGTGCACCACATGTTGCCTCCACTTGAATCTAATCCGCCAACACAAGCTATGTAATTATCATCATAGTCATTACCACCAACACTAGCTATTTAATCATCATAGTCATAGTGTAGCACATCATCATCTTCAAACTCATTGTAGCTAGCTAATCACCACCAACACTAGCTACGGTGGCTATCTAATCACCACCAACACTAGCTAATAATAATCATCATAGTCATTAACACCAACACTAGCTATTTAATCATCATAGTCATAGTGTAGCACATCATCATCTTCAAACTCATTCTAACTAGCTAATCACTCCTACTTCTCTCTGTCAGGTAAAATAACATAAAACATGTGTAGCACTCCTGCTTCATCATATTGGAGCAGGCAGATGAACCTGTCTCCTAATTGTAGGCTGCGCTTCTGATTGTTGCCCTCTAGTACTTCTCTGCGATCCTTCACAATTTTGCTCCAGTATTTGACTATTAAGACTTCCTCGCTTTGAGAAATCCTGAATGCACTAAAGTCCAATGTAGGATGTCTTGGCTGTAAACTAACCATACTCATGCGACCTTTAGTCTCGATCCAATGAGGCACAACATTCATCGGTAGTCCCTGTTGAAGAACATCATAGTAACATACTTAGCAATGAAGTTTAGCTTAAAAAATAATGTATGCAAAAGATGCACTGAGGACAAATAGTAGAAATCTTACCATCTTTCCTAAATAGATGTGACCGTAGTTCAATATGAACACTATTGGTCGCACGTTTTGAGTACTAAGATTTTTAAGTCCAGGAAAATAATTTGTCTTGACAACATCAATATCCTGAAGCCAGGAAACATAATGACCTATCTCCTCGCAGTTTAGTTCAGCCCCGGGACAGTGGACGGTCATGTCTACCAAGCACCGGACATGTTTGCTTGAATGGAAATAAGCTATCAATATAAATTAGTTGTCAACTATTGTTGAATAAATGATATCCAAGACATAAATATGGTTGAGAAACTCACATAGTGGTAGAACTGGAGGCGTCTGCACATTGACCCAGATGTCTCTATTACCTTCAATAACATCTTCCGGATGAATATCAAAGGTGATGACCATATCAGGCTCAAATACATAAGCCTTGCATAGTGCTTGCCAACTTTTGCATTCAAAACAGGTGTAGGTGTGTGCATTGTATAATTTTGCATCGAAAGTATAACCATGCTCGGTCTTCAAGTAAACTCTCTTTACCTCCATAATCTTCATAGGACCGAAACCTATCTTATCCAAGACAAAAACTCTTGCATGGCAGGGGATACACTAGTAGAATAGTAAAAAAATTAAATTATAAATTGAAGCAAATGAAGCATAAATCATGCTTAATTACAAAAAAAGACTTGTCATTGTGACTTACTGTATCCACTTCGAAGTTGTCGTCCAGCTTGATGCTGAAGCGCCTATCATCAAGTTGGAAGATTCTTTCTCACAGGCCGCGCTTGTCTTCGCAGTATTCGTAAATACCGAAATCCTTTTTGTCGTCAGACATTTCCTATGTTCATGGTAAAAACATTAATTGAAAATCGATCGAAGGCAAGTAGCAGGAAACTCAACACACAAATCCGGGGCACTCGATATTTCCTACATATTCTAGCACAAGTCATGCTTAAATTCACGAAAAAATCCGGCACGACGTTTGCTAAAATAGGACATATCGAGTGCCTGAAATTTGCCGGAACGGAAATGAATCAACACTCTGGCAAAACATAGGCCACTCGGATTTTCCTAGCGATGCAAAGATGTTCATACACATGCAATGATGCATGCTTAAACTTGCAATTCCATCCAGATCAATTATCATAAGCATTCGCACATGAGCTCACCGACTAAATACCGTAGTTCTACTCTATTCAACACACCGAGAAGTGGATAAAGAGGAGGTGGACTTTTAGCTCACCGACTCGGGTGTAGAGGAAGTAGAGGTAGCTCGGATGACGATCACTCTAATGAGACACGACCGTACAAAGCCTGCATATTCCACCGAGTAAAATTTTAATTAGATGATCAAATCTCATATAGCATTCTTTGATGACAAAGTGATAATGACATAAATTCAACTAGTTCTATTAATTCAACTAGTTCAACTAAGCACTTACTAAAAATAAAGTAGTTCTATTAATTTTCTTACTAAAAATAAACTACTTCTATAGTAAAATTATAATTAGATCATCAAATCTCATATACCTAAATTTTCTTACTAAAAATAAATAGTTCTATTAATTCAACTAGTACAACTAAGCACTTACTATAAATAAAAATAATTATTTTTTTAACTAAAAACTATAAAAGAACTACATTATACAAGAACAGTACAAATTTTTTAGGGTTTAGGAGAGATGGAGGGAGGAGGGGTTGGGAGGAGGGAGGAGGAGGAGGAGGAGGGAGGAGGAGGGAGTAGAGAGGAGGAGGAGGAGGAGGAGGAGGAGGAGGAGGGGCGGACGGAGGAGTGGAGGGGGAGGATGAGGAGGAAGGAGGGCGACGGGAGGGGAGGGAGGGGAGTTGGGGCGGCCGGAGGAGGAGGGAGGAGCGATTAGGGGGTGGCCAGAGGATCCGAAAGGAGGGAGGAGGGGGCGGCCGGAGCTGGAGGGAGGGGCGCGGTAGGGAGGAGGGGCGGACGGAGGTGGAGGGATTACCTCAGTGGAGGAGGAGCAAGAGCGTCGGCGGCAGCGGGCGACGACGGTAGTCGGGGAAGGCGGCGGCGGCGGACGACGGGGGGTGCGGGGGAGTAAGAGAGTGGAGAGGGAGAGTGGGGGCGGGCGGTGGGGGGAGGTAAAATTGAACTTAGGAGTAGCGCTTGACAGGATAAAGCGCCACTGCTAATCTCTATAGCAGTAGCGCGTTTAGCAGTAGAAGCGCTACTGCTATGCCTGTACCAGTAGCGCCTTCTGAAAAACGTGTTACTGCTAAGACTAGGCATGTAAAAAAATTGAAAAATACACTATTCATCAATGATCTTTTTGTGTACAATCTAAATTATCAATACGAATCTTCCCCAGTTTTTAAGAACCGGTGAAGATTCCTATTGCGGCCACAGATCCTACACATAGAGTTCGATGGAGACCAAGTGCTTGTGATGGTTTGAGAAGTACGTATTTAAGGTGGTAAAAACCCTGTTCTTTAGCAGTATGGGACTAAACTTAGGCGCGAGAGGGGATGGGACTTTAGCAGTAGCGGGTTCTGGAATAACGCGGTACTGCTAGGCAAGTTAGCAGTAGCACATGTATGTGAAGGGCGCTACTGCAATACATAGTTTGGAGGCAAATCCCAGGCAATTGTAGTAGTAGTGCTCTTTTACCTTAGCGCGCTACTACTAACTAGGTGTTAGTAGCGTGCACTTTCGAACAGCGCTACTGCTAATTAGCAATAGCGTTTGTTTTTAAACCGCGCTGCTGGTAAGATTCTGTGTATAAGGTTTTCCCTAGTAGTGCAAGCATATATCTATGTCCTATGGTCACTGCATTGTCTTTCCAAATCAAAATACAGACACAGTTCAAATCATCTCAGTTCAAGAGAAAGCAACACTGAAAGAATACAAAGCGTGGGAAACTACATGGCACAACAATATTTCTGATGGGTACCATGGGTCTACATGTACAACAACACTATTGGCTCTGTTGTGATGCTAGTAATGTGCATGATATGAGAAGTCAACTGTATACACAATTGAAATTGAAATCAACAGAGCTATTTACAAGAGCAAACCTTTTAAAGAAACATGCGTAAACATACCTATTGTGCCATTGGAGTTTCGATTGGATCCTTAAATTTAAAATTAAGTTTGTATGAGTAAATACAATGATACAAGAGCAAAGCAGTATGCATGATAGCAATGGAATCTTAAATGAGAACAGTTGTTCTTCAGGTTTAAGCACTTGTTCTACATGAAAAGAGTACGGTAAGACCCAAGCATATAGTACTTAAAAAATGAGCTCATAGACCTTACCACATTCTTGGATCGGGACCAGTACAGAACAAGGCATTCCCAGTCAGCGTCCAGTAAATGTGTCTTAGGAGAACGTAAGGGAATTTGACTAGTTTCTTTGCCAGTGAAGTATGTTTTCTTCAGGTAATTCCAATACTACCACCAAGCATTCTTGAAGATAGCAGAGGTATTAGCACAGGTTACCTCATCCCGAGTTTCCAAATGGGTCCTTCTCTATAGAGAAAAATGGGAAATTTGCTATATTATAACCATCATGGAGGTAGAATGTATGGGACAAAGCAAAGTAATTGCCATGAATAACATTACTTACACATAACTCCTGGAAAAACACCTACAACTGGCATTTTCCTTCATCTTCAGTATAATATTTCCATGATGGGAAGATACGCACATAGGATTTAACAACATCAAATGCGATAGATGCTAAACTACGGATGGCTGGTTGTGCTTCCTCCATGGGAATAGGTGTACTAACTGGTGGAGTTGGGGTTCGCCATGGTAGTACTGGTGCTTTGGGCATTGGAGCTGCCTTACTAACTGCTCTTCTTTGGGAGCTCTGTGGTGGAGATGGTGTTGTGTCAACAGAAACTGTGTTACTATCTGCTGGGGTTGGGGTTAGATTGGGTGAAGCTAGTTCTCTTTCCATCGCAGTAGGGGTACAATCTGCGAGAGTCTGGGTTATGTGTGGTAGGGCTGGTTCTCGTGCATGTACAACCGGGGTGCTATCTCCACCAAGAGGTAGCACTGTTTTATTTGAAGACCGTGTTTTTACTCCGCTAGATACTGCCATGAATGTGTAGACATTGTATGAGAGACATATGCAATAGATAGTGTGTAAAAAAGAGGGCACAAAATAGTTGACATGTATATTGTTTAACTAAAACGGACAACATGACATAATTTCACATATATGATGTCTATCTAAACTGGATAGCATAACATAACATAATTCAAAGATATGATGACTAACTAAAGAGGATCGCATGACATAATTCACATACATGTTATCTAAGTAATCAGGATTGCATGATTTAATTCACATATGTGATTTATGTGCTAAGCAGACGGCATTCACATATATGATGTCTAAACAAAGAACATGGTGTTGAATATTGTGTATATGATGTCTAAACTATGCAATGCAAGACACCATATGCATGATATGAGTAGTATAACCATGCCAAGTTAGAACATACACCTTGATGGGGGAATAGGACTGGTCATGTGTCTCTGAATCCATCTCTGAGGAGCTATCGGGACCCAGCAAGAGATCTGCTTCGACAGGTAGCACTGTCTGTTCTGAACGCCTTGTTTTCACTCTAGATTTTTCCATCACCCACTCAAATGGCTGATTCACAGGAAGAGTAGTTTAATGTACAAACATTATCGACAAATGGGAATGTAATGAAGAAAAGGATGGGCAAGATATCATTCAAATATATGATGCCTGGTTAAACAGGATGGCATTGCACATTTCACATATATTATGGCTGGCTAAAAGACATGAGACTGCATAATTCCCATATATGATATAGAAACTAAACATGTGGCATTACAGAACATGGCTAAACTAAGTAGATGACATATATGATGTCGAAAGTAGGCACTACAAGGCAAAATATGCATGATATGACTAACATCATCATGCCAAGTTAGAGCAAACACATTGGGGGTAAATAGGTGTTGTCAGCTGCGTCTGAATCCGCCTCAGAACAGATATCTTCTTGTGGATTACAATCTGGAGAGGGGGGAGGGTTTGCCATTGAACCCACCATGGAGCGATGTCTGCATGACATTGTATTGTCGCGCAAAACTCTTCTCTTTTTCTCTACATGTTCAGCATGACTGTGTACAATATCTGACATGCATATGAAAAAAATATAGTGAGATTATGTAAGGAGAGCATGCAGAAATCTTGAGTGATGGTAACAACCAGTGGATGGATCCAAAAATAATGATAGCAGGCTGATGATTGCTTTAATTTAATAAAAAGACAGATGATGATTGCTTACTATTTGTTTCCCACCCAAGATGAACAACATAGCCATACTCTAGGTGAACCAGATAATAGACAAAGATACTATTCATTGCTGCCTCGATATGTGCCCCACAACTAATTTATAACTCAAGTTTGAACATTAATTTGGACCTGACTTGGAGTCTAAGATGTGAACAGGATGATAAAGTAGCATGTAATATTAAGCAATGCATAACATAAGCAGAAACAAAAGAGCGCGACCTCTCTTGTGAACCCGTGTACTCCTCAGGTTCATCTGCTGAGTCGATGATGGTGATGCTGTTGCGGTGGGTGCCATCGGTAGGGAAGGGGATCTGAGGCGGCGAAAGACAGCCAAGAGTCGTGATGTCTGGTTTGGTGGATGCTTCTGTCAATGGAGCAGCTCAGGTGAGGTGGACGACGTCGTGGCAGGAGCAGGAAAAACCACACAAACTTTTCGTCGACACCTACGTGTAACTGAAGTAATTCAGTAAGGGCTCCTTTGGCTTGCATGATTCTAAAAACGCTGGGATAGGAAAAACACTGGAATAGGATAGGAATGCACATGGGAAACAAAGTATTTGTAAACACAAGATATTTGTCAACTTGGGTGTTTGGTTCACAGGAATTGGAAGAGCAGAGGAATGCAAAGAAATATGGCCAAATTGAAGTGAAACCATATAAAAGCGTGTACAATTAGAATGTTATTCTGCCACTAATGCACTTGGTCTTGTTTTCATGCATAGGATTTTGAAAAGTAGGTCCAGGTGGATGTTTTGCTCCATTCCTTTTAACAAAATGCATGAATAATTGAATAGTAGAGTGCCATAGGAGAATTTCCTTTTGCTATGTTTTTCCTTTGAACCAAAATAGCCCTAATGGATCGACATGAATGTAGAGTAATAAGTGATGCAACAAGTGTACAACCTCTTTGCCGTAGCCGTGTCGACCTCAGCATCATTGGTTGGTCGCTGAAGAAGTTGAGGCAGAGGTGGCTGTCGGAGGTGTGGAGAAAGATCTGAGGAATCTGTAGACGGCGTCCAGGGCACTGCTCTGTTGTGATGGACGGTTCTGTCGTTGGAGCAGCTCCGGCGAGCCGTAAGACGTCGTGGCTGAAGCAGTACAAGACATACATCGTTAATCTCAAGTGGGACTCTAATAGCATCTCCAATAGATGATCTAAAATACATTACCAAAAAGTGATAGATGTAAAATTTACATCACCAAAAACACCTGACTACAATAGATGAGGTAAAAACTGTTGACTCTGAACTTAACTTCGACACTGAAATTTACTGTGGAATCTAAATGTTACTGTCGAAACTGAAAGCAATGGTAGTAAAGAGGCACTTCACATGTAGTTTAGGGAGGGCCTGTAGTTCATATTCTACCTGCAGCCCCCTAAGACGCCGGCCACCACCGGCCCAACCGCCGGCCCCTGCCGCTAGCGGCCGGGAGCGTCACCTCGCCGCCCCGAAACCACTCCTCACCGCCGGTTCACCGCCGCCTGCCAGCCCTCTAGCCCCCGTGCGTCGAGCTTTTTCTCCGGCGATACTGAAAGCACAAGTGCTCCCTGGGTGGTTTTGGTAATTAATGTCAACATATCTCTTGTTGGACTAACACTTTTATCTAGTATGTTTCAGACAAGTTCAACAATGGAGTGGCATGGACTAGAGGATGGGAACCCCTTCGAGATGCTAAGGACAAAGGATTGGCTTAAGATTCAAGATCAAGACTCTACATTTTCTATTTTAGTGATTCAAGATCACATTGAGTCTATAGGAAAAGCCAGTACTATCAAGAGGGGATGAGGTGTTGCTTAATGGCTTTCTTGCTCAAAGTGCTTAGTGATATGCTCCAAAGCCCTCAACTACTTTCCCACATCCACATATGTCCTAATCCCAAAGTCTAACTCGGCCCCATCGATTCTTTCTATCCGGCGCCACCGAGTTCAGATGTCTTAGCCACTTCCACAAACCCTAGGCAAATCGGTCTCACCGATAGGGATCTCGGTCTCACCGAGATGGGATTGTAATCTCTCTATGTATGTTCGTTACCAAAATCGGTCTCACCGAGTTTATTAATCGGTACTACCGAGATTACAATGCAAACTCTCTGGTTAGCTTATTACCAAAATCGGTCCAACCGAGTTTGTGTGATCGGTCTCACCGAGTTTGCCTGACCAACTCTCTGGTTAGCTTATTACCAAAATCGGTCCAACCGAGTTTGTGTAATCGGTCTCACCGAGATTATGTTATGCCCTAACCCTAACCATATCGGTCCTACCGAGTTGCATGTCGGTCCCACCGAAAATCCTTACGGCCACTAGATTTGCTAAATTGGTCCGACCGAGTTTCTCAATTCGGTCCCACCGGGATTGGTAAATTGTGTGTAACGGTTAGTTTTTGTGTGGAGGCTATATATACCCCTCCACCCACTCTTCATTCGTGGAGAGAGCCATCAAAACGAACCTACACTTCCAATACACATTTTCTGAGAGAGAACCACCTACCCTTGTGTTGAGGCCAAGATATACCATTCCTACCATATGAATCTTGATCTCTAGCCTTCCCCAAGTTGCTTTCCACTCAAATCTTCTTTCCACCAAATCCAAATCCTGTGAGAGAGAGTTGAGTGTTGGGGAGACTATCATTTGAAGCACAAGAGCAAGGAGTTCATCATCAACACACCATTTGTTACTTCTTGGAGAGTGGTGTCTCCTAGATTGGCTAGGTGTCACTTGGGAGCCTCCGACAAGATTGTGGAGTTGAACCAAGGAGTTTGTAAGGGCAAGGAGATCGCCTACTTGTGAAGATCTACCGCTAGTGAGGCAAGTCCTTCGTGGGCGATGGCCATGGTGGGATAGACAAGGTTGCTTCTTCGTGGACCCTTCATGGGTGGATCCTCCATGGACTCACAAGAACTGCTACCCTTCGTGGGTTGAAGTCTCCACCAACGTGGATGTACGATAGCACCACCTATCGGAACCACGAAAAAAACATCCGTGTCTCCAATTGCGTTTGAATCCTCCAATCCCATCCCTTTACATTCTTGCAAGTTGCATGCTTTACTTTCCGCTGCTCATATACTCTTTGCATGCTTGCTTGAATTATGTATTGTGATCGATAAACTTGTGCCAAAACTCCACTTGAACTTAAAAAGTTAAAAACTGCAACTTTCTGTACTTAGTGTCTAATCACCCCCCCTATAGACACCTCTTCTCGATCCTTTCAATTGGTATCAAATCTTTGGTCTCCATTGCCTTGGTTTAAACACCTTTGGAGGAAGATGGCTGTGTCTACTTTAGGGAGTCTTAGACATAGAGTGCCTATTCTTGATGGAGAATATTTTCATGTGTGGAAAAATGAGATGCTTGTGATTTTCAGTCAATATCATTTGAACAAGTACATTGCTAGTCCTTGTGCACCTCATATTGATCCCTTGCATCCCACACCCGAAGAGGATCTTGACATGATACGCAGCCTTAGAACCATCAACCTTATCACAAGAGGATTGCCCAAAAACTTGATTGCTAGTTTGCCTACTCTTGATTGTGCCTATACTATATGGAAATTTCTTGAGGAACGATTTCCAGATTATTCCTTGAAAAATTTAGATGAAATTCTCCATAATTCTATTTCCTTGAGTAAGATGAATTCTAGTGATCCTAGCTTTGGTGATTGTCTATTATAGCTTACAAATCTCATGCGTGCCATAGGAGATGTTGGAATCATTAGCGATATCATATCCAAAGCTATTAGAATTCGTAAAGATGACCATTGTGATGATCATTTGTCTAATGAATTACCCTCTCTAGGATTTGATCCACCACTTGACGATGTTGAACATGGACACTATGATGAGGATGATGATAGTGAATATGATCTCGATGATGCAATGAGACACCTTGGTCTTATGGAAAATCTTTGCGGCTACATGGCTGGAGGAAAGGAATGGGTCCTTGATAGTGGATGTACCGATCACATGACCGGACATAAAGACATGTTCCGTGAGCTTGACGAAAACGACGGCCCTCAAAAATATGTCACTTTTGGTGATAATTCAAAGGGTAAGGTGGTTGGCCTTGGTAAGGTGGCCATCTCACATGATAGCTCCATACAAAATGTCATGATCGTTGAATCTCTTGGCTACAACTTACTTTTCAGTATCTAGACTTGCTGATTTCGGTTTCAATGTCCTATTTACTGAAGTAGATTGCCAAGTGTTTCGTAGAGATAATCATAAAAAGGTATTTACCGGTGTACGTAGAGGTGATATATACATTGTTTATTTCACTAAAAAGGCTCAACCTAGAACTTGCTTTATTGCTAAATCTTCTAAACGCTGGTTGTGGCATAGAAGACCAGGTCATGTTGGTATGTGAAACCTTGACAAGCTTATTAAAGGAAATCATATCCTTGGCATTAATGATGTCATATTTAATAAGGATAGACTTTGCAGAGCTTGTCAAGCAGGTAAACAGGTTGGAGGGAGGCATCCCGTGAAGAACATCATGACCACAAGGAGGCCACTCGAGCTACTTCACATGGACCTCTTTGGTCCCAACGCCTACAAAAGTCTCGGTGGAAATTCTTTTGGTCTAGTTATAGTTGATGATTTTTCAAGATTTACGTGGGTGTTCTTTCTCGATGATAAATCACAGGTTCAAAAAATCTTCAAAAACTTTGCTAGGAAGGCCCAAAATCAATTTGAAGTGAAGATCAAGAAGGTTCGCAGCGACAACGGAACGGAGTTCAAGAATGCAAACGTTGACACCTTTCTTGACGAAGAAGGGATTTCACATGAGTTCTCGGCTACGTACACACCTCATCAAAATGGAGTTGTTGAGAGGAAGAATCAGACACTCATTGAAATTGCGAGAACGATGCTTGATGAGTACAAGACACCGAAGCACTTTTGGGCGGAAGCGGTTGAGACAGCTTGTCATGCAACAAATCGCTTGTATCTTCACAAGCTACTCGGTAAGACGGCATATGAGCTTCTCACCGGTAACAAACCCCAAGTTGGATACTTTCGAGTATTCGGCTCAAAGTGCTACATTCTTGATAAGCATCGTCGTTCTAAATTTTCTCCTAAGTCTCATGAAGGTTTCCTACTTGGTTACAGCTCAAACTCTCAAACATACCGTGTCTACAACAATTTCACCCGAAAGGTTGAAGAAACGGTAGATGTGAAGTTTGATGAATCTAATGGCTCGCAAGTAGAGCAACTGCCAATTGATGTAGGAGACAATGACCCCTCGGAAGCAATTCAAGACTTGTCTATTGGCAAGATTCGTCCAACGGAGGTGAAGGAGAGTACCTCGTCCGTCCAAGTGGAAGCTTCTACATCACGACAAGGTGAACCAAGAGTTGATATGGAAGCATCCACAAGTGGGACACACCAAGATGAAGAAAACGAGGAAGTGCACCAAGACGAACGTCAACAACCTCCTCCACCACGACAAGAGAACGACAACGCCAACAATGAAGAAGGCCAAGAAGAAGAACAAGATGAAGAAGATGTTCAACCAAGACCCAAGCAAAAGCTTTCACGAGTTCGAGCAAGAATTGCTAAAGATCATCCCATCGAGCAAATCTACAAAGATATCCAAACCGGGAGAATCACTCGCTCTAAAACTCGTTTAGCTAACTTTTCTGAACACTATTCATTCATCTCTAGCATTGAACCTATGAAGGTTGAAGAAGCATTGGAAGATCCGGATTGGATAAACACTATGCACGAAGAGCTACACAACTTTGAGAGAAATCAAGTGTGGACATTGGTTGAGAAGCCCGACAACGACCACAACATCATCGGTACCAAATGGGTGTTTCGCAACAAGCAAGATGAAGATGGACAAGTAGTTTGCAACAAAGCACGTCTCGTCGCCCTAGGCTACACACAAGTCGAAGGTATGGACTATGGTGAGACTTATGCTCCCGTTGCTAGACTTGAGTCCATTCGCATCTTACTTGCCTATGCTAATGACCATGATATCACCTTGACCAAATGGACATTAAAAGTGGTTTTCTAAATGGTGAAATTGAAGAGGAAGTTTATGTAAAGCAACCTCCCGGCTTTGTCAATCCTAAGAAACCTAATCATGTCTACAAACTTCACAAAGCTCTTTATGGTCTTAAACAAGCTCCTAGAGCATGGTATAAATGCTAGACCAAGTTCCTTATTGAAAAAGGCTTTAAAATTGGTAAAATTGTTCTACTCTTTTTAAAAAAAGGGTTAATGGGAAACTATTTGTATGTCAAATTTATGTTGATGATATTATATTTGGTTCTACTAACCCACATTTTAGTGAAAAATTTGGGAAGCTAATGTCGGAGAAGTTTGAGATGTCTATGATGAGTGAACTCAAATTCTTTCTTGGTTTGCAAATCAAGCAAACTAAGGAAGGTACCTTTGTCTCTCAAATGAAGTACACCAAGGACTTATTCAAGAAGTTCAACATGCAAGAATGCAAAGGTATGACTACACCCATGCTTACTAGTGGACATCTTGATTTGACCAAAGATGGTGAACCGGTTGATCAAAGAGTTTATCGCTCTATGATTGGTTCATTGTTATATCTATGTGCTTCACGTCCCAATATCATGCTAAGTGTGTGCATGTGTGCACGATATCAAGCTGCTCCTAAAGAATGTCATCTTAAGGCCGTGAAAAGGATAGTGAGATACTTAATACATACACCAAATTTTGGCATTTGGTATCCTAAGAGGTCTTCTTTCGATCTTGTTGGCTACTCCGACTCGGACTATGCCGGTGACAAGGTTGATAGAAAGTCCACTTTGGGTACTTGTCAATTTCTTGGTAGATCTCTTGTGTCTTGGTCTTCCAAGAAACAAAACTCGGTATCCTTATCCACCGCCGAAGCGGAATACATTGCCGCTGGTTCATGTTGTGCTCAATTACTTTGGATGACCCAAACTCTTAAAGATTATGGGATATATGTGAAACATGTTCCATTACTTTGTGACAATGAAAGTGCTATCAAGATTGCTCACAATCCCGTGCAACACTCTCGAACTAAGAATATTGAAGTTCGTCATCATTTCATTCGAGATCACGTTGCTAAGGGTGACATTAATCTTAAGCATGTTCGCACCAACAAGCAATTAGCGGATATATTCACTAAACCACTTGATGAGAAAGTGTTTTGCAGGTTAAGAGGAGAATTGAACATCATTGATGCTTCAAACTTGGAGTAGGAACTCCATTGGATACATGCAAGACTTGAGCTTATGACTAATCCTTGATATTTCTCTTATGATGATTATCTTATGTCTTGGATATATTTGCATCTTGCATGTTATCTAACCCTTGTAGGTACTCGGATGAATGTAAGTCTATGAGATTGCAACTCACTTACATCTTGAGAACTCTCTACATCACCAAGTCTCTACACAATGGTGGTTGAAGACAAGGAAGCACGAAACCATTCAAACATATCCTTCAAATTCTATGTTGAGTTTCATGATTGTAATTTTGGATACACAAGTGCTCTTCCTTGCGAAAACTAACCCATGTAGGAAGATGAACTCAAATTCCAAGTGGTGCTCCCAACTCTTGATGAGCTACATCAACCTTGAGCAACCCACACAAGTTCAACTACATGATCACGATCAACACCACCACCCAAGGTAAGTTATTCCATCTTAGAGAAGCTTTACTCCAAGTCATGAGTGAAAGCAACTCGACAAGATGTGAATACATCAAGATGCTTAAACGAAAAATGGCAACCCCATTTTGAGCTTAAACGATGAGTATGACCCATGATCAAGTGATCTCACTTGACTCCTAAGTCAATATACTCTAACATAGGTGACTTTGTCACCGCCCAATTCTAGATGAAGTTCTCTTGTGTTTCCTTTTGCATTTGTCTGATGCATATTTGTTTCCCCTTTCAAAAAAAACTTCATCTAGATTTCTTTTCTTTTCTATTTGTTCTGCATTCCCTGCATCCAATTCATTGCAAATCCTTCAGTTAATTCCTTGCAAATCCTTGTGAGATCTTACATGTCCAGTGAGCTGAGGTGACAAGTGTTTTCTCTGGGATGAACTCGGTCACACCGATTTCCTGTTTTCGGTCTAATCGAAGTTGTTCGGTGCTACCGAAGCATACCACTCGGTGCCACCGATTTCACAACAGAAAAAACATTTTGCCATTTATTCCTGCACTATTCTTGGTCCAGCTCCACTTAATAAATCTTGTCCTCTACAAGCATCACATTTTTATCAGTGCTTTATGCTGTGACTGAAGGACCAATCCCATCCATGACAAATTCCAGAAGGCCCTTCTTGGAAACTAATGTCAAAGGGGGAGAGAGAGATCACATCAAAGCTTATCACTTCAACAGGGGGAGAGAGATATCTCTAGGGGGAGAGAATACTCAAGGAGAGAGTAATCTTCAAGGATCCCAGATGCTTGGTGTTCAAAGAGGAGAGATGCCACATGTCTTCTTGAGGGGAAATACATGTTCATATGTGCTTATTTGCATTAGCTCTGTTCATTTGTTTCCTTGAGCTCTGATTTTGCATTTTGCTCTGATTTTCTGTTCCCAATCTTCTCCCAGTATCCCATGTTAGATTCAGGGGGAGCAAGACATCTAAGGGAAGAAATTCTTTAAATTCATTACATATCTTTACCTTTGGGGACATGTCAATATCTATTGTGGTACTTAGTACTCACTCTACATGTCATCCCAGTCTTGGTACTCTTGTGGTTTCTTTTTGTTTGCTCTGGCCAACAGGTGTATCTGTGTTATCTAACCTTGTTTACGCAGGTTCATTCCATCCTAAGCCAACTCAAGACCACAAGGTAAGTATATGCATCACAATCATGTGTATGAGAAATTCTTGCTGATGTATATATTGTTTGCAAGAAGGACTCATGTGCATGAAGGTACATTTCCCATAATCACATCATTTGCTCTGATGCATATAGCCAAGATACATGTAACACATTGCCTTCTCTGTCATGGTTATGCTCTCACATGCTCCTAATTTCCATATTCACATGATTGCATACATGTAGGGGGAGCCTATGCTTGTTACATGTCTTTCCAAAGCTTTACTTGCTATTCTTTATATCTGTATCTAAAGCTTTGATGTATGTTGCCATCAATTACCAAAAAGGGGGAGATTGAAAGCACAATTGCTCCCTGGGTGGTTTTGGTAATTAATGTCAACATATCTCTTGTTGGACTAACACTTTTATCTAGTATGTTTCACACAAGTTCAACAACGATGTGGCATGGCTAGAGGATGTGGAACCCCTTTGAGATGCTAAGGACAAAGGATTGGCTCAAGCTTCAAGATCAAGACTCTACATTTTCTATTTTAGTGATCCAAGATCACATTGAGTCTATAGGAAAAGCCAATACTATCAAGAGGGGATGAGGTGTTGCTTAATGGCTTGCTTGCTCAAAGTGCTTAGTGATATGCTCCAAAGCCCTCAACTACTTTCCCACATCCACATATGTCCTAATCCCAAAGTCTAACTCGGCCCCACCGATTCTTTCTATCCGGCGCCACCGAGTTCAGATGTCTTAGCCACGGCCACAAACCCTAGGAAAATCGGTCTCACCGATAGGGATCTCGGTCTCACCGAGATGGGATTGTAATCTCTCTGTGTATGTCCATTACCCAAATCGGTCTCACCGAGTTTAAGTAATCGGTACTACCGAGATTACAATGCAAACTCTCTGGTTAGCTTATTACCAAAATCGGTCCAACCGAGTTTGTGTGATCGGTCTTACCGAGTTTGCCAGATTACGTTATGCCCTAACCATAGCCATATCGGTCCTACCGAGTTGCATGTCGGTCCCACCGAATATCCTAACGGTCACTAGATTTGCTAAATCGGTCTGACCGAGTTTCTCAATTCGGTCCCACCGAGATTGGTAAATTGTGTGTAACGGTTAGTTTTTGTGTGGAGGCTATATATACCCCTCCACCCACTCTTCATTCGTGGAGAGAGCCATCAGAACGCACCTACACTTCCAATACACATTTTCTAAGAGAGAACCACCTACCCTTGTGTTGAGGCCAATATATTCCATTCCTACCATATGAATCTTGATCTGTAGCCTTCCCCAAGTTGCTTTCCACTCAAATCTTCTTTCCACCAAATCCAAATCCTGTGAGAGAGAGTTGAGTGTTGGGGAGACTATTATTTGAAGCACAAGAGCAAGGAGTTCATCATCAACACACCATTTGTTACTTCTTGGAGAGTGGTGTCTCCTAGATTGGCTAGGTGTCACTTGGGAGCCTCCGACAAGATTGTGGAGTTGAACCAAGGAGTTTGTAAGGGCAAGGAGATCGCCTACTTCGTGAAGATCTACCGCTAGTGAGGCAAGTCCTTCGTGGGTGACGGCCATGGTGGGATAGACAAGGTTGCTTCTTCGTGGACCCTTCGTGGGTGGAGCCCTCCGTGGACTCAGCAGAACTGCTACCCTTCGTGGGTTGAAGTCTCCACCAACGTGGATGTACGATAGCACCACCTATCGGAACCACGACAAAACATCCGTGTCTCCAATTGCGTTTGAATCCTCCAATCCCATCCCTTTACATTCTTGCAAGTTGCATGCTTTACTTTCCGCTGCTCATATACTCTTTGCATGCTTGCTTGAATTATGTATTGTGATTGATAAACTTGTGCCAAAACTCCACTTGAACTTAAAAAGTTAAAAACTGCAACTTTCTGTACTTAGTGTCTAATCACCCCCTTCTAGACACCTCTTCTCGATCCTTTCAGATATCCACGCCACCGCACCACCACCGCGCCCTCCCGCCACCAGCGACCACCGCACCCACCTTGAACCCTAAGATAGATACTGGGGTACCTCTCCGGTGAGCCCCCTCCCTGCTGCGGGTGGTTCTTCCTTAACTATGGCGAGCCCCCCACCCCCTGAAAATCGACTGACACAAAAGTCGATTCAGTCGACTGAAGTGTTGGTAAATTGGAGCAGAGCAGCAGCACAAGCGAGGGGGAGAGCAGCAGCAGCAGCGCGAGCGAGCGAGAGCCGGAGCAGCTGCAGCACGAGCGAGCGAGTGAGAGCCGGAGCAGCAGCAGCAGCAGATCCGGCTGGTATGGATGCCACCGCTGAAGGGGCCTCGCACTGTGGGAGAGCCGCCATGGAGATGTCGCTCGTGGCGCCGGCTTCGAGGTAGTCGTGCCATGGGGGTGCGGGATGGAGCACCGTCGGCGAAGGGATGTCGAGTTAAGGAGAAGGTGCGATGCGATGAGTGTACAACCTCTTTGGTGGCGCCGAGTAGGCCTCGGCTTCGTCCGAGGAGTCGGTGAGGATGCTGCGGTTCCATGGAGCAGGTTAAGGCGGCACTGTGAGGATGGAGAAACCGCGATAGACGAGGCGATCATCGGAGCAGCTCCTTGGAGGTGGAGGATGGGGCGGCTGAACTGACGGGACGACGAGATGGATGACGGATCCTCATCCGGGGAGGTGGATGAGGGATGTCGAGCTATTGAAGTGGACGACGTTGTTAGGGAAGAGGCTCCGGCTGGGCAGCGGTGAGCTGGAGGACGGAGAGGGTGGGCAACAGAGAGGTTATGACAGCGTGGGATTTCGAATGGCAAAAAGGAGGCGACGGGAGGGGGGAACCATGACTTAGGGACGCGCTTGTACAAAATGTAGGGTGTGTTACAAAAGTACCCCCACCGATTTGTACTAGCGGCCCTTTCGGCTCAGGGTTAGAAGGGGGATTTCACGTGTCGGGATTTGGCAGCTGGAGGAGTTTTCGTGCGCGTTGTAATTTGGGGATATCAAGGCGCAGTTTGTGTAGGCGCGAGTTTTGGGAGCATGATATCTGAATTTTCGGGATATAACAAGGCGCGGGTAGAATTTTAGGGACAAGCCTAACGTGTAATATTGTACTTGTACGTACCAAATCAATTCCCACTTCCCTCAACGAAAAAAACGAAAAAAAACTATTCACACCACACAAAGAGAGAGTCTTGTCTCGGTTTACTATACAAATGCTATTCAAAGCTATGAATCCATGTTATGTCCAATTAAATTTTTTCGCTGGCTGTATAATGCATGTAACCTAGTCATACCAACATTTAGTGCATTCCAAATGTCTATACTACCGCTGCAATTCGAACTAAATTTTAATTCATTTCTCTATTTGAATAAGAATCTACAATCATGATTGTTGCCAACTTCAACCATCATCCGTGTATTACCTTACAACACACCACATGATTACTATAGAGATAGATATGAACTATGTGTAGTATATGAACTCGAATTCAATTTTTTGAATACACTTGATGTTGATTCCAAATAATAGTACATTTGATGTACTAACTAGATATTCATAATCTAAACCATGTTCCATACATACACCATGTTTATCACACAAAGTATAGTGCCCCGCCCCCTACATTATGATAAGTATTTAGCCATGAGCTGCAAAAGCCACACATTATCCCAAATTATAATCAATGTTCTATATATTATATGTAGTACTAGCAAGATGCCCATGCGTTGCACGGAACATCAAGATGATCGAGGGGAGGCCTTATTTGCAAATGTGGAGAGGCGTGAGGGGTATCTTTTTTCGAAATTTCCATAGTCTCCTTCCTATCCGTCAGATATAAATCAGATGACCTATATTGCAGGATGGCAGGTACACCATCATCACCAACTCTGTTTTTTATATAAAATATATTACATGTAGTATAACATGTTCATAACCACACCATGTGTATCACCGTTACATATATTCACACATGCGTCGGTTTAAAACACTATGACAAATTCTTGAAATATCTGAATTCACTTTTTATAATGAATTATGATCTCTATTCGTCTTTTACACCCACACAATCCTCTTATCTTTGTAGCTAGCGCTAACTTTGTCTCATGCATGCACATGCTCGCATCCCTCTCACCCTCCCTCAGCATTCTCTAGCTCCATCGCGCAAATTCATCTATTCACTTTAGGTCGTTCACCCACGTGTGTGTAGCTCCCCCCCCCAACTCCTTCTTTACGGCACACATTGATCCATATGCCTCTCTAGCCAGGTGTGCCTACCACAAACACAAGCTTTCCCTCTTCTCTTATCACCGTGCATGCCTCACAACCGCCCCTATTTTCATCGATCTCGTACTCGCACACTCCATCCCCCTTGATATAGTATGCCTCTCGCACCACCTCCTAGCTGCGTCCCTCTCTCTCTATCCTTCTCTTTGGGCCTTATTTTCTTCTAACACATACATGCATGTATACTGATCGATCTCCCTACATATACCTAGGTCGACTTTAATTATTTTTCCCCACCCATCGATCGACGTACCTCACAAGTTATGTCTCTCCTTTCTCTGACAAAGGACGATTGATCTTCCTATGTAGTTACGTCTGCTTACCACAACCATATCGTCCTCCCTCATCATTTGTGCATGCCTCCTGACCCGTCTCTCACACGCACATGCACAGACAGGCAGGCATCCCCTCCCTTATTGATATTGCAGGCATGCCCTCCATTTGTATAGCAAGCTTCTCCCACCATTTGTTAGAAGCAACTCCACCACCAACCCCTCTGACACTCTAGCTCTGTCTCTCGCCCAACCTTATTCCTCTCCTGCACATATGCATGGATGCCGATCGATCTCCCTCAATACATAAGGTCTCTCTCCTCCTCCACACATATACCAGCCATTGTATCTCTATAGTTAGGTCTCCCCCCCACCCACCCCCCACACACACCGATAGTCGAGCGTTGTAGGTAGGTATCCATGCCACAGAGAGAAACTGCATCAGTCCTACCTATACCATGTTCCAGTAGGCAAGCCACCCTATATCTTTGATGTGGGCACACACAAATTCGATGGCACTCTTTATTGATTGCGCACGCGCACACACACACACACACATCATCCCTCTCTTCGATTCTGTGGATACCTCACGCTGATGATACCTCCACTCTCTTCTCGTGGATCGCCCCTCTATATATATGATATATCCAGGCCTCTATTTCACACACGTTGCATATGCTACATTTTTTGATTGAAATATCATCGACACATATTCCCTGTCTATCTCTCACGCCCCTCACCCAAAAACACTCACGAACCCACACAAAATATCTCTATATGTTTGTATCTCTCTCATACAACCCCACATAGGTGGTGTACGTACACGAAGAGAATAGGTGCACGTACTCATGCTTCGTGCCTAGCCACAGCCGCGCAGGTACATGGTGGAGCTCATTTCTGTAAGAAATGGCAGCCCACATGCTAATTTGAGCATGTGTAGCGTTTGTTTACCTACGGAGGTCGTGTACCACGCGTGCACGATACAACGTTTGACTTGATGCATTGGCGCGTTATTTTTAAATAAAGTTATATCGCTCAATGCCACATACATAGAATATAAAATGATTTTTATGAAGAAAAAGGTAGCCCGCTCCACTATATACATTGGAGCCTACCTACCGGCGTTTGTCTCTCTTCAAAGTATCTCACACAAGGCGGCGGTGGCCTCTCTCTCTCTCACCATTGGTAACTGATCCGGTCGCATCTCGTCCGCCGGCGGAAAGGGAGGATGTGCATTGTTTCTCCGTTCGATGGCGCCGAGGTAGCACGTCACGATCTGTGGTACCCGCCATTCTCTCTGACCAAATTCCGGCGCAGTAGGGCCTAGGCCACTTGCTCGCGCCGCAATATGGGCAGATCCCGCCTACCGCTGCTCTCCTAGTTACATTCCGACGACCCCCAGGTATCCCCTCCGTCCTTGCTCCACTACCCGTCTTCCCATATCGCTGCTTGTGGAAAATATTGCATGTGGATCTTCAATAGTTCTTTTCCCAAAACATAGTTTGTAAGGCATACTTTCCATATTGCAATCTCGTCCTCACACCATTTTAGACAAACACAACCGTGTTGTTATCTTCCCTTAGGACAAGGAATATGCTTCTTCTTTGTTGTCGTATGTGTCATCAACTGTTATTGGCCAGTAATTGTTTCCTTTCTACCTCTTTTTTGCAAACAGGGCAATCTATTTCACCTCGTTGCTATGGCGACCTTTTGGTGAACTGCACAAATCACTTTTTTCTTAAGAGTGTTTTGTGCAGTTGTACTAAAATGTCACACGGGCAACGTCTCTACATTTCAGTGCGACTACACAAAAGGAGATTGGTTTTGCTCTATCCTCCTCATCCAACTCCGAGCCTAATCTTCTCCAACTATTTGCTTAATCTTCTCCAACTAGTTAGTCTTAAGTGAGACTACAAAGGTGACCGGCTTCTATTTGTGTGTTTATTGTTTCATCAACAGTCCTCTATTATTGTAATCACACTTAATATCTTTGGAACAGGGACGCTCAGCTCTATTTTAGTGGAACTACACAAAATGATAGGAATGTTGCATCCTCCAGATAGCTACTTTTTTCCCAACATGCCTTGTTGATTTAGACCGAGCTGGGGGGAAGTTGCTGCCGATGAAAGCATGGATCAATTTTAATTGAACACATTCTCGCAAGTGTGCCTTCAGTTGTGATGTAAATATTAGCTCTGATCTGCTAATCATTGAGATGCATTAGCAAGGAAGTTAGTTTTTTTATTTTTTCCAAAAGAGAATGGATGGCAAGAAACACGAAACAAAAGCTGAAAGCTCAGAGCATTGTACAATTTCATGTCGCTGGAAAATTATTTGTATAGTACGTCAATTATGTAAACAAATGTTAGAAGCTTGATAGCATTGCCATAAACCTCTTCAGCATCCGGGTCCATGTGCCATGCACAAAATTATACTCCCTCCGTTCCTAAATATTTATCTTTTTAGAAATTTCAAATGGACATATTTTAGAGTGTATATTCACTCATTTTGCTTCGTATGTAGTCACTCGTTGAAATCTCTAGAAAGACAAATACTCTGTAGTATTTAAGAACGAAGTGAGTAGTGCATAACCGCATGGGAGACTCAGCGCAATCGTTGCATCGCACTAATAGTGAGTAATGAGCAGTCAATTCATAAGCGCAACCTTTCCCACTGTAAGTTGCTCGGAAGAAGCAACCATCAATACACTCTTCTTTGAATCCGCTCATACTACTCCCTCCGTCACTGTTTATAGCCCGCTTCAACAATCTCTGGGACCAAGGCGACTAGCGATCGGCCTGGAAAATAGCATTGGTAGTTATAGCACGGCATCTATTACTAGAGGAAATAATGCGTACACACATGCATGCAGTGTTTCCACCCCGGGTACACACATGCATGCACTTACTCCACTCCGCGTACACACCTAGTACATCGAGAAAAAATTGTGGACTTGATTGCAGTTACCATGCCCTAATTAATTGAGCATTAAACCAAATGTGTCTAAAGTCTCTCTGGTGGTGGAAATGCATGAGAATGAAGCGCGCCCTGTAAACTGTGATGGAGGGAGAAGTAGTATGAAGGTGCAAAGCCAAGTATGTGTATGGCCAGTCAGTCAACGCACTTCCTCTTGGCATATCACTGACCTGTGCGACCGGAGTGTGAGCAAACCGATCTCAATTGACGGCAAAATGGCCAACCCGTCGTTCATTGAGAGAAACGGGGAGAGAGAACACACAGATGGGCTCGCATGGAGGCCAAGGTATATTCGAGCATGGTTGATCGATATCATCATTACATGTTCGATGTTTTTAATACTAATATTGGGTTGCCGTTTTCCGCACTTCTCCCGAATAAATGTGTATTTTATCAAAGGATGAAATAAAATAAGAGTACATACGTTACACCATGCGGTTCTAGTAGTAGTACTACTCGTACTACTAAACCTTGCGCTTGGCTCTTCGCCTCTTCGTGAAGTCGAACAATGATGGTACTACAGTGTATGCCTCTGGCAATCTGACACCGAATGAACTGCTGCATGCATGTCCACCGCCTGGACGAGGGTAGGTTGCATTAGTCAAAAGCTTCTCCTCATCCTGCGAGCCACCAGGCTTGAGGTAGACGGAGTGGGTGTAAGCGAGCTTCACCTTTTCCTGCAAGCTTCTCCTCGTTCTGCGAGTTGACGGGACACACCAAAAAGTAGTCCTAGTCCATACTCCCTCCTTTCTGGTTAATATGGCTTAATCTTTTTTGCGGGTAAATGAGGGAGCTTTATTCATATATAGGAATTCTTATTACGATCAACCAAGATACTGGTCACCAGGAAGCGAGGTACCCCGCAAAAAAAGAAAAATGAAGCGAGGTGTTTCATCAAGCCAGCTCTCGATCACATTCAAAGTGCAGCAAGCACGGTTCACACAAAGATGTGCTGCAAGGTATGCTGACTTGTTTACATGCTGAGTAACAAAAAAAGAGAAAATATTACCAAGCACTCCTATTTGTAACAGGATATGAGCCAGAATTAAGCGAGAATTGTGGCGAGTGTTCCATGCGACCAACTTCCATTATCACATGCGAGAACCCTCGAAGAGAAGCAAATGTGTTGAAGATTGCTTTATCACATTTTAAAATAAAATAAAAGTGCAGATGCTCCACCATCTGCTTCCTAGTATTAGTACATACCTCTATAGTAGTAGTACTAGTACTAGTAAACTTTGCACTTGGTTGTTCGCCTCTTCGGGAAGTCAAACAATAATGGTACTAGTACAATGTATGCTTCGGGCAATCTGACACCGAATTAACTATTGCGCGTACATCGCCTGAGCGAGGGAGAGCTTGCATTTGTCAAAAGTTTCTCCTTGTCTTGCGATCCACCGCGTGCAAGCTTCTCCCGTCCTGCAAGCTTCTCCTCGTTCGGCAAGTTGACGGGACACAACAAAGTAATGCTAGTCCATAATACCTCCTTTCCGGTTAATATGGCTTAATTTGAAACGAGAGAAATACACTGCCTGTCACTGTATATTTGTAAAAATATGGTCATGGACTTCATAATACGCTCATTGCGCTCAATATATACATTTTCCAGTGTTTATACGGTCTCTAGCTCACCCTGGCTGAGTATGTGTGTGCATGCACGTGTAGGTTGAGCACTTGAGGGTGACTGTGTTTGTTCCATCGTGTTCTTGGACATGCATGCATTCGGGGGTTAACACAGCCCTAGATCAATCTTTCTTTGTCTTTGCTTGATCATCATGTCATCATGTTTAAATTCAAATGAATTTGAATTGGGGATGTTCAAACCCTAGCATCAAATGGAATTCACATAGGTTCCACCTAAAAATATTTTCAATGAACCTGTAATGCCCTTCAAAAATGTTCATCATTTTTGTCTTGGTCTACTATCTCTGCCAAAAATGGTTCACATTTTTCTAGGACATCTTGGGTCACTGAATTAAATCATATGTTATTTGCATTTGGGAATTTAAATGCTATAAACAATTCTAAATGCCCAAATAATCATGAAAGGAAATGAGGGCTGCTGGAAATATTCCAAACAGTGCCCACAAACAGTTTCATGAATTTTGGAAATGCTCTGGCATTTTTAATACACCCAAAACATTTGGAGAAAATAGAAAACTAAAACAAATAAAGAGAGAGAGAGAGAGAGAGAGAGAGAGAGAGAGAGAGAGAGAGAGCAGAGGCCACTTACCTGCACTGGGCCAGCCCACCTGGCCCGTGCCAGTCACCACCCACCTCTGCCAATAGGCAGAGGAGGGACACCATGATGCCGCCGAGCTCGCCACGCCACCACCCTGCCTGCCTGCCTTGCCCGCGCCAGCGCAGCGCCTCGAAGGGCCTCCTCGGCGCCGCCCCGAGCACCTGGAGACCTCACTTTCCCCCTGCTCCTCCCCATCGCAGCTGCCCGCGCTACCGTGAAGCCACAGCCACTGTCGCCTCCTCGTCGCCCCATCGTGTCCAAGAGCTCCGCCGTCGACCACTCCATCGATCAGACCAAGCCCCGAGTGCTCGCTCGCCCTGGAGACGCTGCACCGAGCTCGTCCCGATCCGCCATCGCCGAAGATCCCCTTCGCCGGCCCGACTGCTCCGGTTCATCCCCGACCTCGCTGCCCGCTCGCCGTGACCGCTATGAGATGCTGCCAATCCTCCCCCTCTCCGTTCTCGCTGCTGCGCAGTACACGCACCGCACCGAGCTCAACCACACGCGTCGCCGCCTGTGCTCGCCGCCGACGTGTCTCCGGCCACGCAACGCCTCGTCCATCATGTCCATCATGCTCACCGTGCTGCATAGAGCATGTAGGAGCTAACCCCGCGCCTCCATGCTCGTCATAGCAACAACCCCGAGCTCACCTGAGCTCCGGCAGCCATGAAAGTCATCGCCGATGAAGTTTCCGGCCGCCCCGAGCCCAACCACCAACACCACTGGATGTGGCTCGTCCCCAGCTTCACGCAAATGGCCTCCGCCGTCCATTTGGTCGCTGCAGCGCGAAACCAGCGCCCCTCCACCGTGTTTGCTGCCGGCGGCGGCTAAACGCCGGTGGCTAGCCCCGGTATTGACCAGGGGTTTGACCTCCCCTGGGTCAATGACAGGTGGGGTCCCGCCCTGCTAATTAACCCAGGTTACTGCTAACTAAATTTAGTTAGTTTAGTTGACCACAGACACGCGGGACCTGATGAAGTCATGTACCTAGGGTAGGGTCATGGACCTGTCCAAGATACCCTCCCCAAGGACATCTCTAGAAGAAACCACCTTTCAGTCGACCTGGAAGGGTTCCATTCGATGGACTTGAAGACACTCGACCATGGAGCCAACCACTCAACCGCCAGGAGATCTAAAGTCACTCAGCGTACAAATGGTCGGTCATTAAGTAGCTTTTATGGTCATCATAGCACTTTATGTGGGGCGTTACCAGTAACCCCCGATCTTAATGTACCTTAATCCTGCATAGCGAGGCTGGAGGGTGCAGCGAACTCTATATAATCCACCCTCTCCTCGGTGTAAAGGGTTCGCACCCACAACTCATACGCACATAATACGATCGACCGCCTCACGGGCTCCGAGGCGTGGGCTGTTACTTCCTTCGAGAAGGGCCTGAACTCGTAAACACCTTGCGTATACAACTACTCCATAGCTAGGATCTTGCCTCTCCATTCCTACCCCCCTATTCTACTGTCAGACATAGAACCACGACAGTTGGCGCCCACCGTGGGGCAGGTGTCTTAGCGGTTTATTGGAGAAGTTGGGATTTTTCCGATCTCCTTCATCATGGTTTCGGGTGGAGTTTTGGTTGAGGGCCGTGAGATCCGTCTCGGCGCGCTCACGTTCATTGCCGACGACTCCGCTTGGCTTTAGGAGGCTCCACTCGACGTCGACGCGCTCCCGTCCGGCGGGCGGCCGCGATTTCAGCGTGCATCCGCGGCGCCCTCTGCGGCAACCATCGACCCGATGTCGGTCAGCTCATGCCGTACTCCTCGATCTCCCACGGCGCAAGCGCTCCGGTCGATCGAGGCTTCAGCGGTGGGTGAAGCGCGCGGTGGCCCGCCGATCGGCCACTCCCCAAGTCGCGCGATCGAGCACGATGAATCTCTCTCGGCTGTTTGATCGTCGATCGGCTCTGCGAAGGCGCATCCAGTGCGACAGCAGTGATCCAGCGGCGGAGGTTCTGATGGTCGATGGACGAAGCAGTTCTCCTGGCTTCCCCCGCGCCGACGGAGGCGACGGCGGAGGTTATCCGGCACAGGGGGAAGAACTTCGCCGCCGGAACATGGATGCGTTACACACTCCTATTGTTGGAGAAACCCCCGAGGCTCGTGCCTTAGAGGGCAGCGCAGCCAACCTGGCTGGCGCTTTTCATTGAGAACCTTTAGCGAGTACTCGACGAGCGCGCGCGGCAACGGGTTCCAGACTCCAGTCGATGTCAACTCTTTCCACAACCGACTCAGGTATATAGATCTCCGGTTCAGAATCTAGCAGCTGCAGCCGTATAGCGAATCGATTCAGCCTTCCCGATTAGGCGGGCGAGGTTTGCTACTGAATAGATTTACTCCGGGCAGCGGAGATCAAAATTCAGCCGTATCGCGATCACGAATAGGATTCACAGCAGATTCGTCGCTGCGAATTCAGTCGATCGGCCCATAGTCGAGATCGCCCCGGCGTGAGGAGCGTGGGGCGGCGTGATGATCGATACAAGAGCGCGAACAGTATGAGCACCGATTCGATCGCAATGATCGGCGTCGAGTGCCCACCCCTCCCCAAGGGGTGGATCATACACTCCTCGACAACAGATGACAGAGCCTTGACGGTGTTGGGCAAAAGTTCGGTCGACCCGAAGAACCAGGCTTTGATGCGAGATCCATTATCGTTCAAGGTTTGGTCGGCGAACGAGCTCACCGAGAAGGCCATAGCGAGATGTGCCCACCAGCAGCGAGTTCACGTCTCGGGACGAGTGTTTTAGCGAGCCATCGGGCGCGGTGATTCCTCCCAACCGGGTTGGTGGCTGAGTCGATAAGTTCCTTTGGTGAGTCCAAGCCTGATACTTGGCTTGAGGACTACCGAGTGGCCGTTCAGATTGGCGGCAGCAATGATGAGGTGGCCATGAAACACCTACCTCTTATGTTGGAGGGCTCGGCCAGAGCATGGCTGAATCATTTGGCACCCAGCAGCATTTACACTTGGGAAGATCTCGCCCGAGTGTTTGTCAGAACATTCGAAGGAACTTGCAAGCGACCAGCAGGGTTGACAAAGCTGCAATCTTGTGTGCAAAAGTCGAATGAGACTCTGAGGGATTACATCCAGAGGTGGATCACTTTACATCACACGGTAGAAAATGTATCTGATCACCAAGCAGTTTGTGCCTTCAAGGAAGGCGTTAAGAAGAGAGAGCTAAGTTTGAAATTCGGTCGGGCCGGAGACATGACCCTGAGTCGAATGATGAAGATTGCCACCAAATATGCCAATGGTGAAGAAGAGGATCGGCTCCGGAGCGGCAAGTACAAGTCAGCCGCTAATGAAGCCGGGGGAGGGAACTCCAGTCGGAAGCAGAAGCGGAAAGCCGAGCCAGCTGCGCCTGGAGAAGCCTTGGCCGTGACTCCAGGAAACTTCAAGGGGAAACCCAAGGGGCCTTGGAACCCCAAAAAGGTGAAAGACCAAGATGTAAATGATGTGTTGGACTTGCCATGTCACATTCACACGAAGAAAGATGAAGAGGGTAAACTCATTTACCCAAAGCATACCACTCGACATTGTCGGCTCTTGATTCAGCAGTTCCAGGGGAAATATCCCAAGGATATGGAAAAGGAGTCAGACAAAGTTGAGGAAAAGGAAGATAGTGATGGTGGATATCCCCAGGTCAATTCCACCCTGATGATTTTTGCTGACGTTGAAAGCAAAAGTCGATTGAAAGTTATCAACTGAGAAGTGAATATGGTCACTCCGGCGACACCCAATTATTTGAAATGGTCTCATACCGCCATCATGTTCGACCAGTCTGATCACCCGACGCACATAGCCACCCCTGGGAGGCAAGCTTTGGTGGTCGACCCAGTCGTCGAAGGCACTCGACTAACTAAAGTTTTGATGGATGGTGGCAGTGGCCTGAACATACTATATGCAGAGACGTTGAAAGGGATGGGCATTCCGATGTCCAGACTCAGCACCAACAACATGAGCTTCCATGGAGTCATTCCTGGAAAGAAGGCTGAGTCACTCAGCCAAATTGCTCTCGATGTTGTTTTTGGTGATTCCAAGAATTTTTGTAAAGAAAAGTTGACCTTTGAGGTCGTGGATTTCCAGAGTGCTTATCACGCTATTTTGGGAAGGCTGGCGTATGCACGTTTCATGGCTCGACCATGTTATGTGTACCTCAAACTGAAGATGCCAGGCCCCAAAGGTGTGATCACATCCTTGGCAATCGGAAGAAAGCGAAGAGTGTTTTGAGAAAGGCTCTAAGATCGCTGATGCTCGGATGGCGATGGTAGAGCTACAAGAATACCGAAAACTGCAGACCCGAGTGATTTGTTGCGAGCCAAAAAGCCCGCTACGGAATCAGCATTTCAGTTGTCCGGTGAGACGAAACCGATTCACATTCACCCGACCGACCCCAATGCTGCGCCGATCCATATCTCAACAACACTCGATGCCAAATAGGAAGAAGCGCTCATCCAGTTCCTCCGTGAGAACTGGGACATCTTTGCATGGAAGCCTGCTGACATGCCGGGTGTTCCCAGAGGGCTGGCTGAGCATCATCTACGAGTCGACCCAAAAGTTAAACCTGTCAAAGAACATCTTCGACGGTCCGCCGTCCAGAAGAGAAAGGCCATTGGCGAGGAGGTGGCTCGGCTCTTAGCAGCAGAGTTTGTCCGAGAGATTTACCACTCTGAGTGGCTCGCCAATGTTGTCATGGTCCCCAAGAAGGATAAGTCACTTCGCATGTGCATCGACTTCAAACATATCAATCGGGCCTACCCGAAAGATCATTTTCCTCTCCCCCGCATCGACCAAATAGTCGAATCGACTGCGGGATGCGAGTGGTTGTCCTTTTAGGCGCCTATTCGGTTACCATCAGATCCGTCGTATGGACCCGACGAGATCAAAACAACTTTCATCACTCCATTCGGTGCTTCGCTATGTCACCATGCCATTCGGCCTCAAGAATGCGAGCCACGTTCATGAGGATGATTGAAGTGTTTGCTCACTCAAATCGGTCGAATGTGGAAGCATACATGGATGATATTGTGGTCAAATCACGGAAAGGTTCCGACCTTTTGGTGACCTTGCTGAAACATTTGCCAATCTCACGGTATGATATCAAGCTTAATCCATCAAAGTGCACATTGGAGTTCGGGTGGAGCGTTACTCGGTTTTCGTTTCCAAGCGAGGAATCGGCGCCAACCGGAAAAAGTTGGTACTATACTCGAATGAAATGCCACGTGCATGTGCACGATGTCGAAGCTTCTTTGGATGCTTGGCGCTTTAAGCGATTCATCTCGTCTCGGTGAAAAGGCATTGCCTCTTTACCGATGATGAAGAAAGTCAGACAAGTTTGAGTGGACTCGAAGCTGATGCAGCGTTTGCGTGCTAAAGCTCGCTCTCTACCCATCGATGCTTGCTGCCCCAATCAGCAAAGAGCCTTTGCTGCTTTACATTGCAGCCACAGGACAAGTCGTCGATCAAGATTTACGGTCGGCGGGAAGAAGAAGGAAAAGCCTTCAAAGTTCAGCGCCCGATATATTATCTTTCAAGTATTGACCCCATCAAAGCAAAGATACCCTCATTATCAGAAGCTTGTTTATGGGATTTATATGACCACGAAGAAGGTTGCTCATTACTTCTCGACCATTCCATTATAGTCGTCAACGACACCCCATTGTCGAGATTACGCTGTGAGAGATGCAACTGGTCGAGTGGCGAAATGGGCGATTGAACTCCTTCCTTGATATCAAGTTTGAGGCAAAGAAAGCCATCAAGTCCCAAGCGATAGCAGATTTCATCGCCGAGTGGATTGAACAGCAACTACCGACTCAAGTTCACTCGAACCTTGGACCATGTTCTTTGATGGTTCCAAGATGCTGAATGGTTCGGTGCTTTGGGTAGTGTTGGTTTCCCCGAGGAGATAAGCTCAGATATGTGCTCCAGATCCATTTTGATTCCTCCAACAATGAAGCGAATATGAAGCACTTTTGTATGGGTTGCGTATGGCCATTTCACTCGGCGTCAAATCGCCTCATGGTCTATGGCGACTCAGATCTGAGTGGTTAATCAAGTGATGAAGGAGTGGGGCGTCGAAGCCGAGCCATGACCGGTTCTTGCAATGCAAAGGAGAAAGCTAGAGAAGAAATTTGAGGGGTTAGAGCTTCATCATATACCCCGACTGTAAAAATCAAGCTGCTGATGATTTGGCAAAAATAGGGTCCAAGAGAGAAGCCATTCCCAGTAATGTGTTTTTGGAGCACATCCACGCACCGTCAGTTCAAGAGGATCCGTTCACCGAAGAAGCCCCACAGCCAAAAAGTATCACTGATCCGACTGAAGTTGAGGTCCCAGCTGTGGTCGACCTAATCATGGAAGTTGTGGTCATCACTCCCGACTGGACAGTGCCATACATCGCGTATATCCTAAGGAAAGAGATCCCGGAGAACAAAGAAGAGGCTCGATAGATCGTCGGCCGATCCAAGGCCTTTACAGTGATCAAGGGACAGTTGTACAGAGAAAGCGCGACTGGAGTCAGCCAGAAATGTATATCGCCAGAAGAAGGTCAGATAATTCTTGACGATATCCACTCGGGGACCTCTGGTCATCATGCGTCCTCTCGGACCATTGTGGCTAAAGCATACCTAGCCGGATTTTACTGGCCAAGAGCAAATGAAATGGCGAAGGAAATAGTCGACAAGTGTGAAGGATGTCAGTTCTATTCCAATATGTCACACAAACCCGCCTTAGCCTTGAAGACCATTCCACTCGTCTGGCCCTTCGCTGTTCGGGTATTGGATATGATTGGACCACTGAGAACTGGCAGGAGCGGCTTCACTCACTTGCTAGTGGTAGTCGACAAGTTTACTAAGTGGATCGAAGCTAAGGCTATCAAGAATCTCGATGCGTGCACTGCTATCAGTTTCATCAGAGAGTTGATATTCAGATATGGAGTTCCGCACAGCATCATCACTGACAATGGGTCAAACTTTGATTCCGACAAGTTCAAAGCTTTTTGCGCCTCTCAAGGCACGCGAGTCGACTACGCTTCAGTTGCTCACTCCCAGTAGAATGGACAAGCAGAACGAGCAAACGGTCTAATTCTCAAAGGACTGAAACCCCGGCTGATGCGTGATCTCAAGCATGCAGCAGGAGCGTCGTTTGACGAACTTCCATCAGTTCTTCGGGGATTGAGGACCACTCCTAATCGGTCGAATGGGGGAACTCCATTCTTTCTGGTCTATGGAGCTGAAGCAGTTCTGCCAAGTGACCTGCTTCACAATGCACCTCGAGTCGAACTCTACTCTGAAGATGAAGCTGAACAAGCCCGGCAGGATGCAGTCGACCTCCTAGAAGAGGAGGGAGAGATGGCCTTGATCCGCTCGACTATCTATCAGCAAGACTTGCGTCGATTCCATGGCAGAAATGTGAAGAGTCGAGCCTTCCAAGAAGGAGACTTGGTCCTCCGAGTGGATCAGCAGAAACCACACAAGCTCGCTCCCACTTGGGAAGGTCCCTTCATCGTCACCAGAGTTCTCCACAATGGAGCATACCATCTTTACAACGTCGATCACCAGATTGATGAGCCTTGAGCTTGGAATGCGGAGCTGCTCCGCCCCTTTTATACTTAAGTACTCACTTGAATGAGATGTAATCAAAGTACCTCTGTAGTTTGTTTATCGAAGTCAAGAATGTTATAATTTTCCCAGTGATTGTTATTACCTTTTGTTTACATTGAGAAACCCCCCCCCCCCAGTGGGTGGCTTAGCTGCGAATCTGTTTCGCCTAAGTTTGCAAAAAAAATCCCTACCGAGTGGTGAGCCAGCCTCCCACTCGGGGGCTTAGCTGCGAATCCGTTTCGCCTAACTGTTTAAAATCCTACCGAGTGGTGAGCCAGCCTCCCGCTCGGGGGCTTAGCTGCAGTCCAAGTACTCGCCTAAGTGTTTAAAATCCTACCGAGTGGTGAGCCAGCCTCCCACCCGGGGGCTTAGCTGCAGTCCAAGTACTCGCCTAAGTGTTTAAAATCCTACCGAGTGGTGAGCCAGCCTCTCACTCGGAGGCTTAGCTGCAGTCCAGTACTTGCCTAAGTATTTAATACAATGTGCACTTTGCAAGGACGACGAGGTGCAGGTCGACTGCTGCCTTCTCCTTCGAAGCTACGCCACAAAAATCCTGCCGAGTGGAGAGCAAACCTCCCACTCGGGGGCTTGGCTGCAGTCCAGTACTCGCCTAAGTTTGAAAAATCCTGCCGAGTCGAGAGCAGACCTCCCACTCGGAGGCTTAGCTGCAGTCCAGTACTCGCCTAAGTTTGAAAAATCCTACTGAGTGGAGAGCAAACCTCCCACTCGGGGGCTTTGCTACAGTCCAGTACTTGCCTAAGTATTTAAAAATCCTACCGAGTGGAGAGCAACCCTCCCACTCGGAGGCTTAGCTGCAGTCCGAGTACTCGCCTAAGTATGAAATCCATTCCGATCCGCAAGGACGACGAGGTGCAGGTCGACTGTTACCTTCTCCTTCGGAGCTGCACCACAAGTACAACGTGCGGTCCATTTCGATCTGCAAGGACGACGAGGTGCAGGTCGACTGCTACCTTCTCCTTCGGAGCTGCGCCACAAGTACAACGTGCGGTCCATTCCGATCCGCAAGGACGACGAGGTGTAGGTCGACTGCTACCTTCTCCTTCGGAGCTGCGCCACAAGTACAACATGCGGTCCATTCCGATCCGCAAGGACGACGAGGTGCAGGTCGACTGCTACCTTCTCCTTCGGAGCTGCGCCACAAGTACAACGTGCCGTTCATCCCGATCCGCAAGGATGGCGAAGTGCAGGTCGACTGCCACCTTCTCCTTCAGAGCTACGCCACAAGTACAACATGCGCTTCATCCTGATCCGCAAGGACGCAGGTCGACTGCAATCTATGCTCCATCCCTACCTGCAAGAATGATGAAGTGCAGGTCGACTGGATTTTCCACCTTAGAGCTACGTCCCAAGCACTGAAGTATATGCCGGGTGAAGAACACAGTTCGCTCGAAGGCAAATGAAAGCATATTCAATGATAAGCCAAGTTCAGATAATATCCTACGGATTCAGAAGTGCTCAGGCGTCAAGCCTGTAAAAGTTTATCGGTTACAAAACCACTCGGCATTACGAGGCAAATTTAAGATGAAACATAGAAGTTTTTTACTCCTCAGGTGGAGGACTGGAAGGCGCGACAAACTGGTCCAGGTCGATTCCATCAGCAATCCGGGTGGCAGCAGCAATGAAGGTCTCCATGAAAGATTGGAAGTCGTACTTCTTGGTATTCGCAACTTTGATGGACGTCAGCTTTTCCTCTCGCGACTCCTTGCAGTGAACACGGACCAGGGACAGAGCAACATCGGCACCACACCTGGCAGAAGACTTTTTCCATTCGTGAACTCGACTTGGAACGTCATTCAGTCGAGTCATTAAGGACTCGAGGTCATTTTGAAGCGTCTCGCCTGGCCAGAGTGTCGAGTCAATTCGTGACATCGCAACCTTCAGTCGAGCGAGGTAGTCCACCACACCAGCAACATGAGACTCCAGTCGAAGCACGTTCATAGCGGCTTCATCCTTCACAGGAGAGTTAATGGGGTCCAGGCTTGTCTCCACTCAACTGGTCTCCTCCTCGAAGTTCTGGCAGAATTCTGTAAATGCATCTCGAGCTCAAGCTAACGGTTCTATGATGAGTCGGTGATAACAAGTCAGTCGGATAAAAGGGATTACCTTCAAGCATGAGGAATAACTTCTTGGCGAGCCCTCCCAGATAAGCCTCCGGATCGTTCTTCTTCCCCCTTGATTCGCCCGACCTTGTCACTCAGAGCTATCTTGTCATTCTTGATCGGCTAACCTCCTTGTTGGCCGCATCGAGAGCAGCTTTTAGATTGGCGTTCTCCTCTTCAAGTTTACCGACTGAAGCCAGTTTTTCTTCCGCGAGCTTTGTTTTGTCCAAAGCCGCTTTCTGGACCTCGGCAAGGTCATGGTCCTTCTTCTTCAGAGCCTCCTCCATTTTTTCTGCAAAATGACAATGAGATCAGAATTAGGAAAGGGCAGAAAGATAAAGACAGTCGTCAAGTTCTCACCAGCCATACCTTTTGCTTCGTCTCTCGCCTTCTGCAAGTTCTCCTGAGCAAGCTTCAAGTCAAGGTTGAGCTGGATCTGTTTGCTTTCCAATTCAGTATAGCGAGCCACAAGCTCGCAGGATTTCTGCGAAGAGTCAATCGACAGACATCAAAGATAGGTCGCTTCCGTGTGACTAAGGAAAAATCGTAGCATTTCTAAGACTACAGCCGAATCAAAATATTCAACAGTAGTCTAGGGGACTACATCCACTGGGTGCACTCAGCGTGCCCCCACTGGTTTTACCGACTCGGTTCGACCAGTCGACCGAAAGAGGCAAAAAAGTCATGATCCTAAAACCATAGCTAACTTTCAGCAGTCAGCCACGGTATCATCATGATCTAAAAAAAGGAGTTCTTCAGACTATAGTCGACTGCCAGCAGTCGACCATAGTCTCGGGGACTACACCCAGTCGGTGCACTCACCGTGCCCCCACCGGTTCCAACATTCCATTCGACATGGTCCGACCAGACTGAGTGAAGAAGTTAGCAAAGAAATTCAAAGTATAAAGACTACAGTCGACTGCCAGTAGTCCACCATAGTCTCGGGGACTACACCCAGTGGGTGCACTCAGCGTGCCCCCACCAATCCAAAAATTCAATCGACACACCAAAGGGGTGTATATATCTGAATCTTCAGAAAGAAGAGTTTTCAGGTAGCATATCCTAACAGAACAAGCGGTAACCAACTAACCTGGACGTTGTTCTGAAGAGCTGAGCTAGCATCATAGGCCGCTGGGCTGGCTTCCCGGACCACCTTCACTTGCTCCATCATGATCCCCGCCTGGCGTATAGCTTCCTTAGCAGCACCCACTTGGTCCTCTGGGACGTGGTGTGTGGTGAAAAGGGAGGGCGGATCAACAGTCGACGATGAAGGCTGGACACTCGTCAGCGGCACAGCGAAAGACACAGAAGTCCGAGTGGTGTTGCCACCCTCATGAACCAGCGTCTCAGGCACTGATACAACCTGAGCAGTCTTGCCAGCAGGCGCCTTTTTAGTCCTCCTCCGCCTCAGCGGCGCCTCATTGTCATCATCAGGGAGATCAATGACATGAGGTGGGACTACAGAAAAGATTTAAAGTTAAAAACGGAAATCCAATCGACAACAAGCGAAACTACAGAGATCATACCAAGGTTAGAGGTGGCAGCATATTCCATTTCCTGGTCTTCGTTCCTGGCTGAGGTCTCAGAGGTAGCTGCGCTGCAGATTTCAGAAATCAGTTGATCAGTCAACGAGTCGACCAAAAGTATGTCCATGCTAAACAAGAAAACAGAAGTTCTGCCGTCACCCGAAAATGGTGGGAATAGCCATCCTCATCTTGGGAAGATCCTTCGTCGGCATTGATGGCGTCACTCGGGGTTGCTTCGGCGCTTTTTCAGTCGGCGCCGGAGAGGACGTCCGAGGGCGTTTCGTCGACTGCCCGACAGGCGCGGTAACCTTGCCACGCTCGACCGCCGGGTCATGGGAGAGCTTGGATCGCCTTTCCGTGCAAGGAGGGTCGACTTCTTCCTCCTCTTCCTCCTCCTCCTCTTCACCGGAGTTGTCGTCATCTTCGTCCTCCTCACCATCAGATTGCCATTCCTCCTGACTTTCACCTTCGCTCCCCTCTTCCTCTTCGACCTGTTCTTGCGCGCCGTTGGGCATCGAGTACATCTCAGTAGTGGCCTGGAAGACAGCAAACAAGACAAAAGTTAGTTGACCGATTTTAAGCAAACAAGATGGAGAAAGCAGGATCACAGTCAAAGATGCAGGATTGGACCTTGTCTACTTCGTATGACTGGTCGAGTGGAGGAATCCTCCTGGCTCCTCGAGGGTTGTCCTTGTTTCCTGTGATGCTCGCCAGACACCTTTCCAGCATGGCATCCTCGACCTCCTCCGGGTGGATCCGAGTGGTGTCCTCAGTGCCAGAGTACAACCACATCGGATGGTCTCGAGCTTGAAGCGGCTGGATGCGTCGTCGGAGGAAGACCTCCAAGAGATCCATGCCAGTCACTCCGTCTCGAATGAGCTGGACAACGCGTTCGACCAGCACCTTAACTTGCGCCTTCTCATCCGGGATCACCTTCAAATAAGATGGCTTGCCCACCCGGTCCATGGAAAAAGGAGGGAGTCCAGTCGACTGCCCTGGCGTCGGCTGGTCCTTGCAGTAGAACCAAGTCGACTGCCATCCACAGACTGACTCGGGTAAGATCATGGTCGGAAAAGAACTTTTTCCTCTCATTTGAACCCCAAGACCCCCACACATCTGAATCACTTGAATTCTCTCGTCACTCGGATTGGTCTTTTTCACCGTCTGGGAGCGACAGGTGAAAATGTGCTTGAAAAGACCCCAATGAGGCCGACAACCCAAGAAATTCTCGCACAAAGACACGAAAGCAGCGAGATACACGATGGAGTTGGGAGTTAAGTGGTGGAGTTGTGCCCCAAAGAAGTTCAGAAATCCCCGAAAGAAAGGGTGAGGCGGCAGAGAAAACCCGCGGTCAACATGGATGGCCAAGAGAACACATTCACCCTCCTAAGGCTGGGGATCCGACTCCTTCCCCGGGAGCCGCGCTGATCCATGGGGGATCCGTCCTTCGTCGGCCATGTCGTCGAGATCCTTCTGACGGATTGTCGAGCGGATCCAGTCGCCCTGGATCCAGCCCTGCGGCAAGCCGGCCCTTGATGAAGATCCGCCCCGACTGGTCCCTCTTTCCTTTACCTTCGCCGTCGCCTTCTTCGCCCGCTCCAAAGCCGCTGTCTTCTCTTTCACCATTGTCGCCGGAGAAACGCGCACGGAGCAGCAGCGCTGAGATGGAGGCGAACGCGGCGGATAAATCTGGGGAAGGGAGGAGAAAATGAGAGCGCCTGTTCAAAAACCCCGTCAAGGGCCTTATATGAGGTTGCTTCCGAAAGGATCGATTGGTAGGCGAGGCGATCTATCAAATCCGCAGCGATCGCCCGTGCGATACGTGGCGAAAAAGATGGCGTGGAGATCGAGGCGTCCCTGCCTTATCCCATCCGATTACTACGGCTTCCTCCGTCCTGCTCGCTTCCCGAAATTCGAATCCCGCTAAATCCGCGCGCCGTAGAGCAAATCGTCAGACAGAAGATTTCCTCCATCCTGTCATTCGGAGTTCTCCAAGTACGAAAAACACACTCGACGGATACAAAGAATGGATCAAGGCGACTGAAAAAGAAGTTGATGCCGTCACCTAAGTTCATTGATCCAAAACAAGACACACTCGCAGCACAAGAATGGGTCAGAAGTATGTTCAACTTCTTCCCCACTCAAACCTCGATCCATTCGGGGGCTAATGATGAAGTCATGTACCTAGGGTAGGGTCATGGACCTATCCAAGATACCCTCCCCAAGGACATCTCTAGAAGAAACCACCTTTCAGTCGACCTGGAAGGGTTCCACTCGACGGACTTGAAGACACTCGACCATGGAGCCAACCACTCGACCGCCAGAGATCTAAAGTCACTCGGTACAAGCGGTCGGGTCATTAAGTAGCTTTTATGGTCATCATAGCACTTTATGTGGGCATTACCAAGAACCCCGATCTTAATGTACCTTAATCACTGCATAGCGAGGGCTGCGAGTGTCAGCGAACTCTATATAAGCCACCCCCTCCTCGGTGTAAAGGGTTCGCACCTCAGAACTCATACGCACATAATACAGTCGACCGCCTCTGGGCTCCGAGACGTAGGGCTGTTACTTCCTCCGAGAAGGGCCTGAACTCATAAACACCTTGCGTATACAACTACTCCATAGCTAGGATCTTGCCTCTCCATTCCTACCCACATATTCTACTGTCAGACTTAGAACCACGACAGGACCCACTAGTCAGATTTGACCAGGACCGTCCCCGTTGACCTACTGACATCACAGTGACGCAACGAAGAATTTTTTGGATTTAAACCTATTCAGAAAATTCCAGAAATTGTTACAAACTTCAAAAATCACCGAAATTAATCTATAGCTCAGAATGAAAAGATTTATATATGAAAAATGATCAGAAAAATACAGTCTATCCATCTATACTAGTTGCATGCATGTTTAAGTAACTTAATCTTGCTGTTTAGATCAAACATGATAATGCACTATTTAAATTCATAATTTGAGTTTGAAGTTGAACCTTTGGTTCAAAATAACTCAAACCCCCTCTGTTTGTAGTTGCATTAGCCTAACACACTCATTTTGCCATGTCATATGCATGCATCATATTGTTGCATTGCATTGATTGTGTTCCTTCTCTATTGCCGGTGTTATCCCTTCTCAATAGACGTGGTTCCGACGATGAGTTCGATGACACCTATGAAGAGCTATGCTATCTTCAGAAGTGCCAGGCAAGCAAAACCCCCTTGTTCATTCTGATACAACCCCACTCTCTCGCTTCTACTCTCTTTTACTGCATTAGGACAACAATTCAACTATTACATGCTGCGGTAGTTGAACCCCTTTCCACTGCATGACCTGTCATTGCCACAGTAAATAGATGAAACCCACTAGCATGAGTAGGAGTTGTTTGAGCACAGATATGCCTACTCATTCATGCTTGTTGTCATGCATGCTACTGATTAGAGTTGAGTCAGGTCTGATTCATCGGGGATGAATTGGAATGTGGCGAACATGTCTTACTGTTGAGATCTAAGTGTGTGAACATGATTTGGTAAAGGTAGAAGTGAGAGGCCAAGTAGGAGTACATGGTGGGTTGTCTCATTGAAACCGTCCTCAGGAACTGAGTTCTGTGTTTGTGATCCATGAATAGCTACTACCACACGTTGGGCCCTGAAATATGACCTCGCTCGACTTATTAACCCCCATGTCCTCTGTCCAGGAGTTGCAAGTAGTTTATGGTGTTGGTAGTATGCTGGAGGCCGTGCACAGCGCTGACCTGAGGGGTGGGCTGTGATGCGGTAGGCACGTGGCACGGTGTACTGGGACGCCCGTTTGGTGCCTCGGGAACCCTGCACACATCGTTCGTGGTCGTAGTGGAAACCTCGACCGGACTCCCTGCGGATGGAACCTGAATAGGAGATAAATCTGGACTAGGGTCTTGTGTGGTTAGTCAGGTTGTGGTCTACACCCACGTCGTCTTTCACTTGAAGTCTGCCGAGCACATGTCGTGGTGTAGATGCTAAGTTGTGGAAACATGTGTGAAGAAGTACACCCCTGCAGGGTTATAAATGATCTATTCGAATAGCCGCGTCCGCGGTAAAGGACTTCTGGGTTGCCTATATAGTTCATAGATAAGTGAAAGTGGATACTCTAAAATGCGCAAGATAAGCTTGAGTGCTATGGATGGCGTTCTTGTAGGGAGGCGGGAGCGGATCCATAGTGGTGTATTGATTGGTGAATATGCGGACTCGTGTGCGCCACCTCAAAAGAGTTACCATCAGTCGTAGTTTAGGTTAGCCACTAAGTTAAAGCTGGCTTGCTACAGTTGAACTCCACCACCCCTTTGTTGATACTCATGCATATGTAGCTAGTTCTGATGTAAGTCTTGTTGGATACATTTGTACTCACATTTTCTTAATTTATGTTTTTGTAGAGAGACTTCAGTCTCACTAGTAGTTCCGTGTGGACTTCGACGTTTAGCTTGTTACCTCAGCTACGATCTTGTGCCCTCGGGAGGGTCTTGTAGATAGTCAGGCTTCTCATCCTCTTTCATTTGTAGTTGTCTGTACTCAGAAAAGTTGAGCTTCCGCATGTGCTTATTGCTTGTATGAGTTGAATGCTGGGTCACCAGACCCATGTTTGTAATGCTTGGCTCCTCGAAGCCTATTGAATAAATACTTTGAGTTGTAGAGTCTTGTTGTGATGCCATGTTGTATTTGCACATATCGGGCATATTGTGTGTATGTTATTCAAATGATTGGTATGTGTGGGATCCGACAACCTAGTTGTTTATTCTTGGTAGCCTCTCTTACCAGGAAATGTCTCCTAGTGCTTCCACTGAGCCATGGTAGCTTGCTACTGCTCCGGAACACTTAGGCTGGCCGGCATGTGTCCTGCTTTCCTGTGTTTGTCCCTTGGAGGAAATGCCATGCGTTGTTCCTTTAAGTCCTTGTAGCTTGCTACAACTTGGGTTCATACGTTGATGACCGACACGTTCGTTGCTGGGTCATGTATGCCTGTCCCTGTAAGTTAGTGCCACTTTGGATTCACGACTAGTCATGTCGGCCCGGGTTGTCTATCATATGGATGGTAGCCACACTATCATATACGTGAGCCAAAAGGTGCAAACGGTCCCGGGCCAGGTAAGGTGGCACCCGTGGGAATACCACGCGTGAGGCTGCAAAGTTTTATGATGTGTTACATGCTAGATCGGTGTTACTTTGGATCAGGGTCCTGACAGCTGTGGTATGAGAGCCTGACTGCCTGTAGGGTTACCAAGCCAAACTGGTCGAAGTCGAGTCTAGAAATGCTTTAGTTATATAAGGGAATTTATTCTGGAAGGGAACGTAAGGCTCTTTTTACTCCTTTACCTTATGCCCTTCTGATCCGAGTCATCCTATCTTTCCTACGGGGTTAAGGAAATAGGCTTCTCATCTTTCTATCAGGATCACGTGTTACTAATCTGTAGTCCTATAAGATTACGTGTTACTAATTCGTAGACTTATAAGATTGATGGATTCAAGTCTTAGTTCAGTTTCTACTACCTCCTTGTGATAACAGTTGGTCTCGAAACCTTGATATTGTGGTGTTGAGTGGTTATTGCACCAGTTTGCAGGATTTCTCAAATCTTTTGAGCATTTACAACATTTGTGCTGTCCGAGTCATCCCAGGTTTCTAAATAGTCTGATGCATTTGCAAATCCCTTCTTTCCGTTCCCGATGTTTCTTTGGGCCAGTTTAACCACACTAATCGGTGAGTTGAGGTACTCTGTTGCCTCGACATATATGTGGAGCTATTATTCTGACCCTAGGTGTCTTAGAGGATCACCTAATAATATAGTCATGTTTTGTGTTCCTAGTGTGGTGATTCTGGCCATCATTCTCAAAAGCATCCCGTGATGCCACTTAGTTAGTAGGCATTCTATTTCTGGGTTCTTGAGCCCAAGATTCACTCTACTTTCCTCGTGCTGGTAGTGTTTGCTCATTCCATTAGGATATTAGTAACCTTTGTGATAGTTTTTGAGGTCCGTGGTATATCATTCTTCCAATACCATGAACCATTATGGCAGAAGATCTTTGAACCAATGATCACAACAAGAGTGCTCTTGATGAGTTCTCCATTTAAAAATTGTGAATCTGCTAGTCCTTCCTCTTCTGCATGGGTTATCCGGAAGAAATATGTTGAACTTGTTCGACATACTAATCTATGCATCCACAACTCAGAAAGATATATGTCCGTTTGAGTTGTCTCTCTTTAGTTGTTATTTGACCTTCATCTGTCAATTGTTGGTCAAGAGTAGTTGTGCATTCGTGTTATCGATGCCTATTATTCCTGTGATCCGTCAAGCCAATCTATTCCGGAATGACTAGGAGAAACAAACTCCAGTACCTCATCCATATCTAGGATTGGGTCAAAGCAATTGTATTCTGCAGATCAAATTGCCACCAGCCTTTGATCTGTTCTACCTTGGGGTATTACCATCTTTATGTCAAGAATGTCATGGGAATTGCACCACCTCCTATGATCTCTTGATATAGTGACACCTCTCGCCATCATTGTTCATTTCTCGGTCTTTGTGTTATTGTAACCGGAATACCGACAAGTGAATTGTGAGGTGTGAAATCAATACTCCTAGCAACTCCGTTTCTTGGTAGTTAATGGACAATAGCTTCATTCTTCGCGTGTTGGTTATTGAATCATCAATCTAAGATTGATCGTGCTAACTAGTCCATATTTCTGGTGCACTCTTTGATCAATGAGTTAGGATTGTGCTAATCCCTCCCTATTTTGATCATATCGTCTTGCCCTGAGATGCAAGATTATTGCCGAGCTTAATAACATATCGGTGGTTCATGATTTTCTGATATCATCTCGGAAGTATCACCATGGTTGTCCCCTCACCGTTATGTTGAGCTCGCGATCAAGTTGGTTTTCTTATAAACCACCCTTTCTCCAAGAATATGTGTTGGATACCCCTGAGCTAGTTGGATAAGCTAAACAACAACTTGGAGAGTTGGAATATAAAGCTTTATCTAACTCAGTTCATCTCTAAGGGATATATTTTGTGTGTGTGTTGAAGAAAGATGATATCCTCATTGATTGATCCTCGGGATCAGTTGTAGGCGCTATTGTCCTATCCAATCATTGATTTGAGAATGGGTTATCATCAAATCAAACCAGAACCAACGATGTTCATAATGCTGTCTTACTCGTGGATGTTTCCTCGAGCATACACCATTATATCTTTCGGGTCTGTCCAATGCTATCGCCTTGTTCACATAATTGTGGAATTCCATTTTTATGGAAACCTGGATGAATTGTTATTGAGCCCATCGACAACATTCTTATCTTCTCCATGGTTTTGTTGAACATTAAGCTAGTGTTGGAAACTTTTGAAAGCATTTCTTCATGCTAGATCAAGAAGCATATGTTTTGATGAAAGAAGTGACTTCCTCTAATTCATGTGCATTTGAAGCAAGTTGTCGCCGTGAATTCGAGAAAGCTTGTTTTTTGCTTCCTCTGGAATCGTCCCAAGTTAGTCACGCATGTGCGAAGTACTCTATGGTTTGATAGGTTGGCCACCTCCATTCTATATGTCTTTCCTAGCATACCAAGCCACCGATTGACTTGTTCAAGAAAAACGAATTCTGTTCTAAGGTTAATACTTTGGACTTCCACGCGTGGAGACTTCGATATCATTAATGATGGTTCCCCAACTGAACTCGGTAGTGTTTAATTTTAAGACTACTACGTGGTCATGCTTGTCTGGGACAACGTGCTCACATGTGTGTAACAGAATGTCGATGAGAACGACACCTATGGGATCACAGGAATCCCTACTACGGTTGGCGGGGCGCGGGGTTGAGAGAAGAGCAGGTCTAGAAGTCTACACAAAGATTGTTTATCCAGGTTCGGGCCGCGAGGATGCGTAATACCTTAGTCCTGCTTCGGTGTGTATTTGAGAGTGTTCTTGAGCTCTCGAACTAGCTACGGTGGCTGTGTAGTTCCAAAGACCTGAATCCCTCTCCTGGTCGCCTTGGGCCTCCTTTTATAGGGAAAAGGGGCTGCCATAGTGGCACACAGGAGGTGGAAAGGCGTATAGTGTGCAAGCTTATCGCCTGGCATTAGGGGACAAAACGCATTAAATGCGCTACTTAGGTGTCCATTAGCTTTATCGGGGACGGGAACGAGGCCTGTCCCGTCCGTCGCCGCCCTGCCTCGCGTTGACACGCGCCTGGGCTAGCGATGCGTGGGGCGCCATGTAGGCAGGTAGGTAGCTGAGGTGGCACGGTGGTAGGGCCGTCACGAAGATCTGCATGCCATCACACAGGTGCTTGCTGAGTCGGTGTGGCGGCCGCCCATCGCCATGCAGGTGCCTGCCCAGTTGGTTGAGCTAGCAGCTTCTTGGGGACGGCGGTGGATTCTTGGCTGGTGCGGGCCTGGCAGTGGCCCTGCAGATGCCCCCGGCAAGGGTCTTGCCGGGGGCCAGGCATGGGTCTTGTCGTGGCGCTGCAGTCATCCCCGGCAAGGGTCTTGCCGGGGTTCTTGTGGTTTTCCTCGGCTAGGATCCCGCTGAGGGTCGCTGTCTTCTTGTCCTCATCTGGTCTCACATGTTTTTGATCTTGACGAAGATCTGCATGCCACCACGGAGGTGCCTCCCGAGCCCTGGGTCCAATGCAGTTGTTGGTGGCGTTTGGGACCCTTGGTCTCAAGGGTGGCTCGCTCTGCTGGCGTCGAGCAAGTTGCCCCGGCAAGGCTCTTGCCGGGGATGCGGAGGCCGTCCCGGCAAGGGTCTTGCCGGGGGAGTCCACCTCGCCCCTCTTCTCTTTGTGTCTCTGGTCTTGGCGTTGCCATGGTTGTCGTGTGCTATGGCTTCTCTCGCTTCCTCCTCGCTTGCCTGCTTAGTGTGGCCTTGTGTGGCTCACGCCGCCTGCACAAGTAAAGGGGTCAAAAGGAGAGCCCCTACTTTTGTACACCGACAGGAGTTCCCCGGGTCTGGGCCACACATAAGCGCAACACGTTGTTGGGCCAGGCCCAGAGCAGTGCGCGGGCGATCACGGCTTGATTTTTACTGCGGTAACTATTTCGTCCGCTATGCTTCTCCACGATCCGCATTGAACGCGCGACGTGGAGGGTCGTGCGTGACATGGGGGGTCGTGCGTGACGTGGGGGTCATGCGTGGGGCGGTTCCCGCACGCATGCGTCACACCGTGGTTAGTGGGAAAGGAGGCGGCCCGCGCCTTCCCCGTGAAAAGGAATAACCGCGGGCGTGCTGCTCATCTCACCCTCTGCGTTTTCCCCAATCTCAGAGCCGCCGTCCCTTTCTTCCTCCTTCTCTTCGCCTTCGCTCACTGCCGCTGCACCTTCGTTGTCCTTCTCCCGTCACCTCTCGCAGCCGCCATGGCCCCCAAATCCATCAAGGGCAAGGGAGTGGCCAAGGATGCCGGGGCAACGGAGCCACCGGAGAGCGAGTTGGCGGTGCGCGGGATGCAGCACGCCTACTTTCCGTCGACGGTCGACACGGTCGAACTCCGAGACTACTTCAAGCCCCTGTGGGGGTGCAAGACGGGAAGCGAGACGACGGGGCATCCTGCCACGCGCGTCCTCCCCGCCGCCTTCACCGAGGCCGGCCCGAATCGGTACCCGTTCTTTGTCGACTACTTTTCTTGCGGCCTATGCCCCCTGTCGGTGTCAAAACCGGCGGATCTCGGGTAGGGGGTCCCGAACTGTGCGTCTAGGCGGATGGTAATAGGAGACAAGGGACACGATGTTTACCCAGGTTTGGGCCCTCTTGATGGAGGTAAAACCCTACTTCCTGCTTGATTGATATTGATATTGTGGATGTTTACAAGAGTAGATCTACCACGAGATCAAGGAGGCTAAACCCTAGAAGCTAGCCTATGGTATGATTGTAAGGGTTGTTGTGATTGTTGTCCTACGGACTAAAGCCATCCGGTTTATATAGACACCGGAGAGGGCTAGGGTTACATAGAGTCGGTTACAATGGTAGGAGATCTACATATCCGTATCGCCAAGCTTGCCTTCCACGCCAAGGAAAGTCCCATCCGGACACGGGGAAGTCTTCAATCTTCTATCTTCATAGTCTTGGAGTCCGGTCGATGATGATAGTCCGGCAAATGATAGTCCGCCGATGACGGTAGTCCGCTATCCGGACACCCTAATCCGGGACTCCTCGGTAGCTCCCCAAACCAGGCTTCAATGGCGATAAGTCCAGCATGCGTAGTAGTCTTGGCGTTGCAAGGCGGGTTCTCCTTTAAGTTCCATGTACCTGCGAACAGTGTCCAGCTTCCTCATCAATGTTCGCTGCCTTGGCTTCCACGCCCAATAAGGGCCTTCTTCCACGCTGTCGTGCGAATGTGAAAAGCCAGGTGTCTTTTATGTTTTACCCCTAGTTGTGCGAATAATCTGCCTATAAGGGAGGCAAGAATCCAGATCCAAATCACCATCTTCCTCTCGCAAATACTCATCGGAGCGCCGACCAAGAATCCATTCCATCATGGACCGTCAACGCGCTCCTCTTCTCGCGCCCCAGCCCTTCGCCAGAGATTGGAGGAGATGCTCATTTGCACAACGAGCTGGTGAAGCTCCAAATGGGGGATATCTCCTCCGCCTTCATGGTTCCGGTTCGAGCTGGCTCGCCACCTACAAAGGTGGAAGCTAGCAGAGGTTACCCTAATCCCAACAAAGGGGCGGGTATGCTTCGTCCCCTATCTAATAAGGGGCTCGGATTTCTGTACATCCATTCCTCCGCGGGCTCTCGGAGTTCTACGGACTCCAGCTCCATCACCTCACGCCGCCTCAATCCTGCATATCACGGGTTATGTAGCTCTTTGCGAGCTTTTCCTGGGCATTGAGCCCCACTTCGCGCTGTGGAAGAGGTTGTTTTGCCTTGTCCCTTGCTCTCACGAGGGGTCCATATATCAAGTGGGCGGCGCCGAAATATGGCGCATTGTCGGGACCGGATATCCATCCGGAACCCCTAAGAAGGCGTCCAAAGACTGGCCTTCGGAATGGTTTTATATAGAAGACGCTCTGCTGCCGAACCCTGTTCAGATCGGCCTCCCGGAGTTCAGCAATGCTCCTCTGAAGAAACGCCTTAGTTGGCATCCGCGGAGCCCCCGACTGGAGGAAGACAAGAGCGTCCATTACCTGATGGGCCGAATAAGGTTACTGGCCGACCATGATCGGAGTCATGGCAACATGCATTACGCGGGGGGTGCAACCACTACAATACAGGGGCCACCCCATGTTTGATTTCAACGGGGAGGATGATGCCACCCGTCATGGCCGCAAAGGGCCGGAATCGGCCGACGATCTGGTGACGATCTTGTCCGGCCTGTATAAGGGGGAGAAGGAGGATTTCCTTCAGACGAACCCGTTAAATGGGTTTTCCATGAAAAATCCCCGGCCTTGGGTAAGTGAACACTTAGCGTGTCCGACCCGTGCCTTTCGAAACTTAAGTTTCCTACATTGTGTTATTCTATCGACGCAGGAACTGCGCCGGACTATGGAGGGAATGCTAAGTCCGGCTCCGCATCCTGAGGATCCAGAGAGATCCCGGGATCCGGCCTCCGAAGAGGATCCAGACATAAAGGTGGAGCTAATCGACGGGGTGTTCCACCAGCTCAGCATGGATAATGCTTTAGTCGCCATCACGGCCGACTACCCCGGACTAAACCCGGCTCCCCAGGTGATCGCGGCCGAAGCCCTGACACCATCATTCCTTCCTTGCTTATTTCTGACCACCGTACATGATGGCACTGTGCAGGAGGTGCCCCTGGGGCGAGAAGCCGAGCCCGCGGTGGCTGACCAACAAGGGCCAGTCCGGACGGTAGGAGGAAGAGGAGCGCCGCGACCGCGAGCGTCGCCGCAAAGGTGTAGCTCACAATTCCTTATTTTTAGAGCAACGTTCCTAGGAAGCGCTTTTGAGTGCTCATGACTTTTATAGGGAAAAAGCGTCCGCCGGACTGGGCGTGGAAGTTGTCAATCCAGCCTCTACTAGCGGGCTCCCTTTTTGGTCGAGGGGAGGCGGCGAAGGCGCGAGCCGGACGTTCCTCCGACAGAGGATGCCGAAAGACTGTCCGCCACCAAGTCTAAGGTGGAGAGTGCCCTGAATCACAGGCGCCGCCGGACAGTATTTCGTGACGCGTGCTTCTCCCCCGAGGCATTGAATGCCTTTAACACGGGGGACGCGCACCTTCGTGCCGCTCAAGATAGTTTTACCAGAGCCACGGAGCAGTATGTAAAAGACATACAGGTAAGAGATTTTAAGGGTTGTATATGCCAAGAGCCCCGAGACTTAAAGTAGTTATATTAACTGATTTAAGGATCATATGAAATGCAGGATCTTACCAAGAAGAATACCCAACTGTCTCGGGAGCTGCAAGAGTGCAAGGCCCAACTTGAGGCCGCATTATGCAGCGCAGGAGGAAGCGCAAGGACCTCTCCGTAACGCATTATTTTAGAAGGATAAGTAGCGTTTGGCCTTGCGCAAGTCTAAAAACGACGTTGCAGGTGCTGCGGACAAGATCCGGACAGGCAAGAACCTGCGCCAACTAAAGGCGGCGAGAGGTGCTGCATAAGGTGCAGCATGAAAGGAACAAGCTCCAGGATGCCCATGCCCAGCTTGGAGAAGAGCTGAAAGGCGTTCGGGCCGAGCTGTCTGCCCGTTAAGGAGAATCAGCGGCTTCGTCGCGGCATATATAGTAAGTGCTTGAGCGAACTCCTTTGAAAAGAAGAGTTCGGCGAGAAGTCAATTTGATGTAATATGTACGTAAGTATGCTCACAAGTCGCCCTGGAGGAGATGCCCGTAATAACGGGTGATCAACTTCCGAATTGTTGCAACTGATCGAACGAGTTGGCAGGCTATGAGCGCGTCATCCAGCGTTATGGCCAGCCTTCTCCATACCCGAGGGTCTTGGGGAGCTTGCGGAGAAGCTACAGGAGGCAGCAGCGCTTCCATTTATGGAAGATTTCGCCTGCCGCCAAGGTGCTGTGGAGGCTGGGCCATGGTAAAGACGCTGTACAAGAAGGCGGATCCCAATCACATGGCGAAGTCGGACTGTGGGGCCCGATGGGAAGGAGATCCCTGTGAGTTTAGTATACGACCAAGTGGAGTTGGCCGCAAAATTTTCCCAACAGGACTGTAAATTAGACAACCTGTTAGACGGGATTGAGGAGGAATACAATCAGTCGATTTGACAATGTATTATAAAATGACATACAAAATGCCTTCTAGCCGGATTGTAGATCGTTTGTCTTTGCCGACCTTTTCGCTTCGACCTCGGGACCCTAGAGTCCGGAGTGTGTCCGAATACCTTCTCGGTTATGAAACAACGGGGTATGCATGGAGACCAAAGCGTAGGGTCATCGATGCTTTATCGGATAAGTGCCCAACTAGTTATGTTATATTACATGGTTAGTAAGAAACATCTTCCAGGAGAATAGTTCCGTTAAGGGTTCCTTTCATTTGGGGTGGCATGCCCTAAAGTGCATGTCCGGGCTGCGAAAAAAGCAGAAAACATCTGGGAGCAGATAAAAAGTGGATAAAAATCATCTTTTAAGTCACCGACCGAATATTCCCTTAAGAACGCTAGCTTTCGGCTTCACCCAGTCTGAGGTACACATCCGGCTGACCCGGCAGTAACAATCGCAGAGGTGCTCCCTTTACCTCCTAGCCGAACAATCGGGAACGTAGGGGTAAGCACAGGAGCCAGGCAACCCAGCTTGGCCAAAACTTAAGTCATATCGATGCATATAATGGTGAATAAAAGGTACATGTGGAGGCTTGACACATGTGCTGGGCATAAAGCCCATATAATTAAGCTTCTGGTAAAGAAGCCCCCAGGTATAATGAGTGCGGGTAGCACATCAATTGTGCGCGAACGTTGCGCGGGTAAAGCCCTTTAAGGCTTGGATGAATAGGTTTGAGAAGAAAAAGATGAACAAAAGGCAGCTGAAATAAATAAAAGAAAAAATTTGGACGGGGGAAGGGGACGAACTCTTAGTCCGGCGCTAGGCATAGAATCGCCGGAGGCGGCTCGCTCCATGGGTTCGGCTCGAGTCGGTTATCCGATGCATTTCAGAGGCGGTACGCTCCGCGGTCAAGACTTGATCAATGATGAAGGGCCTTCCCATTTGGGCTTGAGCTTGTCCTTTTTCTTGTCCGCAGCGAGAACCAGTTCGCCAACGTTGTAAGTCTTGGCCCGTACTTCTATCTTTGGTATCTTCGAGCCTGCTGTTGATAGAATGCGGAACGAGCCTTGGCGACGCCGCGCTTTTCCTCCAATATGTCCAAGCTGTCCCGCCGATCCAACTCGGCTTCTCTTTCTTCATACATGCGCACTCGAGGTGAGTCATGAATGATGTCGCAGGCAAAACTGCTTCGCGCCGATACCATAAAAATGGTGTGAATCCGGTGGTACGGTTAGGCGTTGTCCGCAGCCCCCAGTACGGAGTCGAGCTCCTCTACCCAAGGCGTGTCGATTTCGTAAGGGACCGCACTAGTCTTGGTTTGATGCCGCCATTATGAGACCATTTGCTCGCTCCACTTGACCGCTGGTTTGAGGATGATAGACGAAGCGTAATCGAGCTTGATGCCCATATTTTTGCACCATGATTTAACCTCGTCGGCGGTGAAGTTCGTGCCGTTATCGGTGATGATGCTGTGGGGACACCATAACGTGTACTACCCGGATATAAAGTCTATCACTGGTCCGACTCTGCCGCTTTAACCGGCTTGGCCTCTATCCATTTGGTGAATTTATCCACCATGACCAATAGGTACCTTTTGCTTGTGGGTTCCCTTTAAGTGGTCCAACCATGTCAAGCCCTGCACCCCGACGGCCGTGTAATTGGTATAGTTTTGAGGGCGGTGGGTGGCATATGGCTCGATTAGCAAAGAGCGACAACCGACGATCTTTGGACTAAGTCCTGGCATCTGCTCGAGCCGTCGGCCAAGAAAATCCTGCACGGAATGCCTTTCCTACAAGGGCCCGAGCTGCGGCGTGGTGTCCGCCTAGTCCGGCATGAATTTCAGCCAGGAGGTTTCGCCCTTCCTCTTCGGAGATACACCTTTGAAGGACTCCGGTTGTGCTTTTCTTATAAAGTTCTCCCTCATAGACCTTGTAGGCTTTTGATCGCCGGACAATGCAGCGAGCCTCATTTTGGTCTTCGGGAAGCTCCTGCCTAAGCAAGTAGGCGAGGAATGGTTCTGTCCACGGGGCAATTACTGCCATTATGTCGTGGGCGGAAGGTGTTATGTCATCGGCTGGATCGCCGGTTGGTGCGGCTTGTTCCGGATTGTTAGTTCCGGACTCCTCTTCCCATAGTACGGATGGCTTGAAGAGCCGTTCCAGGAAGATGTTAGGAGGGACAGCGTCGCGTTTTGCGCCAATGCGTGCCAGTACGTCGGCCGCTTGGTTATTATCCCGTGACGGATGGAATTCAAGTCCTTCAACCGGCTGACATTTTGAGGACAGCGTTATATGCTGCCATTTTCGGATCTTTGGCGCCAAAGTCTCCGCTTATTTGGGATATTGCGAGGTTTGAATCGCGCACCTCTAGGCGTTGAATGCCCATGGAGATTGCCATCCGGAGACCGTAAAAGGGCCTCAGATTCGCTGCGTTGTTAGAGTCCGTGTACATTATCTGAAGTACGATTGGACTGTGTCTCCGGTCGGGACGTCAATACGACGCCAGCCCCCGATCCGCTAACATTTTAGAGCCGTCGAAGTGCATAATCCAATTGGAGTATGCGCCGATTCTTTAGGGAGTTCGCTTCGTCCATTCAGCGACAAAGTCAGCCAAAACTTGAGACTTGATAGCTCGCCGAGGTTTGTAAGATATATCAAATGGTAAGAGCTCAATGGCCCATTTTGCAATCCTGCCCGTCGCGTCGCGGTTGTTTATAATGTCGCTAAGTGGTACTTCAGAGGCCATCGTTATCGAACACTCTTGAAAGTAGTGTCGAGCTTCCGGATGCCATGAACACCGCGTATGCTATCTTCGATAGTGCGGGTAACGGACTTGCAAGGGGTTAACACAAGGATACGTAGTATACTGGTTTTTGAAGAGGGAATTTATGCCCTTCATTTCTCGCTCGACGACGAGTACCGCGCTTACAACTTGATGCGTAGCTGCGATGTATAACAACATTGGTTCGCCCAGTTGGGCGCAGCTAGGACCGGATTTGTTGCCAATATGGCCTTTATTTCTTCGAGTCGGTGGTGGCAGCATCCGCCCACTGGTGTTCGTGCGCTCGAGGAGGCGATAGAGGGTAATGCCTTTTCTCCTAGACGGAGATAAAGCGGCTTAGAGCCGCCACGCATCCGGTCAATTTTGTATTTGCTTGAGGTCTTTTGGGATATCTAGCTGTGATGAGCTCGGATCTTGGCTGGGTTTGCTTCAATTTCTCTACCGGATACGATGAAGCCAGAGCTTTAGGCTGGTACGCCAAAACACATTTTTCCGGATTCAGCTTGATGTCATATGCTCCGAGGCTGTCGAATGTGAGCCTCAAGTCGCCTACTAGAGTTTCGACGCAGTTTTGTTTTGACGACTACGCCGCCCACATATGCCTCTACTGTTTTGCCGATCCGGTAGCCGGACATGTCGAATCATGCGCTGTTATGTTGCGCGGCGCTTTTAAGTCCAAGGGCATCGTGTTGAAGCGTAATGGTCCATATGGAGTAATGAATGCTGTTGCGGCTTGATCCGCTTCGCCATCTTGATTTGATGATAGCGGAGTATGCGCCCGTGAAGCACAATGAATCGTGTTCGCGGTGGCATCGATGATTTGGTCGATGCGGGGAGGGGAAGGGATCCTTTGGGCAGGCCTTATTTAGGTCTTTGAAATCGACACATAGGCGCCAGGATTTGTCCTTCTTTGGTACCATCACCAAGTTTGCTAGCCAATCCGGTGCTTGATGTCTCCGATGAATCCGGCTTCCAATAGCTTGGCTAGCTCTTCTCCCATTGCCTGTCTTTTGGGTTCGAAAATCGTCAAGAGCCTGTTTGACCGCTTGAATCCTTTTAGGATGTTTAGGCTGTGTTACGCCAATCTGCGTGGGATTCCGGCATATCCGATGGGTGCCGTGCAAAATGTCCCAATTTTCCGGCGAATTTCGCGGAGCGGCGCCTACATCAGGGTTCAACCAGCCCGATGGAGGCCGTCTTCGTGGGGTCCGCTGGGTGGACCTCGAATTTGACTATTTCATCCGCTGGTTTAAAAGAGGTGGACTTGGATCTTTTATCAAGTATCACATCGCCCCTGTTCACCGTGGAGCGCATCGCGGTGAGTTCCTCGCCGCTAGGGCTTTGGATAGTGCCTCGAGGGCTAGTGCGGTTGTCTTGTTTTCGGTAGCGAGTGCTATGTCCGGATCACTAGCGAGAGTGATAATTCCGCTGGGACCGGCATTTTAAGCTTCATGTACCCATAATGGGGTATAGCTTGAAAATTGTGAATGCCTCTCGTCCTAATAGAGCATGATATCCGCTGCTGAATGGGGCCACTTGAAACGTGACCTCCTCGACCTATAATTGTCCGGCGAAATAACACTACGCCCAGTGATTTTCCCTGTGCAGCATGCTTCCGGCCGGGAATTATTCCTCTAAAGGTTGTGCTGCTTCGCCAATGCGGTTCAGATCTATTTCCATTTTTCGGAGGGTTTCCTCATAGATGAGGTTTAGTCCGCTGCCGCCATCCATGAGTACTTTAGTAAGGCGAAAGCCGTCTACTATTGGGCTGAGGACCAATGTGGCTGGTGCCCGGGCAGTTCGGAATTTAGGTTCGTCACTGGCATTGAAGGTAATAGCCGTGTCGCTCCATGGATTTATTGTTTCTACTTGGTAGACTTCGGCGAGGTTGCGGAGTTGTCGTTTTCGCATGTTATTGGATGCGAAAGTCTCAAGACCGTTAACACTGCGTCTTGGTGTTGTTGTGCTGGGATTCTCGAGCTAGAAGCTCCTCGCCACTTTTGGCCACCTGTCTTAGTATCCAACATGCTCAAGGCTATGAGTTGGAGTGGCGCCCTCTGGCTGTGAATTTTGCAGGTCCGCTTAGCCAACCCTCCAAGACGGTTCCGCACCCTTTAGGGGTTTTGGTTTTTGGTATTCAGCCTGTGTGCTTGATGATGATGCACCCTTTGGTTCCGGACTAGGGATGTATTCGGGGCCGGATTATCCCAAAATTTACTTTCGGTTTTCCAGGCGCTCTCCATCGCACAATACTTTTGTACGATGGTCTCCAAGTCAGCAAAGCGCGTGATGTCGCGCGACTTATGGCGCTTAGGATTCCTTGTCCGTGCAATTATTGCGTAAGACCGAGATTGTGTTTTCCTCTCGGCAGTCCTTTATCCTGTCCATAACCGGGAGGAATCGCCCAATAATGATGTATTGCCTCGGCGGGCTCTTGCCGAATTAGAGTTAGATCGATATGTCCGGGCGGGTGGGTGGAACTAAGTCCGAACCCTACCCATCTCAAGGCTCGAAGCCGAGAAGTTTCCAATTTTGAAGCTTGATTTCGGACGTTGTCCAACGAGTCCGGTCCGATGCCCGACTTTAAGTTCAGTGTTTGATCGAAGCCCGCCCCTCCGCGAGAATCCGCATGAGGGGTTCGGGATCGGACATGACTAGTTTTCAATACAGGAGAAGCGTCGCCGCATTGTTCCTCTACCACTGCAACGCGGTGGGTGACCTGGGGAGAGTTAATTTCTCTCAAATCGAGTTTAAGCCCAATCTGATCGTAGTCTGTAGCGACTCCCAGGGCGGCGATGCGATCCAAGAGCTCGTTCACGGACGAGAGCTCTATTGGATCCAGCCACTCGGCGAATTCCGAGCTGACGTGAAGATTGCTTTTGACGACTTGAGAGGTCGTTGTCGAAGCGATGGCCGGACAGGCGGTCATAAGAAAACCACCTAGCCGGATAGTTTGGCGGCAGCCAAGGCCTTTGGCGAAGATACCGCCCTTGAAGACGGAGGAGGCATCCTTCCTATCGGTGACGCACAGAGGAACTCTCAATGAAAGCACCAATGTCGGTGTCAAAACCGCGGATCTCGGTAGGGGGTCCCGAATCAAGCGCCTAGGCGGATGGTAACAGGAGACAAGGGACACGATGTTTACCCAGTGTTCGGGCCCTCTTGATGGAGGTAAAACCCCACGCCCTGCTTGATTGATATTGATATTGTGGATGTTTACAAGAGTAGATCTACCACGAGATCAAGGAGGCTAAACCCTAGAAGCTAGCCTATGGTATGATTGTAAGGGTTGTTGTGATTGTTGTCCCACGGACTAAAGCCATCCGGTTTATATAGACACCGGAGAGGGCTAGGGTTACATAGAGTCGGTTACAATGGTAGGAGATCTACATATCCAGACGCCAAGCTTGCCTTCCACGCCAAGGAAAGTCCCATCCGGACACGGGGGGAAGTCTTCAATCTTCTATCTTCATAGTCTTGGAGTCCGGTCGATGATGATAGTCCGGGAAATGATAGTCCGGCCGATGACGGTAGTCCGGCTATCCGGACACCCCCTAATCCGGGACTCCCTCACCCCCCCTTCTCTGACTTCTTCAACGACGTCATGCACACCTATAGCTTCCACCTTCTAGATTTTACTCCAAATGGCGTGGCGTGCATGGCTCTCTTTGCGCACCTCTGCGAGGGCTTCGCCAGAGTGCATCCCGACACGGCCCTCTTCCGCCACTATTTCTTCCCTCGGATCCAAAAGGGAAACACCATCTCTGGCTGCGTCGCCTGGATCCCAAGGTCCAAAGGGGCGTACCCGGAGGGCGCCCAGAAGGAGAGGTGGGAAGAATGGCGGGGCCGATGGTGCTGGATTGAGGAGGACGACCCGCAGGAGTTCTGCCAGGTTCGCCAGGCGCCAGTGGTTCGTACAAGCGACTGGAGAAATGTCGATGTTGATGACGCGAAGCTCACGGCCGCCACCACCAGGATTCTTTGCCTCACCGAGGCCGGGTTCACCCTTGGGATGATCGGGGCAGATTTCATCCGTCGCCGGATTGCCCCGCTGCATAACAAGGGGAGGCCGGCCTGGCTCTTCACGAACGCCACCGACATCATGAGGCTTCGCCCCTGCCTCGACCACAACTTCACGGTGATGAGGCACACCGATCTCTGCCAGCGGCTCTTCCAGCTCGACGTGAACCGTGACGGCAAGGTCGAGCGGTCCGGCAAGGCCGCAAAGGCTGACGCGAAGGCCGACAAGGTCGCCAAGGGGCCCTGGTTTAAGTTGCCGGCGCGGGTGGTCTCGCTGAGCAACAACTCGCGTTGAAGCGACATCATCACCATGATGTCGGAGTTCAACGCGCACGGCCTCGTCCCAAATTGGGCCGAGCCATCGGAGGATTGGGTGCAGGAGTTTTTTGACACCCTGGAGGAGAAGTACGTCAGTGCCGAGCCGCGGCTCGTCCAGGACACCACCTAGGCGGAGTTCGACTACGTCGCCACCAGGGCGGCGGAGGCGGAGCTTGCCAGGGAGGCCGGCAGCACCAGCAACATGGAGGACAAGGCCGCGGCGGAGGCGGAGGAAAAGGAGCTCACCTAGTGGGCGGAGGCCGCTGGTGAGGCTAGCAGCACCGGCACTGGGGCCCCTCTCATCGAGGATGTGGTCGACGAGTCGTCGGAGGAGGATGATGAAGTTGTCGACCCTCCGGTCACGGGGAGAGGACGAGTCCTGCGACGGGCCACCTCTGGCGAGCCAGTCCGGCCCGGCAGGGCCGTACAACCGCGTCAAGCCCAGGAGGGTCCGCGCGCCAGACAAGGGCTGCGGTGGCAAAGAAGTTGGTGAAGGCCGCGGTGGCGAAGAAGAAAGCGACTGCCTGTTTTTCGTCCAAGCGTCCTTGGACTCCATCAGCTTCCCGCCCCCCCGCAGACGTCGACACAGAGGTCGTCTTTGACATCGGGTCCCTCAGCCCGAGGAAGAAGAGGAAGGCAGCAGAAGAGGAGGTGGAGGACGAGTAAGTGTCTTGTTCCCTCTCGTCATCTCAGGCTCCTCTAACTGCGCTTCTTATCCTTATTTACCTTTGTCCTTGCAGGGATGCAGAGACGCTGGCCCAGAGAGTGAAGAGGGCTAGGTCCTCAGCGGGCGGCCAGCCCCCGGTTGGCACTTCGAGGGCGCCACTGGTGATGGTGAGTAGCCCGGACAGCAGCCCCTGGAGCAGCCCCTGGCTTAAGTTCCTCACTCGACCCTCGTCGACATGTGTTGGTGGACATGATCCATTGGCACTGACCTTGCCAAGATTGTAGGAGGAGGATGATGTCTACTACACAACCTTCTTCTTGTAGACGTTGTTGGGCCTCCAAGTGCAGAGGTTTGTAAGCAAATTTCCCTCAAGTGGATGACCTAAGGTTTATCAATCCGTGGGAGGCGTAGGTCGAAGATGGTCTCTCTCAAACAACCCTGCAACCAAATAACAAAGAGTCTGTTGTGTCCCCAACACACCCAATACAATGGTAAATTGTATAGGTCCACTAGTTCGGCGAAGAGATGGTGATACAAGTGCAATATGGATAGTAGATATAGGTTTTTGTAATCTGAAATTATAAAAACAGCAAGGTAGCAAGTAATAAAAGTGAGTGTAAACGGTATTACAATGTGTTGAAACAAGGCCTAGGGTTCATACTTTCACTAGTGCAAGTTCTCTCAACAATAATAACATAATTGGATCATATAACTATCCCTCAAAATGCAACAAAGAGTCACTCCAAAGTCACTAATAGCGGAGAACAAACGAAGAGATTATTGTAGGGTACGAAACCACCTAAAAGTTATCCTTTCTTATCGATCTATTCAAGAGTCCGTAGTAAAATAACACGAAGCTATTCTTTCCGTTCGGTCTATCACAGAGTTCGTACTAGAATAACACCTTAAGGCACAAATCAAACAAAACCCTAATGTCACATAGATACTCCAATGTCACCTCGAGTATCCGTGGGTATGATTATACGATATGCATCACACAATCTCAGATTCATCTATTCAAACCAACACAAAGTACTTCAAAGAGTGCCCCAAAGTTTCTACCGAAGAGTCAAGACGAAAACGTGTGCCAACCCCTATGCATAAGTTCACGAGGTCACGGAACCCACAAGTTTATCACCAAAACATACATCAAGTAGATCACGTGATATCCCATTGTCACCACAGATAAGGACATGCAAGACATACATCAAGTGTTCTCAAATCCTTAAAGACTCAATCCGATAAGATCACTTCAAAGGGAAAACTCAATCCATTACAAGAGAGTAGAGGGCGAGAAACATCATAAGATCCAACTATAATAGCAAAGCTCGCGATATATGAAGATCTTATCACCTCAAGAACATGAGAGAGAGAGAGAGATCAAACACATAGCTACTGGTACATACGCTCAGCCCCGAGGGTGAACTACTCCCTCCTCGTCATGGAGAGCGCCGGATGATGAAGATGGCCACGGTGAGGATCCCTCCCGGCAGGTGAGTCTTGAACAGGTCCCGATTGGTTTTGTGGCTACTGAGGAGGCTTGCGGCGGCAGAACTCCCGATCTATTCTGCTCCCCGAAGTTTTTAGGGTATATGGATATATATAGGCGAAATAAGTTGGTCAGGGGAGCCATGAGGGGCCCACGAGGGCGGGGGGCGCACCCAGGGGGGCAGGCGCGCCTCCCTGCCTCGTGGCCACCTCGAAGCTTCGCTGAAGTGTACTCCAAGTCTCCTAGATTACTTCCGTTCCAAAAATAACTCTCCCGAAGGTTTCATTCCGTTTGGACTACGTTTGATATTCCTTTTCTTCGAAACACTGAAATAGGCAAGAAAACAACAATTTGGGTTGGGCCTCCTGTTAATAGGTTAGTCCCAAAAATAATATAGAAGTGTATAATAAAGGCCATAAACATCTAAAACAGATAATATAATAGCATGGAACAATAAAAAATTATAGATACGTTGGAGATGTTTTAGAGGCCAGCAGCAGGAGGAGCCACTGAGGGCCACTGTCGGTATCAAAACCGGCGGATCTCGGGTAGGGGGTCCCGAACTGTGCGTCTAGGCGGATGGTAATAGGAGACAAGGGACACGATGTTTTTACCCAGGTTCGGGCCCTCTCGATGGAGGTAATACCCTACTCCTGCTTGATTAATATTGATGATATGGGTAGTACAAGAGTAGATCTACCACGAGATCAAGGAGGCTAAACCCTAGAAGTTAGCCTATGGTATGATTGTTGTTCGCCCCACGGACTAAAACCTCCGTGTATATAGACACCGGATAGGTTAGGGTTACAGAGAGTCGGTTACAATGGTAGGAGATCTACATATCCGATCGCCAAGCTTGCCTTCCACGCCAAGGAAAGTCCCATCCGGACACGGACGAAGTCTTCAATCTTGTATCTTCATAGTCTTGGAGTCCGCCGGACGATAGTCCAGCTATCCGGACACCACCTAGTCCGGACTCCTCAAGAGCTCCTCGAACCAGGCTTCAATGACGACAAGTCCGGCGCGTTGATTGTCTTCGGCATTGCGAGGCGGGTTCCTCCTCCGAATACTTCACAGAAGGTTTTGAACACAAGGATAGTGTCCGGCTCTGCAAAAGCAGTTCCACATACCACCGTAGAGAGAATAAACTTTGCACAGATCTGCTGACGTATTCCGCGGCGTGACATCACACCACGGCCAGGCCATTATATGAATCATTTTTTACCGTTCCACCTTAGTGCGTTTAGCGAGGCGGTTTCCTTGGCACGTCTTATCAAAGCATAGATCGTGCCCCCTTATTCTGGGATTCTCATCAATACGGATGTGGGTAACCCATCCGCGCCATTGATTACGGCGCTTGGGGGATAAGCGAGTTTTACCAGGCGGTGGGGACGATAACTTCGTCTCATTCATATAAGGGATAAGGATCCACCTTTTCACCCACGCCTTCTTCCTCCTTTGCTCATCCATTTCACAAGACTCGAGCTCCAGCGCCCAAGTCCGCAGATCCCACCTCAACCTTTTCCAGCCATGTCGAGCGGAGGCAGGTGGATGGCCTCCTCCTTCACGGAGGGCACATCACATGACTGCGGAGGCCGGATACTTGTCCGGCGACATCCAGCACAAAGCTGCCCGACACGGGCAGCTCATTCCAACCCCTGTGCCTCATGAGAGGGTGGTGTTTCTCCCCCACTTCGTCCACGGACTAGGTTTTCCACTTCACCCATTTGTCCGGGGGCTCATGTTCTACTACGGCCTAGACTTCCACGACCTGGCCCCGAATTTTATCCTCAACATCTCGGCATTTATCGTCGTGTGCGAGGCCTTCCTCTGCATCCAGCCCCACTTCGGCCTATGGCTGAAGATCTTCAATGTCAGGCCGAAGGTAGTGGGCGGCCGTCAAGCGGAATGCGGAGGCGCCATGGTCGGCAAGATGGCCAAGTTCCTATGGCTCGAGGGCGCTTTTGTGGAGACAATAAAGGGGTGGCAATCGGGGTGGTTCTACATCACCGAGCCACGTGACCCCGAACGGGTGGCGGCCCCCGAATTCAGATCTGGCTTCCCCACACGGCTCTCGTCATGGAAAGATACGGGCCTGACGTGGGGGAATTCGGAAGAGCTATCCGGACTCCAAACATGCGTCCGAAACCTGGTGGACAAGAATCTCAGGCTTGTCGACGTAATCCAGGTGATGCTCATCCGCCGGATTCTCCCATGCCAACAACGGGCCTTTAACTTGTGGGAGTTCGATCCGGCACATCACCGAACCTTGAGCCGGCTCTTCGACACTACGTACGAAGATGCCTGGAAGGTGCTGTTCAAGGGCGCTGAAGCCCCAACATCCGCTAACAAGGATCACGGATACAGCTCGCGGCGTCAAGCCGGTGAGGTAAGTTATTTTACCCTTTACGGGACTGTTTTTTTCATAGATTGACTCTATGTGGGATCTAAAACTCCCTAATCTTTGACAGGACTGGCTCAAGACGTCCGGACAGATTAGCAGTCCGGCTCCTTTGCCGGAAGACCCGGAGGACGCCCGATTGACGGGGCTGCGGGCTCCGGCGCCGCATGTGGTGCCGGAGAAGAAGGCCAAGAAGGAGGCCACGGGAACTCGAAGGAGCTCCCGACGCCAAGGTGTTGTCAGATTCTGAAGCAGAATCTTCTCTTGAGGACGAGGAGGAGGAAAGAAGCTTCTCCCCAGTGGGGAGGAGAGGAAAAGGAAGGCCGCCTAACCGGGAGGCCGAGGGTCCAAGAAGGAAGAACCTTCCTCCGGACTTCTCCACCTACATCGATGACGACGAGGAGGATTGGCCTACAAGGGACAAGCCCCTAGCGAGATCGTAAGTGTCCAGATACCCATGGCTTTTTATTATTGCAGAGTGTTCTCTAATGTCGAACAATCGTGCAGCCCGCCCAAGGGCGAAGTTCGCCGATTCATCGAAGCGGGTCCCCAGGCTCGCCGGAAATGGAGAGTGCCGCCCGACCGCCTCCTCGCCCACGCTGCAAACGACGCCGCGGTGGGGCCCAAAGGGGGGCTTGGTCAAGAGGAGGTAGCGCAGGAGGTGCCACAAGGCAACCTCTCGGACTCCAGGCGCGCGGGGGGCAAGACCCCGGGATCTAAGCTCACCCTTGTCCGACTCCATGCCGGAACCTTCAGCGTTCCGAGTCCCAAGCGGTCCTTCGCAAGAAGGGGAAGACGCCGTGTCCTCCGCCCAACCGAGGCACCGGATAGCTACTCGGAGGCACTCAACAGCGCCCATCGAGGAGGAGCACCGCATCGTTATGAGTGCAGTGATCCGGACAGTTCAGATCCGCCAAGAGCAGCCTGATCGAAGCCTGTACCAGCCTTCTAATGTGCTTTGAGGTAAGTTTAGAATATGTAAAAATATTACCAAGATAGACAGAGTTCTCGATGCTTAGTTCGCTCGGAAAGAAAAGCCGCATTAAGGATCTAAAAAGATATACGCAGGAGTCTAACATAAGTATGTCAATATGGGTATGCAGTTGCGCTGCCGACCTCTCGCCAGACCGATCATGGAGGTCAATGCATTGAAGCAGAACCTCGAGCGGTCCGAAAACGAGCTCGACCAAGCCAAGAAGCGGCTCGAGGACAAGGAAGGTAAGTAGTACCTTATTAAAGAAATACCTTATAAAAAGGCTTCGGTTGCAAAAAATAACAGGAATAACAAGGGTACTGCAGGGGCCACGAGCGAGGTGGCGACCCTGAAGGAAGCGGTGTCCGTGGCCGAAAACAAAGTGGCTGCGGAATGCACCGAGCAAGAGAAGGGGGAGGCGCAGCTGGCCAAGGTATGGCAAGAGCTCCAAGCTCTCGTGGAAAAACACGAGAGTTTGGAGCGTGACTCGAAGACTCGAGAGTCCGAGCTCGCCTCTGCTCTTGAGAGTGCCAAAGCTGCTAAGGCCGAGGCCCAAAAAGCCCTCCAATAAATTGAGTCGTTAAAGAAGATAGCGGCGGGTAAGGCATTCTTTATGCAAAGCAAGCATGTGAAAGTGAATTACCTATTACCTACCCGGATTCGGAGCTCTCCAGGAGCATTCGCAGATTTGCCCCATAGTGTGTCTGATGTTGCCGCGTTCTATAGCGCCAAGGAGGGGAGCTCGACGGAAAAGGTGTTCGGTCTCAAGATGCCGAGGCCGACATCCGTGCCCTCGAGCGACGAGCTGAAGCAGCTGGTCGAGCTCCACAAGGTCGCCGAACAGGCCATGAAGGGCCTTATAGCTCGCTGTGGCCATTAGAAGCCATGCCAGGAGCTACTTCGCTTAGTGTAGCGGCTGGTGGACTTTGTCCACGGATTGAAGTCATCTGCCTCCGTCTGCATTGAAGGTGTCCGTCGGGCCCTTGCTCGTGCTAAAGTGCATTGGGGCAAGCTGGATGCGGAGAAGCTTGTGACGGACGGGCCACCAAAGGGCAAGGAGCATCGCACGCCCAAATGTACTATGAGGTCCTCTCAAGGGTGCCCGCCGAATAGCGTATGAGTGCTCCAAAGATGTAATTTTGAATAGACTCGCATTTGTTATCCTGTACGCTGAAAACTTGTTCATATGCGATAAGCAACGCTTGTTAAATTAAAATATTACCTTCTGTGCGGCCGTTTATCAAATTTGAGAGATGGCAAGTCGTTGGCTTCAGCCCCCATGCCACGAGTGCTGGGGTGTTCGGGATAAACTTGAGCACTCTTGTTCCCATTCTTGGGTCCATCTAGGGAGGTGCTCAACACAACGAACAAGGCAACCAGACTTATAATGCTTGAACACTCTCACTTAGCCATAGAATTCTATAATTTTAAATTTCAGCGAAGCCCCTAGTGTTCGGAAGACCGAGTTCGGGGCGCTATCCACGCCTTGGCCGGACAATTCCGGTTCCTCGCTCTAAGGCTTAAGTCTTTAGGGACCCGAAAAAAGCTCTCGAACAGCGACCGGCTCTCGCCCTATCATGACGGTCAGTTTTAGCTTTCTGCACTGAGGTGCTCGACCCAGCTCAACTGGGGCACAATCGCAGTGGTTCTCCCGGTGCTACCTTAGCAGATATAATGGAACGTAAGGTACCAAAACATGGGAGCCGGGCAAACCCAACTATTGACCCAAGACATGATTCGGAGCCGATTCATATAATGCTATAAGTTTGGGGTGCCGCACTTGTGAAAGTGTTCGGACTTATCACACCACAATTTTGGAATACTTAAGCCCTCGGTGTATTGGCCGCACTAAAGTGTACGGTTGCAACATGTCATGAAATGAACATATGTATAGGTAAAGGAAGTAGTGCAATAATAAGCAAAAGCTATGTATTGTTTATTCAAAAAGGTACTGCAATGAAAGCAGAGCGATACAAATAGTGCGATAAGCAAGGGATGGGACTATCTAACATGTCCCCCTCCAGGGGTAAGCTGCGGGATGGTATGTAAAACAGGTATAATGCTCGTAATAGAGACCACCGAACACTCGACGTGGCTTTCGCTTCCTCGCTGTTGCATCGTGAGTTCGGCGATTCAAGTGCGGACAGACTTCTCAAAGACGGAGTCCTGAAAGTAAGAAAAAGGAAGAAAAAAGGAAAAAAGAAAAAGAATGACACAATCGGGAGCCCCTGGTGCGGTCGAGCCGCATTCTTGGCGTGCCGTGGTCTTGCCCCTCCCCATATGCCCATGGTATCTCCAGAGCGCAATTATGTACGCGTAACACTAGCTTCGCAATTTCGCGAGGGCGGGGTTTGGGGCCGGATTGCTACGCGTGCTTGAATCGTGCCAGGCGGTCTTGTTGTAGGTTACTCCGGGCGCGCTTGATAGTGTCCGAACGCTTAGTGGCCGGACTCGAGAATTGATGTGAGAGGATGCTTTGTACCTCCGCCGCGAGGGCCGCCGTGTGCTCCTCCGTTCGGAGAGAGCGTTCGGTGTTTCCATTGACCGTGATTACCTCGAGGGCTGGCATCTTGAGCTTGAGGTATCGCGAAAGCGGCACCACATTGAACTTTGCAATGCGGTTCGTCCGAAGCAAAGTGCATGACAGCCGCTGCGGAATGGGACGATGTCGAAGATTAACTCTTCGCCGGAAGTTATCCGGGATCCAAGACCACTTGAGTGTAACGAGCCCGCATAACCGCCTCTACACCGGTATGACGCCTTTAAAGGTCGCCTTTGTAGGTTTAATCCTTGAGGGTCTATGCCCATTTTCCGCACCGTGTCCCGATAAAACAGGTTCAAGCTGCCGCCGCCGCCCATCAGGACTCGTGAGGTGAAACCACGATAATTGGGTCAAGAACTAATGCGCGGCCGCCGTGACGGATGCTAGTGGGGTGGTCCTTCGATCGAAGGTGATCGGGCAGAAGACCATGGGTTGAACTGGGCGATCGGCTCCATCGCATACACGCCCCTTAGTGCATGCTTCCGCCCTTTTGGGTATGTGGGTTGCGTATATCATGATCACCGTCCGCACTTGTGTAGGAAAACCCTTCTGTCCTCTATTGTTCGGCGGCTGGGGCTGTTCCTCGTCATCGCTATGCAGCCCCTTGTCATTGGGTTCGGCACTTAACTTGCCCGCTTGCTTGAACACCCAACAATCCCTGTTGGTGTGATTGGCTGGTTTTTCGGGGGTGCCATGTATCCGCACAAGCGATCGAGTATTCGGTCCAAGTTGGACGGGCCTGTGTATTTCTTTTGAATGGCTTCTTCCACGACGGGTTTAGAGCCTCTGAATCCGCATTGACGGCCGATCTTCAGTATTATCACCGCACGCGGCGCTTTGTTCTTGTTGCGACGCTGTCGACGCCGATTCCAAGTCACATCGATCTAGCCGGTAACACCTCATATCACTTTGCGGCCTCACGACGGTATTCCCACGGTGTCGCCTTACCATGGCCGGGACCATTTGGCGCCTTTTGGCTCACGATATGATAGTGTCGCTAGCATCCATATGACAGAGAACCGGGCCGACATGGCTAGTCGTGAACCCAAAGCGGCACTAACCCATGGGGACAGGCATACATGAATCACATCGAGCATGTCGGTCATCAACGATGAATTCGGGCTGTAGCACTGGCTAACAGGACTCCGTATCCCGGCTGTAGCAGGCTAGGCAGGACTCGAATATCACCAAGTGACATTTCAAGGGATGATATAGGAACAAAGTGAAACACATGCCGCCACCAAGTGTCCAAAGCAGTAGTCTTGGGCTAGCAGGACTCGTGAACTGGCAGAGCGGACTACTATCGCCAGAAGCACTAGACTACATTTCCCCATATGAGAGGCTGCCAAGGATAAACAACTAGATTGTCGGATCCCACACATACCAAGCATTTCAAACATACACACTATATGCTCAATATGTGTAAATACAACATGGCATCACAACATAACTCTACGACTCAAATATTTAATCATTAGGCCCGAGGAGCGAGATATTACAAACATGGGTCTCATGACCCAACACTCAGAGCATACAAGTCAAAGCACAAGCGAAGCTTAACATGTCCGAGTACGTACATCTACAAATGGAAAAGGCTGAGAAGCCCGACTATCTACTACATCTCGCCGCGGCACAAGATCGTAGCTGAGGTAACAAGCTAAACGTCAAGTCCAAGTGGAACTACTAGCGAGACCGACGTCTCTCGCAAAACATAAAATAAGCAAACGTGAGTACAAACGTACTCAGCAAGACTTACATCGTAACTAACTACATATGCATCATTATCAAAAGGGGTGGTGGAGTTTGACCGCAGCAAGCCAGCTTTGACTCGGTGGCTATCCTAAACTACGATCGCAAGTAACTCTTTCGAGGTGGCGCACACGAGTCCACATATTCACCATATCAATACACCACTATGGATCCGCCCCGCCTACCCACGAGAACGCCATCCATAGCACTCACGCTATCTTGCGAGTTTTAGAGTATCCACTTTCACTTGTCTATGAACTATGCAAGGGGTCCAAGTTTCCATATTCGAGGAACCGGCTATTCGAATAGATAATGATAACCCCTGCAGGGTTGTACTTCTTCACACACGCCTCGCCACTTATCGCCTCAGACACGCCATGTACCTCGCAACCTTCAAGCGTCGGTTATCCGATGCATTTCAGATTTGCATATCCGCCGTCAAGACTTGATCAATGATGAAGGGGCCTTCCCATTTGGGCTTGAGCTTGTCCTTTTTCTTGTCCGCAAAGCGAGAACCAGTTCGCCAACGCTGTAAGTCTTGGCCCGCATTTCTCTCTTGGTATCTTCGAGCTCGCTGCTGATAGAATGCGGAACGAGCCTTTGGCGACGCCGCGTTTTCCTCCAATATGTCCAAGCTGTCTCGCCGATCCAACTCGCTTCTTCTTTCATCACATGCGCACTCGAGGTGAGTCATGAATGATGTCGCAGGCAAACCGCTTCGCGCAGATACCACCAAAAAATGGTGTGAATCAAAGTGGTATCGGTTAGGCGTTGTCCGCAGCCCCCTGCAGTACACGGAGTCGTAGCTCTCTACCCAAAGCGCGTAATTTCGTGAATTCAACGCACTAGTCTTGGTTTGATGCCGCTCATTATGAGACCATTTGCTCGCTCCACTTTGACCGCTGGTTTGAGGATGATAGATCTGCTGTAATCGAGCTTGATGCCCATATTTTTGCACCATGATTTAACCTCGCCGGGTGAAGTTCGCGGCTGCTATCGGTGATGATGCCGTGAGGGACACCATAACGTGTACTACCCCGGATATAAAGTCTATCACTGGTCCGACACTGCCGTTTTAACCGGCTTGGCCTCTATCCATTTGGTGAATTTATCCACCATGACCAATAGGTACCTTTCTGTGGGTTCCCCTTTGGTCCAACCATGTCAAGCCCTGCACCGCCGAACGGCCGTGTAATTGGTATAGTTTTGAGGGCGTGGGTGGTATATGGCTCGATTAGCAAAGAGTCTGACAACCGACGATCTTTGACTAAGTCCTGGCATCCGCTCAAGCTGCCGGCCAGAAAACTCCTCAGACGGAATGCCTTTCCTCCAAGCAAGGCCCAGCCATGGTGTCCGCTTAGTCCGCATGAATTTCAGCCATGAGGTTTCGCCTTCCTCTTCGGAGATACACCTTGAAGGACTCCGGTTGTGTTTTCTTATAAAGTTCTCCTCATAGACCTTGTAGGCTTTTGATCGCCGGACAATGCAGCGAGCCTCATTTTGGTCTTCGGGAAGCTCCCTGCCTAAGCAAGTAGGCGAGGAATGGTTCCGCCCACGGGCAATTATCGCCATTATGTCGTGGGCGGAAGGTGTTATGTCATCGGCCGGATCGCCGTTGGTGCGGCTTGTCCGGATTGTTAGTTCCGGACCTCTTCCCATAGTACGGATGGCTTGAAGAGCCGCTCCAGAAGATGTTAGAGGACAGCGCTGCGTTTTGGCGCCAACGCGCGTAAAGACGTCGGCCGCTTGGTTATTATCCCGTGACGGATGGAATTCAAGTCCTTCGAACCTGGCTGACATTTTGAGGACAGCGCGATATGCTGCCATTTTCGGATCTTTTACGCCAAAGTCTCCGCTTATTTGGGATATTGCGAGGTTTGAATCCCCGCAGCACCTCTAGGCGCTGAATGCCCATGGAGATTGCCATCCGGAGACCGGTAAAAGGGCCTCAGATTCGCCGCTGCTTGTTAGAGTCCGTGTACATTATCTCGAAGTACGATTGGATCAGTGTCTCCGGTCGGGACGTTAATACGACGCCACTTCCAGTCCGCTAACATTTTAGAGTCATTAAGTGTATAATCCAATTGAGTATGCGCCAGATTCTTTAGGGAGTTCGCCGTCCATTCAGCGACAAAGTCAGCCAAAACTTGAGACTTGATAGCTCACGAGGTTTGTAAGATATATCAAATGGTAAGAGCTCAATGGCCCATTTTGCAATCTCTGCCCGCCGTCGGCGCTGTTGTTTATAATGTCGCTAAGTGGTACTTCAGAGGCCATCGCTATCGAACACTCTTGAAAGTAGTGTCGGAGCTTCCGGATGCCATGAACACCGCTGTGATGCTATCTTCTCGATAGTGCGGGTAACGGACTTGCAAGGGGTTAACAGTGCGGATACGTGAGTATACCGTTTTTGAAGAGGGAATTTATGCCCTTCTGCTTTCGCTCGACGACGACGTAGCACCGCAAGCACAACTTGATGCGAGCTGCGATGTATAATAACATTGGTTCGCCCAGGTTGGGCGCAGCTAGACCGGATTTGTTGCCAATATGGCCTTTATTTCTTCGAGTCCGTGGCAGGCAGCATCCGTCCACCGGTGTTCGGTGCGCTCGAGGAGGCGAGAGAGGGTAATGCCTTTCTCCTAGACGAGATAAAGCGGCTTAGAGCCGCCACGCATCCGGTCAATTTTGTATTTGCTTGAGGTCTTTTGGGATATCTAGCTGTGACAGTAGCTCGGATCTTGGCCGGGTTTGTTTCACTTTCTCAATGGATACGATGAAGCTCAAAGAGCTTTCTAGCCGGTACGCCAAAACACATTTTTCCGGATTCAGCTTGATGTCATATGCCCGGTATCGCCGAATGTGAGCCTCAAGTCGCTCACTAGAGTTTCGACGAGTTTTGTTTTGACGACTACGCCGCCCACATATGCCTCTACCGCTTTGCCGATCCGCAGCCGCGACATGTCTCGAATCATGCGCGCTGATATGTTGGGCGGCTGCTTAAGTCCCGCGGCATCGGTTGAAGCGTAATGGTCCATATGGAGTAATGAATGCCGCTTGCGGCTTGATCCGCTTCGCCATCTTGATTTGATGATAGCTGAGTATGCGCCCGTGAAGCACAATGAATCGTGTTTCGCGGTGGCATCGATGATTTGGTCGATGCGGGGAGGGGGAAGGGATCCTTTGGGCAGGCCTTATTTAGGTCTTTGAAATCGCTACATAGGCGCCAGGATTTGTCCTTCTTTGGTACCATCACCAAGTTTGCTAGCCAATCCGGTGCTTGATGTCTCCGGCGAATCCGGCCTAATAGCTAGCTAGCTCTTCTCCCATTGCCTCGCCTTTTTTGTTCGGAAAATCGTCAAGAGCCTGCTTGACCGGCTTGAACTTTTTAGGATGTTTAGGCTGTGTTTCGCCAATCTGCTGTGATTCGGGCATATCCGCGGTGCCGTGCAAAAATGTCCCAATTTTCCGGCGAATTTTCGCGAGCGCGCGCCTACATCGTGGTTCAACCAGCTCCGATGGAGGCTGCCTTCGTGGGGGTCCGCTGGGTGGACTCGAATTTGACTATTTCATCCGCTGGTTTAAAAGAGGTGGACTTGGATCTTTTATCAAGTATCACATCGCCCCTCGTTTCACCGTGGAGCGATCGCGTGAGTTCTCGCCGCTAGGGTTTTGATAGTGGCTCGAGGGCTAGTGCTGTCTGTCTTTCTTTCGCACAGCAGTGCTATGTCCGGATCACTAGCGAGAGTGATAATTCCGCTGGGACCGGCATTTTAAGCTTCATGTACCCATAATGGGGTATAGCTTGAAAAATTGTGAATGCCTCTCGCCCTAATAGAGCATGATATCCGCTGCTGAATGGGGCCACTTGGAACGTGACCTCCTCGGACCTATAATTGTTCGGGCGAAATAACACTACGCCCGGATTTTCTCTGCGGCAAAGATGCTTCCCGCCGGGAATTATTCCTCTAAAGGTTGTGCCGTTTCGCCAATGCGGTTCCAGCCATTTCCATTTTTCGGAGGGTTCTCATAGATGAGGTTTAGTCCGCTGCCGCCATCCATGAGTACTTTAGTAAGGCTTAAAGCCGCTCACTATTGGGCCGAGGACCAATGTGGCTGTGCCCAAGCAGTTGGAATTTAGGTTCGCCACCGTATTGAAGGTAACAGCCGTGTCGCCCCATGGATTTATTGTTGCTACTTGGTAGACTTCGCAAGGTTATGGAGTTGTCGCAAGATGTTATTGGATGCGAAAGTCTCAAGACCTGTTAACACTGTGATCGTGTTGCTGCTGGGATTCTCGAGCTAGAAGCTCGCCACTTTTGGCCACCTGCCGTAGTATCCAAACATGCTCAAGGCTATGAGTTGGAGTGGCGCCTCAGGTATATGAATTTTGCAGGGTCCGCTTAGCCAACCCTCCAAGACGACGTTCACTTTTAGGGGTTTTGGTTTTTGGTATTCAGCCCGTGTGCTTGATGATGATGCACCCTTTGGTTCCGGACTAGGGATGTATTCGGGCCGATTATCCCAAAATTTACTTTCGGTTTTAGCGCCCATCGCAACAATACTTTTGTACGATGGTCTCCAAGTCAGCGCTGCGTGATGTCGCGCATGATTTATGGCGCTTAGGATTCCTTTGTCCGTGCAATTATTGCGAAGACTGAGATTGTGTTTTCTCTCGGCAGTCCTTTATCCGGCCCATAACCGTGAGGAATCTGCCCAATAATGATGTAATCGCCTCGGCGGCTTTCTGCCGAATTAGAGTTAGATCGCGATATGTCCGGGCGGTGGGCGGAACTAACCGAACCCTACCCATCTCGTGGCTCGAAGGCCAGAAGTTTCCAATTTTGAAGCTTGATCTGGACGTTGTCCAACGAAGTCCGGTCCGATGCCCGACTTTAAGTTCGTTGTTTGATCAAGCCCGCCCCTCCGCGAGAATCCGCATGAGGGGTTCGGGATCCGGATATGACTAGTTTTCAATACGTGAGAAGGCCGCCAGATTGTTCCTCTACCATCGCAACGCGTGGTGACCTGGAGAGTTAATTTCTCTCAAATCGAAGTTTAAGCTCAATCTGATCGTAGTCCAGAAGTACTCCTCAGAGCGGCGAGCGCGATCCAAGAGCTCGCTCACTGACGAGAGCTCTATTGATCCAGCCACTGGCGAATTCCGAGCTGACGGAAGATTGCTTTTGACGACTTGAGAGGTCGTTGTCGAAGCGGATGGCCGGACAGCGGTCATAAGAAAACCACCTAGCCGGATATAGTTTGCCGCAGCCAGGCTCCTTTGATAAGATACCGCCCTTGAAGACGGAGGAGGCATCCTTCCTATCGGTGACGGCACAGAGGAACTCTCAATGAAAGCACCAATGTCGGTGTCAAAACCGGCGGATCTCGGTAGGGGGTCCCGAATCGTAATGCCTAGGCGGATGGTAACAGAGACAAGGGACACGATAAGCTACTGTGTTCGGGCCCTCTTGATGGAGGTAAAACCCCACGTCCCGCTTGATTGATATTGATATTGTGGATGTTTACAAGAGTAGATCTACCACGAGATCAAGGAGGCTAAACCCTAGAAGCTAGCCTATGGTATGATTGTAAGGGTTGTTGTTTGTTGTCCCACGGACCAAAGCCATCCGGTTTATATAGACACTGAGAGGGCTAGGGTTACATAGAGTCGGTTACAATGGTAGGAGATCTACATATCTCAGACGCCAAGCTTGCCTTCCACGCCAAGGAAAGTCCCATCCGACACGGGGGAAGTCTTCAATCTTCTATCTTCATAGTCTTGAGTCCGTCGGTGATGATAGTCCGGGAAATGATAGTCCGCCGATGACGGTAGTCCGCTATCCGGACACCCCCTAATCCGGGACTCCCTCACCTTCTTCTCCGACTTCTTCAACGACGCCATGCACACCTATAGCCTCCATTTTCTAGATTTTACTCTAAATGGCGGAAGTGCATGGCTCTTTGGCAAGATGCATAGGGCTTCTTCAGAAAGTGCATCCCGACTGACGTCTCTCTTCCGCTACTATTTCTTCCCTCGATCCAAAAGGAAACACCATCTCCGCCAAGCCGCTTCTGATCCCAATATCCAAAGGGGCGCACTCCGAGGGCGCCTGCATGAGAGGTGGGAAGAATGGCAATCATGGTGCCGATTGAGGAGGACGACACCGCAGGAGTTCTCACAGTTCGCCAGCGCCATGGTTCGTGATAAGCGACCTGGAGAAATGTCGATGTTGATGACGCTGCTCACGGCCGCCACCACCAGATTCTTTGCCTCACCGAGGCCGGGTTCACTTTGGGATGATCGGGCAGATTTCATCCGCCGGATTGCCCGGCACGCATAAAGGGGGAGGCCGGCTCGGCTCTTCACTAACGCCACCGACATCATGAGGCTCGCCCCTGCCCTCGACCACAACTTCACGGGGTGATGCAGGCACACCATCTTCCGCCATGGGCTCTTCCCACCGACGGGAACCGTGACGGTCGAAGTCGAGCGGTCCGGGCAGTACTGAGCACGCTGCGGGTCGGCTAAGGTCGCTTGGGCCCCGCTGGCTAAGCTTCTTGCGCGGTGGTCTTCACTGAGCAATAATCATGTTGAAGCGACATCATCACCATGATGTCGGAGTTCATCGCAGCACGGCCTCGCCCCAAATTCGGGCTGAGCTTATCGGAGGATTGGGTGCAGGAGTTTTTGACACCTCGAGGAGAAGTATCACGCAGCGAGTCAGCTGCTCGCCCCAGACACCACCCAGGCGGAGTTCGACGCCGCCGCCACTGGGGGGATACGGTGAGCGAGCGTTTAAGCCAAGAGGCCGGCAAGACCAAAGCAACATGGAGGACAAGGCCAAGGCGGAGGAGGAAAAGGAGCTCACCTACGGGCGGAGGCCGCCGGTGAGGCTAGCAAGCACCCCTGATCGGGCCCCTCTCATCGAGGATGTGGTCGGACGAGTCGCCTTGAGGAGGATGATGAAGGTTTGTCTCCCGCCACGGGAGAGGACGAGTCCTGCGACGGGCCACTGGCGAAAGCCATCTGCCCTGCCAGCTGCATAACCGCCAAGCTCAGGAGGGTCAAGCGCCAGATAAAGGCCAAGTGGGGCAAAGAAGTTGGTGAAGGCTGCTGTGGGGAAGAAGAAAGCGATCACTTGCTTTTCGGCCCAAGCTGCCCTGACTCCATCAGCCTCCGCCTCGCAGACGCCTTCATGTAGGTCTTCCTGACATCGGGTCCTCAGCCCGAGGAAGAAGAGGAAGGCAGCGAAGAGGAGGTGGAGGACCAGTAAGTGTCTTGTTCCTCTCGTCATCTCAGGCTCCTCTAACTGCGCTTCTTATCCTTATTTACCTTTTTGTCCTTGCAGGATGCAGTAGACGCCGCCCTGAGAGTGAAGAGGGCTAGGTCTCGCTGGGCGTGCCAGCCCCGGCTGGCACCTTCGAGGGCGCCACTGTGATGGTGAGTAGCCTGGACAGCAGCCCCGAGCAGCCCCTCGGCTTAAGTTCCTCACTGACCACGACATGTGTTGGTGGATATGATCCATTGGTGCACCCACTCAAGCAAGATTGTAGGAGGAGGATGATGTCTACTACACAACCTTCTTCTGTAGACGTTGTTGGGCCTCCGCGCGAGGTTTGTAAGCAAATTTCCTCAAGTGGATGACCTAAGGTTTATCAATCCGTGGGAGGCGAGGTCAAGATGGTCTCTCTCAAACAACCCCGCAACCAAATAACAAAGAGTCTCGTTGTGTCCCCAACACACCCAATACAATGGTAATTGTATAGGTCCACTAGTTCGCCAAGAGATGGTGATACAAGTGCAATATGGATAGTAGATATAGGTTTTTGTAATCTGAAATTATAAAAACAGCAAGGTAGCAAGTAATAAAAGTGAGTGTAAACGGTATTACAATGTGTTGAAACAAGGCCTAGGGTTCATACTTTCACTAGTGCAAGTTCTCTCAACAATAATAACATAATTGGATCATATAACTATCCCTCAAAATGCAACAAAGAGTCACTCCAAAGTCACTAATAGCGGAGAACAAACGAAGAGATTATTGTAGGGTACTAAAACCACCTAAAAGTTATCCTTTCTTATCGATCTATTCAAGAGTCCTAGTAAAATAACACGAAGCTATTCTTCCGCTCGGTCTATCACGAAGTTCGCATTTAGAATAACACCTTAAGGCACAAATCAAACAAAACCCTAATGTCACATAGATACTCCAATGTCACCTCGAGTATCCGTGGGTATGATTATATCGATATGCATCACACAATCTCGAGATTCATCTATTCAAACCAACACAAAGTACTTCAAAGAGTGCCCCAAAGTTTCTACCAAGAGTCAAGACGAAAACGTGTGCCAACCCCTATGCATAAGTTCACGAGGTCACGGAACCCACAAGTTTATCACCAAAACATACATCAAGTAGATCACGTGATATCCCATTGTCACCACAGATAAGGACATGCAAGACATACATCAAGTGTTCTCAAATCCTTAAAGACTCAATCCGATAAGATCACTTCAAAGGGAAAACTCAATCCATTACAAGAGAGTAGAGGGCGAGAAACATCATAAGATCCAACTATAATAGCAAAGCTCATGATATATGAAGATCTTATCACCTCAAGAACATGAGAGAGAGAGAGAGATCAAACACATAGCTACTGGTACATACGCCAGCCCGAGGGTGAACTACTCCCTCCCTCGTCATGGAGAGCCCGGGATGATGAAGATGGCCACCGGTGAGGATCCCTCCGGCAGTGCTTGGGAACAGGTCCCGATTGGTTTTGGTGGCTACAGAGGCTTGCATGGCGAACTCCCGATCTATTCTGCTCCCAAGTTTTAGGGTATATGGATATATATAGGCTAAAATAAGTTGGTCGGGGAGCTATGAGGGGCCCCATCGAGGCTGGGCGACACTGTAAGGGCGCGCCTCTGCCTCGTGGCCACCTCGAAGCTTATTTGAAGTGTACTCAAGTCTCCTAGATTACCTGCTCAAAAATAACTCTCCGAAGGTTTCATTCCTTGGACTACGCTTTGATATTCCTTTTCTTCAAACATTTCAAATAGGCAAGAAAACAACAATTTGTTGGGCCTCCTCGTTAATAGGTTAGTCCCAAAATAATATAGAAGTGTATAATAAAGGCCATAAACATCTAAAACAGATAATATAATAGCATGGAACAATAAAAAATTATAGATACGTTGGAGATGTTTTAGAGGCCAACAGCAGGAGGAGCCACCGAGGGCCACAGCCGGGCATCAAACCGCGGATCTCGGGTAGGGGTCCCTAACGTGCGCTCTAGGCGGATGGTAATAGGAGACAAGGGACACGATGTTTTTACCAGAGTTCGGGGCCCTCTCGATGGAGGTAATACCCTACCCCGCTTGATTAATATTGATGATATGGGTAGTACAAGAGTAGATCTACCACGAGATCAAGGAGGCTAAACCCTAGAAGTTAGCCTATGGTATGATTGTTGTTCGTCCCCACGGATTAAAACCCTCCTGTGTATATAGACACCCGGATAGGTTAGGTTACTACAGAGTCGGTTACAATGGTAGGAGATCTACATATCCGTATCGCCAAGCTTGCCTTCCACGCCAAGGAAAGTCCCATCCGGACACGGACGAAGTCTTCAATCTTGTATCTTCATAGTCTTGGAGTCCGCCGTGACGATAGTCCAGCTATCCGGACACCACCTAGTCCTCGACTCTCAGATAGTCCCTCGAACCAGGCTTCAATGACGACAAGTCCGCGCTGATTGTCTTCTGCATTATGGCGGGTTCCTCCTCGAATACTACATGAAGGTTTTGAACACAAGGATAGTGTCCGCTCTGCAAAAGCAGTTCCACATACCACCGTAGAGAGAATAAACTTTGCACAGATCTGCTGACGTATTCCGCGGGCGTGACATCACACCACGCAAGCCAGCCATTATATGAATCATTTTACCGCTCCACCTTAGTGCGCTTAGCTTAGGCGGTTTCTTGGCACGCCTTATCAAAGCATAGATCGTGCCCCTTATTCTGGGATTCTCATCAATACGGATGTGGGTAACCCATCCGCGCCATTGATTACGGCGCTTGGGGGATAAGCGAAGTTTTACTGTGCGGTGGGGACGATAACTTCGTCCGTTCATATAAGGGGATAAGGATCCACCTTTTCACCCACGCCTTCTTCCTCCTTTGCTCATCCATTTCCAAGACTCGAGCTCCATAGCTACCAAGTCCGCGCATCCCACCTCAACCTTTTCCAGCCATGTCGAGCGGAGGCAGGTGGATGGCCTCCTCCTTCGGAGGGGCACATCACATGACCCTGGGGAGGCTTGATACTTGTCCCATGACATCACAGCAAAGTGCGCCCGACACGGGCAGCTCATTCCAACCCCTGTGCCTCATGAGAGGGTGTTACTCCCCACTTCGCTCCACGGACTAGGTTTTCCACTTCACCCATTTGTCCCGGGGCTCATGTTCTACTACGGCCTAGACTTCCGCGACCTGGCCCCGAATTTTATCCTCAACATCTCGGCATTTATCGTCAGGTATGCGGAGGCCTTCCTTCAGATCAGCCCACTTTCGCCTATGGCTGAAGATCTTCAATGTCAGGCTCAAGGTAGTGGGCGTGCCGCTGCGGAATGCGGAGGCGCCATGGTCGGCAAGATGGCCAAGTTCCTATGGCTCGAGGGCGCTTTTGGAGACAAATAAAGGGGTGTAGCAATCGGGTGGTTCTACATCAACGAGCCACGTGACTCGAACGGGTGGCGGCCCAATTCAGATCTGGCTTCCCCACACGGCTCTCGCCATGGAAAGATATCGCCCCGACGTGGGGGAATTCGGAAGAGCTATCCGGACTCAAACATGCGTCCAAACCTCGTGGACAAGAATCTCGTGCTTGTCGACGTAATCCAGTGATGCTCATCCGCCGGATTCTCCCATGCCAACAACGGGCCTTTAACTTGTGGGAGTTCGATCCGCACATCATCGAATTCTGAGCGGCTCTTCGACACTACGTGACGAAGATGCCCGAAGGTGCTGTTCAAAAGTGCGCCGAAAGCCCCAACATCCGCTAACAAGGATCACGGATACAGCTCATGGCGTCAAGCCGGTGAGGTGTTATTTTACCCTTTACGGACTGTTTTTTCATAGATTGACTCTATGTGGGATCTAAAACTCCCTAATCTTTGACAGGATCGGCTCAAGACGCCCCGGACAGATTAGCAGTCCAGCCCTTTTGCTTAAGAAGACTCGGGAGGACGCCCGATTGGCTGGAGCTGCGGGCTCGGCGCCGCATGTGGTGCCGGAGAAGAAGGTTAGAAGGAGGCCACGGGAACTCAAGGAGCTCCCGACGCCAGAAAAGGTTGTGATTCTCAAGTAATCTTCTCTTGAGGACGAGGAGGAGGAAAGAAGCTTCTCCCCAAACGGGAGGAGAGAAAAAGGAAGCCGCCCCTATCTGGGGAGGCCGGAGGGTCCAAGAAGGGAAGAACCTTCCTCCGGACTTCTCCACCTACATCGATGACGCACGAGGAGGATTGGCCTCACAAGGGACAAGCCCCTAGCGAGATCGTAAGTGTCCGATACCCATGGCTTTTTATTATTGCAGTGTTCTCTAATGTCGAACAATCGTGCAGCTCACCAAGGGCGTAGTTCGCCGATTCATCGAGCGGGTCCCACTGGCTCGCCGGAAATGGAGAGTACTTTCGCCTCGACCGCCTCCTCGCCACGCCGCAAACGACGCTGTGGTGGGGGCCAAAGGGGCTTGGTCAAGAGGAGGTAGCGCAGAGGTGCCACAAGGCAACCTCTCGGACTCAGCGCAAGGGGGCAAGACCCCGGGATCTAAGCTCACCCTTGTCCGGACTCCATGCCTAACCTTCAAGTTCGAGTCCGACAAGCGTCCCCCTTCAAGAAGGGTAAGACGCCGGTGTCCTCCGCCCAACCGGAGGCACGGATAACCTGGAGGCACTCAACAGCGCTCCATCGAGGAGCACACCACTGACCGTTATGAGTGCGCATGATCCCGATAGTTCAGTCCGCCAAGAGCAGTTTGACCGAAGCCTGTACCACCTTTCTAACGGAGGCTTTGAGGTAAGTTTAGAATATGTAAAAATATTACCGCGATAGACAAGAGTTTCGATGCTTAGTTCGCTGCTCGGAAAGAAAAGCCGTTACTAAGGATCTAAAAAGATATACGCAGGAGTCTAACATAAGTATGTCAATATGGGTATGCGAGGTTCTGCCATACGACTCTGCCAGACCGACCGGCATGGAGGTCAATGCATTGAAGCGTAACCTCGAGCGGTCGAAACGAGCTCGACCAAGCCAAGAAGCGGCTCGAGGACAAGGAAGGTAAGTAGTACCTTATTAAAGAAATACCTTATAAAAAGGCTTCATTGCAAAAATAACAGGAATAACATGGGTACTGCGCAGGGCCACGAGCGAGGTGGCGACTCAAGGAAGCGTGTCCGGGCCAAAACAAAGTGGCTGGAATGCACCGAGCAAGAGAAGGGGAGGGCAGCTGGCCAAGGTATGGCAAGAGCTCCAAGCTCTCGTGGAAAAAACGAGAGTTTGAGCGTGACTCAAGACTCGAGAGTCCGAGCTCGCCTCGCTCTTGAGAGTGCCAAAGCTGCTAAAGGCCGAGGCCCAAAAGCCCTCCAATAAATTGAGTCGCTTAAAGAAGATAGCGGCGGTAAGGCATTCTTTATGCAAAGCAAGCATGTGAAAGTGAATTACCTATTACCTACCCGGATTCGAGCTCTCCGTGAGCATTCGCAGATTTGCCCCATAGTGTGTCCGATGTTGCGCGTTTCTATAGCGCCAAGGAGGGAGCTCGACGGAAAAGGTGTTCTGTCTCAAAGATGCTGAGGCGGACATCCGGTGCTCCCCTGATGCTTGACGAGCTGAAGTAGCTGGTCGAGCTCCACAAGGTCGCCGAACAGGCCATGAAGGGACCTTATAGCTCGGCTGTGGCCATTAGAAGCCATGCCCGGAGCTACTTCGGGCTTAGTGTAGCGGCTGGTGGATCGTCATCTACACGGATTGAAGTCACTGCCGCCCGCTGCGCATTGAAGGTGTCCGCTGGCCCTTGCTCGTGCTAAAGTGCATTGGGGCAAGCTGATGCGGAGAAGCTTGTGACGAGACGGGCCACCAAAGGGCAAGGAGCATCGCACGCCGAAATGTACTATGAGGTCCTCTCAAGGGTGCCCGCCGAATAGCGATGAGTGCTCCAAAGATGTAATTTTGAATAGACTAAGATTTGTTATCCTGTACGCTGAAAACTTGTTCATATGCGATAAGCAACGCTTGTTAAATTAAAATACCTTCTCATGCGGCCGCTTATCAAATTTGAGAGATGGCAAGTCGTTGGCTTCACCCCCCATGCCACGAAAGTGCTGGGGTGTTCGGGATAAACTTGAGCACTCTTGTTCCCATTCTTGGGTCCATCTAGGAGGTGCTCAACACAACGAACAAGGCAACCAGACTTATAATGCTTGAACACTCTCACTTAGCCATAGAATTCTATAATTTTAAATTTCAGCGAAGCCCCTAGTGTTCTAAGACCGAGTTCGGGCGCTATCCACGCATGGTCGGACAATTCAGGTTCCTCGCTCTAAGGCTTAAGTCTTTAGGGACCCGAAAAAAGCTCTCAAAGCGAATCGGTTTCTCGCCTATCATGACGGGTCAGCTTTAGCACTCAGACCGAGGTGCTCACCCAGCTCAACTGGGGCACAATCGCAGTGGTTCTCCGGTGCTACCTTAGCAGATATAATGGAACGTAAGGTACCAAAACATGGGAGCGGGCAAACCCAACTATTGACCCAAGACATGACTGAACGATTCATATAATGCTATAAGTTTGGGGTGCCGCACTTGTGAAAGTGTTCGGACTTATCACACCACAATTTTGGAATACTTAAGCCCTGGTGTATTGGCCGCACTAAAGTGTGCGGTTGCAACATGTCATGAAATGAACATATGTATAGGTGTAAAGGAAGTAGTGCAATAATAAGCAAAAGCTATGTATTGTTTATTCAAAAGGTAATGCAATGAAAGCAAGCGATACAAATAGTGCGATAAGCAAGGGATGGACTATCTAACATGTCCCTCGGTGGGTAAGCTGCGGGATGGTATGTAAAATGTATAATGCTCGTAATAGAGACCACCGTAACACTCGGGACGTGGTCACTTTCGCTGTTGCATCGTGAGTTCTGCTATTCATGTGCCTGACAGACTTCTCAAAGACGGAGTCCTCAGTAAGAAAAAGGAAGAAAAAAGGAAAAAAGAAAAGAATGACACAATCGGAGGCCCCCTAGCGCGGTCGAGCCGCATTCTGGCGTGCCGTGGTCTTGCCCCTCCCCATATGCCCATGGTATCTCCAGAGCGCAATTATGTACGCCAGAACACTAGCTTCGCCATTTCGAGAGGCGGGTTTGGGCCGGATTACTCTACGCTGCTTGAATCGTGCCAGCGGTCTTGTTGTAGGTTACTCCGTAGCGCTTGATAGTGTCCGAACGCTTAGTGGCCGGACTCGAGAATTGATGAGAGGATGCTTTGTAACTCCGCCCGAGGGTTGCCGTGTGCTCCTCCGCTCGGAGAGCGTTCGCGTGTTTCCATTGACCGTGATTACTCCTCGAGGGCCGGCATCTTGAGCTTGAGGTATGCGGTAGTCGGCGCACCACATTGAACTTTGCAATGCGGTTCGTCCGAAAGCGGTGCATGACAGCCGCCATGAATGGGACGATGTCGAAGATTAACTCTTCGCTTCGAAGTTATCCGGGATCCAAGACCACTTGAGTGTAATCGAGCCCGCATAACCGCCTCTACACCCGGTATGACGCCTTTAAAGGTCGCCTTTGTAGGTTTAATCCTTGAGGGTCTATGCCCATTTTTCCGCACTGTGTCCTGATAAAACAGGTTCAAGCTGCTGCCGCCGTCCATCAGGACTCCGGTGAGGTGAAATCCGTCGATACATTGGGTCAAGAACTAATGCGCGAAGCCGCCGTGGACGGATGCTAGTGGGGTGGTCCTCTCGATCGAAGGTGATCGGGCAGGAAGACCATGGGTTGAACCAAAGGCGGCTGGCTCCATCGCATACACGGCCCTTAGTGCATGCTTCCGCCTCCCTTTGGGTATGTGGGTTATATATCATGATCACCGTCCGCACTTGTGTAGGAAAACCCTTTCGTCCTCTATTGTTCGCCGGCTGGGGCTGTTCCTCGTCATCGCTATGCAGCCCTTGTCATTGGGTTCGACACTTAACTTCTCCGCTTGAACACCCAACAACTCTGTTGGTGTGATTGGCTGGTTTTTGGGGTGCCATGTATCCGCATGCGATCGAAAGTATTCGGTCCAAGTTGACGGGCCTGTGTATTTCTTTTGAATGGCTTCTTCCGGCCGACGGGTTTAGAGCCTCTGAATCCGGCATTGACGGCCGTATCTTCGTGATATCACCGCACGCGGCGCTTTGTTCTTGTTGCGACGCTGTCAGACGCCGATTCCAAGTCACATCGATCCAGCCGGTAACACCTCATATCACTTTGCGGCCTCACGCGCGGTATTCCCACAGGTGTCGCCTTACCATGGCCCGGGACCATTTAGCCTTTTGGCTCACGTGATATGATAGTGTCGCTAGCATCCATATGACAGAGAACCTGGCCGACATGGCTAGTCGTGAACCCAAAGCGGCACTAACCCATGGGGGACAGGCATACATGAATCACATCGAGCATGTCGGTCATCAACGCATGAATTCTGGCTGAGAATCGGGCTAACAGGACTCGTATCCGGCTGTAGCAGGCTAGGCAGGACTCGAATATCACAAGTGACATTTCCGCCAAGGACAGACATAGGAACAAAGTGAAACACATGCCGGCCTACCAAGTGTCCAAAGCAGTAGTGCTGGGCTAGCGGGACTCCTGTGAACCGGGCAGTAAGGACTACTATCGCCAGAAGCACTAGACTACATTTCCCATATGAGAGGCTGCCAAGGATAAACAACTAGATTGTTGGATCCCACACATACCAAGCATTTCAAACATACACACTATATGCTCAATATGTGTAAATACAACATGGCATCACAACATAACTCTACGACTCAAATATTTAATCATTAGGCCCGAGAGCGAGATATTACAAAACATGGGTCTCATGACCCAACACTCGAAGCATACAAGTCAAAGCACAAGCGGAAGCTTAACATGTCCGAGAGTACGTATATCTACAAATGGAAAAGGCTGAGAAGCCCGACTATCTACTACATCCTCGCCGACGGCACAAGATCGTAGCTGAGGTAACAAGCTAAACGTCAAGTCCAAGTGGAACTACTAGCGACCGACGCCTCTCTCGCAAAAACATAAAATAAGCAAACGTGAGTACAAACGCACTCAGCAAGACTTACATCGAACTAACTACAGCTAACTTACGCAAATGAGGCGAGAAGAGAAACAAAGGAACGGTCGTCAACTAGTAATGATCAAGAAGTGATCCTGAACTCCTACTTACGTCGGACATAACCCAAGAAACCGTGTTCTCCACTCGATCAACCCGAAAAGAGACACTCACGATTACGCACACGGTTGGTGTATTTTAATTAAGATCAACCGGGTTTACTACAACCGGATATTAACAAATTCCCATCTGCCACATAACCATGGGCACGGCTCGAAAGTTTATACCCTGCAGGTGTGTCCCAACTTAGCCCATGATAAGCTCTCGCGATCAACGAAGGATATTCCTTCTCCCGGAAGACCGATCAGTCTCGGAATCCGGCTACAAGACATTCGACAGCAATAAAACAAGACCAGCAAAGCCGCCCGATCGCCGACAATCCCGATAGGAGCTGCACATATCTCGTTCTCGTGGCAACACCGGATGAGACAGACTCTGAGTAAAACCAGGCCTCGAGTTTCCCAGCGGTGGCCCATGGCGGCTCGGTTCGAACCAGCACTTAGAGAAGCAACGGCCGGGGGCTAAAATAAAGATGACCCTTGGGCTCCGAAACCCAAGGGAAAAAAAGGGTAGGTGAGGCAAATGGTAAAACCAATGTTGGGCCTTCTTTGGAGGAGTCTTATTCAAAGCGAACTGTCAAGGGGTCCCATAAATCACCCGACGCGTTAGGGACACAAAATCCAGGAACATAATACCGATATGACGGAAACTAGGGCGGCAAGAGTGGAACAAAACACCAGGCATAAGGCCGAGCCTTCCACCCTTTACCAAGTATATAGATGCATTAATAATATAAGATATATTGTGATATCCCAACAAGTAAACATGTTTCGACAAGGAACAACATCTCCATGTTCCAACAAGGAACAAACTTCATCTTCACCTGCAACTAACAACGCTATAAGAGGGGGTGAGCAAAGCGATAACATAGCCAAACAATGGTTTGCTAGGAAGGGTCCAAAAGGTTAGAGGCTGACATGGCAATTTGGGATGGCTTGATAAACATGTAATAGGTAGCGCAGCATAGCGATAGAACGAAGCAACTAGCATAGCAATGATAGTAGTGAGATCCAGGGTAGCGGTCATCTTGCCTGAAATCCCACAAGGAAGAAGAACGGGTCCATGAAGAAGACGAGCGGATGAAGCCGAACCAAGCGTGAGCGAGCGAATCCTCACGATCATAGCAAGCAGGAACTAAAGAGAAGAAGCACACAACATAGTAAACACACCACACATGAACAAGACATGATGCACAATGATGCATGACAAGCTACATGAAGCTACTCATGGCAAGAGAGGATGCAAACAAGAGCAACACATCAAGGAAAGTTTAAATGAGGCCGGGAACAACATATAACAATTCCGGTAAGTCCTCATATGCAAATTTCGAAATTGGTCCAGATCTGAATAAACCTTAAGTTCAAGTTGTTAAACAGCAAGTTAAGATGCACCATGATGATCTACACGAAATTCTAGTCAAGTTACATATAAAGTTCATTTAATTGAGACTCTGGCCTAGAAGATATGAGCAAAACAAGTTAAACATGGCATTGATGCAAAATGCATTCAAACATCAAGCAAACACCTCAAAACATGGATGCAACATGATAATATGAAATTACATGCAAAATCAAGCAAGTTTCATATAGAGCACACTCAAAACGGAGCAACGGTCCAACACATACACACTATACAAGTCATGACAACAATCTGACCAAAACAGCAACTAGGCATATTGCAAGCATCAAAACAACAAGCTACAAGTCCTCAACAAGAAAACAAAAGGCATGGGCATGATGTACAGGTAAATCATTACAAAACATGAACACTGAGCTATCTGCATAAATGACTAGAACATGCTCAAACACACATGGCAAGATTGCAAATAATAACAGTTTCAGGCATTGGCAGAAATAACATCAGGTTGCAATGTTTAGAGCTATCAAACAAGATGTTACAGGAACTTAACATGGCAAACAAAGGCATGGCATGAATCTACTCAAATCATATAACAAAAGTCCCTTACTGACCATGAGCCAAAAAGGATTAGAAAATATGATGGCAATCATGTAAACATGGAAAGTTATATTACAGATTCAAACATGGCAGGAACAACGATAAGTAGGCATGTTTAAGAGCTCGATGCACTCACTACAGAGCAATACATGATAAAATAAACATACATACATCAAGAAGACATGGCAAAGAAGATATACACGGTAAAACCAACATCATAACATGCAAGGATCAACTACAACAACCTTGGCAAAATTGAATAACATGTAAACAATCTGCCAGGAAACATTTTATAGAAAAAGTAGAGCTCGATTGACTCAAGCTATGGCACTCCATAATTGCAAACAAGGGCATGGATGGATAGAGCAAGACATGTTTAACAAAACATCCTTACTGAAGTATGTCAAAATATGCATGGATCTCTCGGTAGCATCAAGTAAACATGGCATAAAAATATCAGCAAAACAAGGCTGAAATCAGCAACATCAGGACACCTAGTTTGCATGCTTGTGCTAGTCACCACATAGATCACAAAAATACATAGCAAGCACCACTCTAAAGAAGACATGGCATATTACAAAACACATGTAGGACTCAAGTCCATAGGGTGCACACATCAATCATGGCAAAAATGACAAAGTGCAAGTTACATTAAGAAAGCGAAACTAACATCACATAGCACTCTTCTAACAGCATTTCGGGCATCAAGATGAGCTCAAATTAAAATAATGCAATGAGATGAAATGATCTACTCTTCGAGGCGAACAATTTGACATATTACACGTGCAAAACGGAGCTACGGATGCAGAGTTATGGTGCGATGAAACTACAACAAAATATGCAACAATTTCGGGGACTTGGTGGAAAATCAACCTCTCCGAGAAGTCAACGGGACGGGAAGGTGCGGGATGGAGGGATCCGGTTCGGGCTCGGCCGTTTGGTTCAAGGGAGTGGTGAATCTCGTCCACTCCCTCGGATCCGGCCGAGCTCCGCGAGGCGGCAATTCCGGCTGACAAACGGGACGGGGGCCAGGCGCGGATAGCGCTGCGAGGGAGGAGGCAGACAGCGGCCGGCGCCTGGCGCAGAGACGGAGGCAAGCAGCGGCGGCGGGCTGCTGCGCTCCGGCGAAAGCACGGGGCTCTCGGCGGCGAGGCGACTTCGGGGCAGCCGAGGAGGCCGGGCCGAGGCGGCGGGCGGCACCTGTGGCGGCGCGCAACATCGGAGGCGGGGCAGGCACAGTCTGGGGTCCGCCTTGGGACAGGCAGCAGTGATCTCCGCCAGCGGCGGCTGAAAGGCGGGCAGCAGCGGGCGGGAGGCGCGGGCCCTCCGCAGTGAGGCGCCTGGCGGTGGACAGGTGTGTGTGAGCCAGGCGGGCAGCTGAGCCCCTGAGCCCTTGGCGGCGGGCGTGGTGGCTGCCATGTGGCGCGCTGCCATTGGCGCTGTGGCGGCGGCCACAGACGCCCAGCGGGCGCGGACATGTCCATGCGGCGAGGAGATTTTAGGGTTTCGGGAAGAAAACATCCGCGAATTTTTGGGAGGGCATATATATAGGTAGAGGGAGCTAGGAGAGTCCAAATGAGGTGCGGTTTTCGGCCACGCGATCGTGATCGAACGACCGAGAGCATGGAGGGGAGTTTGCTGGGTTTTGGGCCACTTTGGAAAGGGTGTTGGGCTGCACACAAAAGAGGCTTTTGCGGTTACCCGGTTAACCGTTGGAGTATCAAACGACCTCCAAATGGCACGAAACATGACAGGCGGTCTACCGGTGCTATACCAAGGCCGCTTGACAAACCTCGGTCCATTCCGAGAACGTTTGACACCCGCACATGAAAAGAGTTAAAAGGGGGCGCCGGGAGACATAGGACTGCCGGATTGCAAAACGGACAACGGGGAAAATGCTCGGATGCATGAGACGAACACGTATGCGAAATGAAATGCACATGACAACATGATATGAAACGCATATGATGACATGGCAAAGTGCAACACGCGAGCAAATGACATGGCAACGACGGCGAATAATGGCGGACACAGGCGCGATCGAATCGAGGCGTTACAACACTCCTCCACTAACAAGAGATCTCGTCCCGAGATCTTAGGACCGAGACGGAAGGGAAAAGGGATGAGGTGAAACAAAAACTCAAGAGAAAAGAGGCAAAGAATCGAGAGCACTCGAGAAGAAGAGAGGAACGATGAGAATGACGAGAATCGAAAGCTCACAGAATCAGATAGACTATGAAACAACTCGTTCTAACCGGAGTGGTTAGAATGAGAAAAGAAACGAATAAGACTGAAAGGATTTAGGCAGCACTCCGGCTGAAACATGGAAAGAATAGAACAAGAACTTGAGAGGATGGAATGATACTTGATGAATACAAGACACAAAACCTCCGGAAAGAATTGAAAAAGTTGAATGAAAAGAACGGATAAGAATATGACAACTTGTGCCACGAATGAAATTGAAAGCATCTTTCGAAGGAAGGTTTAAACGGAGTTGTTGAGACAATCAACAACGAAAAGAATAAGATTGTTGTGGACTTATGGACAACCCCTCAAAATTATGAGCTGATAACCAACCACAAGCAGAAAAGATTAAATAGCTGAGAAGAACGAAGAAATGCAAAACTCCACTTCAAAAGAATACGGAGAATTAATTACACTTCAAGATGCGAGAAGAAAAGATACTTGAACTCCACCAACAAAATCTTGATGAACTCTTGAAGAAATGAATTAAATCATGAAGAACCACCATGAAGAACTCCGGTAACAAAAGGATGACGATATAAAATGAAGGAAGAAAGAATAAGATGAGCATTGCGATGATTTAGATGGAGGTTCCGACGAGATGGCCGAGGAAACTAAACTCCGGATAAGAAAAGATGAAAACACTTGGAACTAGAATTTATTCATCAAGAACAAACTCCGAAGGAAGGGATTACTCACTAGGATGAAATAAGAATAAGATTTATTGTATGCTTATCCTTCATCAAATTAAATTGATGACAAACAATGGATTTTGCATATTCCTTATCCTCATTGAAAAGGATTGAGAAGTGACATAACGCAAACTTGAGAAGGTCTTCATGAACCACTAGTAGGATTGAAAAGAACGAATGAATTAAAATGATAATCAAGGGAAAAGAATCTTGAACGAACCACCGTAAGAATTCGAACATGACTGATGAAAGAGACTGAATCACCGGGAAGAATTAGAAGAACAAATATGCTTGAGGGGATTTAGCTGCAAAAGAACAGGAAGAACTCGAGCTGATTAAAGAACATTTGAATGAAGCGCCGGGATAAATAGAGAACGATAATAGGAATGAAGGCCTCCGGTGAAACGAAAAAGAAATCAACTCCTGAAATACTCCGGATGGATGGAAAGAATATCTGACAAATGGAATACTTCGAGATGATAGCATGAAACTAGAACCATGAAACTTCGAGAGAACGGGCAAGATTTAGAAGAAAAATTCTCTTCAATCTTCAAATGATGACGAGAAACACCACCAAAATTTGTTGAGGCACTCGGAGGAGAGCAGCGAAGATGTTGAGCCGACGATGAAAACGATTAGGAATCGAACTTGGAAAGGTGTCTGACTGATGAAATTCATACTTACATGAAACTTGAAAAGAATTTTAGAATAACTCCGGGGGAATTAGAAGAGTCAGGTAAGATTCTGGGAAAGACACGTGGGTTAGGGCCTTGAATAGATAACACCGTCGGAAAGGATTGTTGAAGAGATAGATGATGCACGGAACAATTGAAATATTAGAATGAGGTGATAACCTCGAATTAATTGGAAGACAGACGAATCTCCTGAGATATCTTACGAACTCCGGGATGATTGAATGGCGAGATGCAAACGAGCATAGAGAACACTTCGAGGAGAAGAATATGATCGACAACGAAAAACTTGAATTGGATGCACCGGAAAAGAAAGGGATGAAGAATGACGAACAAGACGAGAATTCACGGTTGAAATAATTTCGAAAGACTAAAGAGGCTCCCACGAATGGGATTGATGGTGGAAGAAACTCGAACTACGGGAAAAAAGAGGTTGGGAGGCGGAAAACAAAGACAAGCTGGAGGGAGAATCGGCGAATAACTTGGGAGAAAACACGGTTGAAATCATTGAGGAAAGAAAGCAAAGACTTACATACGAGTAGGATGGATACTCGACACGGACTCGGTTCGAGAAGAAGAAGGGAGGCGCGGTGGGAAAAACAAGGACAACCGGACAGGAAAACAACAACGAGAGAGAAAGAAGCGGCGGTGATCTTGCAGAAGACAACGAGGGTCGAATCCACTCAAGAGAAATCGCCGGATGAAAAGAGATGAGAACCAACGATCGAAAAACCAACTGCGTGAACCTAAAGAAAATTTGAAGGGGAAGAGAAGTAATTTAAAACACCTACGTCAAGATTCCTCACCAGAGCGACGAAGGGGCTGAGGAGTAAAAAGAATTCCTACTCTCCGATATAACTAGACTCCGAAAACAGTTTTATTCTAGACTCGACATCGGCCAAACTACACGATCAATCAAGGGGGCTCCTAGGGTCGGTCGAGGCTCTGATACCAACTTGTCACGCCCATTATGCGACCCTATCCAAAAGGAACTCGACAGTCCCACCAAGGATAGACCCGCATATTGAAACGCTTTTGCAAGGTGGATATCATTACATCAACATTACATAATACATAGGGATACATACATAAGGCACGAATGCCACAAGAATACATCAACATCATATACAAGATCAACATCCGACTACGGATGAAACATAAACAGAAACTCAAACGACATCCACCCTGCTAGCCCAGGCTGCCGACCTGGAACCTATCCCCTCATCGAAGAAGAAGCAGAAGAAGAACTCCAACACAAGCAAACATCGCTCTCACGTCATGATCATCGCAAACCTATATCTGCAACTGGTGTTGTAGTAATCTGTGAGCCACGAGGACTCAGCAATCCCATTACCATGGGTATCAAGACTAGCAAAGCTTAAAGGGGAAGGAAGGGGTAAGGTGGTGAGGTTGCAGCAGCGACTAAGCATGATATGGTGGCTAACTTACGCAAATGAGAGCGAGAAGAGAAACAAAGGAACGGTCGTCAACTAGTAATGATCAAGAAGTGATCCTGAACTCCTACTTACGTCAGACATAACCCAAGAAACCGTGTTCTCCTCTCGATCAACCCCGAAAAGAGACACTCACGGTTACGCACATGGTTGGTGTATTTTAATTAAGATCAACTTCGGGTTTACTACAATCGGATATTAACAAATTCCCATCTGCCACATAACCGCGGGCACGACTCCCGAAAGTTTATACCCTGCAGGGGTGTCCCAACTTAGCCCATGATAAGCTCTCGCGATCAACGAAGGATATTCCTTCTCCCCGGGAAGACCCGATCAGTCTCGGAATCCGGCTACAAGACATTTCGAGCAGCAATAAAACAAGACCAGCAAAGCCGCCCGATGCGCCGACAATCCCGATAGGAGCTGCACATATCTCGTTCTCAGGGCAACACCGGATGAGACAGGCTACGAGTAAAACCAGGCCTCGAGTTTCCCCGCGGTGGCCCCGCAGGCGGCTCGGTTCGAACCAGCACTTAGAGAAGCACTGGCCCGGGGGGGCTAAAATAAAGATGACCCTTGGGCTCTGGAAACCCAAGGGAAAAAAAAGGGTAGGTGAGGCAAATGGTAAAACCAATGTTGGGCCTTGCTGGAGGAGTCTTATTCAAAGCGAACTGTCAAGGGGGTCCCATAAATCACCCGACCGCGTTAGGGACGCAAAATCCAGGAACATAATACCGATATGACGGAAATTAGGGCGGCAAGAGTGGAACAAAACACCAGGCATAAGGCTGAGCCTTCCACCCTTTACCAAGTATATAGATGCATTAATAATATAAGATATATTGTGATATCCCAACAAGTAAACATGTTCCGACAAGGAACAACATCTCCATGTTCCAACAAGGAACAAACTTCATCTTCACCTGCAACTAACAATGCTATAAGAGGGGGTGAGCAAAGCGATAACATAGCCAAACAATGGTTTGCTAGGAAGGGTGCAAAAGGTTAGAGGCTGACATGGCAATTTGGGATGGCTTGATAAACAGGTAATAGGTAGCGCGGCATAGCGATAGAACGAAGCAACTAGCATAGCAATGATAGTAGTGAGATCCAGGGTAGCGGTCATCTTGCCTGAAATCCCACAAGGAAGAAGAACGGGTCCATGAAGAAGACGAACGGATGAAGCCGAACCAAGCGTAGACGAACGAATCCTCACGATCGCAACGAAACGGGAACTAAAGAGAAGAAGCACACAACATAGTAAACACACCACACATGAACAAGACATGATGCACAATGATGCATGACAAGCTACATGAAGCTACTCATGGCAAGAGAGGATGCAAACAAGAGCAACACATCAAGGCAAGTTTAAATGAGGCCGGGAACAACATATAACAATTCCGGTAAATCCTCATATGCAAATTTCGAAATTGGTCCAGATCTGAATAAACCTTAAGTTCAAGTTGTTAAACAGCAAGTTAAGATGCACCATGATGATCTACACGAAATTCTAGTCAAGTTACATATAAAGTTCATTTAATTCGGAGCTACGGCCTAGAAGATATGAGCAAAACAAGTTAAACATGGCATTGATGCAAAATGCATTCAAACATCAAGCAAACACCTCAAAACATGGATGCAACATGATAATATGAAATTACATGCAAAATCAAGCAAGTTTCATATAGAGCACACTCAAAACGGAGCAACGGTTCAACACATACACACTATACAAGTCATGACAACAATCTGACCAAAACAGCAACTAGGCATATTGCAAGCATCAAAACAACAAGCTACAAGTCCTCAACAAGAAAACAAAATGCATGGGCATGATGTACATGTAAATCATTACAAAACATGAACACTGAGCTATCTCCAGAAATGACTAGAACATGCTCAAACACACATGGCAAGATTGCAAATAATAACAGTTTCAGGCATTGGCAGAAATAACATCAGGTTGCAATGTTTAGAGCTATCAAACAAGATGTTACAGGAACTTAACATGGCAAACAAAGGCATGTCATGAATCTACTCAAAGCATATAACAAAAGTCCCTTACTGACCATGAGCCAAAAAGGATTAGAAAATATGATGGCACTCATGTAAACATGGAAAGTTATATTACAGATTCAAACATGGCAGGAACAACGATAAGTAGGCATTTTTAAGAGCTCGATGGACTCACTACAGAGCAATACATGATAAATTAAACATACATACATCAAGAAGACATGGCATAGAAGATATACACGGCAAGAACAACATCATAGCATGCAAGGATCAACTACAACAACCTTGGCAAAATTGGATAACATGTAAACAATCTGCCAGGAAACATTTTATAGCAAAAGTAGAGCTCGATTGACTCAAGCTATGGCACTCCATAATTGCAAACAAGGGCATGGATGGATAGAGCAAGACATGTTTAACAAAACATCCTTACTAAAGTATCTCAAAATATGCATGGATCTCTCGGTAGCATCAAGTAAACATGGCATAAAAATATCAGCAAAACATGGCTGAAATCAGCAACATCAGGACACCTAGTTTGCATGCTTGTGCTAGTCACCACATAGATCACAAAAATACATAGCAAGCACCACTGTAAAGAAGATATGGCATATTACAAAACACATGTAGGACTCAAGTCCATAGGGTGCACACATCAATCATGGCAAAAATGACAAAAGTGCAAGTTCTGTTAAGAAACAGAAACTAACATCACATAGCACTCTTCTAACAGCATTTCGGGCATCAAGATGAGCTCAAATGAAAATGATGCAATGAGATGAAATGATCTACTCTTCGAGGCGAACAATTTGACATATTACACGTGCAAAACGGAGCAACGGAGGCAGAGTTATCGTGCGATGAAAATACAACAAAATATGCAACAATTTCGGGGACTTGGTGGAAAATCAACCTCTCCGAGAAGTCAACGGGACGGGAAGGTGCGGGACGGAGGGATCCGGTTCGGGCTCGGCCGTTTGGTTTGAGGGAGTGGTGGATCTCGTCCACTCCCTCGGATCCGGCCGGAGCTCCGGCGAGGGCGGCAATTCCGGCGACGAACGGGACCGGGGACGGGCGCGGGATGACGCGGCGGAGGGAGGCGAGGCAGACGCGGCGGCGCCGGGCCGGACGGAGGCAAGCGGCGGCGGGCGGAGCTGCGTGCTCAGCGAGCACCGGGCTCTCCGGCGGCGCGGCTTCGGGGCCAGCGCGGAGGAGGCGGAGCCGAGGCGGCGGGCGGCACCATGGCCGGTGCGCGCATCGGGCCGGAGGCAGGCGGCAGCAGTGCGGGGTCCGGCCAGGGACGAGGCAGCGGCGATACTCGGCGAAGCGGCGGCCGGAGGCGGGCAGCCAGGCCCTCCAGCTGGAGGCGCCTGGCGGCGGACGGCCGCACGCTGTGAGCCCGGCGGGCGCCACAGGCCCTGTGGGCGCGACGGCGGGCGCGGTGGCTGCCCACGTGGCCTTGTTGCCGGACACCGGCATATATATAGGTAGAGGGAGCTAGGAGAGTCCAAATGAGGTGCGGTTTTCGGCCACACGATCGTGATCGAACGACCGAGAGCATGGAGGGGAGTTTGCTGGGTTTTGGGCCACTTTGGAGGGGTGTTGGGCTGCACACAAAAGAGGCTTTGCGGTTACCGGTTAACCGTTGGAGTATCAAACGACTCCAAATGGCACGAAACATGACAGCGGTCTACGGTGCTATACCAAGGCCGCTTGACAAACCTCGGTCCATTCCGAGAACGTTTGACACCCGCACATGAAAAGAGTTAAAAGGGGGCGCCGGGAGACATAGGAGTGCCGGATTGCAAAACGGACAACGGGGAAAATGCTCGGATGCATGAGAAGAACACGTATGCGAAATAAAATGCACATGATAACATGATATGAAACGCATATGATGACATGGAAAAGTGCAACACGCGAGCAAATGACATGGCAACGACGGTGAATAACTGGCAGACACCTGGCGCATCGAATCCGGTGCGTTACAACACTCCTCCACTAACAAGAGATCTCGTCTCGAGATCTTAGGACCGAGACGGAAGGGAAAAGGGATGAGGTGAAACAAAAACTCAAGAGAAAAGAGGCAAAGAATCGAGAGCACTCGAGAAGAAGAGAGGAACGATGAGAATGACGAGAATCGAAAGCTCACAGAATCAGATAGACTATGAAACAACTCGTTCTAACCAGAGTGGTTAGAACGAGAAAAGAAACGAATAAGACTGAAAGGATTTAGGCAGCACTCCGGTTGAAACATGGAAAGAATAGAACAAGAACTTGAGAGGATGGAATGATATTTGATGAATACAAGACACAAAACCTCCGGAAAGAATTGAAAAAGTTGAATGAAAAGAACGGATAAGAATATGACAACTTGTGCCACGAATGAAATTGAAAGCATCTTTCGAAGGGAGGTTTAAACGGAGTTGTTGAGACAATCAACAACGAAAACAATAAGATTGTTGTGGACTTATGGACAACCCCTCAAAATTATGAGCTGATAACCAACCACAAGCAGAAAAGATTAAATAGCTGAGAAGAACGAAGAAATGCAAAACTCCACTTCAAAAGAATACGGAGAATTAATTACACTTCAAGATGCGAGAAGAAAAGATACTGGAACTCCACCAACAAAATCTGGATGAACTCTTGAAGAAATGAATTAAATCATGAAGAACCACCATGAAGAACTCCGGTAACAAAAGGATGACGATATAAAATGAAGGAAGAAAGAATAAGATGAGCATTGCGATGATTTAGATGGAGGTTCCGACGAGATGGCCGAGGAAACTGAACTCCGGATAAGAAAAGATGAAAACACTTGGAACTAGAATTTATTCATCAAGAACAAACTCCGAAGGAAGGGATTACTCACTAGGATGAAATAAGAATAAGATTTATTGTATGCTTATCCTTCATCAAATTAAATTGATGACAAACAATGGATTTTGCATATTCCTTATCCTCATTGAAAAGGATTGAGAAGTGACATAACGCAAACTTGAGAAGGTCTTCATGAACCACCGGTAGGATTGAAAAGAACGAATGAATTAAAATGATAATCATGGAAAAAGAATCTTGAACGAACCACCGTAAGAATTCGAACATGACTGATGAAAGAGACTGAATCACCGGGAAGAATTAGAAGAACAAATATGCTTGAGGGGATTTAGCTACAAAAGAACAGGAAGAACTCGAGTTGATTAAAGAACATTTGAACGAAGCGCCGGGATAAATAGAGAACGATAATAGGAATGAAGGCCTCCGGTGAAACGAAAAAGAAATCAACTCCTGAAATACTCCGGATGGATGGAAAGAATATCTGACAAATGGAATACTTCGAGATGATAGCATGAAACTAGAACAATGAAACTTAGAGAGAACGGGCAAGATTTAGAAGAAAAATTCTCTTCAATCTTCAAATGATGACGAGAAACACCACCAAAATTTGTTGAGGCACTCCGGGAGAACGAAAAGCGAAGATGTTGAGCCGACGATGAAAAAGATTAGGAATCGAACTTGGAAAGGTGTCTGACTGATGAAATTCATACTTACGTGAAACTTGAAAAGAATTTTAGAATAATTCCGGGGGAATTAGAAGAGTCAGGTAAGATTCTGGGAAAAGACCTGTGGGTTAGGGCCCACTGAATAGATAACACCGTCGGAAAGGATTGTTGAAGAGATAGATGATGCACCGGAACAATTGAAATATTAGAATGAGGTGATAACCTCGAATTAATTGGAATACAGACGAATCTCCTGAGATATCTTACGAACTCCGGGATGATTGAATGGCGAGATGCAAACGAGCATAGAGAACACTTCGAGGAGAAGAATATGATCGACAACGAAAAACTTGAATTGGATGCACCGGAAAAGAAAGGGATGAAGAATGACGAACAAGACGAGAATTCACTGGTTGAAATAATTTACGAAAGACTAAAGAGGCTCCACACGAATGGAATTGATGGTCGGAAGAAACTCGAACTACGGGAAAAAAGAGGTTGGGAGGGCGGGAAAACAAAGACAACTGGAGGGGAGAATCGACGAATAACTTGGAGAGAAAACACCGGTTGAAATCATTGAGGAAAGAAAGCAAAGACTTCGCACGAGTAGGATGGATACTCGATTACAGACTCCGGTTCCGAGAAGAAGAAGGGAGGCGCGGTGGGAAAACAAGGACAACTTCGGACAGGAAAACAACAACGAGAGAGAAAGAACTGACGACTGATCTTGCAGAAGACAACGAGGGTCGAATCGACTCGAAGAGAAATGCGCCGGATGAAAAGAGATGAGAACCAACGATCGAAAAACCAACTGCGTGAACCTAAAGAAAATTTGAAGGGGAAGAGAAGTAATTTAAAACACCTACGTCAAGATTCCTCACCGAGAGCGATTTAAGGGCTGAGGAGTAAAAAGAATTCCTACTCTCGATATAACTAGACTCCGAAAACAGTTTTATTCTAGACTCGACATCGGCCAAACTACACGATCAATCAAGGGGGCTCCTAGGGTCGGTCGAGGCTCTGATACCAACTTGTCACGCCCAATATGCGACCCTATCCAAAAGGAACTCGCCGGTCCCACCAAGGATAGACCCGCATATTGAAACGCTTTTGCAAGGTGGATATCATTACATCAACATTACATAATACATAGGGATACATACATAAGGCACGAATGCCACAAGAATACATCAACATCATATACAAGATCAACATCCGACAACGGATGAAACATAAACGAAACTCAAGCGACATCCACCCTGCTAGCCAGGCTGCCGACCGGAACCTATCGCCGATCGAAGAAGAAGCGGAAGAAGAACTCCAACACAAGCAAACTGCGCTCTCACGTCATGATCATCGCAAACCTGTACCTGCAACTGGTGTTGTAGTAATCTGTGAGCCACGAGGACTCAACAATCCCATTACCATGGGTATCAAGACTAGCAAAGCTTAAAGGGAAGGAAGGGGTAAAGTGGTGAGGTTGCAGCAGCGACTAAGCATGATATGGTGGCTAACTTACGCAAATGAGGCGAGAAGAGAAACAAAGGGCGATCGTCAACTAGTAATGATCAAGAAGTGATCCTGAACTCCAACTTACGTCCGACATAACCCAAGAAACCGTGTTCTCCTCTCGATCAACCCGAAAAGAGACACTCACGATTCACATTACGGTTGGTGTATTTTAATTAAGATCAACCGGGTTTACTACAACCGGATATTAACAAATTCCCATCTGCCACATAACCATGGCACGGCTCTCGAAAGTTTATACCTGCAGGGTGTCCCAACAGCCCATGATAAGCTCTCGCGATCAACGAAGGATATTCCTTCTCCCGGGAAGACCCGATCAGTCTCGAATCCGGCTACAAGACATTTCGACAGCAATAAAACAAGACCAGCAAAGCCGCCCGATCTCGGCGCCGACAATCCCGATAGGAGCTGCACATATCTCGTTCTCGTGGCAACACCGGATGAGACAAACTCTGAGTAAAACCAGGCCTCGAGTTTCCCAGTGGTGGCCCATGCGGTTTCGGTTCGAACCAGCACTTAGAGAAGCACCGGCCGGGGGCTAAAATAAAGATGACCCTTGGGCTCCGAAACCCAAGGGAAAAAAAGGGTAGGTGAGGCAAATGGTAAAACCAATGTTGGGCCTTCTTTGGAGGAGTCTTATTCAAAGCGAACTGTCAAGGGGTCCCATAAATCACCCGACAGCGTTAGGGACGCAAAATCCAGGAACATAATACCGATATGACGGAAACTAGGCGGCAATTGTGGAACAAAACACCGGGCATAAGGCCGAGCTTTCCACCCTTTACCAAGTATATAGATGCATTAATAATATAAGATATATTGTGATATCCCAACAAGTAAACATGTTAGACAAGGAACAACATCTCCATGTTCAACAAGGAACAAACTTCATCTTCACCTGCAACTAACAACGCTATAAGAGGGGCTGAGCAAAGCGATAACATAGCCAAACAATGGTTTGCTAGGAAGGGTGCAAAAGGTTAGAGGCTGACATGGCAATTTGGGATGGCTTGATAAACAGGTAATAGGTAGCGCAGCATAGCGATAGAACGAAGCAACTAGCATAGCAATGATAGTAGTGAGATCAGGTAGCGGTCATCTTGCCCGAAATCCCATAAGGAAGAAGAACGGGTCCATGAAGAAGACGAACGGATGAAGCCGAACCAAGCGTAGACGAACGAATCCTCACGATCGCAACGAAACGGGAACTAAAGAGAAGAAGCACACAACATAGTAAACACACCACACATGAACAAGACATGATGCACAATGATGCATGACAAGCTACATGAAGCTACTCATGGCAAACACAATTCCGGTAAGTCCTCATATGCAAATTTCGAAATTGGTCCAGATCTGAATAAACCTTAAGTTCAAGTTGTTAAACAGCAAGTTAAGATGCACCATGATGATCTACACAAAATTCTAGTCAAGTTACATATAAAGTTCATTTAATTCGGAGCTACGACCTAGAAGATATGAGCAAAACAAGTTAAACATGGCATTGATGCAAAATGCATTCAAACATCAAGCAAACACCTCAAAACATGGATGCAACATGATAATATGAAATTACATGCAAAATCAAGCAAGTTTCATATAGAGCACACTCCAAACGGAGCAACGGTTCAACACACACACACTATACAAGTCATGACAACAATCTGACCAAAACAGCAACTAGGCATATTGCAAGCATCAAAACAACAAGCTACAAGTCCTCAACAAGAAAACAAAAGGCATGGGCATGATGTAAAGGTAAATAATTACAAAACATGAACACTGAGCTATCTCCAGAAATGACTAGAACATGCTCAAACACACATGGCAACATTGCAAATAATAACGGTTTCAGGCATTGGCAGAAATAACATCAGGTTGCAATGTTTAGAGCTATCAAACAAGATGTTACAGGAACTTAACATGGCAAACAAAGGCATGGCATGAATCTACTCAAAGCATATAACAAAAGTCCCTTACTGACCATGAGCCAAAAAGGATTAGAAAATATGATGGCACTCATGTAAACATGGAAAGTTATATTACAGATTCAAACATGGCAGGAACAACGATAAGTAGGCATTTTTAAGAGCTCGATGCACTCACTACAGAGCAATACATGATAAACTAAACATACATACATCAAGAAGACATGGCATAGAAGATATACACGGCAAGAACAACATCATAGCATGCAAGGATCAACTACAACAACCTTGGCAAAATTGAATAACATGTAAACAATCTGCCAGGAAACATTTTATAGCAAAAGTAGAGCTCGATTGACTAAAGCTATGGCACTCCATAATTGCAAACAAGGGCATGGATGGATAGAGCAAGACATGTTTAACAAAACATCCTTACTGAAGTATCTCAAAATATGCATGGATCTCTCGGTAGCATCAAGTAAACATGGCATAAAAATATCAGCAAAACAGGGCTGAAATCAGCAACATCAGGACACCTAGTTTGCATGCTTGTGCTAGTCACCACATAGATGACAAAAATACATAGCAAGCACCACTGTAAAGAAGACATGGCATATTACAAAACACATGTAGGACTCAAGTCCATAGGGTGCACACATCAATCATGGAAAAAATGACAAAAGTGCAAGTTCTGTTAAGAAACAGAAACTAACATCACATAGCACTCTTCTAACAGCATTTCGGGAATCAAGATGAGCTCAAATGAAAATGATGCAATGAGATGAATTGATCTACTCTTCGGGGCGAACAATTTGACATATTACACGCGCAAAACGGAGCAACGGATGCAGAGTTATGATGCGATGAAAATACAACAAAATATGCAACAATTTCGGGGACTTGGTGGAAAATCAACCTCTCCGAGAAGTCAACGGGACGGGAAGGTGCGGGACGGAGGGATCCGGTTCGGGCTCGGCCGTTTGGTTCGAGGGAGTGGTGGATCTCGTCCACTCCCTCGGATCCGGCCGGAGCTCCGGCGAGGGCGGCAATTCCGGTGACGAATGGGACCGGGGACGGGCGCGGGATGACGCGGCGGAGGGAGGCGAGGCAGACGCGGCGGCGCCGGCGCCGGACGGAGGCAAACAAGCGGCGGGCGGAGCTGCGCGCTCCAGCGAGCACCGGGCTCTCCGGCGGCGAGGCGACTTCGGGCCAGCGGAGGAGGCCGGAGCCGAGGCGGCGGGCGGCGCCCATGTGGCGGCGCGGCATCGGGCAGGGAGGCAAAGCGGCACGGGTGCGGGTCCGCCGCAGACGAGACAGCGGCGATACTCGGCGGAAGGGCGGCCGGAGGCGGGCAGCTGCGGCGAGGAGCGCGGCCCTCCATGCTGGAGGCGACGGCGGCGGCGGACGGGCGCGCTGGGCAGGCGGGCAGCGCTGAGCCTGCGGGAACCATGGCGGCGGGCGTGGTGGCTGCCCACGGCGCGCTGCCATTGGCGTGGGCGGCGGCGCAGACGTCCGTGGCGCCGGACATGTCCGGAGGCGGCGAGGGAGATTTTAGGGTTTCGGGGAGAAAACATCCATGAATTTTCGGGAGGCATATATATAGGTAGAGGGAGCTAGGAGAGTCCAAATGAGGTGCGGTTTTCGGCCACGCGATCGTGATCGAACGACCGAGAGCATGGAGGGGAGTTTGCTGGGTTTTGGGCCACTTTGTAAGGGGTGTTGGGCTGCACACAAAAGAGGCTTTTGCGGTTACCCGGTTAACCGTTGGAGTATCAAACGACCTCCAAATGGCACGAAACTTGACAGGCGGTCTACCGGTGCTATACCAAGGCCACTTGACAAACCTCGGTCCATTCCGAGAATGTTTGACACCCGCACATGAAAAGAGTTAAAAGGGGGCGCCGGGAGACATAGGAGTGCCGGATTGCAAAACGGACAACGGGGAAAATGCTCGGATGCATGAGACGAACACGTATGCGAAATGAAATGCACATGACAACATGATATGAAACGCATATGATGACATGGCAAAGTGAAACACGCGAGCAAATGACCTGGCAACGACGGCGAATAACTGGCAGACACCTGGCGCATCGAATCCGGGGCGTTACACCTGCCGAGGGTCGCCGTCTTCTGGTCCTCATCTCATCTCACATGTTTATGATCTTGACGAAGATCTGCATGCCACCACGGAGGTGCCTCCCGAGCCCTGGGTCCAATGCAGTTGTTGGTGGCGTTTGGGTCCCTTGGGCTCAAGGGTGGCTCTCTTTGCTGGCGTCCGGCAAGGCTCTTGCCGGGGATGCGGAGGCCGCCCCGGCAAGGATCTTGCCGGGGGAGTCCACCTGGCCCCTCTACTCTTTGTGTCTCTGGTCTTGGCATTGCCTTGGTTGTCGTGTGCTTTGGCTTCTCTCCGGCTTCCCTCCTCTGCCCTGCTTAGCTTGGCCGCGGCGCGTGGCTCTGACTGTCCGTGCAGAAGTAAAGGGGTCAAAAGGAGAGCCCCTACTTTTGTACACCAACACAGAACCCGCTCATGTTTTGGAGTTTGCATCCGTAGTTCATCTCCTGAGAATCTCGCAACGCCATCTCATCAAATTGTGTGGCAAACCTTCTTTTGCAGACAAGTTGAGTCTGGAAAATCCTGACACCAACCAGATCTGAATCTCAGGCAGATATGATGGTTGGGACGTTCCCATGAATTATAATATTGGTCTTTTTAATCGTCAATTGGATGTCATGGCCAACACACTTATCCAAGAGATCTCTTATTGTAGTATCTTGAGTTAGCAATTTGGCCATTCTTCCATGAGGAGTTGGTATGACTTTGAACATAAGTTATTCCTTATGGTTCCTTGAGCTCCCGAAGTCAGACCTTTACTTGATGTTCCAGATACCGAATGGTATTGGATTAAGCTTGTACATCAAGGAGAACATTAGAAGCGGAGTGCTAAATGTCTCTCGGTCGAACATCCAGATTTCATTTCCTTGGCATTGCATCCATCACTATTTATCATGGTAGTATGATGTGTTGCCAGGATCCTCGGCACGGATGTTGGTAAGACCTTGATGAATATGGAAATGTTGAAGTTCTTGAGAGCATGCTCAGACACTAGGTTATATCCTTGGTATCAATTGGAATGTGCCTTCCGTTTGCCGAGTTGTCTTCTAACTCTAGTTCCCTTTCCAAACTGAGTATGCCATTCTTTTGAATTCCTTCAAACGATCAATTGTGAATTGCCTCAGGCTGGTATGAAGAGTTCCAATGGTCTATGGATCAAAAGTAATTCTTTTTGCCACTTAAGGGAATAATTCTACGAGTCACCTCCCCCATGGTGCCCGTTATGGAATCATGGCAACTCAGTCCTCGCTATGTTGGAACGCATCCACCATCTACTTAAGCGTGGAATAGTTGCCTACCAAGTCGAACTTCATCACAACTCAAGAGATGTTTCCACATCTCATTCCATGAGTTGATCTTGAGTGCTCAACCTTCGAGTAGATAGTTTCCTATAGAGTTTCTTTCTGTCGTCATTGTGTTGGATGAAGATCTCGAAAGCAAAGACGTCAAGATCAATATGAGGAATTGAATGAACATCTTCGAGAAGGGCAGTTGGATCGAGAAGACTGTGATAGCTTTGTGACCCATTTTCTTCTTACCTCACGTCTTGAATCTCGGACGAGATTCTTGTTTAGTGGTGGTGAGTTGTCACAGCCCTAGATCAGTCTTTGTTTGTCTTTGCTTGATCATCATGTCATCATGTTTAAATTCGATTGAATCTGAATTGGGGGTGTTCAAACCCTAGCATCAAATGGAATTCAAATAGGTTCAACCTAAAAATATTTTCAATGAACCTGAAATGCCCTTAAAAAATGTTCATCATTTTTGTCTTGGTCTACAACCTCTACCAAAAATGGTTCACATTTTTCTAGGACAACTTGCGTCACTGAATTAAATCATAAGTTATTTGCATTTGGGCATTTAAATGCTATAAATAATTATAAATCCCCAAATAATCATGAAAGGAAATGAGGGCTGCTGGAAATATTCGAGACAGTGCCCACAAACAGTTTCATGATTTTTGGAAATGCTCTGGCATTTTTAATACAACCAAAACAATTGCAGAAAATAGAAAACTGAAAGAAATAAAAAAGAGAGAGAGGAAAGGCCAGAGGCCACTTACCTGCACCGGGCTGGCGCACCTGGCCCGTGCCAGTCACGACCCACCTCTGCCAGTAGGCAGAGGAGGGACACCGCGACGCCGCCGAGCTCGCAACGCCACCACCATGCATGCCTGCCTCACCCGCGCTAGCGCAGCGCCTCGAAGAGCCTCCTCGGCGTCGCCCCGAGCCCCTGGACACCTCACTTTCCCCCTGCTCCTCCCCATCGCTCTCCCTTGCCATGGCCGACGCAGCCGCGTCCGCGCCACCGTGAAGCCGCAGCCACCGTCGCCTCCTCGTCGCCCCGCCATGTCCAAGAGCTCCGCCGTCGGCCACTCCATTGATCAGAACGAGCCCCGAGCGCTTGCTCTCCTCGAAGATGCTGCACCGAGCTCGTCCCGATCCACCATCGCCGGAGATCCCCTTCGCCGCCCCGACTGCTCCGGTTCATCCCCGACCTCGCTGACCTGCTCGTCGTGACCGCTGTGAGCTTCTGCCCATCCTTCCCCTCTCCGTTCTCGCTGTCGTGCACTACACGCACCGCATCGAGCTCAACCACACGCGCCACCGCGTGTGCTCGCCGCCGACGTGTCTCCGACCATGCAATGCCTCGGCCGTCAAGTCCATCATGCTCACCGTGCCACGTAGAGCATGTAGGAGCTAACCCCGCGCCTCCAGGCTCGTCGTAGCAATGACCCCAAGCTCAGCCGAGCTCCGGCAGCCGCCAAAGTCGTCGCCGGCGAAGTTTCCGGCCACCCTGAGCCCAACCACCACCACCACTGGATGCGGCTCGTCCCCGGCTTCACGTAGATGGATTACGACATCCATTTGGTCGCCGGAGCGCGAAACCCGTGCCCCTCCGCTGCGTCTACTGCCACCGGCGGCTAAACGCCGGTGGCTAGCTCCGGTTTTGACCAGGGGTTTGACCTCCCATGGGTCAATGATAGGTGGGGCCCCGCCCAGCTAATTAACCTAGGTTACTTCTAACTAAATTTAGTTAGTTTAGTTAACCACTAACATGCGGGACCCACTGGTCAGGTTTGACCTGAACCGGCCCCGTTGACCTGCTAACGTCATAGTGACGCAGTAGAGAATTTTCTGGATTTAAACTTATTCAGAAAATTCCAGAAATTGTTACAAACTTCAAAAAATCACAGAAATTAATCTATAGCTCAGAATGAAAAGATTTATATACGAAAAATAATCTAAAAATCCAATCTATCCATCTGTATTGGTTATGCATGTTTAAGCAACTTAACCTACCTGTTTAGAACAAACATGATAATGGACTATTTGAATTCATAATTTGAGTTTGAAGTTGAACCTTTGGTTCAAAATAACTCAAACCCCCTCTGTTTGAGTTGCATTAGCCCAACACACTCATTTTGCCAGATCATATGCACGCATCATATTGTTGCATTGCATTGATTGTGTTCCTTCTCTATTGTCGGTGTTGTCCCCTCTCAGTAGACGTGGTTCCGACAATGAGTTCGATGACACCGATGAAGATCTATGCTATCTTCAGAAGTGCTAGGCAAGCAAAGTCCCCTTGTTCATTCCGATACAGCCCCACTGTCTGTGTCAAAACAGGCGGATCTCGGGTAGGGGGTCCCGAACTGTGCGTCTAGGCGGATGGTAATAGGAGACAAGGGGCACGATGTTTTTACCCAGGTTCGGGCCCTCTCGATGGAGGTAAAACCCTACTCCTGCTTGATTAATATTGATGATATGGGTAGTACAAGAGTGGATCTACCACGAGATCAGAGAGGCTAAACCCTAGAAGCTAGCCTATGGTATGATTGGTGTTCGTCCTACGGACTAAAAACCCTCCGGTTTATATAGACACCGGATAGGGTTAGGGTTACACAGAGTCGGTTACAATGTTAGGAGATCTACATATCCGTATCGCCAAGCTTGCCTTCCACGCCAAAGAAAGTCCCATCCGGACACGGGACGAAGTCTTCAATCTTGTATCTTCATAGTCCAGGAGTCCGGCAAACGGTGATAGTTCGGCTATCCGGACACCCCTAATCCAGACTCCTCAAGAGTGGCCTGAACCAGGCTTCAATGACGACGAATCTGGCGCGCCTATTGTCTTCGGCATTGCAAGGCGGGTTCCTCCTCCGAATACTTCATAGAAGATTTTTGAACACAAGAGTGTCCGGCTCTGCAAAATGAGTTCCACATACCACCGTAGAGAGAATAATCTTTGCACAGATCTGCTGACGTATTCTGTGGCATGACATCACACCACGGCCAGGCCTTTATACGAATCGTTTTTACTGTTCCACCTCAGCGCGTTTAGCGAGGCGGTTTCCTTGGCACGTCTTATCAAACTGGAGATCGTGCCCCCTTATTCCGGGATTCCGATCAATACGGACATGGGTAACCCAACCGCGCCATTGATTATGGCGCTTGGGAGATAAGCGAGTTTTACCAGGCTGGCAGGGGACGCATAGCTTCGTCCGCACATATAAGGGATAAGGATCCACCTTTAACCCACGCCTTCTTCCTCCTTTGCTCATCCATTTCAAGACTCGAGCTCCAGCGCCCAAGTCCACACACCCCTCCTCAACCTTCTCCAGCCATGTCCGGAGCGGGAGGCAAGTGGATGGTCTCCTCCGTCACGGAGGGACAAGTCAAAAAGCTACGGAAGGCCAGATACTTGTCCAGCGACATCGCGCACCGGCTCCCCGACGAGGGGCAGCTCATTCCCACCCCTAGGCCCCATGAGAGGGTGGTGTTCCTAACCCACTTCCTCCGCGGACTAGGTTTTCGATTTCACCCATTTGTTCGGGGGCTCATGTTCTACTACGGCCTGGATTTCCACGATCTGGCCCCGAACTTCATCCTCAACATCTCGGCGTTTATCATCGTGTGCGAGGCCTTTCTCTGCATCCAGCCCCATTTCTGCTTATGGCTGAAGACCTTCAATGTCAAGCCGAAGGTAGTGGGCGGCCGCCAAGCAAAGTGCGGAGGTGCCATGGTTGGCAAGATGGCCAAAGTCCTATGGCTCGAGGGCTCCTTTGTGGAGACCATGAAGGGGTGGCAATCGGGGTGGTTCTACATCACCGAGCCGCGCGACTCTCAATGGGTGGCGGCCCCCAAATTCCGATCTAGCTTCCCCACACGGTTCACATCATGGAAAGAGACGGGCCTGACGTGGGGTGATTCGGAAGAGCTGTCCGGACTCCAAACCTGCATCCGAAACCTGGTGGACAAGAATCTCAAGCTTGTCAACGTAATCCGTGTGATGCTCATCCGCGGATTCTCCCATGCCAAGAACGGGCCTTCAATTTGTGGGAGTTTGATCCGGCACAGCATCGAACCTTGAGCCGGCTCTTGACACTACGCACGAAGATGCCCGGAAGGTGCTGTTCAAGGCGCCGAAGCTCCCACATCCGCCATCAAGATCGCTGGATTCAGCTCGCAGCGTCAAGCCAGCGAGGTAAGTTATTTTACCCTTTATGGGACTCTTTTTTCATAGTTTGACTCTATGCGGGATCTAAAACTCCCTAACTTTTGACAGGACTGGCTGAAGACATCCGGACATATTGACTGTCTGGCCCCCTTGCCAGAAGACCCAGCGGACGCCCTATTGACGGGGCTGCTGGCTCCGGCACCTCACGTGGTGCCGGAGAAGAAGTCCACGGGAACTCGAAGGAGCTCCCGGCGCCAGGTGCTGTCGGACTCATCGTCCGACGACTCCGAGGCGGAATCCTCCCCTGAGGACAAGGAGTAGGAAAAAGAAGCCTCTCCCCCAGCAGGGGGAGAGAAGAAAAGGAAGGCCGCCCCGACTGGGTAGGCCGGAGGGTCCAAGAAAGGAAGGACCCTTCCTCCGGACTTCTCCACCAACACCGACAACGACGAGGAGGAGTGGCCACAAAGGGCCAAGCCCCTGGCGAGATCGTAAGTGTCCGGACTCCGGAATAGCTCATGACTTTTTATTTGTCGCATAGTGTCTTCTAACGCCGAATATAACCATGTTGCCCGCCCAAGGACGAGCTCGCCACTTCGTCGAGCGGCTCCCTGGATTCGTCGGATGTGAATAGCACTTCACTTCCGACCGCCTCCTCTCCTCGTGACGCAGACGACACCGCGGTGGAGTCCCAAAAGGGGCCTCACCAGGAGGAGGTGGTCCTGGAGGCGCCGCAAGGCGACCTCCCGGACTCCGGGCGCAAAGGGGGCGAAACCCCAAAGGGCTCTAAGTCCGCCTGTCTTTGGACTCCGCATCGAACCTTGATGGTTCCAAGTCCGCAAGCGCCCTTCGAAGAAGGGCAAGACTGCAACACCGGTGACCTCCGTCCATCCGGAGGCACCGGATAGCTTGCTGGAGGCGCTTAACGGCGCCTCCATCGACGAGGAGCACCGCACTGTTATGAGTGTGGTGATCCAGAAAGTTCAGTCCGCAAAGAGCGGGCTGGCTGAAGCCTGTACCAGCCTTCTACAGGTTTTGAGGCAAGTTTAGAATATGTAAATATATTACCGTATAGACAGTAGCCCCTGATGCTTAGTTCGGTGTTCGGAAAGAAAAACCGGACTGAGGATCTAAAAAGATATACGCAGGAGTCTAACATAAGTATGTCAATACGGGAATTCAGGCTGCGCTGCTGACCTCTGCCGCACTGACTGCGGAGGTCAATGCATTGAAGCAGAGCCTCGAGCGGTCCGAGAACGAGCTCGGCCTTGCCAAGAAGCAGCTCGAGGACAAGGAAGGTAAGTAATACCTTCTTAAAGTAATACCTTATAGAAAGGATTTGGTTGCAAAAATGACAGGACTAACGTGGGTATTGTAGGGGCCACGAACGAGGTGGCGACCCTGAAGGAAGCGGTGTCCACGGCCGAAAGAAAATCGGCCGTGGAGTGCACCGAGCAAGAGAAGCAGGAGGCGCTGGTGGCGGGGGTGCGGCAAGAGCTCCAGGCTCTCGTGGAAAAACACGAGAGTTTGGAGCGTGACTCGAAGACTCGAGAGTCCGAGCTCGCCTCGGCTCTTGAGAGTGTCAAAGCCGCTAAGGCCGAAGCCCAAAAAGCCCTCCAGGAAATTGAATCGTTAAAGAAGATAGCGGCGGGTAAGGCATTCTTTATGCAAAGCAAGCATGTGAAAATGAATTATCTATTACTTACCCGAATTCGGAGCTCTCCAGGAGCATTAGCAGATCTGCCCCGTAGTGTGTCTGATGCTGCCGCGTTCAACCGCGCCGAGGAGGGGAGCTCGATGGAATAGGTGTTCTGGTCTCAGTATGCTGAGGCCGGACATCCGGTGCCCCTGAGCGACCAGCTGAAGCAGTTGGTCGAGCTCCACAAGGTCGCTGAACAGGCCTTGAAGGGCCTCATAATTGGTGTGGCCTAAGGAAGCCATGCCAGGAGCTACTTGGGCTAGTGCAGCGGCTGGTGGTGGGCCTTTGTCCATGGATTGAAGTCTTCAAGCGCTCCGCTCTGCATCAAAGGTGCTCAGAGGGCCCTTGCCCTTGCTAAGGTGCACTGGGCAAGATGGACGCTGAGAAACTTGTGACGGACGGACCACCACCAAGAAGGAGCATCGCAAGCCTGAAATGTATTATGAGGGCGTCTCAAGGGTGCCTCGCTTTATAGCGGATGAATGCTCCAAAGATATAATTTTGAGTAGACTCGCATTTGTTATCCTGTATGCTGAAAACTTGTTCATATGCGCTAAGCAACACTTTTGAATTTAAAATATTATCTTCTGTGCGGCCGTGTATTAAATTTGAGAGATGGCGAGTCGTCGGCTTCAGCCCCCATGCCACGAGTGCTGGAGTGTTCGGGATAAACTTGAGTGCTCTTGTTCCCATCCTTGGGTCCTTCGAGGGAGGCGCTCAACGCAACAAACAAGGCAACCGGACTATAGTGCTTGAACACTCTTACTTTGCCATAGAATTCAATAATTTTAAATTTCGGCGAAGCCCCTAGTATTCGGAGGACCGATTTCGGGGCGCTATCCACGCCTTGGCCGGACAATGCCGACTCCTCGCTCTAAGCGACATAAGTCTTTAGGGACCCGAAAAAACTTCTCGGACAGCGACCGGCTCTCGCCCTATCATGATGGTCAGTTTTAGCTTTTCCACCGAGGTGCTCAACCCAGCTCAACCGGGCACAATCGCAGTGGTTCTCCCAGCTACTACCTTAGCCGATATAACGGAACGTAAGGTACCAAAACATGGGAGCCGGGCAAACCCAACTATTGACCCAAGACATGATTCGAGCCGATGCATATAATGCTATAAGTTCGGGTGCCGACTTGTGAAAGTGTTGGACTTATCACACCATATTTTTGGGGTACTTAAGCCCCGGTGTATTGGCCGCACTAAAGTGTACTGGTGCAACATGTCATGAATGAACATATATATAGATAAAGAAAGGAGTGCAATAATAGGCAAAAGCTATGTATTGTTTATTCAAAAGGTACTGTAATGAAAGCGTAATGATACAAATAGTGCGATAAGCAAGGGATGGGACTATTTAACATGTCCTCTCCGGGGTAAGCTGCGGGATGGTATGTAAAACAGGTATAATGCTCGTAGTAGAGACCACCGACACTCGACGAAGCTTTCGCTTCCCTGGCTATTGCATCGTGAGTTCGCAATTTAGTGCGGACGGGGCTTCCGGAAAACGGAGTCCCGAAAGTAAGAGAAAAGAAAGAAAAAGGATGACACAATCGGGAGCCCCTGGTGCGGTTGAGCCGCATTCTGGGCGTGCCGTGGTCATGCCCCTCCCCTTATGCCCATGGTATCTCCAGAGCGTAGTTATGTACGTGTAGTACTCGCTTCGCAATTTCACGAGAGCTGGGGTTGGGGCCGGATTGCTACGCGTGCTCGGATCGTGACAGGCGGTCTTGTTGTAGGTTACTCCGGGCGCGCTTGACGGTGTCCGGACGTTTAATAGCAGACTCGAGAATTGCTGTGAGAGGCTGCTTTGCACGTCCGCCGCGAGGGCCGCCGTGTGCTCCTCCGTTCGGAGAGAGCGTTCGGTGTTTCCATTGACTGTGATTACTCCTCCAGGGCCTGGCATCTTGAGCTTGAGGGACGCATAGTGCGGCACCGCATTGAACTTTTCAAATGTCGTCCAAGCAGTGCGTGATAGCCCTGCGGAACGGGACTATGTCGAAGATTAACTCTTCGCTTCGGAAGTTATCCGGGGATCCGAAGACCACTTCGAGTGTAACTTAGCCTGTACAATTTGCCTCTACACCTGGTATGACGCCTTTAAAGGTCGTCTTTGTGGGTTTAATCCTTGAGGGTTCTATGCCCATTTTGCGACCAGATCCCGATAGAGCAGGTTCAGGTTGCTACCGCCATCCATCGGGACTCTAATGAGGTGGAATCCGACGATGATTGGGTCAAGAACCAATGCGGCGAATCCGCCGTGGCGGATGCTAGTGGGGTGGTCCCTTCAATCAAAGGTGATCGGGCAGGAGGACCATGGGTTGAACTTTGGGGAGACTGGCTCCATCGCTTTTACGTCCCTTAGTGCATGCTTCTACTCCCTTTTGGGTATGTGGGTTGCATATATCATGTTCACCGTCCGCACTTGTGGGGGGAAGCCCTTTTGTCCTCTATTGTTCGGCGGCCGGGGCTCCTCCTCGTCATCGCTATGCAGCCCCTTGTCATTGAGTTTGGCATTTAACTTGCCTGCCTGTTTGAAGACCCAACAATCCCTGTTGGTGTGGTTGGCTATTTTTTGGGGGGTGCCATGTATTTGGCACGAGCGATCGAGTATTCGGTCCAGATTGGACGGGCCCTAAGTATTTCTTTTGAACGGCTTTTTCCGCTGACCGGGATTAGAGCCTTTGAATCCAGCATTGATCGTCAGATCTTCAGCATTATCGCCCGCACGCGGCGCTTGTGCTTGTTGCGACGCGACCTGCCATTACTGTTCTTGGTATCCGAACTACCAGGGTTTTTGGTCAAGTTGTTGCTGCGAGCTAGCCAGCTGTCCTCTCCCGCGCAAAAGCGGGTCATGAGTGTTGTGAGGGCTGCCATGGATTTCGGCTTTTCCTGTCCTAGGTGCCGGGCAAGCCACTCGTCGCGGATGTTATGTTTGAAGGCTGCAAGGGCCTCTGCATCCGGACAGTCAACGATTTGATTTTTCTTGGTTAGGAACCGTGTCCACAATTGTCTGGCCGATTCTTTTGGCTGCTGAATTATGTGGCTGAGGTCATCAGCGTCTGGTGGTCGCACATATGTGCCCTGGAAATTATCAAGGAATGCGGCTTCCAGGTCCTCCCAACAACCAATTGATTCTGCTGGCAGGCTGTTAAGCCAATGCCGAGCTGGTCCTTTAGGCTTGAGTGGGAGGTATTCGATGGCGTGTAGATCATCACCACGGGCCATGTGGATATGGAGGAGGTAGTCCTCGATCCAAACCGCAGGATCTGTTGTGCCATCGTATGATTCGATGTTTACGAGTTTGAAACCCTCGGGGATTTGATGATCCATCACTTCGTCTATGAAGCATAGTGGGTGTGCGGAGCCTCTGTATTGAGCTATATCACGACGCAGCTCAAATGAGCTTTGTCTACTGTGTTCAGCCCGGCCGGAATTGCTGCATCCGGTGTGACGGTTATCGTCGCGTGTCGTGGGGCGCCCACACGATCCGTAGATCGATCTTGTTTGCCTTGCCTTGTCCTCCAATATGTCTCGCAGGTTTGGCGCGTTTCCCCGTGCCTTGGTACTTTTCGAGCGACGCCGGGGTGCGGCTTGAATGGAGGGTCTAGAGGCCTCTCTGTCGCGACCACGGGGTGGCCGGTCGGCCGCATCATGCGCTGGTGTTGTAGGTTTGGGTGTTGCTTCCTCTAATTGGGGTAGCAGCCTGCGTTTTTGGTATCTCTTGAGGGGCGCTCGAGTTCGTACTCTTGGCTGCAAGGACTTCATCCATCTGTGCCTAGCAAGTCTTGGTCAGCTCTAAGCTGCTGCTGCTTTTTCTTGAGGCTGCTTGCCGTGGCCATAAGCCTGCGCTTGAAACGCCTCCTGTTGGCGGGATCCTCAGCACGATAAATTGCCATCGCCGAGGCTTGCCTCAACTTCGGAGGGAGGCATATAATTATCATCCTCCACCTCCCCCCGCCGCCTATCATGAGGGCTGGCTTCTCCTCCTCCCGTGATGAATCCTGCCGAGGGGGTTGTCTTCGCACTGTCCGGTGTTATTATCTCCGTGCGGAATTACCGCTTTTGCTGTGGCGGATTTAGAGCGGCGCCACGACGCCGACGCTTGGGCTGTTTCTTGAGGGTCATCCTCCGCTATTCCATCGCCGCTCCCATCTTTTGGGATGTCCACCATGTATATGTCGAGGACGAGGTGGCCTTCCAAAGGCCCTGTAGGCGCTGGTTCTGGTCGCCTCCAAAGATCGCCGCCCATACCGCCGATGTCTTCGAGTCGAAGTCGAGCATGTCGGTTAAATCATCGATTGTGGCTACAAAGTGGGTGGTGGGTGGGCGCTGAATTTCTTCACCGTCTGATCCCAACCTTCCCGACCGTAGTCCGCCAGGCTCTCCGATAAAGAGAGAGACTTTAGTGAATTCAGGATGTCGCCAAAGGGTGAGTGTTGAAAGATGTTTGCGACAGTGAACTCCATGACCGGCGCCCAATCGGATTCGATTGGCCGGGGCGCGGGAGGTTCGGAGTCCGGAGAGGAGTCCGGCACCTTGGAGTCACGGTATTCGCAAAGCGACAGGATGGTGTTCGCTCAATCGCCGAGAGATCTTAGCCCCGAGGCGGTGTCCAGCCACTCGCCCTGATCGGCGGAGTCGGCCCGAGCTAAGGGTCGGAGCGGACGCTGGTGCGCCTGGTGGCATCGCTCGCGGCAGAGCTAGATCGTGCCCATCGAGACAAGGCGCGCGCTTGGTTGTGGCTCGAATCCGTCGAAGGTCAAGTCTCCGCGGATGTCGGTCGTGTAGTTCAAACTCCCAAACCTGACCTGACGGCCAAGGGCGTAGCTTTCGATCTGCTCCAGATGACCAAGTGAATTGACCCGCAGTGCAAAGCCGCCGAATACAAAGATCTGTCCGGGGAGAAAAGTCTCACCCCGACCACGCCGTTGTTGATGATCAAGGAGCCATCAGGCCTAAAGATGACGACATACGAGGAACTCTCAATGAAAGCACCAATGTCGGTGTCAAACCGCGGATCTCGGTAGGGGGTCCCAACTATGCGCCTAGGCGGATGGTAATAGGAGACAAGGGACACGATGTTTTTACCCAGGTTCGGGCCCTCTCTATGGAGGTAAAACCCTACTCCTGCTTGATTAATATTGATGATATGGGTAGTACAAGAGTGGATCTACCACGAGATCAGAGAGGCTAAACTCTATAAGCTAGCCTATGGTATGATTGTTGTTCGTCCTACGGACTAAAAACCCTCTGGTTTATATAGACACTGGATAGGGTTAGGGTTACACAGAGTCGGTTACAATGGTAGGAGATCTACATATCCGTATTGCCAAGCTTGCCTTCCACGCCAAGGAAAGTCCCATCCGAACACGGGACGAAGTCTTCAATCTTGTATCTTCATAGTCCAGGAGTCCTACAAACGGTGATAGTTTGGCTATCCGGACACCCCCTAATCCAGGACTCCCTCACCCACTCTCTCACTTATGCTCTATTTTACTGCATTAGGACAACAACGATTCAACTATTACATGTTGCGGTAGTTGAAACCCTTTCCTCTGCATGACATGTCATTGCCACAGTAAACAGATGAAACCCACTAGCATGAGTAGGAGTTGTTTGAACCCTAATGTGCCTACTCATTCATGCTTGTTGTCATGCCTGCTAGTGCTTAAAGTTGAGTTAGGCCTGATTCATCGGGGATGAATTGGAATGTGGTGAACATGTCTTACTGTTGAGAGCTAAGTGTGTGAACACGATTTGGTAAAGATAGCGGTGAGAGGCTATGTAGGAGTACATGGTGGGTTGTCTCATTGAAACCGTCCTCAGGAACTCAGATCGTGTTTGTGATCCATGAATAGCTACTACCACACGTTGGGCCCTGAAATATGACCCCCCTCAACTTATTAATCCCCCTGTCCTCTGTCCAGGAGTTGCAAGTAGTTTATGGTGTTTCTAGTATGCTGGAGGCCGTGCGTAGCGCTGACCCGAGGGGTGGGCTGTGATGCGGTAGGCACATGGCACGGTGTACCAGGACGCCCGTTTGGTGCCTCGGGAACCCTGCACACATCATTCGGGGCCATAGTGGAAACCTCAGCCAGACTCCTTGCGGATGGAACCTGAATAGGCGATAAACCTGGACTAGGGACTTGTGTGGTTAGTCAGGTCATGGTCTACGCCCACATCGGCTTTCGCTTGAAGTCTACCGAGCACATGTCGTGTGCAGACGCTAAGTGGTGGAAACATGTGTGAAGAAGTACACCCCTGCAGGGTTATAAATGATCAATTCGAATAGCCGCGTCCGTGATAAAGAACTTATGGGTTGCCTATACAGTTCATAGGCAAGTGAAAGTGAATACTCTAAAACACGCAAGATAAGCTGAGTACTATGGATGGTGTTGTGGATAAGACTATAAGGCATGACCCACCTGGAGGGGCCGGGTCATCCTTATGACGATTCATCTCCATGAAGCCCAAGAGCGTAATCAGAATGGCGGTTCATAGATAGGCTGAGTAGAGGGCCCAAGCACAAAGGCGGCTTAAGGCCCATGGTTATAAACCGCCATGTATATGTGGACTTGTGTTGTAAGGCAAGTAAGATAAGTCACCGAGCCGGACACGTTGTATGAGCCGGCTGTGACTCTGTAGACCGCAGGGCGTCAACCCGTGTATATAAGGGGACAACCCGGCGGCATCTTAGGACAAGAAACAACAGATCGAGAGCCAGGCTAAGCGTATTTGCTCCCTGGTCATTGAAACCCTAGCAATACAACCTCAAACTGGATTAGGCCTTTACCTTCACCGCAAGTGGCCGAACCAGTATAAACTACTCGTGTCCTTTGTCCTGTTTAACCCCTTTAAGCTAATCTCGTTGCGATGGCTCCACGACTAAGTCCTCACACTAGGACATCTGCTGTGACAATGCCACGACAGTTGGCGCCCACCATGGGGCTATCGCATAAAGGTTTCAAGTTCTTGGAGGGCAACTTCGAAGGGCTCAAGGGATACGCGGTGGGCCGGATGGACAAGAGTCGTCATGGCAAGCTCTACATCGACGATGCAGGCTGGGGCCCTGAGGCCGGCTCAATTGAGTACGGGTACCGGGTCCCCTTCGGCGGAATTCACGTCTTCATTGGCAAAATCGGCGAACCGGGCCCTGTGCCGGACACCTGCACCGACATCATCGAGACAGCTCAGTGTGCAAGACCTGCCCAGGTTCAGCCCGCCATGAAGCATGCCTTCGTGGGATTCATTAATAGTGCGGAATCTGAATCGGCATCTAACGGTGAGACGGTTGTCTATTCAGATGGTGAGTCATCCACCGGTGAGACCGAGTCATTGTACCAACTGCAAGATGGCCGGCTTGGGGGCTGTTCAGTGGTGACAGTATTCCGGACCCCTGTGAGCCGCCGAACCAGGTTGCGATCTTCATGGCCGGTACACAGCAAGTATAGCATTCTTCAACTGCAGCGGCATTGATTTCCGGATCAGCAGCGGCGACGGCAGCCGGGGCAGGAGGCCCTGTGCGTCCGCCGGCTCAAGCCTTAACTAATTTGCTGGATAAACTGACAGCATTGTTAACAACGGTGGTTAACCCGGCAGATCAGCATCAGCACAATGCGGCGGTTGCAAAATTGCATGATGAGATAGCACATGCCAAGAAGGAGTTAAACGCGGAAAACGCGAGGATGGCTGAGGAGCGAGCCGCTTTGGATGCTCAGGCGCAGCGGATTCAGTCCGAGTCGTACCGGCTCATGCTAGATCAGAACGCTTCAAATGATGTCATGAGAAGGAGGCATCAGAGTCATCTGCCCCCGATTTACGAGGCAAGGAATCTCTTTAACACGCCAGGAGCAGGAACCATTAAACCGACAATGGTTAACCGGGTCGAGACACCCGGAACGTGCACGCCGGTTCAGCCACGAACGACGGACCCTCCTCGTCAGAGCAATAACCCGCCACACCACGTGCCAACGCCATCGGGTCATTACTCTAACCCTTTGGATAACATGATCGCTGCAGCGTAATGATTGGCGGATCTCCCGGTTGAAGGCGAGTCTCCGACGGCGGTTGAAACACGAAGGGCTAGAGAGCTCCTCCAGACCGCTTTGGTTCAGCAGCAGGCTTATTCTTACAGTCAGGACAGGATTCATTCCACCCCTCGCCCGGAGTTACAGCAGGCATATCGATGAGCCGGCTGTGTCAAGCAGTGGACGAAACCATAACCCGCCCGGTGGACATAACCCGGCGGGTGGTGGTGCTGATGCTCAGAACGTAGTTCATCAAGGTAGAGCACGTCGGGAGGCCGAGCTGGCGGCTCAGTATGCGGCCCACCAGTTTTCTCTGGCTCGTCCGACGACTTTAGTTTAGCCGGGCATGACCTCTAGGAATTTGGGCATGCCGTGTTTGGTACCGCCTCTGCACAATGAACGCCTACCCAAGGATTTCAAGGGTCCTCGCAAGGTGCCTAACTACATAGCCGATTTACCTCCTAAGGCATGGATCGAGAGTTATGAGATGGCCATGGAATTGCTGGATGTTAGCGAAGCTGCGTGTGCTAAGTATTTCCCCCTGATGTTGGAAGGAACGACCCGTACTTGGTTGAAGGGGCTCCGCGCCAACTCTACTGGATCATGGGCTGAGTTAAAGGCCCAGTTTATCCAGAACTTTAAAGACACATGCAAGCAGCCCATGTCAATTGTGGATTTAGCCTTGTGTGTCCCAGAAGAAGGTGATTCGACGACTCATTGGGTGTGCCGGGTCTCAGCGATCCTGCACTCGTCAGATCGCATCAAGGCCGACTCAGCGGTCTTAATGTTGGAAAGCAATTGTCGGTTCACGCCCCTAAAGCAGAAATTAGGGCGGCTCAAACGCCACTGCAATGACATGGAGACTCTCATGGTGGCTCTAGTTAAGTATGCTCACTCTGATGGTACCAAGGATCCCGAGTCTGATGATGAGAAGCCGGGGAAGGGAAAGAAGAGCAGCAACGCCAAGGGGCAGCAGCATAACCCGACGAACCAGGGAGGCAACGGTAAGCGCAAGGCTGATAATAGTTTGGACATTTGTGGCTAACACCAATGCGCAGAATAATTGTCAGCACCGTAAGGGTAAACCGCCCCCACAGAATGGAGGATCAGGCATCAATCTTGAGCAGCTATTAAATCAGCCCTACCCAAGACACGGGACGCGAGAAAGACCATCTGGGCACCTCTGGAAGGATTGTTTCATTATGAAGGAGTTCAAAAATTCGAATCTTTTCCAAGACAGTCAGTGGCCGGGTGGCGGCTCAGGATCCGGCTTTCATGGACCGCGTTACGGCGGTGGTGGCTCTAACTCCGGGTTCCAAGGAAATCAAGGTAATCATGGCAACCAAGGTGGTTACAATCAGCAGAATAATTAGGGGAATCAACAGCAGCAAGAGTCTGGTTATCAGAGCAACCCGAAGTAGTTGAATAGTGGACATTATCATGTCTTTACCACTAGCTTATGTAAGCGTGACCAGAAGCTTCATAAAAGGGCAGTCAATGCCATTGAGCCGGCGGTTCCCCGTTACTTGCGCTGGTCTGAGCAACCCATTGTATGGAGCCGGGAAGATCACCCGCCCCGGGTTGACAATCCGGGTCACTTGGCTCTGGTAGTTGCACCTCAGGTCGGAGGATATAAGTTCACCAAGGTACTCATGGACGGAGGGAGCAGCATCAATATCCTTTATTATGAAACCTTCCGCCGCATGGGGTTGACAGATAAAAACCTTAAGCCATCAAACACTGTTTTCCATGGCGTGGTGCCTGGTAAGTCGGCTTATCCCGTTGGTAAGATAGCTCTGGAGGTTGCCTTTGGGGATGATCATGACTCTAGGTCAGAGACATTAACCTTTGAAGTGGTCAAAATCCACAGCCCATATCACGCTCTGTTTGGACGGCCGGCTTACGCCAAGTTCATGGCGCGGCCTTGTTATGTGTATCTGCAACTCAAGATGCCGGGTCACAAGGGAACCATTACGGTGCATGGGAGCCGGAGGATAGCCTTGGAGTGTGAGGAAGGAGACGCTGCTTATGCTGTGTCTGCTTGTGCAACGGAGGAGCTGAAATTTTATAAAGATAATGTTGACCTGACGGACATGACGTCTCTAAAGAAGCCAACCACAGAGTAGGATCCTTTGCTCAAATTTAAGTCGGCAGATGACACTAAGATGGTTGATTTTGTTCCTGGCGATTCATCAAAACAGTTCAGTATCAGTGCCAATCTGGATCCGAAATAGGAAAGCGCACTCATCCAGTTCATCTGTGAGAACCGGGACATCTTTGCATGGAAACCTTCAGACATGTCGGGTGTACCTAGAGAACTCGCTTAGCACACTCTTAATATTGATCCAAAGTTTAAGCCGTTCAAGCAATTTCTTCGCTGATTCAACAAGGAGAGGCGGAAGGCCATTGGAGAGGAAGTGGCCCGGCTCTTGGTAGTCGGTTTTATTGTTGAAGTTTTACATCCTGAATGGTTGGCTAATCCGGTGCTGGTACTCAAAAATAATGGCACTTGGCGGATGTGTGTCGATTACACGGATTTGAACAAGGCTTGCCTGGCTGATCCGTTTGCTCTCCCTCGAATTGATCAAATCATTGATGCTACGACGGGTTGTGAGCGTCTGAGCTTTTTGGATGCTTATTCTGGTTATCATCATATCAAGATGGCAGTTAAGGACTAGGAGAAGACAACTTTCATTACTCCCTTTGGAGCCTTTTGGTATGTGTCTATGCCTTTTGGGCTCAAGAGTGACTAGGCGACTTATCAGCGGTGTGTGCAAAATTGCCTTCACAATCAGATTGGGCGCAATGTTCATGCTTATGTCGATGACATTGTGGTGAAGTCAAGAGAGAAGGAAACCCTGATTGATGATTTAAAGGAGACATTTGATAATCTCTGGGTCTACAAGATGATGCTTAATCCGGCTAAATCTGTCTTTGGTGTGCCTGCAGGCAAGCTCTTGGGGTTTTTGGTTTCTAACAGAGGCATTGAAGCTAACCCGGAGAAAATCAAAGCTATTACTTCTTTGGCTAAACCGGCGTGCGTTAATGATGTTCAGCACTTGGCGGGTCGTATTGCAGCTCTGAGCCGGTTCATAAGCCGGCTGGGTGAGAAGGCTATCCCCCTCTGTCAAATGATGAAGAAGACAGATCATTTTGTTTGGAGTGACGAGGCTAACCAAGCATTTGAGGATCTGAAGAAGCAGTTGGCTGAGCCGCCCGTGCTTGCTGCCCCTGTTGATAAGGAGCCTCTGTTGTTATACGTGGCTGCCAATAGCCGAGCCGTCAGTGTAGCTATCGTGGTAGAAAGGAAGGAGGCAGGCAAGGAATATCCGGTTCAACTGCCGGTTTATTATATCAGTGAGGTGCTCATTGAGTCCAAACAGAGGTACCCACATTGGCAGAAGCTTGTGTATGGAGTTTTCATGGCAAGCCGGAAGCTTAAGCAATACTTTCAGGGTCATCCGATCACTATGGTTAGCTCTGCTCCTTTAGGGGATATCATCCAAAACAGGGAAGCAACTGGCCGGGTTGCTAAGTGGGTCATTGAGCTTGGACCTCACGGGCTAAAATATGTGCCTCGTACGGCTATCAAGTCTCAAGCACTTGTGGATATCATCAATGATTGGATAGAGTTGCAGGCACCAGACGAAAAGCCGGATAGCACGTATTGGACTATTCACTTTGACGGGTCTAGACAGCTGGAGAGCTCGGGGGCTGGAGTTGTCTTGACTTCCCCACGAGGTGATAAATTTTCTTATGTCCTCCGGTTAATGTTCCCTTGTACTAACAATGCAGCTGAGTATGAAGCCCTGCTCCATGTTCTTCGGATGGCTAAGAAAATGAATTTAAGCCAGGTGAGATGCTTTGGGGATTCAGATTTGGTGGCCCAACAAGTATCTGGTACTTGGGATTCAAAGGATCCTCTTTTGGCGGCTTATCGTCGAGAGGTCGATGCCATTGCAGGTTACTTCTAAGGTTACCAAGTTGAACATATCAATCGAAGGAAGAATGGGCAGCTGATGATTTGAGCCGGCTCGGATCTTAGCGTAAACCGGTTCCACCGGATACGTTCCTGGATGTTCTACTCAATCCTTCGGTCAAGTTGCCTACGAAGGAGGACCTTGCTATTCCTCACCCGGAGGCACAATTGGTGGCGGCTCTTTATGCTATTCCTGATTGGACAGTGCCCTATTTGGCTTACATGACCCGGGTGAGTTGCCCGAGGATGAGATCTTGGCCAGACAGATAACCCGACGGTCTAAGTCAATGACAATTGTTAATGGGGAGTTGCACCATTGCAGTGTTACAGGTTTGTTTCAGCGTTGCATTTCTCCTGAAGAAGGCTGTGAGATTCTGCGTGAGATCCCCGAAGGAGATTGTGGCCATCATGCCAGCTCAAAATCCCTGGTGGCCAAGGCTTTTTGTCACGGGTTTTATTGGCTGACGGCTCATGCTGATGCTGAGGACTTTGTCAAAAGATGTGATGGTTGTCAGAAGTTTTCACGTCGAGCTCATGTTCCGGCTCAGGAGCTGAGGATGATCCCAATCACTTCGCCGTTTGCAACATGGGGGCTGGATATGGTTGGGCCTTTCAAGAGGTCCAAAGATAAGAAGACCCACCTCTTGGTGGCGATTGATAAGTTCACTAAGTGGGTCGAGGAAGAGCCGGTCAGCTAGTGTGATGCAGCCACGGCGATTCAGTTCATGAAGAAGGTGATCTTTCGTTTTGGTTTTCCACACAGCATTATAACAGATAATGGCACTAATCTTTCTAAGCGTGCTATGAGCATATCCGGCTTGATATATCATCAGTGGCTCACCCCAATCTAGTGGCCAAGAGGAGAGAGAGCCAATCAAGAGATCTTGAGAGATATCAAACCCCGGCTTATGGTTCCTTTGCAGCGAACGATGGGTTGTTGGGTGGAGGAGTTACCTTCTGTGTTATGGAGCATTAATACCACCCCCAATAGGTCTACATGTTATACACCTTTTTTCATGGTCCACGGAGCAGAGGCGGTTCTCCCTAGTGACATTCGTCATGACTCAACTCGTGTGGCGGCTTATGTTGAAACTGACAATGAAAAAGCATGTCAGGATGCACTGACCTGTTAGATGAGGAGCGTGACATCGCACCGGCTCGTTCAGCGATTTACCAGCAAGATCTGCGCCGTTACCACAGCTGCCTGGTTAAAACCAGAACTTTCAAAGAAGGCGATCTAGTGCTCCGACTCATCCAGGATCAGACTGATATGCACAAGTTATCCCCACCTTGGGAGGGACCCTTTGTGGTCAGTAGGAACCTGTACAACAGGTCATACTACCTTATCGATGTTCGAGAGCACAAAGACTCACGTAAGTCGGAGGAGGACACCCACCGGCCCTGGAATATTGCTCACCTTCAGCCTTATTACACTTGAGCCACCGGCTCTTTTGATGTACATATTATAATAATGTATATATTATGATCAATACAATAAAGTCGGCATGCCTGTCAAAGCAGGGCCTCTATCGTTTTATCTTTAAACAATGAGTTTTTGGTCACATAGGGGCTTCTTCTTTATAGAGAAAAGTTATGATTACCCTTTGATCCGGCTTATAGGCCACAAAAAAACTTGGGGGCTTGCTACCCAGGTCAAAGGGACCAAAGAGAGTCTGTTGCAAAAGCACAACTTAAACATAGGTGCCCATTGAGCATAGCTCAGAAATATTGCTTGGGGGCTCTTTTTGTTCTAAAGAACAAGAGTTGCTATAACCCTTGTGATAGGCTTAAAAGCCAGGCTTGGAAGCCAGGTGTATTCACCTAAAACCCCAGGTTATCCTGCCTTTTTAAGTAAGCCACTCCGCCCAGGTATTTCTGGTATGACCAGCCAAACGTTCGACAAGTCAATCTACTGAAGACCCTGAACTTGTTAAAACGATGATTGGTTATGTGAGGTCCATCTTATAAGGTTTGTAAAACGGTTTAACTCAGTGGCCTGGCAGCCCGTGAAAAGCCTCGGATTTCGGCCTGGCAGCCCATGAAAAGCCTCATTTTTCGTTTATTTTTTCAACAATTTTTTGAGGTTTATTGAATAAGGATTTCCCGGCTCTACAAATCCGGTGCCAGTAATAAACACATCATCATCTTGAGGCTCTGACGGCTTAGGCGAACCCGAGGGGGCAGAAGTTGAAGGATTAATAGCAGTACCACCAACGCTAAGATCTAGAATCTCAGGCGGGGTGACAGTAACAGGTTCTTCCGGCTGTTTATCAGAGGCCTTAGGGACAGGGACTTGTTGTTCTGGCTCAGTAATTTCAGGTGCTTCTGTTGGCTTGATCACTTTAGCCTTCTTGTTTGGCTTTGCCTGGCCGCTGCGGAGGTTATGAGAAGTCAGTATTAATACAAGAGTATACGAGGTTATAGAGTAAAACTAATTGTTATTACCCAGGGGCAGTCTTAAAAGCCGGCATCTCAGTTTGCGATGAGCCGTCAGAAGAAGAACGAGCAAGTTCCTGGTCAATGCTCATTAAAAGAGTTAAGTGATAGACAAGTAAGACCCTTCAGCAGATGAGAAGAATTTTAAGGTTTAAGAAAGCACCTCGTTTCGTCGTTTCCAAGGAGCAGGGTGTTCGGTAAGCCGGAGGACAATTCATCACCTCCACTGGTCCAGGTCTGGCGACTATTTTCTTGTTGCTATCGTTTCAAAAGAAAGTCAGGATCTAAATAAGCCAAGGGGTGTGAAAACATTACTTTCCGGGTTACTTGTCGAAGTTTTTGTCTTGGCAAAGATTCTGAGCCGGAGGAAATAATAATTACCTCTTCTTCAGCTACTTGGCTGGCTCCCGTGTCAGCCTGATATTAATCAGTGTCAATAAGATGGTTGAAAAATAAGCCAAGAGAGTCAAGGGCTACCTCCGACTCAGAGGTATCATCCAGGTTGAGCATGTCAGAGGCGCTTGGTTTCTTCTTCTTCTTGGTGGTCTTCTTGGCGGTTTTCCTAGCGGCCTTCTTGGCAGCCCTGGACTTCTTAGCAGCCTCGTGGTCATATTCCACTTTCCAGAATTCTGACTTAGCCTGAAAAAGTTGTCAAAGGTCGAGTTAATCAGATATTCAAAAGATGAGGTGAAGATAAAGTAAGTTAAAAGGCTTACATCTGGTGGCGGGTTAAGCTTGCTGAAAGGGGCCAGTCCCACTTTGACACAATCCTTTGGGTCTTCATTTAGAAGAGACTTCACCATTTCAGTGATTGCTTCCTCAGTTAATGGTACGGAGCTGTGGTGCAGTGAATCTTTCTCATCACCAGTGTAGGTAAACATTAAATCGGTACGACGGATCAATGGGATGATCCGCCAAGAAACCCAACACCTGACTAAATCAACACCGGTCAGCCCGTTTCCTAGCAGAGCTTTGACCTTCATGATAGTAGGTGCAATCTTCTTCCGTTCAGCAGTAGTAAGATTTTCAGGAAGATTATGTTTTGGGTTCAGGCGCTCAACACGGTAACCCGCTAGTGGATTCTCATCAGCCAGAGAAGTGTCCTTGCAATAAAACCATGTCTGGTTCCAGTCTTTGGGGTGACTCGGCAAGAAGGCGTAAGGAAAGATGGCGTCTCTTCTACGTTGAATTGAAATTCCGCCGAGTTCCAAGCTAGGACCATTGGTGAATTCAGTCTGGCGGTTTAAGTAAAAATACTGTCTAAAGAGTTCAACACTGGGCTCCTCTTGAAGGTACACCTCATAGAAGACTTGAAAGTTGCAAATATTTGACACGGAATTGGGTCCGATGTCTTGAGGGTGGAGATGAAAAATGTGCAGAACGTCTCGAAAGAACTTAGAGCCGGGTGGTGAGAAGCCCCGGTTCATGTGGTCAGTAAAAACGATGACTTCTCCATCTTTCGGCTGAGGTATCTCTTCACCCGGGTTAGGAGCACGATAATGCATCACACTCTTGGCGGGCAAATACCCGGTTTTGAAAAAGTCCTTGAAAGTGCTCTTGTTGACGATGGAAGGGACCCAATTGCATGTGTACACTGTTTTGGGCGGCATTGTGAAAGAAAACCTAAAGGAAAGAAAAATTGCCGGTTTAAGTTAATTGATGAAATCACGTTTATGTCGATAAAGATACATTCTGTGGATGGCGGCTTAAGTGAGGACTAATGGTATATGAATAATTGTAAGCCGGACGTGTAAGCCGCCATGAAGGGTACATGTATTCAAAATCTAAAGGGCAAAATTCTACAAAGTGTTGGACAAACAGGTTTCACAGACTACAGTTAGGAATTTGAATCTGAAACTGTGCAGAAAAAGGGAATAAATTTGAAACCTACAGAGGCGACGGTGGAAAAGCATAGGTGCTCTAAAAGGGATCTGCAGCGACGAGGGTATATTCTAGTATTAAAAATAGATGCTAAACTATTACCGCGCGAGATTTGTGTGGTTTATGGATCTAGACAAAGAATAAAGACGGGCGGCGATGAACACTGACGAGCACCGACGAACACTGAAGAACACCGAAACCCTAATTCCAGATCTATGGCGGAGGAAAGAAGGGCTTACCGGTGTTGATGAGATGGCGGGGAGGTGTCGCGGTTCTCTGGTCCGTTCAGGGTGATGCAGCGGCCGGAGTTGAAGACAGAGGCGGAGGTCGACGGTGGCGGTGCTCGTGCAGGTCGGCGCGTTGCAAGGAGGAAGAAGAAAAGGAGAAGGAAAGAGGGGGGAATGAGAGGAGAGCACGAGGTCTTATTTATAAAGCCTGGGAGGACAAACGACAGACGCGAAAATCGAGGAGACAAAAATGGATAAGTGACAAAACGGGCACCTCGATTTCCAGAAAGACAGTAAAGTAAGAGATTTGTTAAGATTTGGGTTCTGTGAAGCATTAATGACAGGTGACGTCACGACGGGTTACTGAAAATTCAAGAGATGATGTCCTGGCGGGTTAAAATATTTCACAGTCAAGATGAGGAAGGATTTTTCTAAATATTGAAGATTGACATGAACAAGTTCAAATCAACCCGGGGCCTAATGTTGGGGATATGACTATCAGGCATGACCCGCCAGGAGGGGCTGGGTCACCCTTATGACGATTCATCTCCATGAAGCCCAAGAGCATAATCAGAATGGCGGTTCATAGATAGGCTGAGTAGAGGGCCCAAACCCAAAGGCGGCTTAAGGCCCACGGTTATAAACCACAATGTATATGTGGACTTGTGTTGTAAGGAAAGTAAGATAAGTCACCGAGCCGGACGCGTTGTATGAGCCAGATGGGACTCTGTAGACTGCAGGGTGTCAACCCATGTATATAAGGGGACGACCCGACGGCGGCTTAGGACAAGAAACAACAGATCGAGAGCCAAGCTAAGCATATTCACTCCCTGGTCGTCGAAACCCTAGCAATACCACCTCAAACTGGATTAGGCCTTTACCTTCACCGCAAGGGGCCGAACCAGTATAAACTCCTCGTGTCCTTTGTTCTGCTTAACCCCTTTAAGCTAATCTCGTTGCGATGGCTCCATGACTAAGTCCTCACACTAGGACATCTGTCGTGACAATTCCATGATAGATGGCGTTCTTGTAGGGAGACGGGAGCGGATCCATAGTGGTGTATTGATTGGTGAATATGTGGACTCGTGTGCGCCACCTCAAAAGAGTTACCAGCAGTCGTAGTTCAGGTTAGCCACTGAGTCAAAGCTGGCTTGCTACAGTTGAACTCCACCACCCGTTTGTTGATACTGATGCATATGTAGCTAGTTCTGATGTAAGTCTTGCTGGGTACATTTGTACTCACGTTTGCTTAATTTAAGTTTTTGCAGAGAGACTTCAGTCTCACTAGTAGTTCCGCGTGGACTTCGATGTTTAGCTTGTTACCTCAGCTACGATCTTGTGCCCTCGGGAGGGTCTTGTAGATAGTCAGGCTCCTCGGCCTCTTTCATTTGTAGTTGTCTGTACTCAGACAAGTTGACCTTCCGCATGTGCTTATTGCTTGTATGACTTGAATGTTGGGATCATCAGACCCATGTTTGTAATTCTTGGCTCCTTGGAGCCTATTGAAGAAATACTTTGATTCGTAGAGTCTTGTTGTGATACCATGTTGTATTTCCACATATCGGGCATATTGTGTGTATGTTATTGAAATGCTTGGTATGTGTGAGATCCGACAACCTAGCTGTTTATTCATGGTAGGCTCTCTTATCGGGAAATGTCTCCTAGTGCTTCCACTGAGCCATGGTAGCTTGCTACTGCTCCGGAACACTTAGGCTGGCCAGCATGTGTCCTTCATCGTTCCTCTGTATGTCCCTTCGAGGAAATGTCACACATTGTTCCTTTAAGTCCTTGTAGCTTTCTACGACTTGGGTTCATACGTTGATGACCGACACGTTCGTTGTTGGGTCATGTATGCCTGTCCCTGTAAGTTAGTGCCACTTTGGATTCATGACAAGTCATGTCGGCCCGGGTTCTTTGTCATATAGATGCTAGCGACACTATCATATACGTCAGCTAAAAGGCGCAAACAGTCTCGGGCCAGGTAAGGTGGCACCCGAGGGAATACCGTGCATGAGGCTGCAAAATGATATGATGTGTTACATGCTAGATCGGTGTGACTTTGGATCGGGGTCCTGACAGGCGTCACGCGCGTTTTTGCGTTCATGTGTACGTGTGATTGTTGCATGCATGCACCAGGTTGTAGTCCCTCATATTCACATGTTCATAAGTCAATGCTTTTTCAAAACGTCACATGCAAGGTTTAATCATTCGTTGTTCACACATGCATTCCCGATATTAATACGTTGGTAAAGATAATTTATTGAGGAAAACGAGCCCATGAATTGAGTACAAAGGGACCAATAAGCCAGGACGGAGGTAGTACTAGTAGTGAACCAGAAGGAGGGAGTAGGTACTAGTAGTACAGTACTACGTAAAAACGTGTAGTAACAAAATTCCTCTATGCGCATCATGTCTACGTGTCATGCAAGAAAATAGAGATAAGTACAAGTGAGACTTTGGAACGGTCATACACATAGGGGGAGTACGTGTAGGGGCCACTCAGGAGCAGTCAAATCACACAGTAAGTTAGTCGGAAGAAGCAACCATCATTTCACTCTTCAATGACACGTACACAATATAAAATGGTTGATATGGAGAGAAAAAGAAAACTGCTCCACTATATATACACTAGCAGGAGCCTAAGCTACAAGCCTGCTTGCTTGGGTTACTCTCTTCACAAGCATAGAATGTCGGTGGCCACACCACTGGTCACAGATCAGCCTGATCCTGCCGCTGGGTGGAAGGGGACGATATTTTGCGTAGACGCGGTCGACAACGACGAGGGAGAAAACCCACTGTTGGTGTGTCCCGATCATGGGTCCCCGCGGTATGGGATGATGGAGCCTCCCAACTGCCCTTCTAGCTAAAGCCCGATGTCCCAGGTACTACTTCCTTTTGGAGCCGGCTTGCTGCACTGCCGCACCTCCCCATGTAGCTCCATCTCCATGTGGATCTTTCTCTACTTATACCAGCTTCTATTTGTGATGACTTTATGTCTCATGAACTAGTGCCAATACTATTATTCTAATCACACTTCTTCAATATCTTTGCTAATAGGGATGCTCAGCTCGATTTTAGTGGAACTGCACAAAAGCATCGTATGATCCAAGGGTGCTAGCCATCTTTCCTTCAACAGGTTCTACCTAGCTAGGAAATTAAATCTTGTTTAGGATTCAGGGTTTATGTCATAGGGACCCCATCAGTAGTTTTTTGTACACACTCTCACAAATTTTGTCTTTAGTTGTGAAGTAAATATTGGCTATGATCCGTGAATCATTGAGATGCATCAGCATGCGTGTTAGTTTTCCTTTGTATTTGATGGAATGTTGTAACGGGGCAACCTTGGAGTAGGAATGAAAATGGAGTGGGAAGTTTTTGTTTTTTCGGTGAAAAAATGTAAACGGAGAGAAACCAACGTTTCGTTTCGTTGGATCACCCATCGAGCAAAACCAACGTTTAAATCATGTTTGTCGCGTTCGTGTCTCACCGTCCTCCACGGCTCCACCCAACACGGTCGCTCGGCATGCCACTCACTGCAAACCGAGTATACGATAACTTTCTCGCCTGCTTGCCGATGGACCGCGGGATGGAGTACTAGCAATACTGGAAGAGATTGACGAGGAGGGGGAGGACAACTAGCTATAGCACAAACTCGCAAGAACTTTTGACATGCATGTTGTGGCCGGCTATTGCGACCTTTGAACACGGAGCAGTCGCATGCATCGGGAAGCGGCGCAGGCGACGCTCTCTCGGCCGGCGCGCCACTTCAATGCCGGCGCCAGTGAGAGGTCGCATCCGCTCTGGCCAGGCATGAATGCGGCACTGACCATCTCGGGCGGGAAGCACGCGCGGGTGATGAAGAGGGTTCGGGTTGGTCAGGAGCGGGTGTGGCAGTGGTCCGGACACCTGCAAACAGGAGATGTTGTACGTTAATATTGCTGCGTACATAACGAACAACGTAAATAATGTGCCAATTGGAAAAATATGATTAGAGATGGAGATGGAATTTTACATAAACACAGATATGCATGTCTATGTCCATGTGTGTGTGCGTGACAAATCTCGCGACATGGAAGCAGGGGCGTGTTTTTGATTGAGTTTTCTTTCTTGTTACATTAAAAAAAATTGTCCGCCAATTTTCGTTTCTTTTTTCCGGGACCACGCGTATTCTATTTAAAACCACTGCTATGGAGAGATTTTTTACTCCATAGTATATATAGCCTCTCGTTCAATAGGGTTTCTCGTGTCTCTCTCTCTCTAACCCTCTCCATATCTAAACAAGATGACAATATCCACTCTATCTCTCTCCTCACCGGTGGTCACAGATCCGGCTGAATCCCGCCCGCTGTGGGGGGTGAGGAGGTGCAGCGTTGACGTTGTCACCGTCGGTGATGGAGGAAGCCGATGCGCACTGTCCTCTCGGAGCCGGCGCTGGCGCGGACGAAGGTCCTCTGCGCCCTTGTTCGTTGCGGTCGTGTGGGTAGATCCCGCCCGCCGGCCTAAGCGACATGCGGTCGTGTGGGTGTAACTTCTTTTGGATTTCATGCTTCACTGTACTGGTCCAACTTCGCAGGTCCCTGCATGCGGGTTTTCTTGTATGCCACTACACCCCAGCTCCCCATGTATAGTAGCTAAGGCTCGTCGGCTGGTCCCACATCACCTATTTTTTTAATATTATAGAGGAAATGCCAGTCGAAAATTTGTCCTGGTTTATGCCTCGATGGAGGTATACATGTTGTTCGGACAAAAAGTACATGGTGGTTGTGTGGTCATTGTCCATATGCTCCTATTGCTGCTGCTAATCAAATACTATCACTGGCTAAATGAAGAAATGCTTTTTTTTCTCGGGTAACCTAGTTTAGTTCCCATCAAGATAATCATGATGCTTCTGTTTGTTGGTGTACTTTCATTCATTCTTATTGACAATTGAGATGTCGTTGTTAATCTTGTACCACTGCCAAAACAAAGTAACAACACTATATCCCTGTTTTATATTTTTGCAAACAACGATACGTATCTCCATACTCGGGTATGTCTTCCTCAATTTTAGTGGAACTGGACAAAATTGGATGGCCATTGTTGTTCCGCCTCACTGTCCTCTGCCACGTGGTTCTTCTTTCCTCGAGCTTGATTACCGAGAAAAAAACTACAATGAAGATTTGTCAAACTTCATTGGTGCCTCACCCAAACTTGATGCCAAATGGATGATGCATCACCACGATGACCTATCTATGCTCATGGTAGTGCCTCATGGTTGCATCGGCTGGTGAAGCTGATAGATTTTCAATGAAAAACAAGATGTCTTCCATAAGTGCTCTTTGCTTGTTACCTGCAAAGATGATATCCTTCATCAGTTCACCTTGGTTGCGTTGGAGACGAAGCCGTCTTTTACATTGGTGCAATTTTATCACACAATTGGCTATGAAACAAATGTTTTCTCGAAGAAGGATCGACGTTGGTACTAAGAGCATAAGTTTTCTATTGATTTCTAAGCCTTCTCACAACTTTGTCTTCAGCTCCCCTGTAATTTTATTTATCCAGCTATTAACTAAATATGTGGTCAAAATTTGATTAAAAAAATGGTGTGGACTAAAAACCCGGATGGATGTAGTAGCCCTACATTTTTATTTACTCTGCATATTAGATTTCACTGAAGTCACACTTTGTAAAGTTTGACTAAGTTTAGGCCGAACACAACAAACCATAATTATTGAGAGAGGGCAAACTGTACATACTCTGAAAATTTTCCGATAATTGAAATTAAAATTCTTTATTTGTACACACTCTCACACGTTTCCGATAATTTGGTGCATGTGAGGTTATTCACTTAACGGAGGGTAGTGTACCGCATATGAAGGACATGAAGTGCGACCAGGATGCATGGATCGTTAGTTCATCATAAGTAGTTTTCTTCAGTGGTACGTTCAATAAAGAGTTTCGTTTTGTACTAACACACACTACAAAAAAAGACACATCTGTGACATTTTGGGCCGAACGAAAATCTTTTCTGTCATACTTATGACACTTCTATGACGATAATTGTGACAAAACACGGTATCATCATAGATGTGGTGGGGTCCTACTTCTATGACAAAAAATCATGACAGAAAATGGGCTTTTCGTCCTAGGCGGGCCGGAGACGCAGCTGCATGACACTCTTTGGGCCGTCCATGACGGAAAATACTGTGGTAGAAGCGAGGGTGAGGAAAATATCGGGGTGTTCCCGGTTACGGTGGGTGGTCGGGGCCGAGCGATGTGGGTTTCTCTCATACACGCACACGCGTGGGTGCGAGGCGTTGGGCTCTAACTGAACCCGATCGAGGCGTTGGGCCCTAACTGAACCCGAGCGATTGCACTACAGGCTACGCGTTACTGAACACGAGCGATCGATCGATGGTTGTTAACTGAACATGATCGAGTGATGCTGCCTCTGGATGAACAGTGAGCGTTGCAGGGGGTTTGGATGAACAGTTCCCGGTGGGGGTGGATGAACAGGACCCCGTGGCGTTGCCTCCGGATGAACAAAGGAGTGTTCTTTGGGGGTTTGATGAACAGTTCGGTGGGGGTGGATGAACAGGACCCGGTCGCTCGAGCGGTTGGGGCTGGATGAACAGGACCCGTGGAGGGCAGGATGAACAGGACCACCCCGTGGAGGGCAGGATGAACAGTAGATGGTGGAGGGCAGGATGAACAGTAGCCCGTGGAGGGGTGGTTGAACAGGAGCCCGTGGAGAGGGCTGGTTAAACAGTAGCCGGTGGAGTAGCGCACGGTGGAGGATGGATGAACAGGAGCCCGTGGATGAAAAGTTGCAGGTGGAGGCTGGAGGAGGTCGACGGTGGATGAACAGTAGCCCCTGGAGGCTGGAGGGGTCGACGGTGGAGATAAATAGTATCCCGTGGAGTCCCGTTTTGCGGTATGCCACACCCCTCCCGACGAACAGGACCCCCGTTTCGACCGTAGCGCTCCAATACAAGTCTGTTTCCTCTGTTTTGCGGTACGCCACACCCCTCCCGATCAACAGGACCCCTGTTTCGACCGTAGAAGGTCTGTTTCCTCCGTTTTGCGGTACGCCAGACCCCTCCCAATGAATAGGATCCCGTTTCAAACGTGACTGGTCGAACACAAGGCCGTTTCCTCCGTTCTGCGGTATGCCACGCCTCGTTTCCATCGGCTGTTCCGTCCAGGACCTCCTGATGAACACGACGACGCATTCCGTTCCAACCCAGCCAGTTGGCTCCCCATGAACACGACGACGACGCTGTTTCTCCGTTCCAACCCAGCCATGTACACGATCCTCGGCGTGCACGATGCGCGAGTAGGCGTTCGAGACCCTGCCCGTATGTACGACGTGGGTCATTTCCTTTCTTGCACACCGCCGCTGTACATACGTGTACATGCTACGCGCGCTCTACTACGACACACGCGCGCCTCTACATCGACCAAGATGTACGCATACGTCGCGACCAGAATGACAACGCTACGTACGCTTCGACCAGGTGGGTCCCGATTGTGAGGCACTTCCTTGCCTGCGAAGATGTAGCTGGTGGGTCCTAGCAGTCAGGGGGAAACAGTTTTTCACAAAATACGGTGGCCCGTCCAGTGGGTCCCCACTGACAGGTGGAGGAATAATTATTTTGCGCATAATAAGGAGGCACTTCCTTGCTGCGGCCGTGGAACCAGCTGTCAGCCTCTCCACGTACAGTCCACGTCCGATGGAAGCCGTTCCTTGACCAGTGACCACGCCGCACCGAGAGCACCAGGGCGATGGACGATGGCGAGGCCTATGAAGGGGACAACGCGGAGCCGGGGAAGACGTGGCAGTGGATGCCCACGCGTAGAGGAGTACGAGGGTTCACTGGTTCGCTGCGGTGTGAGGCTGCTGTCGCCGCAGAATAACAGGGGGTGTGGGTGAGTAGAGGGATGGCCTGGCCAGCGGTGGGAGTAGTAGGGACGGTGAGGCCTCCGCCGCATCGCAGCCGGCCATGGGAGGCACGAGCACGAGGCACGATCGGCGCTAGTTTGGGTGGCTGGAGCAAGAAGACCAGAGGTTGAAGAAGCACTACGGCCGTTGGATGGACATCATACGGTCACTGGAGCTAGAATCGTGCATATTGACTAAGTTGACAAAGCCGTCCGTCCCCGTCAACTTAATAGGCCCACAAGTCAGCCTGCCACTATATTGGTTCCCATCTAACAGGGGAGTATTCATTTTTTTGTGCGTAATAAGGAGCCACTTCCTTGCGTGCGAAGATATAGCTGGTGGGTCCGAGCTGTCAGCGGCGGTAATGTTTGTTTCGCGAAATACAGAGGCCCTTTCGATGGGTCCCTGATGTCAGGTGGAGGAATCATTATTTTGCGCGTAATAAGGAGGCATTTCGTTGCTTGCGGCCGTGGACCCAGCTGTCAGCCTCTCCATGTACAGTCCACTTCATATGCATGTCGGTTGTTGACCACGTTGACCAGGCCGCGCCGAGAGCATCAGGGCGGTGGACGACGGTGATGCCTAGGAAGGGAACGACACGGAGGCACGAAAGACTCGGCAGTTGTTTCCCACGCGGAGGGGAGTACGACTGTACGAGGGTTTACTGGTTCGTCTGCCGTCGCCAGAGAATAACAGCAGGTGTGGGTGAGTAGAGGGATGGCTAGGCCAGCGATGGGAGTACGGTGCGGCGGTGAGGCTCACAAGGCAAGACAGCCGTCATGGGAGGAGGAGGAGCAGCAGTCCGCCGGGCGCTTGTTTGAGCGTCTGGAGAAGGAAGACCAGAGATTGAAGAAGCACGACGGCCGGTGGATGGACATCCAACAGTCACTGCTTGTGCGTCAACCTTCTTTTTTAGGAAAGCCTCAAATCTGTGGAAAACAGCATACAACCCATCTGCCATTATTTCTAATAATTTACAGCCCATTTGCTAATTCTTAAGGTTTTTTTGGAGCCCATATTCTTTTTGTTAGCATTACAACCCATATTGTGGCCACGGTTAAAAAATTATACGAAATTTTGCATATTTCAGTGTGGTCCGTAGTGTTTTTAATCCCGAAATTTCGAGTCACGTTCAAACTGATTTTAAAAATAAATGTATATCAATATAAAATCCAACAAAATTGTCCACGTGTAAAAATTAATGTAATTTAAAATCTCAAAATGAAAAAAAGAAATTTGAAACTAATTGCCGGTTTGATGTGTTTTAAAAATGTACAACCCATTTCTCATTACTGATAGGCCATTTTCTCGGCCAGCCGAATGAAAGCTCTCCTCGTCTTGAAAGATTTGCAGCCCAACTGGCTTGACAAAGCGACTTACTTGGTAAATCACAAAAAACTGGGCTGTGGCCGTGGACCCAGCTGTCAGCCTCTCCACGTAAAGTACTGTTCCGATGGAAGTCGGTCGTTGACCACATTGACCACGCCGCGCTGAGAGCAACAAGGTGGTGGATGACGGCGAGGCCTAGGAAGGGGATGACGCGGAGCCGGGGAAGACGCGGTAGTGGATGCCCACGCGGAGAGGAGTACGACGGTTCACTGGTTCAGCTGCGGTGTCAGGCTGCCGTCACCACAGGGCCTGGCTAGTGATGGGAGTAGTAGGGGGAGATGAGGCCTCAACGGCAGCACAGCCGCCCACTGGAGGCAGGAGCAGGCGGTCTCATCGGCGCTGGTTTGGGCGGCTGGTGCAAGAAGAGCGGCAATTGAAGATGCAGCAGGACTGTTCGACGGTTACTGCTCCTAGAATCGTTTGTTGACTAAGTTGACAAGCCCTACGTACGCGTCAACTTAGTAGGCCCACAGGTCAGCCTCCCAACCGGTGCGCCCCAGATGTCAGTGGGAGGAATCATTTTTTTCGCGTAATAAGGAGGCAGTTGATTGCGTGTGGCCAGGCCAACAGAGGGAGTAGGGTGGGCCGGGAAGCTCTTGGCGGCTTCACAAATGGGCCACAAGAAGAGGGAGCGAGCAGTCCCCCGGTGCTAGTTTAGGCGGCCGAGCAGAAGATCGAGATTGAAGAAGACGTCGGCCGTTGGATGGACATCCAACAGTCACTGCTGCTACAATCATGTGTTGACTGACAAAGCCTTGCGTAAACAAGTCAGCCTCGAAATCTGTGGCGTGTACAGCCCATTTGCTATTATTTTTATAAATTTTACTCATTTTATAATTCATATGGAATTTATTGCAGCCCGTTTTCCATTTTTAGAATTGCTGCCCATTTTCTGGTCAGTACCAGGGTCAAAAAATTAACTAAATATGTGGGAAATTTTGAAAATTTGCAAATTTTTCTAGGGAACAAAATATTCTTAATCCAAAAATTAGTAGCCATACTAAAACAAATTTAAAAATAAATTAGTACTATGTCATGTTAAATCCAGTGAAATACGTATAAGATATCAGTGAAGAACAAAAACAAAAAAAGAAACTAATATCCCATTTGCTATATTTTTTTGGAATTTTCAACCCCTTTTGATATTACTTTTAACAGACACTGACCATATTCTTTGGCAAGGCCGGAATGCATCCCTCCTCGTCTTGAAAGATTTACAACCCAGTAAGTCGGAGGAAACAAATAGGCCTAGCTTGGGTATTCTTCAAAAAGAAATACTGGGCTACCTATTTTCCCAAAGAAAAAACTGCTGGGCTGGTCATGTTGTTAGACGGGCCACAGAGACCGCACAACCCAGTTGATAGCCTGCTCCTCCGAATTACTACTAAAAAAGAGTTGTGCAATTCTGTCGTTAATTGACTATACGTTGAAAATGATGTGGGTCCCAGATATCAGCAGGGTGGATTAGAGTAAAAAAACGAGGGGTTCATCTGAGTAGTAAAAGAGGCGCTTGCTTGTGTTCGGGAATGGACCTGGTGGGTCCGTACTGTCATACTCACAACTACAGTCCTGTCCCGATTCACTATGTTGACGGGGACCGTTTCGAAAAAAACTATGTTGACAGGGCCGGACGGCGGCGCCGCGCCGAGCGCACCGAGGCGGAGGATAAAGTGATGTCGCCAATGTGCTGGGCTGGGTTGGACATTCTTATTGAAAAATAAAAATGGACCGGATCTATTTACGATGTTGACTATGATTTGCATGGGTCCGCTGGTTGCAGGAAGAAAATGCTAGGAGAAATAAGACTGGTCGCTATCTTTCCGAAGAATAATATCGACTGAATGTAACGACACTATCGTAGGAATTAATATCCTCCTGTTAAATCATGAATTTATGTTTAGGGGACAATGAGCATGTAGCTGGGCCCGATTCATGTGAGAGCATCCCTTCCAGTTAATTTTGGGCTTCTCTATTGGGCCTTCATCAGTGGGTTGCATGTTATCAACAAGTGGAAAATGTGTTCCGTACGAAAAATAGTATGCGCTACGTATGGTATGGGGCACTAAAGGATCGAACCGTGCAACGACTTCCAAAACATTGTGGTTGTCGTTCTAACAACCCATTTATTCAACCAACAGACAAAATATACTACTGATTGTACATTGAAAACAGCAGCAACAACAACAAGGGCTGGGGGTGCAACAGAAGGAATAAGCAGGCTAGAAGAGTGAAGACGCAGCTCTCTCTTCCAAACCAAACATCAGCCATCATTACAAAAGGGCTACCAAAAAAGAACAAGTGTATGCATCAAACTAAATAAAGATCATACTACACCAAGTGTACGGATCTAACTAACTGGATCAGTTAGACGTTACTATATATTAAGCTGTGGAGAATGGCTGAAGACTTGAACCAAATGGGTGCCTGACGGGGGAAACTCCAGCCAGCAGGTCGAAGTGCGATACTTGCGACCCTCTCTCCTACTTTGGGCTGCAGAGCGTGGCGGCACATGATACGTCTCCAACGTATCTATAATTTTTGATTGCTCCATGCTATATTATCTATTGTTTTGGACTATATTGGGCTTTATTTTCCACTTTTATATTACTTTTGGGACTAACCTATTAACCGGAGGCCCTGCCCAGAATTGCTGTTCTTTTCCCTATTTCAGTGTTTCGAAGAAACGGAATATCAAATGGAGTCCAAACGGAATAAAATCTTCGGAAACGTGATTTTCTCATCAGATAAGACCCAGGAGACTTGGACCCTCCGTCAAGAAAGCCACGAGGCGGCGACGAGGGTGGAGGGCATGCCCCCCTACCTCGTGGGCCCCTCGAAGCTCCACCAACGTACTCCTTCCTCCTATATATACCTACGTACCCCCAACAGATCAGAAACGGAGCCAAAACCCTAATTCCACCTCCGCAACTTTCTGTATCCACGAGATCCCATCTTGGGGCCTGTTCCGGAGCTCCGCCGGCAGGGGATTCCACCATGAAGGGCTTCTTCATCATCATCATAGCCTCTCCGATGAAGTGTGAGTAGTTTACCCCAGACCTTCGGGTCCATAGTTAGTAGCTAGATGGCTTCTTCTCTCTTTTTGGATCTCAATACAATGTTCTCCCCCTCTCTCGTGGAGATCTATTCGATGTAATCTTCTTTTTGCGGTGTGTTTGTTGAGACCGATGAATTGTGGGTTTATGATCAAGATTATCTATGAGCAATATTTGAATCTTTTCTGAATTCTTTTATGTATGATTGAGTTATCTTTGCAAGTCTCTTTGAATTATCCGTTTGGTTTGACCAACTAGATTGGTAGTTCTTGCAATGGGAGAAGTGTTTAGCTTTGGGTTCAATCTTGCGGCGTCCTTACCCAGTGACAGAAAGGGTTGCAAGGCACGTATTGTATTGTTGCCATCGAGGATAACAAGATGGGGTATTTATCATATTGCATGAATTTATTCCTCTACATCATGTCATCTTGCTTAAGGCGTTACTCTGATTTCATTAACTTAATACTCTAGATGCATGCTGGATAGCGGTCGATGAGTGGAGTAATAGTAGTAGATGCAGCCAGGAGTCGGTCTACTTATCTCAGACGTGATGCCTATATACATGATCATACCTAGATACTCTCATAACTATGCTCAATTCTGTCAATTGCTCAACAGTAATTCGTTCACCCGCCGTAGAATACTTATGCTCTTGAGAGAAGCCACTTGTGAAATCTATGGCCCCCGGGTCTATTTTCATCATATTAATCTTCATACGCTTTATTATTGCTTTGCTTTTTTACTTTGCCTTTTATTTTTACTTTGCATCTTTATACCAAAAATACCAAAAATATTATCTATCATCTCTATCAGATCTCACTCTCGTAAGTGACCGTGAAGGCATTGACAACCCCTATCCGCGTTGGTTGCAAGGAGTTATTTGCTTTGTGCATGTACGGGGGACTTGCGCGTGGCCTCCTACTGGATTGATACATTGGTTCTCAAAAACTGAGGGAAATACTTACACTACTCTGCTGCATCATCCTCTCCACTTCGAGGAAAACCAACACAAGCTCAAGACGTAGCAAGAAGGATTTTTGGTGCCGTTGCCGGGCAGTCTACGGAAAAGTCAACATACCAAGTACCCATCATAATCCCTTATCTCTCGCATTACATTATTTGCCATTTGCCTCTCGTTTTCCTCTCCCCCACTTCACCATTGCCGTTTTATTTGCCCTCTCTTTCCCAATCTCCTCCTCTATTTTCCGTTTGCCTTCTTCTCGTTCGCTTGTTTGCTCGTGTGTTGGATTGCTTGATTGTCACTATGGCTCAAGATAATACCAAATTGTGTGACTTCACCAATACCAACAATAATGATTTCCTTAGCACTCTGATTGCTCCTCTTGCCAATACTGAATCGTGTGAAATCAATGCTGCTTTATTGAATCTTGTTATGAAAGATCAATTCGCCGGCCTTCCTAGTGAAGATGCCGCTACTCATTTAAATTGCTTCGTGGATTTGTGTGATATGCAAAAGAAGAAAGATGTTGACAATGATGTTGTTAAATTGAAGCTATTTCCTTTTTCGCTTAGAGATCGTGCTAAAGCTTTGTTTTCGTCTTTGCCTAAAAATAGTATTGATTCTTGGAACAAGTGCAAAGATGCTTTTATCTCTAAGTATTTTCCTCCCGCTAAGATCATCTCTCTTAGGAACGATATTATGAATTTTAAGCAACTTTATCATGAACATGTTGCACAAGCTTGGGAGAGAATGAAATTAATGATACGTAATTGCCCTACTCATGGTTTGAATTTGTGGATGATTGTACAAAAATTTATGCCGGATTGAATTTTGCTTCTAGAAATCTTTTAGATTCGGCCGCGGGAGGCACTTTTATGGAAATCACTGTAGGAGATGCTACTAAACTCCTAGATAATATTATGGTTAATTATTCTCAATGGCACACTGAAAGATCTACTAATAAAAAAGTGCATGCGATAGAAGAAATTAATGTTTTGAGTGGAAAGATGGATGAACTTATGAAATTATTTGCTACTAAGAGTGTTTCTTCTGAGCCTTATGTTATGCCTTTTTCTACTTTGATTGAGAATAATAATGAATCTATGGATGTGAATTTTGTTGGTAGGAATAATTTTTGGTAACAACGCATATAGAGGGAATTTTAATCCTAGGCCCTATCCTAGTAATCCTTCTAATAATTATGGAAATTCCTACAACAACTCTTATGGAAATTTCAATAAGATGCCCTCTGAATTTGAGAATAGTGTTAAAGAGTTTATGAATTCACAAAAGAATTTTAATGCTTTGCTTGAAGAGAAATTACTTAAAGTTGATGAATTGGCTAGGAACATTGATAGAATTTCTCTTGATGTTGATTCTTTAAAGCTTAGATCTATTCCTCCTAAGCATGATATCAATGAGTCTCTCAAATCTATGAGAACTTCCATTGATGAGTGCAAGGAAAGAACCGCTAGGATGCATGCTATGAAAGATGCCTTTATTAAAGCGTGTTCTTCCAATTTCCATGAAAATCAAGATGAAGATCTAAAAGTTATTGATGTGTCTCCCATTAAATCTTTGTTTTGCAATATGAATCTTGATAATGATGATATTTAATATTAGTCACCTTTACCTAGAAGGCGTTCTAAGAATTCGGAGCTTTTAGAGTATGATGCTAAAATTGAGAAAAGTGGGATTGAAGAAAGTAAAACCATAGATGTTGCTAAACCCACTATTTTGGATTTCAAGGAATTTAATTATGAAAGTTGATCTCTAATTTATTGTATTTCCTTGTTAGAATCTGTGCTAAATTCTCCGCATGCTTATAGTCAAAATAAAGCGTTTACTAAACATATCGTTGATGCCTTGATGCAATCTTATGAGGAAAAACTTGAGATGGAAGTCTCTATCCCTAGAAAACTTTATGATGAGTGGTAACCAACTATTAAAATTAAGATTAAGGATCATGAATTTTATGCTTTATGTGATTTTGGGTGCTAGTGTTTCCACTATTCCCAAAACTTTGTGTGATTTGCTAGATTTCCGTGATTTTGATGAATGCTCTCTAAACTTGCACCTTGCGGATTCCACTATTAAGAAACCTATGGGAAGAATTAATGATGTTCTTATTGTTGCAAATAGGAATTATGTGCCCGTAGACTTTATCATTCTTGATATAGATTGCAATCCGTCATGTCCTATTATTCTTGGTAGACCTTTCCTTAGAACGATTGGTGCAATTATTGATGTGAAGGAAGGGAATATTAGATTCCAATTGCCATTAAAGAAAGGAATGGAACACTTACCTAGGAAGAAGACAAAATTACCATATGAATCTATTATGAGAGCCACCTATGGATTGCCCACCAAAGATGGCAATACCTAGATCTATCCTTGCTTTTATGCGTAGCTAGGGGCGTTAAACGATAGCGCTTGTTGGGAGGCAACCCAATTTTATTTTTAGTTTTTTGTTTTTTTTATGTTTAGGAATAAATAATATATCTACATTCTGCTTATATGTGGTTTTATGTTTTAATTAGTGTTTGTGCCAAGTTAAACCTATAGGATCTTCTTGGATAATAGTTATCTGATCTTGCTGTAATTTCCAGAAACTGTCGGTTCACGAAAACAATTGTTAAAAATTACCAGAACGTGATAAAATAGTGATTACAATTGATTCTGATCAATAAACAAATTGCCAAGGTCTTCCTATTTTGGCTGAATTTTTCGAGTTCCAGAAGTTTGCGTTAGTTACAGATTACTACAGACAGTTCTGTTTTTGACACATTCAGTTTTTCGTGTGTTGTTTGCTTATTTTGATGAATCTATGGCTAGTAAAATCGTTTATAATCCATAGAGAAGTTGGAATTCAGTAGGTTTAACACCAATATAAATAAATAATGAGTTCATTACAGTACCTTGAAGTGATCTTTTGTTTTCTTTCGCTAACGGAGCTCACGAGATTTCTGTTGAGTTTTGTGTTGTGAAGTTTTCAAGTTTTGGGTGATTTTTTTTTGATGGATTATGGAACAAGGGGTGACAATAGCCTAATATTGGGGATGCCCATGGCACCCCCAAGATAATCCAAGGACACCAAAAAGTCAAAGCTTGGGGATGCCCCGGAAGGCATCCCCTCTTTCGTCCACTTCCATCGGTAACTTTACTTGGAGCTATATTTTTATTCACCACATGATATGTGTTTTTCTTGGAGCGTTTTGTATTATTTGCATCTTTGTTTGTTAGTTTACCACAATCATCCTTGATGTACACACCTTTTGAGAGAGCCATACATGAATTGGAATTTGTTAGAATACTCTATGTGCTTCACTTATATCTTTTGAGCTTTATAGTTTTGCTCTATGTGCTTCACTTATATCTTTTGAGCTTTATAGTTTTGCTCTATGTGCTTCACTTATATCTTTTGAGCCTTATAGTTTGCTCTAGTACTTCACTTATATCTTTTAGAGCACGGTGGTGGATTTGTTTTAAAGAAACTATTGATCTCTCATGCTTCACTTAAATTATTTTGAGAGTCTTAAATAGCATGGTAATTTGCTTAATAATAATATGCTTGGTATTCAAGATTTGTAAAACTTTCTTTTGAGTGCGTTGAATACTAAGAGAAGTTTGATGCTTGATAATTGTTTTGAGATATGGAGGTGATAATGTTAGAGTCATGCTAGTTGAGTAATTGTGAATTTGAGGAATACTTGTGTTAAAGTTTGTGATTCCCGTAGCATGCACATATGGTGAACCGTTGTGTGATGAAGTCGGTGCATGATTTATTTATTTATTGCCTTCCTTATGAGTGGCGGTCGGGGACGAGCGATGGTCTTTTCCTACCAATCTATCCCCCTAGGAGCATGCGCGTAATACTTTGCTTTGATAAGTTGTAGATTTTTGCAATAAGTATATGAGTTCTTTATGACTAATGTTGAGTCCATGGATTATACGCACTTTTCTCACCCTTCCACCATTGCTAGCCTTTCTAATACCGTGCACTTTTCGCCGGTATCATACACCCACCATATACCTTCCTCAAAACAGCCACCATACCTACCTATCATGGCATTTCTATAGCCATTCCGAGATATATTGCCATGCAACTTTCCACCGTTCCGTCTATTATGACGCGCTCCATCATTGTCATATTTCTTAGCATGATCATTTAGTTGACATCGTATTTGTGGCAAAGCCACCGTTCATAATTATTTCATACATGTCACTTATGAATCATTGCATATCCCGGTACACCGCCGGAGGCATTCATATAGAGTCATATTTTGTTCTAACTATCGAGTTGTAATTGTTGAGTTGTGATGATCATCATTTTTAGAGCATTGTCCCAAGTGAGGAAAGGATGATGGAGACTATGATTCCCCCATAAGTCGGGATGAGACTCCGGACGAAAAAAAAGAGGCCATAAAAAGAAGAAGAGAAAAGGCCCAATAAAAAATGAGAGAAAAAGAGAGAAGGGACAATGTTACTATCCTTTTACCACACTTGTGCTTCAAAGTAGCACCATGATCTTCATAATAGAGAGTCTCTCGTTTTGTCACTTTCATATACTAGTGCGAATTTTTCATTATAGAACTTGGCTTGTATATTCCAATGATGGGCTTCCCCAAATTGCCCTAGGTATTCATGAGCAAGCGAGTTGGATGCACACCCACTTAGTTTCATTTGTTGAGCTTTCATATGCTTATAGCTCTAGTGCATCCGTTGCATGGCAATCCCTACTCACTCACATTGATATCTATTGATGGGCATCTCCATAGCCCATTGATATGCCTAGTTGATGTGAGACTATCTTCCCTCTTTTTGTCTTCTCCACAACCACCATTCTATTCCACATATAATGCTATATCCATGGCTCACGCTCATGTATTGCGTGAAGATTGAAAAAGTTTTGAGAATGTCAAAAGTATGAAACAATTTCTTGGCTTGTCATCGGGGTTGTGCATGATTTAAATACTTTGTGTGGTGAAGATAGAGCATAGCCGGACTATATGATTTTGTAGGCATAACTTTCTTTGGCCATGTTATTTTGAGAAGACATAATTGCTTTGTTAGTATGCTTGAAGTATTATTATTTTTATGTCAATATGAACTTTTTTCTTGAATCTTTCGGATCTGAATATTCATACCAGAATTAAGAAGATTTACATTGAAATTATGCCAAGTAGAACTCCGCATCAAAAATTCTCTTTTTATCATTTACCTACTCGAGGACGAGTAGGAATTAAGCTTAGATGATGCGATACGCTCCAACGTATCTATAATTTTGATTGCTCCATACTATATTATCTATTGTTTTGGACTATATTGGGCTTTATTTTCCACTTTTATATTACTTTTGGGACTAACCTATTAACCGGAGGCCCAGCCCAGAATTGTTGTTTTTTTGCCTATTTCAGTGTTTCGAAGAAACAGAATATCAAACGGAGTCCAAACGGAATAAAATCTTCGGAAACGTGATTTTCTCATCAGATAAGACCCAGGAAACTTGGACCCTCCGTCAAGAAAGCCACGAGGCGGCCACGAGGGTGGAGGGTGCCCCCCTAGGGCGCGCCCCCTACCTCGTGGGCCCCTCGAAGCTCCACCAACGTACTGCTTCCTCCTATATATACCTACGTACCCGCAACAGATCGGATACGGCGCCAAAAACCTAATTCCACCGCCGCAACTTTCTGTATCCACGAAATCCCATCTTGGGGCCTGTTCCGGAGCTCCGCCGGAAGGGGATTCCACCACGGAGGGCTTCTACATCATCATCATAGCCTCTTCGATGAAGTGTGATTAGTTTACCTCAGACCTTCGGGTCCATAGTTAGTAGCTAGATGGCTTCTTCTCTCTTTTTGGATCTCAATATAATGTTCTCCCCCTCTCTCGTGGAGATCAATTCGATGTAATCTTCTTTTTGCGTTGTGTTTATTGAGACCGATGAATTGTGGGTTTATGATCAAGATTATCTATGAGCAATATTTGAATCTTTTCTAAATTCTTTTATGTATGATTGAGTTATCTTTGCAAGTCTCTTCGAATTATCCGTTTGCTTTGGCCAACTAGATTGGTAGTTCTTGCAATGGGAGAAGTGTTTAGCTTTGGGCTCAATCTTGCGGTGTCCTTACCCAGTGACAGAAAGGGTTGCAAGGCACGTATTGTATTGCTGCCATCGAGGATAACAAGATGGGGTATTTATCAAATTGCATTAATTTATTCCTCTTCATCATGTCATCTTGCTTAAGGCGTTACTCTGTATTCATTAACTTAATACTCTAGATGCATGCTGGATAGCGGTCGATGAGTGGAGTAATAGTAGTAGATGCAGGCAGGAGTCGGTCTACTTGTCTCGGACGTGATGCCTATATACATGATCATACCTAGATACTCTCATAACTATGCTCAATACTGTCAATTGCTCAACAGTAATTCATTCACCCGCCGTAAAATACTTATGCTCTTGAGAGAAGCCACTAGTGAAATCTATGGCCCCCGGGTCTATTTTCATCATATTAATCTTCCTACGCTTTATTATTGCTTTGCTTTTTTACTTTGCCTTTTATTTTTACTTTGCATCTTTATACCAAAAATACCAAAAATATTATCTATCATCTCTATCAGATCTCACTCTCGTAAGTGACCGTGAAGGGATTGACAACCCCTATTCGCGTTGGTTGCGAGGATTTTTTTGCTTTCTGCCAGTATGAGGGACTTGCGCGTGGCCTCCTACTGGATTGATACCTTGGTTCTCAAAAACTGAGGGAAATACTTACGCTACTCTGCTGCATCATCCTCTCCTCTTTGGGGAAAACCAACACAAGCTCAAGACGTAGCAGCACATATCAGGGTATGGTGCATGCAGAGACGCATGGTACGTTGTGTACACACAATTTTGCCTGATGAACGAAACCGTGCTGCCATCATGATCCTTGCCATCGGTTATCTCCTAGTTAATCGGATAATTCAGTCCGACAAACAGAGAGCACGTACCAAGGCTACTTACCAACCTCCAGTCAAAAATTCATGAAGGCCCGGAGAAGCCGGGATCTTGATCAAAGACCTTGCAGTGACTGTGATTGTATTCCGCGAAACAACACGTCCGGTACATGCAAACTATCATCATTAGTTCGTCGTCGTCTGATCGAGCCAGGAACCACCTACAACTGCCATGCCGCTTTTCTTTGAAAGGTTATGGGATTAGGAAGGGTAGGGGCACCAGGCGGCCTACAACATCATATCAAGTTGGAGTCAAATAACCCTAAAAAAAGTTGGAGTCAAATAAAAAAGGGCTCTTGATGTAGTCAATCTTAAGAACAACATGTTCTGAGCATGAATATTTTTTCTGTAAATGTTGACAGTAATATAAGCAAGCCATCATAATATCATAGGAAAGTAACATACTGCTGTAACAGTCGTTTGTAGCGATGACTGGATTAGGCCAGCAATACGTCCAGCCATAGAAGGAGTCGACAGCGTAAATGAAGCCCTTGTGTTCAATGGCATCAGAGAACCATGGAGGATGTATGATCCTGCGATGGACGTGCAGATTTATCCACTTACCGCAGTGACCTATCAGATAGGCGAGACCGCGGTTCTCCTCATCTTCTTTGGACATGAAGATCTGGTGATATTCGGAGTAAGCATCCAAAAAGGAGAGCAGGTCGCATCCTGAAGTGGGATCCATAATCTGATCGATGCGCCGCAAGGGGAACGGGTCTTTTGGGAAAGCCTTATTGAGATCTATGAAATCAATACAAAGTCTCCATTTCCCATTCGCCTTCCGAACGACCACTGGGTTTGCCAACCATGTAGGGTGCAGTACTCCAATCCAGCTACCTCTAACTTCTTGATTTCCTCGGCAATGAACTGCTGCCGCTCCAAGGATTGCTTCCTAACTTCCTGCTTGACGGGTCGGGCATGTGGGCAGACATCAAGGTGGTGCTTGATTACCTCCCTCGGAACACCGGGATATTAGATGGTTGCCAGGCAAACACATCGATATTCACCCGTAGGAAGGCGACGAGCGCGCTTTCCTATTTTTCGTCAAGGGTGGCGCTGATGGTGAAAGTACCATCAACAACAGCCAGCCCTGCCGGGACCTTCTTCACTTGGGGTGCTCCAACCCTGGATCTCTTGCTGTTGGAACACTCCGGCACGTCATGAACGGGTGGCAGGCACTCGGAGGGGGCACACTTCCCGGACTCCTTGCCAGAGGTCCTACAATCCCTCTTCTTTCCTTTGCTTCCCTTGGCGGGGACCGTTGCTGCCGCAGCCTCTGCTACGATGGCATCCCAATACATCCTTTCCACACAGATAATTGCATACTTCTCATCTGATGGGATGGTGATGATTCCCAACGGCCCAGGCATCTTCAAAGTGTTGTAAGCATAGTGGGATGCTGCCATGAACTTGGCCAAGGTCGGTCATCCCAGAATCCAATTATACGGCAAGGGGAGCTCAACCACATCAAACACAATCTTCTCAGTCCTATAGTTCAGCTCTCCCCCAAACGTCACCGGCAACGTAATCTTTCCCTTGGGACGGCTCCTACCAGGATTGACTACTTGAAACATGCCGGTAACCTCCATCTCTTCTTCTCCTATCTGAAGCTTGTTAATAACTGCTGAGGAAATCAGATTCAACCAGGCCCTGCCATCCACTAACAACTTTGTGACTTTGAGGTTGCGAATTGTTGGGGAGACCAACAACGGCAAACACCCTACCGCGGTGGTGCGGCAAGGGTGGTCCTCCTCATCAATGATGATGTGCGTGCGGGACCATCTGAGCGGCTTCCGGGCCTCTGGCGCTGGCTCCACAACATTGACCTCTCGTGGCCATCGCTTGAGGTAGCGATGGGAGGAGTGCAAAGACACACCCCCATCAATGCATAGGGCGTCAGTAGCCCTCTGAAATTCCTGCTCAGTGGTTTCCTCTTCATTCCCTCCATCACTCAAATCATCACAAATTTCCTTCTCTTGGCCCCTGGCGGGTTTTCCTTGGTTCCGAAAGGGTTTGTCGGGGCGGTTTGCTTCACCGCCTCGGCCCTTTCCGCCAGCAGCATTCTGACCTTTATCCTTATCACACTTATCATACTCTACTCTCTGTCTCTTGACAAGCTGTTCAACTTGATAACATTCATGAAGGTCGTTGCCCTTGGTCCGGTGGATCTTGCAGTACGGCCCATCACCTTTCCCGGCTTTCTCTGCGGCAGCGGCTTCCCGGCAGGCAGTGCACGCGGCAACTTCCTTGCCGGGGGCCTCAGCCTTGGCCTTCTTTTCGGTACTAGGCGTGGCAGAACCTTCGACAGTCATCATTATCTTATCTCTTGGCTTCTTGTTGCGCTTCTTGCCCTTTCTTTGACTGGTTGATTCATCTTCTTGCTCTGAATCAACATTGATGCAATCCTCCTCTCCAGGCGACTTCCTTCCTTCCTCTATCCGAGCACACTTATCCAGTAGTGTGCACAGCTCCTTCACAGTCTTGGGCAACCGCACATTCATCTTAGAACGAATGAGACGGTTGCGTACATTGGACTGGAAGGTTGCTATAACAACTGATGGATGGATATTCAGAATATTCCTATGGACTTTACTAAATCTTTGTAAGTACTTACAAAGAGTTTCTCCTTCCTTCTGCTGGAGAAGCTGTAGGTCGCTGGGCCTGCCGGGCTCCTGGTGGCCACCGGTGAAGGCACCAATGAACTCGTGGCACATGTCTGCCCATGCTGAAATGGAGTTCTCCAGTAGGTGCATGAGCCAAGATCTCACGTTGGACTGGAGAGCCAACGGGAAGTAGTTGGCGAACAGCTTCTCGTCTCTTCCCCCGACAGCCTGAACAACAATGGTGTAGATGCTCAGGAACTCTACCGGGTTCAGTCTCCTGTCGTACTTCCCGGGTATCTCCGGCTTGAACGCGCGGATGGCCGGCCAACGGACGTGCCACGGCTCGCGTGTAAAGGCAGGGAAGCCGACCTCGAAAGGTAGGCATCCGCCAACACCGAACGCAGGCTCGTCAACGTTGAGGCCGCCGCACCCGTCGGTCTGGCGGGGTCATCGAGAGGCCGTCCTACAACGACGCGCGCGTCTCCCCGCCGCCTATCCTCCGGGGTTCGCCGTTGGCCCGGACGTGCTCGAGGGTCGGAAGAGGCCATCGAGACGTCGTTGGGATCTTGATCTTGTTGTACCCGCGCCTGCTACCATGGTGGGGACAACACAGTGGGGACAACCCCCTCCGTTCGGCCAGAAGTTCGGGTAGTCATCGTTACTTGGGGAGGTCATGGCGGGCCAGCGCGCCGCGAGCTCCCAGCCTCAACGAAACCGAGCAGACTCTGGATGGTGGCACGCCATTCATCCATTTGCTCGGCTGACAGCGGGAACCTTAGTGGCAGCTGGGCCCGCGCCATAGCCTCCATAGCTGTGCTTGGCATGGAAGTTGATGACCTCGACCGCACCGTCCCTGGCTCCTGACAGTGCCCGCGGTGGCGCGCCCATGCTGTGGTGGGGCGGCCACCTAGGCGGTGGGGTCGCACGGTGATGGAGCTCAAGGGTCCGCGGCTCCGCTGGGTGCAGTGGTCGGGTCAGCTCGCCCGGGAGGAGACACACGTGCCGTGACAGCCCCCGTGGCAGGGACGGCCGGAGGATGCTGGCTCATCCCGGACCGAGAGCTGTTACTATGCCTGCGCCTGTCGGTGGGCGGAGGGGATGTAAGCGGAGTCACCCTCCCGTCCATACCTTGCGAAGCTTGACCGTCGACACGCTGCTAAAGCTGTTCTCCTCTGACGCCTTTAGCCCCCATGGCGATCGCAGGGGGAGTGGTGATGGAGCCACCTGCTCCTGCCACACTCCTAGCAGCGCTCACGTCCTCACTTTTCCCCGCATCCCCCGCAACATCTGAGGCCGCGGGAGGTGGCGCCTTCGAGATAGATGGCTGGCCGAAGGGTCGGACTTCTTCTAATTGAGCTCCATGGTTGATAGCATCGTCGAAGATGAAGACGGCGATGAAGATGACGCACTGCGAATGCTTTCAGGTTCGCACAAGTGACCCCCCTACCTTGCGCGCCAAATATGTCGCGGGATATCCGCGGCCAACTATGGGACCAGGCGGCCCCTTGCTGGCTCAGCGGGGGACGTCGTGTTGCACAAAGAGAAGACCAGCGTGCGATAGCACGGTAGAGAGCACACAAGCAATTTACCCAGGTTCGGGCCACCGCGAGGCCTAAGACCCTACTCCTGCTTTGGTAGAATGATGATGGAAATGAACATGGTGGTGCATGGTACACTTGCCCGGCAAGGCCTGCCTCAAGGGCTACGGTGACCACAAGCGTATGGTGGCTTGGGTTTGTCAAGTTCCCAACCCTCTAACCCCTCCTATGATTGCCATGGGCCTCCTTTTACAGATTAAGGGGTCACCATAGTTGCAAAACAGTCTTTACCCACTGACATGATAGCAAACAGTGCTATCATACCTAACTCTGCGGGCTGGCAGGGTGCATTAAATACACCACTCAGTGTCACATCACTAGCTGCCCGGCAAGGCCTGTCGGGCTTACCTCACCAGCTCCGCACCTGTTTGCTTGACACGTCACTGGACGGGTGTCACCTGTGGGTTTCTTCTGTAGGAGATGGTTGCCATGTGGCAAATACTGCCACTTAATCAACTTGCGGCTTGACACCGCACTGATTGACGACATGGGTCGTACTTGCGTGGTTGGCGGGGTGGTTCAGGCCCCGCAAGCCCCGGCAGGTGTTGCCGGGGAGTCTTGGTTGGTTGCTTCTGGTGGTGGCCTGAACCCTTGCCGGGCTCGCCTGCCCAGCGAGGGAGGCCCTTCTCTTGTCGATATCCTGTTCCTTTGGCTCGATCTCGATCTCTCTGAGCTGCATGTTGGTTATTTAAGTCTCTTGGCTCTTCCACCTCTAACTTAAGCTGGTGCTCCAATCTTGATCTTGTGCATGTGCACAGTTGGGCAACATACTCGGGGTCTGTTGCACTGACAATAGGCCAATAAAATCCAGACTGCAATACCTTGAGCAGTCCTATCTCTATCATGATGCCCTCCATAAGCTTCGGAGTGACATTTCCGTAGGATTTGTCCCTGTTCATGCTTAGGTACACAATGTCTAATAATACCATCTACTCCTTCTTTATAAAGATGTGGGTCATCCCAAAAGTAATGTCTTAAGCCATAGAAGAATTTTTTCTTTTGTTGGTATGTAAAGCTAGGTGGTAAATATTTAGCAACAATGTAATTAGCATAGTCAGCATACCAAGGAGTACTATGAGCAACATTTATTGCAGCTAACTGTTCATCAGGAAAAGTATCATCAATAGGTAGTGGGTCATCAGGCAAATTTTCAAGCCTAGACAAATTATGAGCTACTGGGTTCTCAGCTCCTTCTCTATCAATGATATGTAAATCAAATTCTTGTAACAAGATAACCCATCGAATAATTCTAGGTTTAGCATCTTTCTTTTCCATAAGATATTTAATAGTAGCATGGTCTGTGTGAACAGTTACTTTGGAATCAACAATATAAGGTCTAAATTTATCACAAGCAAACACCACTGCAAAGAACACTTTTTCGGTAGTAGCATAGTTTCTTTGAGCACTTTCTAGAGTTCTACTAGCTTAATGAATAACATTCAATTTCTTATCAACTCTTTGTCCTAGAACAACACCAACAACATAACCACTAGCATCACACATAATTTCAAAAGGCAAGTTCTGATCAGGTGGTTGAACAATAGGTGCAGAGATTAAGGCTTTCTTGAGTGTTTCAAAGGCTTCTAAACAATCATCATCAAAAAGAAAGGGAATATCCTTTTGCAAGAGACTAGTGAGAGGCCTAGAAATTTTAGAGAAGTCCTTAAAAATCTCCTATAGAAACTAGCATGACCTAGGAAATTAGGGCATGGCATTTTCTCAATTGCATCAACCTTAGCTTGGTCTACTTCAATACCTCTTTCCGAAATTTTATGGCCCAAGACAATGCCTTCATTAACCATAAAGTGGCATTTCTCCCAATTCAAGACAAGATTTGTTTGTTCACATCTCTGCTAAACTCGCTCAAGATTGGTTAAACAATCATCAAAAGACTTCCCATAAACATAAAAGTCATCCATGAAAACCTCAAGAATCTTTTCACAAAATTCAGAGAATATAGCAGTCATACATCTTTCAAAGGTAGCAGGTGCATTACGTAAACCGAAAGGCATACGTCTATAAGCATAGGTTCCAAAAGGACAAGTAAAAGTGGTCTTTTCTTGATCAGGTTGAGAAACAGGTATTTGTGAAAAACTAGAATATCCATCAAGGAAGCAAAAGTGTGTGTGCTTAGATAATCTTTCAAGCATTTGATCAATAAAAGGCAAAGGGTAATGATCTTTTCTAGTTGCTTTATTTAATTTTCTAAAATCAATTACCATTCTTTAGCCTGTAACAATTCTTTGTGGAATAACTTCATTCTTATCATTAGGAACAACAGTAATACCTCCTTTCTTAGGGACATAATGAACATGACTTACCCATCTACTATCAGCTATAGGATAAATTATACCTGCTTCCAGAAGTTTTCATATTTCGATTCTTACCACTTCTTTCATCTTCGGATGTAACCATCGTTGGTGATCAACAACGGGTTTAGCATCAGGTTCCATATTAATTTTGTGCTGACATAGAGTCGGACTAATGCCCTTTAAATCATCAAGCGTATATCCAATTGCAGCTCGATGCTTCCTTAGAACTTTCAATAATATTTCTTCTTCATGTACCGAAAGGTTAGCACTGATAATAACAGGATATATCTTCTTTTCATCAAGATAAGCATATTTCAAAGTGTGTGGCAATTGTTTTAATTCAAACACAAGATCACCTTTAGGTGGAGGAGGACCTCCTAGAGTTTCAATAGGCAAATTCTGTTTAAGCATAGGACGTTGTTCAAAGAAAATTTTGTCTATTTCATTTCTTTCATGCATATGTAAATCATTTTCATGGTCTAGCAAATATTGTTCTAAAGGATCAGTAGGTGGTACATCAATAGAAGCAAGACCAATTAATTCAGCCTTACTAGGCAATTCTCTTTCATGAAGAATTCTACTAAACTTGGAAAAATTAAACTCATGAGACTCATCACAAAAGCTAACACCAAAAGTTTGTTTCTTACAGTCTATCTTAGCATTAACTATATTCAAGAAAGTTCTACCAAAGATAATGGGACAAAAGTCATCTTGTGGGGAACCAAGAACAAGAAAATCAGTATGGTATTTTATTTTCCCACAAAAGACTTCGACATCTCTAACAATCCCAATTGGTGATATGGTGTCCCTATTAGCAAGTTTAATAGTAACATCTATGTCTTCTATTTCTGCAGGTGCCATGTCTTTCATAATTTCTTGATATAAGGTGTAAGGAATAGCACTCACACTAGCACCTATGTCACATAAACCATGATAACAGTGACCTCCTATTTTAACTGAGACGACGGGCATGCCAACAACAGGTCTACGTTTATCCTTTTTATCAGGTTTGGCAATTCTAGGAGCTTCCTCACAGAAGTAAATAACATGCCCATCTATATCTTCTTCTATGAGATCTTTAACCATAGCAATACTAGGTTCAACTTTAATTTTTCATCAGATTTAGGTGTTCTAATATAGCTTTTGTTAACCACAGTTGAAACTTTAGCATGTTCCTTGATCCTAACAGGGAAAGGTGGTTTCTCAATATAAGCAGAAGGAACAACTGGATCAACATTATAAAGTATAGTTTCTTCTTTAACTGGTACTGGTTCTTTATTTCTTCTTTAATAGGTGGTTGATATTTAAAGCACTTCTCTTTAGGGAGTTCAACATGAGTAGCGAAGGTGGTTTCTCAATATAAGTAGAAGGAACAACTGGATCAACATTATAAAGTGTAGTTTCTTCTTTAACTGGTACTGGTTCTTTAATTTCTTCTTTAATAGGTGGGTGATATTTAAACCACTTCTATTTAGGGAGTTCAACATGAATAACAAATGATTCACAAAATGTGGCTACTATCTCAGAGTCAAGTCCATATTTAGTGCTAAACTTTTGAAAAGCACCGGTATCCATAAAACATTTAACACAATCATATTTAATATTCATACCTGACTCTTTGCTTTCGTCGAGTTCCCAATCTTCAGAGTTGCATTTAATAATTTCCAAGCATGGTTTCATCATTACGGGAAAGTAGAGCATAAAAATCCTAGATAATAATTACTCTTGAGAGCTAATGATTGGGGCATGATGTCGGTGGGAAACGACACCTATGGGATCACTGGAATCCCTTCTACGATTGCGGGGCGTGGGGATCTTGAGAAGAGCGGGGCCAGCAGACAACACAAAGGGATTTTACCCAGGTTCGGGCCGCAAAGGTGTGTAAAACCCTACGATCCTACTTTGGTGGAGGTATTTAGTGTTCTTGAGCTCTTGAACTAGCCCTAGGTGCTGCGAGGTACGAAAGAGCCGAATCCTTTCTCTGTGTGCCATTGGCCTCCTTTTATAGGTGAAAGGGGTTGCCACAGTGGCACACAGGAGGTGGAAAGTGCTACAGTGTCGCGAGTCTATCGCTAGTATTACTGGACAAGACGCATTTAATGCGAGGCTTAGGTGTCCCTTTGCTTTATTGGGGACGGGAGCGTGGCCCGTCACGTCCGTCGCCGCTCCTCCCTGCTTCGACACGCGCCCTGGCCAGCGATGTGTGCGGTGCCATGTAGGCAGGCAGGCAGCTGAGGTGGCGCGATGGTGGAGCTTCCAGGAAGGGCTGCATGTTGCCACGCAGGTGCCTGCCCAGCTGGTTGGGTCGGCAGCTGCATGCGAACGGTGGTGGAAACTTGGTTGGTGCGGGCTTGGCAGCGGCCCTGCTGGTGTGCTTGGCGGGAGCCTTGCCAGGTGGCCCGGCAAGGGTTTTGCCGTGGCACGCTGGCCTCCCCGGCAAGGGTCTTGCCAGGGGTCTTGTGGGTTTCTTCGGTGAGGATGGTTGCCTTCCTATCCTCACTTGATCTTGATTATTCTTTGTCTTCACAAAGATCTGCATGCCACCACGGATGTGCCTCCCGAGCCCTGCCCCAATGCGTCTATTTGAGCACTGGTGGGCTCAAGGGTGGCTCGCTTGGCTGGCATGGGCGAGCTGCACCAGCTAGGGTCTTGCCGGGGCCGCTGAGGCTGCCCTGGCAAGGGTCCTTGGCGGGAAAAAATGCTTCGCCCATCCGATCCTTATGGTCTTGGTCCTTGTCATTGCTTCGTTTGTCCTCGTGGCTTCGGCTTCTCTCCAGCTCTCCTTTCCTGCTATGTCTATGCGTGGCTGTGGCGGGAGGCTCTGACTGCCCGTGCACAAGTAAAGGGGTCAAAAGCAGAGCCCCTACTTTTGTACATCGACAGGAGCCCCCGGGCCTGTGCCACACATAAGCGCAGCACGTTGTTGGGCCAGGCCCAGAACGGTGCGCGGGCAGTTGGGGCGTATTTTTACCGCGGCCACTGTTCCGTCCGCTGCGCTTCCCCACGACCCGCGTTGATCGCGCGACGTGGGGGTCGTGCGCGCGTATGCCGGAAGCATGCTGGCATCACCTTGTGGTGGACAGTAAAGAGGTGGCTTGCGTGTCTCTTCGAAACCGCAGGGCCGCCTCCCATTTACTGCCCTCACTCGGGAACCGTCGTTCCATGTGTCCCACTACACCTGTCCCTTGCGCCACGTTCGCCGCATGCATACCACAGAGCAAGTGACAGGCGCATGGGACGTGGGTAGTTGCACGCGTGCGGGTCGATTCCCACGCGCCTTCATTGGAGCGGGGAGGGCGGTCGACGGCCCCACTTGCTGTTACTTCAAGAAGTCGGATTAGCCTAGAGGGGGCGGCCGAGCCCCGCCCCCGCCCCTTTATAAAGAGGGGAGCGGGAGGAGCGCTGCCCCTCAATCTTTCGCCACCCGGCTCTCTCCATTCCTGTTTCCTTTCTTCTCCTGCCATGGCGAGGGGGCGTGGAGAAGCTTCATCGGTGGCAGCGAGGGTTTCGGCCAGACAGCGCATCACTCCTCCCCGAGAGCTCGTAGCTGCGGAGCCAGCCGCTAGAGGGAGGGGGAGGGGGCGAGGTCGAGGCCGCCGCGGTGCTCGAGGGAGAGGAGGACGGGGCGGAAGATTGGCCTCGCCTCCCCCAGCAGCCCCTCCTCCGATGGAAGGCCACGCCGGGGACAACCCTTGTGAATTCTTCGTCAGGCTGCGCCATCCACCATGCCGTCGCCTTCGCCTCCCGACCCCATTTGCATGGGAGATGGAGCTGGATCCGCCGCAAGCGCTGCGGCTGCACATGAGGGGTTGTGGGAACAGCGGCACATGGGTCGACATTGAATTCCCTGCCCCTCACGTCATGTATGTTCACCGAGGGTGGAAGACCTTCGCTCGCCTCCACAGCTTGAAGGATGGGCTCGCTCTCCATTTCAAACTGATGGAGGGTGGCCTCCTCTCTGTCAAGATCTTCGGGCACTTCGGGACCCGCGTGAGATGCTGCGTGGAGAGCTCCTCCGACGATGAAGATTCCTCCTCAAGCGAGAGTGGCGAGGAAGACAATGGCAGCAACGACGAGGGCAGCGGGCGGCAGGATGACGGGTCCGACTAGGCGTCGGGCGCCGCTCCGAGCGGCACTGGTGACCCCATCATCCGTGTCGCCGGCTCCTTGAACTTGTCAGGGTCGTCTCCTTGGGCGGCTGGCGTTGGGAGGCTGCAGAAGAGGAAGAGGGCGGGCGGCAAGGCCGTCAAGTCGGAGTACGCTGGCACCGACGCCTTCGTCGCATATTGTCGATTCTGCCGCCTCGTCTTCCAGCTCTTCCACCGTCGTCATCATCACCAGCCTCTCGTCGGGGTGGCCGCCAGGATGTTCTCCTGGTGCCTTCTGCTGCTCGTATTTCGCCTAGGCGCTCCTTCCGCCCTTTTGCCATCTTGCTCCGCTTCCTCACGAGAGGGACAAGAAAGGGATCACGGGCACCTTATCTCTTTTTAGTTTGTAAGCCTTCGGGCCTTAGTAGAATTTAAAGCTTGTAATCCCATTGCTCATGTTTTTCATTTCATATGATCTGTACCTGTATGGGATGTTTTTTAATGGAAAAGGGATGTTTGCCGGGATTTTCGCTCGTAGGAGCAACCCGCGACAAGGAGTGAATCCTTGTTATCTTTAAGACAAACGTTTTCTCACCCGGCAACAGGCCTTGCCGTTTCCCCACTTCGCTCGACCTTTCTCACGCTCTTGGCGGAGGTAGGGATGAGGTGGGCTTAGGCCCCCTGTTCCTTCTCTTTGCTGCCGCGGCTACGACCAAATCCAGACCCAGGGGATAATCCTTGGGTGCCGAAAAGGGGGAGCACGGTAGCTCATATATAGAACGGGGTTTCACGTATCCCAGTCCATAACGAAATGCATGATAGAGGATAAAGGACTTATCTAGATCTGCAGCCCCCGGCGATCTTGGCTTGCCGTGGAGGAATCCTTGTTCTTGCAGCCACGGGCAACTCTGGCTTGCCGGGGCCCGGGCGCCGGTCTGTTCCCTTTCTTCCAAAACAGCTCGGCAAGAATACTTACGTGCCCTGCTGTAGGATCTTGAGAATAGGTGTCTAGAGGGGGGGGGGGGTGTGATTAGACACTAAGTACCAAAGTTGCAGCTTTTAACCTTATTTTTTGGTTTAAGTGGAGTTTAGGCACAAGTTTAATATTCTCAATACATAACAAGCAAGCATGCAATGAGTATATGAGCAGCAGAAAGTAAAGCATGCAACTTGCAAGAAAGTAAAGGGAAGGGTTTGGAGGATTCAAACGCAATTGGAGACACGGATGTTTTTGGCGTGGTTCCGATAGGTGGTGCTATCGTACTTCCACGTTGGTGGAGACTTCAACCCACGAAGGAGAACAGTTGCGCGAGTCCACGGTGGGCTCCACCCACAAAGGGTCCACGAAGTAGCAACCTTGTCTATCCCACCATGGTCGTCGCCCACGAAGGACTTGCCTCACTAGCGGTAGATCTTCACGAAGTAGGCGATCTCCTTGCCCTTACAAACTCCTTGGTTCAACTCCACAATCTTGTCGGAGGCTCCCAAGTGACACCTAGCCAATCTAGGAGACACCACTCTCCAAGAAGTAACAAATGGTGTGTTGATGATGAACTCCTTGCTCTTGTGCTTCAAATGATAGTCTCCCCAACACTCAACTCTCTCTCATAGGATTTGGATCTGGTGGAAAGAGGGATTGAGTGGAAAGAAACTTGGGAAAGGCTAGAGATCAAGATTCATATGGTAGGTGTCGGTGTCAAAACCGGCGGATCTCGGGTAGGGGGTCCCGAACTGTGCGTCTAGGCGGATGGTAACAGGAGACAAGGGACATGATGTTTTACCCAGGTTCGGGCCCTCTTGATGGAGGTAAAACCCTACGTCCTGCTTGATTAATATTGATGATGTGTGTTACAAGAGTGGATCTACCACGAGATCAAAGAGGCTAAACCCTAGAAGCTAGCCTATGGTATGATTGTTGTTCGTCCTATGGACTAAAGCCATCCGGTTTATATAGACACCGGAGAGGGCTAGGGTTACACAGAGTCGGTTACAATGGTAGGAGATCTACATATCCGTATCATCAAGCTTGCTTTCCATGCCAAGGAAAGTCCCATCCAGACACGGGACGAAGTCTTCAATCTTGTATCTTCATAGTCTTGGAGTCTGGCCGATGATGATAGTTCGGCTATCCGGACACCCCCTAGTCCGGAACTCCTCGGTAGCCTGAACTCGGCTTCAATGACGGCGAGTCTCGCACGCATATTGTCTTCGGCATTGCAAGGCGGGTTCTTCCTCCGAATAATTTATAGAAGATTGTGAATACCAGGATAGTGTCCGGCTCTGCAAAGATAAATTCCACATACCACCGTAGAGAGAATAATATTACACAAGTTCAACCTGCTGACGTATTTAGTGGCGTGACGTCATGCCATTACCAAGCCTTTACTCGTTTTTATTTGTTTCACCTCCGTGCGTTTAGCGAGGCGGTTTCCTTGGCACATCTTGTCAAAGCAGAGATCATGTTCCCCTTATTCCGGGATTCCCATCAATACGGAAGTGGGTAACCCAACCGCGCCATTGATTGTGATGCTTGGGAGATAAGCGAGTTTTACCAGGCCGGTGGGGACACATGTTTTCGTCCGCCCATATAAGGGGATAAAGATCCAACCCTTTTACCTGCGCCTTCTTCCTCCTTGGCTTATCCACCTCCGCGAACTCGAGCTCCAGCGCCCAAGTCCGCACTTCTTACCTCAACCTTCTCCAACTATGTCCGGAGCGGGAGGCAAGTGGATGGCCTCCTCCGTCATGGAGGGGCAGATCCAGAAGCTGCGCGACGCCGGATATTTGTCCAACAACATCGCATCGGCTCCCCGACGAGGGAGAGCTCGTCCCCAACCCCAGGCCCCATGAGAGGATAGTATTTCTTCCCCATTTCCTCCGCGGACTGGGCTTCCCACTTCATCCCTTTGTCCGGGGGCTCATGTTCTACTACGGCCTAGATTTCCATGATCTGGCCCCGAATTTCATCCTCAACATCTCGGCGTTTATCGTCGTGTGCGAGGCCTTCCTCTGCATCCAGCCCCACTTCGGCTTGTGGCTCAAGACCTTCAATGTCAAGCTGAAGGTTGTGAAGGGCAGCCAAGCGGAGTGCGGAGGCGCCATGGTGGGTAGGATGTCCCACGTTACGTGGCTGGAGGGCACTTTCGTGGAAACCATCAAGGGGTGGCAATCGGGGTGGTTCTACATCACCGAGCCGCGTGACCCTGATTGGGCAGTGGCCCCGAATTCAGATCTGGCATCCCTACACGGCTCACCTCCGGAAAGAGAGTGGCGGATTTGGGGATTCGGAGGAGCTGACCGGACTCCAAGCCTGTATCCAGAAGCTGGTGGACAAGAAGCTCAAGCTTGTCAATGTAGTCAGGTCATGCTCATCCGCGGATTCTCCCGTGCCAGCGACGGGGCTTCAACATGTGGGAGTTTGATCCGGCGCAGCACGGACCCTGGCGGGCTCTTCGACACTACGTACGAAGATGTCTGGAAGGTGCTGTTCAAGGGCGCCGAAGCTCCCGCATCCGCTACCGAAGATCGCGGATTCCGCTCGCAGCGTCCAGCTGACTAGGCAAGTGATTTCATCAGTTGTTTTCCATAGTTTGGCTCTATGCGGGATCTAAACTCCCTTTACCTTTGACAGGAATGGCTGGCGAAGGCCGAACGGACTATCTGTCCGGCCCCTTTGCCAGAGGACCCAGCGGACGCCCGCCTAACGGGGCTGCTGGCTCCGGCACCCCACGTGGTGCCGGAGAAGAAGGCCACGGGGACTCGGAAGAGTTCCCATTTTCAGGTGGTATCGGATGATGAATCTGAGGCCGACTCCTCCCACCAAGGCGAGGAGGAGAAGAAGAAAGCCTCTCCCAGGGAGGGAGGAAAGGAAGGCCTCCCAACAAGGGAGGCCGAAGGGTCAAGAAGGAAAAAACTCTTCCCGCGGACTGCTCCGCCAACGCCAGTGACGACGACGAGGACTGGCCTCCAAGGGCCAAGCCCCTGGCGAGATCGTAAGTATCGGGACTCCCGAATAACTTCAAAGTTTTTTATTTTCACCACATAATGTCTTTCTAATGCCGCATACAACCCTGCAGTCCGCCCAAGGATGATCTTCCCGTTTCGTCGAGTGGGTCCTTGGGTGCGTCGGATATGGATTCCCTTCCGACTGCCTCCACCCCCCGTGCCGCGGACGACGCCGAGGTGGGATCCCAGGAAGGGACCCAACAGGAGGAGAAGGCCCCGGAGGTGTCACAGGACACCCTCCCGGACTTTGCACGGACTCAGCCCGGAGGCCACGGTGGCTCCGAGTCCGGTGGGCAACCCTTCAGAAGAAGGGCGAGACCGCGACGCCGGCTGCCTCCGTCCAACCGGAGGTGTCGGATAATTTGCTGGAGGCGCTTAACGGCGCCTCCATCGAAGAGGAACACCACACTGTTATGAGTGCGGTGATTCAGAAGGTTCAGCTCGCCAAGAGTGGGCTGACCGAAGCCTGCAGCAGCCTTCTAACAGGCTTTGAGGTAAGAATTTCAATATATGTAAAATGGTACCGCATAGACAGTAGCCCCTGATGCTCGGTTCGGTGTTCGGAAAGAAAAGCCGGACTGAGGATCTTTAGAAAGATAAACGCAGGAGTCATAAAAAATATGTCAATATGGGATTGCAGGTGTGTCTGCTGACCTCCGCCAAGACCGGCTGCGGAGGTCAATACTTTGAAGGAAAACCTCGGCGTCCGAGAACGAAGCTCGGCCATGCCAAGAAGGCTCGAGGAAAAAGAAGGTGAGTAATACCTTATGAAAATTGTACCTTACAGAAAAGGATTTGGTTGCAAGAAAAATGACAAGGATAACGTGGGTATTGTAGGGGCCACTAACAAGGTGGCGACCCTGAAGGAGGCGGTGGCCGCTGCCGAACGTAATGCGGCCACGGAGCGCACCGAGCGAGAGAAGCAGGATGCGCGGGTGGCGGAGGTACAGCAAGAGTTCCAGGATCTCATGAAAAAACATGAGAGCTTGGAGCGTGACTCGAAGACTCGAGAGTCTGAGCTTGCAACGGCTCTTGAGAGTGCCAAAGCCGCTAAGGCCGAAGCCTACAAGGCCCTCCAGGAGGTTGAGGCGGTGAAGAAAATAGCAGCGGGTAAGGCATTTTTCATGCAAAGTAAGCATGTGAGTGTTAATTACCTGTTGCTTACCCGAATTCGGAGCTCTCAGGAGCGTTCGCGAGATCTTAAATGCATGGCGTGTCCGATGCTGCCGCATTCTACCGGGCCAAGGAGGGAGCTCGACGGAGAAGGTCTTCGTCTCGGTATCTTTGAGGCGGACGTCAGTGCCTTTTAGCGACCAGCTGAAGCAGCTGGTCGAGCTCCACAAGGCGGCGAACAGGCCATGAAGGGCCTCATAGTTGGCTGTGGCCTAAGGAGGCCATGCCAGGAGCTACTTTGGCTGGTCTGCGGCGGCTGATGGATGCGTGCCCGTGGGTAGAAGTCATCAAGCATTCCGCTTGTATTGAGGGTGCCGTCGGGCCTTGCCAGCGCAAAGGTGCACTGGGGCAAGATGGATGCCCGAAGCTCGTGGACGGACCCGCCACCGGAGGGCAAGGAGCATCGCACGCCCGAGATGTATTATAAGAGTGTCTTTGAAGGGCGCCCGCACTATTGCGGTGAGTGCTCCAAAGATGTAATATTTGAGTAGACTAGCATTTTGTTATCTGTCGCTGAAAACTTAGTTCATATGCGCTAAGCAACGCTTGTTAATTTAAAATATTACCTTCGTGCGGCTGTTTATCAAATCGAGAGATGGCAAGTCGTCGGCTCCAGCCCCCATGCCACAGAGTTTGGGGTGTTAGGGATAAACTTGAGCTCTCTTGTTCCCATTTTTGGGTCCATCTAGGGAGGCGCTCAACACAGCGAACAAGGCAACCGGACTTATAATGCTTGAACACTCTCACTTAGCCATAGAATTCCATAATTTTAAATTTCGTGAAGCCCCTAGTCTTGGAAGGTCGAATTTGGGCGCTATCACGCCTTGGCCGGACAGTATCCGGCTCCTCGCTCTAAGCGGCATAAGTCTTTAAGGACTCGCAAAAAACCTCTCGAACAGCGACTGACTCTCGCCTCATCATGACAGTCAGTTTTAGCTTTCTCCACTGAGGCGTTAACCCAGCTCAACTGGGGCGGAATCGCAGTGGTTCTCCCAGTGTTACCTTAGCCGATATAACGGAACGTAAGGTACCAAAACATGGGAGCCGGGCTGTCGGCGTTCTGGGAACGGGGGTCCCCAGACTTGCCTGCCTGCGGCCTGCGGCGTGGCTCAAAGGAGGCCCAGGATGGCCCATCTTCATCAACACAAGCTCAAGATCCTCGCGAGGGGCCAAGCCTCGCGGGGCGGATGACCAAGAGCTTCCTCAGGCGCGGCCTCGTTAGGCTGGCTCACGAGGAGGCGGAGAGTTCAAGGCGGGGTACCTCGCGAGGTACCCGTGACGTAAGCCATGACGACCGAGGGCGCCAGTCGGGTGCCAGCCTGCGCAGCGTCCTCCTTTCCTCTATGGTGCAAAGGGGGCAAGCGCAGGCAAGGGCATCAAGCAAAGGCATCCGTTTCGGTGCAACAAGACCAAGATCGGCCCCAACGGCTGGAGTGCAGTCATCGTGGAGCACAAGCAGGCGTCATCACCAAAGCCTTTGGCAGGCGAGGACCAACTTTAGTCAGGATAAGTGTACCCGTTGTTCCCCTTCAAAATGGCAAATTGTTGGCGCCCTTCCCGCTCAATATTTGGGAAGAGGCCCAGGGCCTTCGCCTATAAATAGGGGTAGCCACACTCAGAGTAGGAGGAGGACGATCGGATCGAGCATTCGGAATCCAGAGAGAGAGAGAGAAACCCGCTCCTCAGGTTAGAGCAACGGGATACCACTTAGCAGTTCATCACACCCACCAAGAACAGACCCTCGCGAGGCTATTCTTCCCTGTACTGTTCTTCGTCAGCCCCAGAGGCAATCCACACACCACAAACTAGAGTAGGGTATTACACCACAACGGTGGCCCGAACTACTATAAATCTTGCGTCTCTTGTGTTGTTCTTGTTAGTAATTTAGGTCCCTGCGGTTCGGCGAGGTACGAGACGGTGGAGGGTTGGATCTCTGCGCGCACCCCAGTGTTCGAACCTTAAGGGTCTGCCGGAACCCGTGATCCGACATTTGGCGCGCCAGGTAGGGGTGCGCCGGAATCTGCCTTTCGTCGCCTCATTCTTCCCCGACCACCGCAACTATGTCCGACGCTCGTCGGGCCCGCACCGAGCGCAGGAGCCGCCCTCGCCTCCCACGCCGCCCGGGCTGCTCCCGTCAGTGGGCGCCCTCGTCGTTCCCCGTCACCCACCGTCAACACCGTCATCGGCCCGGCGGGGGACGGGCAGCAAGCATCGCCCCTGCGCCTCCCGGTGACTTCATGGGGGAGGCCGCGCGGCTCCCTGGTCGCCTGCCCCCTCGCGCCGGCTTCTCCATGGAATTTGTCGACTTCGACATCGCCCCCATCGGCCTCCCCTACAACGCCATCCTCGGCTATCCGGCAGTGGCCAAATTCATGGCCGCCACCCACCCGGGGTACAACCTCATGAAGATGCCGGGGAGCAGTGGCGTCCTCACCGTGCCCGGGGAGACCGGTGGTGCGCTGCGGAAGCTTCGAGCTCACCCTCGGGGCAGACGGCCACAGCACAGCCCGCCCGATCGGAAGCCCCCAAGCCCAAGGGGCTCGCCGACCAAGAAGAAGCAGTTGTTCACCCAAGACAAGGCGGAGACCAAGCAGATACCCGTCGATGAGGACAGGTCCACAAACGCCACCTTCACCATAGGCGCCAACCTCGAGCCCGAGCAGGAGGAAGCCCTTGTCAAGTTCCTGCATGCGAACAAGAAGGTGTTCGCCTGGGAGCCCGATCAGCTAGCTGGGATTCCATGGGGCGTGATCGAGCACCACCTCAACGTGTGCCCCAACGCGTGTCCAGTGAAGCAGAAAGCGAGGAGGCAGTCCACCGAAAAGCAGGCCTTCATCGTCCAAGAGACCCGCAAGCTAGAAGCTGCGGGGGTTATCCGCGAGGTCCGATACCTAGATTGGTTGGCCAACCCCGTGGTGGTGCCGAAGAAGGGAGGAAAGGAGCGCATGTGTGTCGACTTCACCAACCTCAACAAAGCATGCCCACAGGATCCATTTCCACTCCCTCGCATCGACCGGATCGCCGATTCCACCGCCGAGTGTGACTGTTGTGCTTCTTGGGCGCCTTTTGAGGTATCACCAAATCAAGATGGCGGTGGAAGGCGTGGAGAAGATGACCTTCCTGACCCGTGCGGAGTATCTCGCTATACCGCATGCCGTTCGGGTTGCGCACGCAGGGAAACCTTCCAATGCTCATGCACATCACCTTGGGCCCGCAGCTCGGGAAGAATGTGGAGGCATACGTTGACGACATCGTGGTGAAGTCTCGCGAGGCCAAGACCTTGATACAAGACCTGGAATAAACCTTCGCGAGCCTCAACGCAGTGAGCCTGCGACTCAACCCAGAGAAGTGTGTGTTTGGAGTTCCCTCAGGCAAGCTCCTTGGTTTTCTCGTGTCCCACCGAGGCATCGAGGCCAACCCAGAAAAGGTCAAGGCAGTGGAAGACATGAGTCCATCGAAGACCCTCAGGGAGATGCAGAAACTCACAGGGCGCGTAATGGCGCTGGGCCGTTTCATCTCCCGATTGGGGGAGCGGGCGCTGCCTTCCTTCCAGCTGATGAAGAAAAAGGGGCTCTTCGAGTGGACTGAAGAGGCCGACCAAGCGTTTCAAGACCTCAAGAGGTACCTGACCAGCCCTCCAGTGATGGTGAACCCGCGCCCTCAGGAGCCCTTGGTACTCTACCTCGCCTCCACTCCTTACTCCGCTAGCGCTGCTCTAGTGGCGGTTAGGGAGGAGCGTCAGGCCAAGACCACGGCGGCCACCCGAGCTAGGGCAAGACCGAATCAGAAGGAACTAGCAGAAGTCAACACTGCAATGGAGGAAGATCAGCCATCACAGCAGAGCGCACCAAGGCGGGGAACCTCCGTCAAACACCGGCTTCCGGGGCGCCGGCGCCTCGGGAGGCACCACCGCTCGGAGGACGCCACCAGCACTAACGCCCCTAACCTCGTCGAGCACCGGTGTACCGTCGATGTCGTGCTCACGGGATGCGAGGGCACGTACCCCATGCCGCAGAAGCTCCTCCTGGCACTCCTAGTGGCTTCGCAAGCTGCAGCACTACTTCTGTGGTCATCCAATCAAGGTTGTCTCGGCATACCCCCTGGAGAGGGTGGTCAGGAGCCCCAACTCGGCAGGAAGGGTCGCCGAGTGGAACATTGAGCTGCAAGCATTCCAGCTCGAGTTCAGTACGACCAGAGTCATCAAGGGGCCGTCTTGGCAGATTTCGTGGCGAATGGATGAAGCACCGGCCTCGGGCCGACGAGGATCGGTCCCTCTCCCTGTGGAGCGAAGCCCAGAAAGTTGGGTTATGTACTTCGACGGGGCGTTCTCCAGACAGGGCGCTGGGGCTGGGGCAGTACTCATATCCCCCTCTCAGGACAAGCTCTACTATGCCGTGCAGCTCTGTTTCCAGCATGGCGAGAAGGTCTCCAACAACATAGCAGAATACGAGGGGCTGATAGCAGGTCTGAAGGCTGCCGCTGCTCGGGGGGTGAAGCACCTTACCATCAGGGGCGATTCACAGCTCCTCATCAATTTCTCCAACAAGGTGTACGAGCCAAGGGATGAACACATGGAGGCCTACCTTGCGGAGGTCCGCAGGACGGAGAAACAGTTCTGGGGGTTGGAGCTGCAACACATGCCCCGCGACACCAATCAAGAGGCCGACGACATCGCCAAACGGGCCTCCAGGAGGTTACCCCAGGAGCCGGGTGTCTTTGAGGAGCGGCTCTTCAAGCCCTCAGCCCTGCCGCCGTTATCAAGCACGGCACAGCCTCGGGAGGAGCTCCCTCAGCCTCCAGCCTCGGGGGCCCCAGCCTGTGGCCCAGCCTCGGGAGCACGCCTGCTCCTAACAATGGAACCCCAAGAGGAGTGCTGGATCACGGAGCTCAAGAGTTACTTAACGCATGGGACTTTGCCAGAGAAGGAGGAGGAGGCAGAGCGTGTAGCGCGGCAAGCCACGGCATACAGCATCATGGATGGAGAGCTTTACCGGAGACGACCAAACGACGTATCCCTACGCTGCATCACCAGGGAACAGGGGAAGGAATTGTTGGCAGATATACATGGCGGAGATTGTGGGCACCATTCGTCGTCATGGACCCTTGTCGGGAAGGCATTTCGCAGCGGTTTCTATTGGCCCACCGCGCTCAATGACGCCATCGACCTCGTGAAGGCTTGCGAGGCTTGCCAATTCCATGCCAAGCAGATCCACCAGCCAGCAGGAGGCCTGCAAACTATTCCCCTCACTTGGCCATTCGCGGTGCAGGGGCTGAACATCTGGGCCCTTTCCTCGGGCGCCAGGGGCTATCGCTACTCTCGTCGCCGTGGACAAATTCACCAAGTGGGCGAAGTCGAGGCCGTCGCGCCATCCCGGTGGTTCTGCGATCAAGTTCATCAAGGGCATCGTGAGCAGTTCGAGTGCCGAACCGCATCATCACCGACAGCGGTTCGCAGTTCACCAGTAACCTTTTTAAAATGTACTGCGCTAACCTAGGAACGTAGATATGCTACGCCGGTGGCACACCCCGCAGCAATGGACAGGCCGAGCGGGCCAATGCAGAGGTCTGAGGCGCCTCAAGACCATGACGTTCAAGAAGAAAATTTGAAGCTGTGGGGAAGGCTGGTACGACGAGCTCCCCTCCGTCTTGTGGTCCATCCGCGCAACCGCGACTAAGCCAACTGGAGAGACCCCCTTCTTCCTGGTCTACGGGGTCAAGCGTCAATCCGCGCGGGTCCTGGCGTTCGATGAAATGCAGTAGGACGCCATGCGGGGGACGGCTCTTGTCTTTGGGGAGGCGCCGTCGGGGAAGCTGATCTGCGGCGGCAAGGTACCAGCAGCACTCCGCGATACCACTGCCGCAACATCCGCCCAGAACTCTCGAGGTAGGAGACCTCGTGCTCGACAGGTCCTCTCGGGGAGGGACTGCATAAGCTCTCTCCCATGTGGGAGGGCCCATTCAAGGTTGTTCATGTTTCGGGCTGGCTCCATGGCGCTTGGAGACGCAAGAGGGAGTACCTATACAAAGCGCGTGGAACATCCGGCACCTCAGGAGGTTCTACCCTAAAAGGCCCAGAGTTCGTGAAGAAGGCGAATGCCCTGTGAAGTTCATCTTTTGGAAAAGGCCGGAGCTCGTGAAGAAGGCGAATGCTGTGAAGTTCATCTTTTGGAAAAGGCCGGAGCACATGAAGAAGGCGAATGCTGTGAAGTTCATCTTTTGGAAAAGGCCCAGAGCACGTGAAGAAGGAGAATGCTGTGAAGTTCATCCTTTTGGAAAGGCCGGAGCACGTGAGCAAGGCGAATGCCTGTGAAGCTCACCTCTTGGGAAAGGCCCAGAGCACATGAAGAAGGCGAATGCTGTGAAGGTCATCCTTTTGGAAAGGCCCGAGCACGTGAAGAAGGCGAATGCTGTGAAGCTCACCTCTTGGGAAAGGCCAGAGCACGTGAAGAGGGCGAACGCCCATGAAGCTTGCTTACGGAGGAAAGGCCGGAGCTGTGAAGAAGGCCCAGTGCTGTGAAGCTCGCCGCCCGTGACACTCTCACGTAACAATGAGTGGGGCTGTACACGCCCGGAGTCTCAGGGTGCGGCCTCAGGCCACAGGGCTCCCCTCCACGAAGAGCAGCACTTAGCTCATATTTGGTGAGAAGACGCCCAAGACTAGACTAGGTGCGGACACGGCTTTTCATTTGCTTCTGCAGTTGATTGGTTATTCCCATTTGAAGTTTTTATCGAAACTATCGCCCCGTTTTGGTCCGTGGTCCTTCGATCTTTTTCACCCTCCTGCCTCGGTTTCTCTTGCGTGGGGGCTCGCGAGGCAGAAGCCTCGGGAGCCCCCGCGGGTGTTCCTACCCCTATCACTCAAGTTTCACGGCCCTGGTCCATGGCTGGAGCACCCCTCCTGACCATGCCTCACGCGCAGCACGATGCGAACACGGGGCCAGGGTTGGCCGCCCACACGGCCACGATCGGGTTCGCTTGCGAATGAGCGCACGGCAGAAGGGAACAGTAACAGGATAACAAAAGCAGTACACTAATTAACGGCGTTGCCCTAAACCGCCCACGGGGCGAACATTGTTCCTTTTACGTGGGAGAAAAGGAAAGAAAAGGACAAAAGCAGGTGAAGCACGCCCGTGCGGCTCTCTTCGGAGGCCGAGCCGCCTCCGGGCTCGGTCGGACTCCATCTCGCTTCACGGGCGTGGCGGACAGCGGACCGCTGCCAGCCCCCAAGCGGGCGGCGTGGGGGCTGGCAGCGGCGCGCTGGAAGAATCGCCACCGAAGAAGAGCTGGTGAGCGTGGGGAGTCGCGGGCATCGCCACCGCCCAGCGCTGCCCCTCCGCCCAGCGGGGCTGAGTCCTCGGCCGTGATCGTCGTACTCGGGCAGCACCCGTCGCGGCCGTCTTCCCGAACACCCTCACGTAGGGGTGGCGTCGCCATCATACTTGAAGTGCAGGGAGCACCGGCGGCGGAGACCACGCTTGAACGTCTGCTGCTAGCGCGCCAGAACAAGTTCCTGCAGCGAGACCTCGGAGAAGCCCACGGCCCGGCTGCAACAGCCGTCTTCACGGAGCCAGAGGCCACTCAGGCGCCATCCGGGAGCTCACCCGGGGAGGAAGCACGGGAGCTGAAGCTGACGCTGAACGGCTCCTCTACCCTCACCAAGAACTCCGGCAGCGCTTCAGCAGCATGGAGGCGCGGCCTCGGGGGACGAGCGGCCGGGGCACGCCCTCCAACCATGGCCAGCCGCTCGTCGCCACGTTGAGAGCCTCCCTCATGACCGCGGGAGACCGCCGTGGAGGCCACGGGGTGCTTGCGAGGGCGGCCTCGACCGCGCTTAGGCGGAGGAGATGAAGATTCGACCTGGCGGCCCTTCCCCTTCTCTGCAGCCGAGAACTTCCTTGGTGGAGCCATGGGGAAGAAGGAGAGACAAGAAAGGATAGATTGGAAGGGCGCGCACCGTTCCGTACTTATAGCCAGCGAAGACCAACCGTCGACCTCCACGATCACCGGTCATCATGACTGACCATGCACGCAAGGACTTGTCGAATCCGGGCGGTTACCAAGGCGTCGTGGGGGATGCAGTGCGCCCACGTCCAATCAACCGCCTCATGGCGCCCAAGGCCGCAGGCTGTTAGGAACCCTGGCAACCGCAGACTTGTCCTTTCGCCTCTCTGCACGGCCAAGTCCGGTAGCGTCGTGGCCCGGGGGCTCTTGTCGGCGTTCGGGGGCGGTGGTCCCCAGACTTGCTGCTGCGGCTGCGGCGTGGCTCAAAGGAGGCCCAGGATGGCCCATCTTCATCAACACAAGCTCAAGACCCTCGCGAGGCCAAGCCTCATGAGCGCAGGCGACCAAGAGCTTCCTCAGGCGCGGCCTCGTCAGGCTGGCTCACGAGGAGGCGGAGAGTTCAAGTCGGGGTACCTCGCGAGGTGCCCGTGACGTAAGCCATGATGACCGAGGGCGCCAGTGGAGGGTTGGATCTCCGCGCGCACCCCAGAGTTCGAACCTTAAGGGTCTGCCGGAACCCGTGATCCGACACGGGCAAACCCAACTATTGACCCAAGACATGATTCGGAGCCGATGCATATAGTGCTATAAGTTCGGGGTGCCGCACTTGTGAAAGTGTTCGGACTCATCATACCATAATCGGAAACACAAGCCCTGGTGTATATTAGCCGTACCAAAGTGTACGGATGCAACATGCCGTGAATGAACATATGTATGAAAAAGAAATGCAATTATAAGCAAAAAGGTGCTGCATTGTTTTATTCAATAAGTGCTGCTACGAATGCAGAACGATACAAATAGTGCGATAAGCAAGGTATGGGACTGTTAAACATGTCCCCCTCCAGGGGTAGGCTGCAGATTGGTGTATAAAAATGCTCGTAATGGAGACCACCTGTATATTCGTTGTAGCCTTTATCCTTCCCTGGCTGTTGCATCGTGAGTTCGGCAGGTCTGCTGCCGGACAGGGCCTCTGACAAACGGAGTCCTGTGGGTAAAAAGTAAAAGGTAAAAAGAAAAGAAAAAGGCGACACACTTTAGAGCCCTGGTGTGGTTGAGCCATGATCTGGGTTTATCGTGGTCGTGCCCCTCTCCCCATGCCCATGGTATCTTGAGCGTAATGGTGTGCGAAGGACCTGCTGACGTTTCGCAGAGCTGGGGTTGGGGCCGCCTGCTCGCATGCTCGGAGCGTGCAGGTGGTCTTGTTGTAAGTTACTCCGGTGCGCTTAGCTGTGTCCGGCCGCTTAACGGCGGACTCGAGAATTGCCTTAAGAGGCTTCATTGCACTTCCGCCGCGAGAGCATTGTATGTTCCTCCGTGCGGAGAGAGCGTTCATGTTTCGTTGACCGTGATGACTCCTCGAGGGCTGGCATCTTGAGCTTGAGGTATGCGTAGTGCGGCACCGCTTTGAACTTTGCAAGCGGCATGCGTCCGAACAAGGGATGATAGCCGCATGAGCGGGACTATGTCGAAGATTAACTCCTCGCTTCGGAAGTTATCCGGGGATCCGAAGACCATTTCCAGTGTAATTGAGCCTGTACAATGGCTTCTACACCTGGTATGACGCCTTTAAAGGTCGTTTTGGTAGGTTTAATCCTTGAGGGGTCTATGCCCATTTTGCGCCTGTATCCCGGTAAAGCAGGTTCAGGCTGCTGCCGCCGTCCATCGGGACTCGGTTAGGTGAAATCCATCGGCGATTGGTTCTAAGACCGGTCTGGGCGAATCCGCCGTGGCGGATCTTTGGTAAGTGGTCCTTCGGTCAAAAGTGATCGGGCAGGAGGACCATGGATTGAACTCGGGGCAACTGCCTCCATCGCGTAGACATCCACGAGTGCATGCTTCGCTCCCTTTTGGGTATGTGCGTTGCGTATATCATGTTCACCATCCGCTTTTGGGGAAACCCTTCATCCTCTATTGTTGGCGGTTGGGTCTCGTCCTCGTCATCGCTATGCAGCCCCTTGTCATTGTTTTCGTAATTAACTTGCCTGCTTGAATACCCAACAGTCCCTGTTGGTGTTGTTAAGCTGGCTTTTGAAGTGCCGTGTATCGCTGCGGTCGAGTATTCGGTCCAAATTGGACGGACTCGGAGTAGTTCTTTTGAATGGCTTTTTCCGCTGACGGGTTTAGATCCTCTGAATCCGGCATTGATTGCCGTATCCTCAATATTATGCGCCGTTAATGCGGCGTTTGTTTTAATGACGACGCGGCCTCCCATTTCGGTCCTTGAAGTCCGGACTGCGAATTTTTCTTGAGGTTGTTGATGCGTGCTAGCTAGCTGTCCTCACCCGCGAAGCGGGTCATGAGTGATGTGAGGGCTGCCATGGATTTCGCTTTTCTGTCCTAGGTGCGGGCAAGCCACTCGTCGCAGATGTTATGCTTGAAGGCGCGAGGGCCTCCGCAACCGGATAGTCGACGATTTGGTTTTTCTTGGTTAAGAACCGTGTCCAGAATTGTCTGGCCGATTCGTCTGGCTGCTGAATTATGTGGCTTAGGTCATCGGCGTCGGTGGTCGCACATAACTGCCCTGGAAGTTATCGAGGAATGCGGCTTCAGGTCCTCCCAGCTCCCAATTGACTCTGGCGGCAAGCTATTGAGCCAATGCCGGGCTGGTCCTTTAAGCTTGAGGGGAGGTATTTGATGGCGTGAAGATCGTCACCGCGGGCCATGTGGATGTGAGCGAGATAGTCTTGATCCAAACCGCGGGTCTGTTGTGCCATCATAGGATTCAATATTGATGGGTTTAAACCCTTGAGGATTTGATGATCCATTACTTAAATGCATGAAGCATAGTGGGTGTCTTGGCGCCTCATCTTTGGCGATATCACGATGGAGCTCAAAAGAGCTTTGTCTTTTTTGTTCGGCCCGGCCGGACTTTCTGTGTCTGGGCGCGACGGTTGTAAATCACGCGTGCCGTGGGCGCCACGCGATCCATAGATCGATCTTGATTGTCTTGCCTTGTCCTCAATATATCTCGCAGGTCGGGCGTTCCCCGTGGCCGTGTGCTTTTTGAGCGATGCGAGTGCGGTTCTAGTGAAGGGCCTAGAGGCCTCTCTGTCGCGACCACGGGGTGGTCGGTCAGCCGTATTGTCTCCTGGTGATGCGGGTTCGTAAGCCTCCTCCTCTAATCGGGGAGCAGCTTGCGTTTAGGGTAGCTTTGGAGGGCGTTCGAGCTCATGCTCTTGACGCGAGACTTGATCCATCTGTCGGCTAGCAGATCTGATCAGCTCTAAGCTGTTGCTGCTTTTCTTGAGGCTGTTCGCCGTGGCCATAAGCCTGCGTCTAAAAAGCTCTTGTTCGACGGGATCCGAGCACGGCGAATTCATCGTCGTCGAGGCTTGCCGTCTCGGAGGGAGGCATATAATCCTCTACCTCTTCTTCGCCGCTCTCGTGAGGGCTGGCGTCTCCATCCTCTGCGCTGGATCTTCTTTGGAGTGGATTGTCTTCGCCTTGTCCGGTGTATTATTATCTCGGTGCGGAATCTTCATTCTTCTGTGGCGGGATTTAGAGCGGCGCTTGGCGCTTGGCGCTTGGGCTGTTTCTTGGAGGGGTCATCCTCCTCTGTTCCTTCGCCATTCCCATCCTTTGGGATATCCACCATGTATATGTCATAAGATGAGGTGGCTTTCTAGTGCCCGGTAGGCGCAGGTTCTTGTTCGTCTCCGGCATCGTCGTCCATACCGTCGATGTCTTCGGAGTCGTAGTCTAGCATGTCGGTTAGATCATCGACAGCGGTTACAAATTGGGTGGTGGGTGGGCTTTGAATTTCTTCGTCGTCCGCATCCCAACTGTCCTGACCGCAGTCCGGCCAGGGCTCTCCTGATAACGAGAGGTACTTTAGTGAACTCAAGATGTCGCCAAAAGGTGAGAGTTGAAAGATGTCCGCTGCGGTGAACTCCATGACCGGTGCTCAATCGGATTCGATCGGAGGGGGCGCAGGAGGTTCGAAGTCCGGCAAGGAGTCCGGCACCTCGGAGTCGCGAGCTTTATGAGGGACAAGATCAGTGTTCGGCTCTATCGCCATAGAGGTTGCAGCCCCCGAGGCGGTGTCTAGCCATCCGTCCCCGATCTGCGCAGCCGGCTCCGAATTGAAGATCGGAGCGGGTTCGAAATCTGACCTCGAGGTAATGTCCGGCTGCGAGCTAAATCATGCTCGCCGTGATAAGCGGCGGTGCGCTTCGGCTGTGGCTCGACTCCATCGAGGATCAAGTCCCGCGGATGTCGGCCGTGAAGTTCAAACATCAAATCTGACTCGACGGCGGGCGTAGCTTTCGATCTGCTCCGGATGGCCAGCGAATCGGCCCGCGATGCGAAGCCGCCGAATACGAAGATCTGTCCGGGGAGAAAAGTCTCACCCTGGACTGCGTCGTTGATGATGGTCGAAGAAGCCATCGAGCCTATCGGTGACGACATAGAGGAACTCTCAATGAAAGCACCAATGTCGGTGTCAAAACCGGCGGATCTCGGGTAGGGGGTCCCAAACTGTGCGTCTAGGCGGATGGTAACAGGAGACAAGGGACACGATGTTTTACCCAGGTTCGGGCCCTCTTGATGGAGGTAAAACCCTAAGTCCTGCTTGATTAATATTGATGATGTGTGTTACAAGAGTGGATCTACCATGAGATCAAAGAGGCTAAACCCTAGAAGCTAGCCTATGGTATGATTGTTGTTCGTCCTATGGACTAAAGCCATCCGGTTTATATGGACACCGGAGAGGGCTAGGGTTACACAGAGTCGGTTACAATGGTAGGAGATCTACATATCCGTATCGCCAAGCTTGCCTTCCACGCCAAGGGAAGTCCCATTCGGACACGGGACGAAGTCTTCAATCTTGTATCTTCATAGTCTTGGAGTCCGGCCGATGATGATAGTTCGGCTATCCGGACACCCCCTAGTCCGGAACTCCCTCAGTAGGAATGGAATATCTTGGTCTCAACACATGAGTAGGTAGTTCTCTCTCAGAAATAGGATGCTGGAAATGTAGGTTTGTTCTGATGGCTCTCTCCACGAATGAAGAGGAGGCGGAGGGGTATATATAGCCTCCACACAAAATCTAACCGTTACACACAATTTACCAATCTCGGTGGGACTGTATCAACAAACTCGGTCAGACCGATTTTAGTAAACCTAGTGACCGTTAGGGTTTTCGGTGGGACTGACTTGCATCTTGGTAAGACCGATATGGTTAGGGTTAGGGCGTAACGTAATCTCGGTGAGACCGATTACACAAACTCGGTGAGACCGATTTTGGTAATTACCTAACCAGAGAGTTGGTCAGGCAAACTCGGTTGGACCGATTACTCAAACTCGGTGGGACCGATTTTGATAATGAGTCAACCAGAAAGTTTGCCTTGTAATCTCGGTAGTACTGATTTCTCAAACTCGGTGAGACCGATTTTGATATTGGACATACACAGAGAGATTACAATCCCATCTCGGTGAGACCGAGATCCCTATCGGTAGAACCGATTTGCCTAGGGTTTGTGGCAGTGGCTATGACATCCAAACTCGATGGAGCCGGATAGAAAGAATCAGTGGGGCCGAGTTTGACTTTAGGTTTAGGACATTTGTGTGGAAGTGGGAAAGTAGTTGAGGGTATTTGGAGCATATCACTAAGAACATGGAGCAAGAGGCTCATTAAGCAACACCTCATCCCGATAGTATTGGCTTTTCCTATAGACTCAATGTGATCTTGGATCACTAAATTGTAAAATGAAGAGTCTTGAGCTTGAAGCTTGAGCCAATCCTTTGTCCTTAGCATCTTGAAGCAGTTCCCACATCCTTTAGTCCATGCCACTCCATTGTTAAACCTATCTGAAACATACTAGATAAAGGTGTTAGTCCAACAAGAGATATGTTGACATTAATTACCAAAACCACCTAGGGAGCACTTGTGCTTTCAATCTCCCCCTTTTTGGTAATTGATGACAACATACATCAAAGCTTTAGATAAAGATATAAAGAATAGCAAGTAAAGCTTCGGAAGGACATGTAACAAGCATAGGCTCCCCCTACATATATGCAATCATGTGAATATGGAATATAGAAACATGTGATAGCATAACCATGATAGAGCAGGAAATGTGTTACATGTATCTTGGGCATATGCATCAGTGCAAAGAATGTTAAAGAAAATACCTTCATGCCCATGTGTCCTTCTTGCAAACAGTATGTACATCAGCAAGAATTCCTCATACACATGACTGTGATGCATATACTTACCTTGTAGTCTTGAGTTGGCTTAGGATGGAATGAACCTGCGTAAACAAGTTTAGATAACACAGATGCACCTACTAGCCAGAGCAAACAAAAGAAACCACAAGAATACCAACACTGGGATGACATGTAGAGAGTGAGTACTAAGTACTACATTGGATTTGACATGTCCCCAAGAGTAAAGATATGTAATGAATTTAGATGATTTCTTTCCCTTAGATGTCTTGCTCCCCCTGAATCTAGCATGGGATACTGGGAGAAGATAGGGAGCAGGAAATCAGAGCTGAAAGAAAATTAGAGCTGAAAGATATAAATGAACAGAGCTAATGCAAGCTAATGCAAATAAGCACAAATGAACAAGTCTTTCCCCTCAAGAATACATGTGGCATCTCTCCTCTTGAACACCAAGCATCTGGGATCCTTGAGAAATACTTTTATCTAGTATTCTCTCCCCCTGGAGATCTCTCTCTTCCCCTGAAGGATCTCTTTAAGTGATAAGCTTTGATGTGATCTCTCTCTCCCCCTTTGACATCAGTTTCCAAGAAGGGCTTGATAAAAATTTGAGCTCTCTCTCCCCCGCTGGAATTTGTCGTGAATGGGTTTGATCCTTGAGTCACAACCTAAAGCAATGATAAATATGTGATGCTTGTAGAGGACAAGATTCATTGAGTGGAGCTGGATCAAAAGAAACACAGAATAAGTGGAAAACTGTTTTTTCTGTTGTGAAATCAGTGGCACCGAGTGGTATGCTTGGTGGTACCGAAAGTTTTCGGTTGGACCGAAAATAACAACTTGGTGTAACCGAGTTGATCGCAGAGAAAACACTTGTCACCTCAGCTCACTTGACTAATAAGATCTCACAAAGATTTGCAAGGAATTTACTGAATGATATGCAATGAATTGGAATGCAGAGAATGCAGAGCAAACAGAAAGAAATCTAGATGAAGTTTTTTTTTGAAAGGGGAACCACATATGCATGAGACAAATGCAAAAACTCAGAAAAGAACACAAGAGAACTTCATCTAGAGATGGTGGCGACAAAGTCACCTATGTTAGAGTATATTGACTTAGGAGTCAAGTGAGATCACTTGATCATAGGTCATACTCATCGTTTAAGCTCAAAATGGGGTTGCCATTTTTCGTTTAAGCATCTTGATGTATTCACATCTTGTCGAGTTGCTTTAGCTCATGACTTGGAGTAAAGCTTCTCTAAGATGGAATAACATACCTTGGTTGGTGGTGATGACCATGTAGTTGAACTTGTGTGGGTTGCTCAAGGTTGATGTAGCTTATCAAGAGTTGGGAGCACCACTTGGAATTTGAGTCCATCTACCTACATGGGTTAGTTCATGCAAGGAAGAGCACTTGTGTATCCAACAATGACAATCATGAAGCTCAACATAGAATTTGTCAAAGGATATGTTTAAATGGTTTTGTGCTTCCTTGGCTTCAACCACCTTGTGTAGAGACTTGGCGATGTAGAGATTGCTCAAGATATGAGTAGGTTACAACCTCATGGAATTTGATTCAACCAAGTACCTACATGGGTTAGATAATATGCAAGATACAAATATATCCAAGACATCAGATTTCCATCATAAGAGAGATATCAAGGATTAGGCATAAGCTTATATCTTGCATGTATCCAATGGAGTTTCTACTCCAAGTTTGAAGCATCAATGATGTTCAATTCTCCTCTTAACCTGCAAAACACTTTCTCTTCAAGAGGTTTAGTGAATATATCCACTAATTGCTTTTCGGTGCGAACATGCTTAAGATCAATGTCACCCTTAGCAACATGATCTCGAAATGATGACGAACTTCAATATGCTTAGTTCGAGAATGTTGTACGGGATTGTGAACAATTTTGATAGCACTTCCATTGTCACAAAGCAATGGAACATGTTTCACATATATCCCATAATCTTTAAGAGTTTGGGTCATCCAAAGTAATTGAGCACAACATGAACCAGCGGCAATGTATTCCGCTTCGGCAGTGGATAAGGATACTGAGTTTTTTTCTTGCATGACCAAGACACAAGAGATCTAGCAAGAAATTGACAAGTACCCGAAGTGGACTTTCTATCAACCTTGTCTCCTGCATAGTCCGAGTCGGAGTAGCCAACAAGATCGAAAGAGGCCCTCTTAGGAGACCAAATGCCAAAATTTGGTGTATGGATTAAGTATCTCACTATCCTTTTCACGGCCTTAAGATGACATTCTTTAGGAGCAGCTTGATATCATGCACACATGCACACACTTAGCATAATATCGGGACATGAAGCACATAGATATAACAATGAACCAATCATAGAGCGATAAACCTTTTGATCAATCGGTTCATCATCTTTGGTTAAGTCAAGATGTCCACTAGTAGGCATGGATGTAGTCATACCTTTGCATTCTTGCACATTGAACTTCTTGAATAAGTCCTTTGTGTACTTTGTTTGAGAGACAAAAGTACCTTCCTTAGTTTGCTTGATTTGCAACCCAAGAAGGAATTTGAGTTCACTCATCATAGACATCTCAAACTTCTCCGACAGTAGCTTCCCAAACTTTTCACTAAAATGAGGGTTAGTTGATCCAAATATGATATCATCAACATAAATTTGGCATACAAATTATTCTCCATTAACCCTTTTAGTAAAAATTGTGGAATCAATTTTCCCAATTTCAAAGCCTTTTTCAAGAAGAAACTTGGTCAAGCATTTATACCATGCTCTAGGAGCTTGTTTAAGACCATAAAGAGCTTTGTGAAGTTTGTAAACATGATTGGGTTTCTTAGGATTGACAAAGCCGGGAGGTTGCTTAACATAAACTTCCTGCTCTATTTCACCATTTAGAAAAGCACTTTTAATGTCCATTTGGTACAAGGTGATATCATGATGATTAGCATAGGCAAGTAAGATCTGAATGGACTCAAGTCTAGCAACGGAGCATAAGTCTCACCATAGTCCATACCTTCGACTTGTGTGTAGCCTTGGGCGACGAGACGTGCTTTGTTGCGAACTACTTGTCCATCTTCATCTTGCTTGTTGCGAAACACCCATTTGGTACCGATGATGTTGTGGTTGTTGTCGGGCTTCTCAACCAATGTCCAAACTTGATTCCTCTCAAAGTTGTGTAGCTCTTCATGCATAGCATTTATCCAATCCGGATCTTCCAATGCTTCTTCAACCTTCATAGGTTCAAAGCTAGAGATGAAAGAATAGTTTTCACAAAAGTTAGCTAAACGAGTTTTAGAGCGAGTGATTCTCCCAGTTTGAATGTCATTGTAGATTTGCTCGACGGGATGATCTTTAGCAATTCTTGCTCGAACTCGTGATAGCTTTTGCTTGGGTATTTGTTGAACATCTTCTTCATCTTGTTCTTCTTCTTGGCCTTCTTCATTGTTGGCGTTATCGTTCTCTTGTCGAGGTGGAGAAGGGGGTAGTTGACGTTCCTGATGTTCTTCCTCGTTTTGTTCATCTTGGTGTGTCCCACTTGTGGATGCTTCCGTATCAACTTGTGACGCCTGGATAATCAGACTACAGTAATCCCACGTTAACAATGCCACGTCACCCCGGTTACTGTTACTAACCTCTCGTTAGTTCAAAACCGGTTCAAAAGTCAAATTCAAAATATGGCAAACAACAAAAGTTTCCCAACAATAAAACTAAAATGTTCAAAATGTGTCGGATAAATCATAGGTAATTGTGGTGGAGAAATCAAACTGTGATAAAGAGTATAAAGGCTCTAAAGTAATTAAACAGTAGTTAAAACAATTAAATAAATGCCTATTGAGTTTTATAAAATATTAGGTTATTTTATTTTGGCATAAGGATTAATATGGCAGGGGTATAATTACAAATACTAATTTAGGTGCTAGTGGTAAATTTTACAAAACTAAAATAAAAGTAAACTAGAAATGAAACACAAAAGAATAAAAAAAACAGAGACAAGAAGCTTCCCTCCCACCCCACTGGGCTTCGGCCTAACTGGCCTCTGGGCCACCAGGCCGCTCGACCGGTCCACCCCGCCCAACCAACCGGCCGGCTCACCCCGCGCCTTGACCCCCACTCCCCCGAAACCCTAGCGGCTCCTCCCCACTTTCCCCCGTCGCCACACGCCTCCTCCCGTCTCCCCCTCACCCCCACCCGATCTGGATCGCTGGATCGGGGGAGCAGCCCCGACGCCCGTGCCTCGCCACCCGTAGCCGCCCCGTCGCCGGACCGTCCTCGTCCTCCTCCCCGTCGGTGCCGCCCCCCCTCTCCGTCCTCTTCCCCGACGCGCTCCATCGACCTCGACGCCGCCACGAACCGCCGTCGCCGAGCGCCATTCGCCGGAGCTCCTCCGTCGTCGGAACGCCGTCCCCGTCCTCCTCCTCACCCCCCGCTGCCCCGTGCCCTACACTGCTCGGTGAGGCCCCCGGCCTCTTCTCTTTTTCCCCGTCACCGAACACACGCGCTCAGCGCTCCGCCGAACCCCCGTGACCGAGCTCGCGCTCACCCTGGCCGAGGTCGCGCCCTCCGGCTGTAGCCCGCGTGCGCCTTCACCTCCCCTTGCCCCTGCTCGCCTGCCAACGCCGTCAACCGCGGCCCCGCACCAGCCTTCTTGTCACCGTCGCCCGGTCCGGTTCCCGCCTCCTGCCGCGTTCGATGCCACCTAGCTGCCTCCCGCTGCCGTTCCTGGCCGGCCTCGCCACGGCCCCGGTCGTCGCCCGACGCCGGTGCCCATCTGCGCCGTGCCTGATCTCGCCCCTGTCGGGCGCCCGCTCCTGGCGCTCGCGCCTGTGCGCCCGTTCGCCCGACCCACTAAGGCCCCCAGGGCCCTATGACAAAGGGGCCCCACCCTGGAACATTTTTTGAAAAATATAGATAAAAAAGAATAAATAAATAAATACAAATATTAATCAATTAATTAATTAACTAACTAAATTAATTAAACTTAATTAATTGTGTTTAATTAACCTAATCAATTAACTAAACTAATTAAACCTGTTTAGTTAGCAATCATCGACATGTGGGTCCCAATGGACCCACATCATGGTTTGACTAGTCAACCGACCGATTGACCTCTTGACACCACACATACGTCATCTTGGCGTCATCCCATACTGTTACGGATAATGTTGGTTTTAAATAAATAATTAAAATCAGAAAATGATTAAATCTTTAGAAAATCATATCTTTTAATCCGTAACTCGGATGAAAATACTTTCTACATAAAAGTTGCTCAGAACGACGAGACGAATCTGGATATGCAGCCCATTCGTCCGCCACACATACCTAACATATCGAACATGCAACTTTCCCCCTCCGGCTCCTCTGCCCGAAAACGCGAAACACCGGGGATACTTTCCCGGTTGTTTCCCCCCTTCACCGGTATCACCTCATATCGCGTTAGAGCACGCCTAGCATCACACATTGCTTTGTCATGCACCATTATGCATCTGTTTGCATTGTATTCATTATTTTTTCCCCTCTTCTTCTGCTAGACACCGAGACCGACGCCGCTGCTACCCAGTACGATTACGGTGTTGACGACCCCTCTCTCTTGCCAGAGCAACAAGGCAAGCCCCCCCTTTGATCACCAGATATCGCCTATTCTACTCTATACTGCTTGCATTAGATTAGTGTAGCATGTTACTGCTTTCTGTTATAACTATCCTGATGCATAGCCTGTCCTTGCTACTACTGTTGTTACCTTTACCTGCAATCCTACATGCTTAGTATAGGATGCTAGTGTCCCATCAGTGGCCTTACACTCTTGTCCGTCTGCCATGCTATACTACTGGGCTGTGATCACTTCGGGAGGTGATCACGGGCATATACTATATACTTTACACTATTACATTACTCGTGATCTTGTTAGGAGATGGGGGTGAAAGGACGGTGGCTCCATCCCGGTAGAGGTGGGCATGGGTTCCGACGGCCCCATTGTTACTTGTGGCGGAGGCGGCAGGGCAGGTTGAGACCACCTAGGAGAGAGGTGGGCCTGGCCCTATTCGGCGTTCGTGGATACTTAACACGCTTAACGAGATCTTGGTATTTGATCTGAGTCTGGCTACTGGCCTATACGCACTAACCAACTACGAGGGAACAGTTATGGGCACTCGACGTCGTGGTATCAGCCGAAGCACTTCGTGACGTTAGCGACTGAGCGGCGCGCGCTGGTTTGGAACGTAAGCCTGCTCTTGTATTAAGGGGGCTAGTTCTGCTTCCGGCCGCCCTCGCAACATGCAGGTGTGCTATGGGCGATGGGCCCAGACCCCTGTGCGCTTAGGTTTAGACCGGCGTGCTGAACTCTCTGTTGTGCCTAGGTGGGGCTGTGACGTGTTGATCGTCCACGGCCGGGCATGACCCAGAAAAGGGTGTCCGGCCAAATGGGATCAAGCGTGTTGGGTTATGTGGTGCATCCCTGCAGGGAAGTTAATCTATTCGAATAGTCGTGATCTTCGGTAACAGGACGACTTGGAGTTGTACTTTGACCTTATGACAACTAGAACTGGATACTTAATAAAACACACCCTTCCAAGTGCCAGATATAACCCGGTGATCGCTCTCTAACAGGGCAATGAGGAGGGATCGCGGGTAGGATTATGCTATGCGATGCTACTTGGAGGACTTGATCTACTCTCTTCTACATCTTTGCAAGGCGGAGGCTGCCGAGGCGTAGTCTTGACGGATTAGTTATCCCCTCTTATTCTCGCATTCGCGATTCGGTCCTTGATATGGCCCGTTACACATATATCCATGCATATGTAGTGTAGCTCCTTGCTTGCGAGTACTTTGGATGAGTACTCACGGTTGCCTTGTTCCCCCTTTTTCCCCTATCTCTATCCGATTGCTGCGACCAGACAACGGAGCCCAGGAGCCAGACGCCACCGTTGATGACGACTACTACACCGGAGGTGCCTACTACTACGTGCAGCCCGCTGACGATAACCAGGAGTAGTTAGGAGGATCCCAGGCAAGAGGCTTGCGCCTCTTTCGAACTGTATCCCAGTTTGTGCTAGCCTTCTTAAGGCAGACTTGTTTAACTTATGTCTGTACTCGGATATTGTTGCTTCCGCTGACTCTTGTGTTTTCGAGCTTTTGTATTTGAGCCCTCGAGGCCCCTGGCTTGTAACATAAAGCTTGTATTATTTTAATTTGTGTCTAGAGTTGTGTTGTGATATCTTCGCATGAGTCCTTGATCTTGATCGTACACATTTGCGTGCATGATTAGTGTACGATTGAATCGGCGTCGAGAGTTAATATCGAGCCGATTGCTGTAGGAATCCCCCTTCCTTGGCCGAAGTCGAGTCTAGACTTTACAAAACTTTTACTAACATGGCTGTGCGGTCCATGGGCCCACGTCACCATTGGGTGGTATTAGGATCTTTTACTACTCGTCTATACTCTGGGACTCTAATCTCTCTTCTATTCGGGTTTAATGAATTTACTAAAATCTAACTTTAGGATCTCGTTACTACTTCCTCCCGGAGAACCCCTCACTCCAGATGATTACTCCGTGAAACAGAAGAATTCGAAGATACTCTCCGATGTTCTCTTGAGACTTTATGACGTCGCTTTTGCAATTCCCTTCCATCGATAAACCCCTGTGGATAACCACGTATACTCGCCATTCTTAAGATGCCTCCCAGTTTATCTTGTTATTAAAAGATACCCTGAAATTCTCTCTGTTGTTCCGAGAATCCTTTGAGCTTACTGCCTTGCTGTTCTTTGACACATGAATACCACCATGGATAATTTCTAGCACTCACCGGATAATTGCTCATCCCCAGTTGATTCATGTATTTCACAAAAGTCTTCAAAATACAATTTGAACTTCCGAAAATCCTGAGTAGCCTATTGCTCTTGAAATTCTTACTTGCTTGCATTATGGTTAATCCCATAAGTCTATAATCTTATTGGCATCTCTTGTCATTATCATTTTGAGCCTATTGATTCGATTTGTTGCGAATGCTCGCAATCCTCAATCAGATCCTAGAATTCATCCTTCCGGCTCAGATGTCATTTTAAACGTGAGCTGATTCTCGCCAATCAAATTGTCGTCGATTGTGCCCCTAAGTATATTGAACTTATCCATCCTTGATCAAAGTGTCTGCTTCTGATCCTTCGCTTTGTAAATCATAATTCCTTTGCAATTGAGCTCTAAGTTACTCAGTTGTTTCTATAATCCAATGTCTTTGCATTGATTCTTCCTCTGGTTGTGAGCCGATACTCACATCAGATCCTTTATAGACCATCAGAACCTTGTTGGATTTTATCCGACAACGCCCTTCATATTCAATCACTTTGGAAGTTCTTTCCCTGATACATAATGCCTATAGTAAATCATATTCCTTGATTTGGTCAACCATGCCCTGCTTTCGAGCTAGTAATAAACTACTATCGAAGTTTGTGGTATATGTTTCCACGATGCCCCAAAGGGTTGAACCTATGCCTTCCTTAATCTCTGTGAACCCGAAAGTTGTCATGGGTCATACTCCTCTGGTAATTCACCAGGTAGGTTTTGACGCTGAAATCATTTTTATCTAGAGTAGTGAATGAAAGGTTATGTATTGAAGAAGTGGGAGTCGGCCTTGAACTTTGTGTTCATGCCCATGGACATGATGTAGAGCTTATCATTAAAGCTTCTCTTAAATTAATTATCCCCTTGGTATAAGTTCATCTTATATCTAGGATTTGATCTTTTACAATCGTGGTTCCGGCCATATTGTTCTTCTTTGATCCCGTTTCTCGGACAAGTTAAATTACTTGTCTTCTGCACCTCATTTCACCTGTCAAGCATCTATTCTACTCTACCTTCGAGTATTACCCCTTGGTATCTCAAGGATATCAACCCATTGCACTTCCTCTTATGAATTTCTAATGAAGTAATACCTTTCCCCGTCATGGTCACTCCACGGTTCTGGGTTGTCGTCAACCGAAAACACCAGGTTGTGAATCAAATCAACACTAAGATTCAGTACTCCCAGTACTTTGTTGTTGAGAATTTTAATACCCCATCACGTCATTCCTAGCCTGATCGGCTACATCATTATCGTGCTAATTTTAACTGTGCTACCTGGTCCTTCTTCCCGGAGCACAATTTTTGACGATGAGCTAAGCTAATGTCGATTTTCCTCATCATATCATTTCGCCTTGAATAGCAAGCTTGATTTCAAGTTTGTGTCATACCCATGGTTCCAATAACCTTTTGCTTCATCATTCCTTTGACTTGATGTCGTCGCTGATTGATTACATCTTCATGAAATCTCTCGACAAATGTGTCGTGATCTTCATCAACCTCATGAGATCTTCCGGAATATCAATCAAATTCATGAAGAGAAATACCATCCATGCCCTAGAAGAGTTGTGTTATCATCGGCCACTTTATTGCCTTCCCGCCAACACAAACTTGTTCGTGTTTTGTGTTATACCTTGAGTTCCTTGCTACCCAGCATTGTTCTTCTTTACCTTGGATATTACCACCTTTTATGTCAAGAATGTCGTGGGAATTGCTCCACCTCTTAGAAATTCTCAGTAAGATGATACTTCTCACCATCACCATTCTTCCTTGGTCCTCGTGTTGTTTTTAACCGGGATACCAATATGCTGATGATGCTGCTTGAGTTCTGTACTTCTAGCAACCCTATTGCTTTGAAGTTAATGATCGACAGTTCGTTCTTAGACTGTTGGTTATTGAATCGTTGCTCTAACAGTGATCTTGCTGCCTAAGGTCATATTTCGGGCACACCTTTCAACTAATGATTAATGGTGTATGTTTTCCTCAAGCATACAACATTATATCATTTGATTTGACAAGTGTCATCTTCTTGCTCACATTATTGTGGAAATCCATCCGTTTGGAATTCTCGATGAATTGTCGCTGAGCCCATCAGCCACCTCCTCATCCTCTCCTTGGTTTAATGATGAACTATTGTTTCAGGAACCCGCTCCCATAGTTCATTTCTCGAGAATCTTGCAATGTCATTTCGTTGATATGTGTCGCAGCTATTCTTCTCGGACATCCTGAGTCTGAGGTATCATGACACCAATCGGAACTGAATCTCGGTCAGATATAATGGTTGGGTACTTTCTCTCCTACCCTGTATGCCATGTTCTGCTTGTACTTGGGAAGGATATACCCCTGAATTATGTGTTTAAACACATTTTCCTTTCCATTGTTTTGATTAAACCTTCTTGTGATCTATATAAGCGATAATAATTCCTGCTTATGTAAACACCTCGGTGTACCATCTTGTCTGGTGTAACCCTGTTACTATTGTTGATGACATTCCGGTAGCCACCGATGGACGAGAACTTTGCCTATTGGTCCGCCTCGTTCAACGAGCAGGAAAATAGTTCTCTTCGTCCCTCGCCCTTGGTATCGACGTTGTTGCCGACATAATCGACGGGCTACCCCCTGACATGCCTTGCTTGCATGATCACGCAAGACGTCTCCGCCCCTCCTACTTTAACCACATGGTGGGCCCATAAGCACCGTTCCCCAGGATCGAAACCTGACTCTCATGTACAACCCTGTTTCTAAAGTTATTCCTCATGCTTGGCTTTGTATGTAGTTCACGAGCCACCTTCCGTGGGATCATTAATTATGGTATTAACCACAATACCTATACCCGTTGCCTTGTTTTAGGCAACGACAATTGTCTATCCGTTTCAAACTTTTTATAGTACCTTCTTACTTGCTCTCGATGTGTTTTATTTGTTCAACTCGAGAGATACTCTTATGATCATTCTTGGGATACCCCCCAGATGATTTTCCCTTATAACATTCAATTGTTGTAAAGCTGCCCCTTGCCTATTAGTAAGTATGATGGAGTTCCCGAAGAAAGGATGACGGCTCCATCATGATGACCTGGAGCAGAGAAACGAAGACTTCAACGTAATGGATCCACCTCTTCGAGAAGACCAACCAAACACGAGAAGATTCGTTAGGATTTCGTAACCAGACCTTTCCCCCCTGGTCCCCCTCTAAAGTCTCGGGACGAGATTTCTTGTAGTGGAGGAGAATTGTGACGCCCGGATAATCAGACTACAGTAATCCCACGTTAACGATGCCACGTCACCCCGGTTACTGTTACTAACCTCTCGTTAGTTCAAAACCGGTTCAAAAGTCAAATTCAAAATATGGCAAACAACAAAAGTTTCCCAACAATAAAAATAAAATGTTCAAAATGTGTCGGATAAATCATAGGTAATTGTGGTGGAGAAACCAAACTGTGATAAAGAGTATAAAGGCTCTAAAGTAATTAAAAGTAGTTAAAACAATTAAATAAATGCCTATTGAGTTTTATAAAATATTAGGTTATTTTATTTTGGCATAAGGATTAACGTGGCAGGGGTATAATTACAAATACTAATTTAGGTGCTAGTGGTAAATTTTACAAAACTAAAATAAAACTAAACTAGAAATGAAACACAAAAGAATAGCAAAAAAAAAGAGACAAGAAGCTTCCCTCCCACCCCACTGGGCTTCGGCCTAACTGGCCTCTGGGCCACCAGGCCGCTCGACCGGTCCACCCGGCCCAACCAATCGGCCGGCCCACCCCGCGCCTTGACCCCCACCCCCCCGAAACCCTAGCGGCTCCTCCCCACTTTCCCCCGTCACCCCACTCGCCTCCTCCCATCTCCCCCTCACCCCCAACCGATCTGGATCGCTGGATCGGGGGAGCAGCCCCGACGCCCGCGCCTCGCCGCCAGTGCCCGCCCGTCGCGGACCGTCCTCGTCCTCCTCCCCGTCGGCGCCGCCCCCTCTCCGTCCTCCTCCCCGACGCGCTCCATCGACCTCGACGCCGCCACGAACCGCCGTCGCCGAGCGCCATTCGCCGGAGCTCCTCCGTCGTCGGAACACCGTCCCCGTCCTCCTCCTCACCCCCCGCTGCCCCGTGCCCTACACTGCTCGGTGAGGCCCCCGGCCTCTTCTCTTTTTCCCCGTCACCGAACGCACGCGCTCAGCGCTGCGCCGAACCCCCGTGACCGAGCTCGCGCTCACCCTGCCCGAGGTCGCGCCCTCCGGCTGTAGCCCGCGTGCGCATTCACCTCCCCTTGCCCCTGCTCGCCGGCCAACGTCGTCAACCGCGGCCCCGCACCAGCCTTCTTGTCACCGTCGCCCGGTCCGGTTCCGCCTCTGCGCGTTCGATGCCACCTAGCTGCTTCCGTTGCCGTTCGGCCCGGCCTTGCTGACCCAGTCGTTACCCGGCGCGGTGCCCATCTCGCGCGCTGATCTCGCCCACAATAAGGCGACCGCTCTGGCGCTCGCGCTGTCGCCTGTTCGCTGACCCACTAAGGCCCCCAAGGCCCTATGACAAAGGGGCCCCACCCTGGAACGTTTTTTAAAAAATATAGATAAAAAAGAATAAGTAAATAAATACAAATATTAATCAATTAATTAATTAACTAACTAAATTAATTAAACTTAATTAATTGTGTATAATTAACCTAATCAATTAACTAAACTAATTAAACCTGTTTAGTTAGCATCATCATCGACATGTGGGTCCCAATGGACCCACATGCAGTTTGACTAGTCAACCGACCAGATTGACCTCTTGACACCACACATACATCATCTGATGTCATCCCATACTGTTACGGATAATGTTGGTTTTAAATAAATAATTAAAATCAGAAAATGATTAAATCTTTAGAAAATCATATCTTTTAATCTGTAACTCAGACGAGACGAATCTGGATACGCAGCCTGTTCGTCCGCCACACATCCCTAACATATCGAACACGCAACTTTCCCCCTCCGGCTCCTCTGCCCGAAAACGCGAAACACCGGGGATACTTTGTCGGTTGTTTCCCCCCTTCACCGGTATCACCTCATATCGCGTTAGAGCACGCCTAGCATCACACATTGCTTTTCATGCACCGTTATGCATCTGTTTGCATTGTATTCATTGTTTCTTCCCCCTCTTCTTCCGCTAGACACCGAGACCGACGCCGCTGCTACCCAGTACGACTATGGTGTTGACGACCCCTCTCTCTTGCCAGAGAAACCAGGCAAGCCCGCCCTTTGCTCACCAGATATCGCCTATTCTACTCTATACTGCTTGCATTAGAGTAGTGTAGCATGTTACTACTTTCTGTTATAACTATCCTGATGCATAGCCTGTCCTTGCTACTACTGTTGTTACCTTTACCCGCAATCCTACATGCTTAGTATAGGATGCTAGTGTCCCATCAGTGGCCCTACACTCTTGTCCGGCTGCCATGCTATACTACTGGGCTGTGATCACTTCGGGAGGTGATCACGGGCATATACTATATACTTTACACTATTACATTACGGTGATACTGTTAGGAGATGGGGCTGAAAGGACGGTGGCTCCATCCCGGTAGAGGTGGGCACAGGTTCAGCGGCCCCCGACATTACTTGTGGCGGAGCAGCAGGCAGGTTGAGACCACCTAGGAGAGGTGGGCCTGGCCCTGTTCGGCGTTCGCGGATACTTAACACGCTTAACGAGATCTTGGTATTTGATCTGAGTCTAGCTACTGGCCTATACACACTAACCAACTACGCGGGAGCGATTATGGGCACTCGGCGTCGTGGTATCGGTCGAAGCACTTCGTGGCGCGGCGGCCCGGCGGCGTCGCCGGTTTGGAACGTAAGCCTGCTCTTGTATTAAGGGGGCTAGTTCTGCTTCCGGCCGCCCTCGCAACGTGCAGGTGTGCTATGGGCGATGGGCCCAGACCCTTGTGCGCTTAGGTTTACACCGGCGTGCTGACCTCTCGGTTGTGCCTAGGTGGGGCTGCGACGTGTTGATCTTCAGCGGCCGGGCATGACCCAGAAAAGTGTGTCCGGCCAAATGGGATCAAGCATGTTGGGTCACGTGGTGCACCCCTGCAGGGAAGTTATGTTGGAGATATGCCCTAGGGGCAATCATGTATGATGATATTTCCTATGTGTTTATGAATAAAGATAGTCCTTGGACATTATCAATGATGTGTATCAGCAAGTACGTGACTTGTTTGTGGGACTATACATTGTATGATGAATGTCCTAAAGGTCCCTAGTCGAAAGGGCTGTGTGGGCCAAGGCCGACTAGACTAGCATATGACACGGTCGATGGCTCGGTCTCACTAGCCATGGAGCATTGGATGCTAACGGATAATATGGACTTGGAAAGGTCTGGTCGGATTCGACATAGTCGGATCCAGTCGAGATAAGGTCCAGTCGGACAGACCCAACTATGAGACGCAGCGATATGTCATATGTGAGTCTCTAGTACAACATCGTTCTATGTCCTAAGACTGGTGGCGCATGTACTCGAGATGGTGATAGACTTGCTTTGGGCCGACCAAAGCGCTACTCCGTGGTGGGTAGTTACAAAGGTAGGTTTGGGTTTGTCCAATCCCATGCTTTGCGAGACATGGTCGAGCAAGATGGGATTGCCCCTCCGATCGGAGAGATATACTCTGGGCCCCTCGTGTGATCCGACCAGGAACAACATGGCCATGCGACAAGGATTATGAGATAATCCGGATAGTGGTCGGTATCCTTTGGAGCGAGAAAGAGGTCGGGCTAGCACAAGGATGACAGTCTCGCCTTGAGCCCGACAACATATATCATGTGGCAAAAGGAATGGAAGTATGATGTGCAGGTTCGCCTAACCAGCTTCATCGTGCGCTTGGTGGTCGGCACGCCTTGCTAGAGGCCGCTACCAACCGTCTGGTCGGAGGTGATCGAGCTGTGACCAAGCCAACTTGAACCTAAGGGTTGGCGCTAAGGGAAGGAACCTACGAGGTCGGTTCATAGGACACTGGTCGGATGTGATCCAGCTGGACTAAGGAACGTGGTGAGTAGACTTTGAACTTTAGGGTCCGTGCGAGGCCCAAGTGTTGAGCTTCATGACGGACGCCTATATAAAGTGGAGGTGCGGCACACTCGGCACGAAGTGAAACGCTTTGGCCTCGTGGAGGCAGATCGCCCGGCCTCGGGAGGTTGATCGCCCGGCCTCGGGAGCCACCTCCACTTGCCGCCGTGTGTGATCGGACCTAGCAGTCCGCCGACGACGTTCCTCCCTGCAGCGGATACCGTTAGGCGGTGCACTTGCGCCGCTCCGGCGAACTCATACGTGGGATCGGACGACAGGCCGCTCGAGGAGATCGAGCGAGGAGGAGGCGATCCACGCGAGACGCTGCCCCAACTCTTCTTCGCTGCGCACGGCGCAAGGCGTCTAGTGGTAACGGCGTGATCCATCTCCGTAGCATGTTCTGGATGTTCTGCGGCGTAGGAATTTTTAATTTGCAATCGGCGCACCCTATCGTAGAACCCAACAAGTTAATCTATTGAATAGCCGTGATCTTGATGCAGGGCGACTTGGAGTTGTACCTTGACCTTATGACAACTAGAACTGGATACTTAATAAAACACACCCTTCCAAGTGCGGATATAACCCGGTGATCCCTCTCTAACGAGGCAATGAGGAGGGATGGCGGGTAGGATTATGCTATGCGATGCTACTTGGAGGACTTGATCTACTCTCTTCTACATGCTTTGCAAGGCGGAGGCTGCGAGCGTAGTCTTGACGGGATTAGTTATCCCCTCTTATTACGGCATTCTGCGATTCGGTCCAGCGATATGGCCCTTGGCGGTGTCTGGACTAGGGGTACTCACGCGTCGTCTCCCGATCGGTTGGATTGGGCCGAGGACCCCCATGGCCGTATACTCATGGGCCAGTCCGGACAGCTGCCGCATACAAGGAAGAATCAACAAGACTTGGTGATCAAGACAAGGACTTCTCCCCCACCGGCGTATTCGTCTAGGACTCTTGTTATCCTAGGCCTCTAGTGCATTATATAAACCGGGGCCAGGCTAGTCCATAGAGAGATACAACATCAACAACCCTTACAATCATACCATAGGCTAGCTTCTAGGGTTTAGCCTCCTTGATCTCGCGGTAGATCTACTCTTGTAAACATCCACAATATCAATATCAATCGAGCAGGGCGTAGGGTTTTACCTCCATTAAGAGGGCGAACACAGGTAAAACATCGTGTCCCTTGTCTCCTGTTACCATCCGCCTAGGCGCACAGATTCGGGACCCCTACCGAGATCCGCCTGTTTGACACCGACATTGGTGCTTTCATTGAGAGTTCGCTGTGTGTCGGCATAAGGTCGATGGCTCGCCCTGCAGTCAAGCGCAACCGGCATCTTCATCACCAGCTCATTGGTCACCTTGCTTCGACCAAGGACTGCGCCCTATCCCCAATCGTCATGTTGGATGAAGGGCCTTCATCAACATCAACTCCGATCTCTATCAAGATCATGGAGGAATCATCCGAGGAGCCAGGGGCTCAACGTCAACATTGCCCTAGGGCGACCGTACTGTTTTTCTAGACAGCGGACTTGTGTCCGCCGCCACCGCCTCTTCAAGCGCCGTTTTAACGATTGCTTTGGTGGAATTGTGCGGAATTTAGTCTACAACAACCCTGGAAAATTTCATCGAGTTCCGATGGAGGAATCTCTAGCAATCTCCGATATACCGGAGCCGCATTGAATCTGGACGAGAATCCAGACGAGTTTAGGGTGTGGTGTCCAGATTCTAGCTCGGACTTCCTTTGGAAGATCCAACCGTTGATCGGCTTCGGAATTCCTATATCTACCACCCCTCAAAATTTCAGCTCGATCCGACCGTCCAAACTCCGGGAACCTTCCGATTAGTGCATCACTTTTCGGATCTGTTTTCTGCGCAACGAATCCGACCGAGTTCGTCTTTTTATGAGCGGGATTTGGACATCCTTTTGAAGGAAGTTTTGTACGGGGTATTGTGTTTTGTTCCCGAACACATCCCACTAACTTTAAAATCTTTTGAACATGATCTTCAAACATCATGCTGGTGTCAAACCAGACCGGCAATATTGCTCCACGGCCGCCGACCTGCGCTAGACATGTCGTCACTTTGTTAAGCCGAGCTCAACTTCTTCGGATCATCATCTCGACAAGCCGAACAAGAGTCCGGCATCGCGAAGGATCAATCATCACCAACATCGCCGCCCCACGGATTACACGGAGCGGGCATACCGGCATCGCCGCACGGTCGCTTCATCAAGCCGGCATCGACCACGTCACGACCTGCATCGGCAGGGCCGCACTATTGCTTCTTCAAGCTGGTGTCCATCACGCCGACCTACCTCGACATCTCGGCTGGACCGGGGGCTTCGCCATCTCTTCATCAACCTACTCCGGACACTTCGGCGTCACTAGCCGACCAGGCATGGGTGCGCGGATCAAGTCCCAATTTTGAGAATCACCTTCCTTCGGATTGCTACAACAAATAAACTAGGTCTATCAAATGGTGGCCGCATTATCGGCGATCGCATGATGGTTCGGTCGGTTTCGTACATAGTCCGTGACGCCCGCGTCCGAACTTCGAACCGACACTGTAATTCAGGCCTTGCCATGCCTTTACCGCATCACGCCGCCGCCTGCGCCGACATTGATTTGGCGCGAGCCATATTTCTTTTATCACTCACTTTGCATAAATTATTTATTATGCAACAATTTTTTACTATTATCTCTGGTTTGCACTATTTTTTTTGCACGGGTAAATGATCCAGCGGACTATATCCTCGGCGTCACCTCGGTGGACGGGGCTTCGTCAACACTTCATTACCCCATGCGGGGACTTGGCATCACTCTGCCGTCCTGCATTGACCGTGCTATGTCACCACTTCACAATGCCGAGCTCTTTGCTTCGCCACCTCGGGACCGGCTTGGGGATGGAACCTTGTCCGCATCAAGCTCGGACCGCATCGTCAATACCGAACACATTAACCAGCTAAGTTGCCTTCATGCTCAAAGTTTTAAATTTCTAACTTGTGTTCGAGTTCGACCAAGCATTATACTTTTTGGAAAAGAGTTGCTTGTAAAAATTTTCCTTATCGAAACTTTGTTCGCACACACTTGGCGCGCTACGCGCTCATTATACACAGGGGCTTCTTTAATGAAGCTTATTGTCTGAGCTTTATGCCCAACACATGTGTCACACTTCCGCATGTACCTTTTATTCACCATTATATGCATCGATATGACTTAAGTTTTGGCCAAGATGGGTTGCACGGCTCTGTGCTTACCCCTCGTTCCCGATTGTTCGGCTAGGTGGTAAAGGAGCACCTCTGCGATTATTCTTGCGGGTCGGCGGATGTGTACCTCGGTGGGTGAAGCGAAAGCTAAGCGTTCTTAAGGGAATACTCGGTCGGTGAACTAAAAGATGATTTTAATTATTTACCCATCTGCCCCGGATGATTTTCTGCTTTCATAGCAGCTTTGACATGCACTTTAGGGCATGCATCCCAGAAAGGAACCCTTAACGGAACTATTCTCCTGGAAGATGTTTCTTACTACCCATGTAATATAACATAACTAGTTGGGCACTTATGCGTCTACAGCACTAATGACCCCTATGCCTTGTCTCCATGCATACCATGGTTCTTATATAACCACGAAGGTATTGGACACACTCAGGACTATTGGGTCACGAGGTCGAAGCGAAAAGGTCCGCTATGACAAGCGATCTACAATCCGGCTAGAAGGCATTCTACATGTCACCTTACATTATCAACTTTTACCCAAGTCACTTGGGGGCTCTTAAATTTATATGAGCCGTTTTATGATAAGTGTTTTTCTTCTTAGTCGTTGCAAAGTTTTTATTATTATTTATCACTCCTTGACACAAGTGTGCGGTCACTAGCAGGGAGCCTAATTTCTCTCTCAAAAGGCCGTGGGCTGACCAGCTTGAAGTTTTGAGATAGGATGTGTCATGTTCAAGCACCATGAAGCACCTTTTTCTAAAGTCCAATTTTCGGATTGGCACCGAACACTTGATCTAGTTCGGACATTAATCTTTTGAATAAGTTTTTTGGCTTTTCGAGCCCACGGCACCTTTTAAACTATTTGTGTGTTTTCAGCACAAGTCTCGCAGTGCAACGCCGGACACCTTTTGAGATTCGGCAAAAACATTCTCGGATATTGCTATATATGCATCAGTTTCGAATTGTGTCTTTGGTCAATAGTTGGGTTGCCTGGCTCCCGCGCTTGCCTCCTACGTTCCGCTTTGTTCGGCTAGGTGTGCAAAGGGAGAACCACTGCGATTGCGCTTCCAGCTCGCATGGTCAAGCACCTTAGTGGAGAAATCCGAAAACTGATTGTCACAACAGGTGTAAACTGGTCAGCGGTCCGATGACTACATTAAACGACGGGCCATTCATAACATTGGCCGAAGTGTTTCAGCTTGACCTCGATTGTCGCCGAACACTACCGGGGCTAATGGCGGCCTCCCAAACTAAATCCTCAATATTTTGCTCTTACATTGGAGCTGAGGTTTCATGTTCATGCTTAGCATGACAACCCAAAGAAAGGAACCGATAAGCGGGACTATTTTCTTTGGAAGACATTTCTTACATTACAGTAATATAACATATCTCTCTGCGTACCTTTGTTTATAAAACCGTATGGCCAGATTGCCTGTTTGTCGTAAATCTTTGCCCTCATAAAGGCTTTATAAAGTAGGACAAACACTCCTCGACTCTTGGCGAGGAGGTTAGCCGATGGTCGGTCAACAAAGTTTCGTACAATGCGGATCCGAGCATTAATGACATAAAATCTTGGGATACATTGAGTCATTACACATAATTTGTGATTTTACTATGGATATCGATCCTTAATTGACCACCCGTGCCGCATTAAGGCTCGAGAACTCTTGGGCTTGGGCTTATTATTTACAACTATTAAAGGGTACATCGATCCCGATGCGGTGTTGCCACCCGACCGGTGTCTCGGGGCTCTTGCATTGCTGTCCAACACAGAAAATTTTAAGTGTGTCTACAGTCTCGAGGAGATTTTGATCCTCGGGTTGGTGGCCGCACCCAACCTGAGTCTTGAGGACTGAGCATGCCGCTTTTGTGTCCGAAGTATTCGCGAGCTAGGACTTGATCCTCGGACCGATTTTGCAAATCAACCCGAGTCTCGGCTGACTCTGAGGATCAGCGGTATATGTCATCCTTCATGTGCATCTCGGGTTTTAGACCGATACACACCTTGAGGGCTACTAGCTATATAACTCGTCAGAGAATAAATTGCATCAATAAAAATATTGACCAAAAATCAGCCCACATTCGGGGTGGTGCACCACCTCAGAAGCAGTCCGGCGTAAAGCTCGGGCGCTAGTGGCTGGCTCCATAGAGGGCACTTCCGGCATTAAGCTCGGCTAAACTCCTTCAAACTTCTTTGAACCAAGGTGATTTACGACACCTCGGATACAGTCCGGCGTTGGAGCTCCGATACATAGTCCGGCGTTGGAGCTCCGATACATAGTCCGGCGTTAGAGCTGGGAAGCAGTCCGGCATTGGTGCTCGGCTGCAAAAGATACCTCGAATGCAGTCCGGCGTTGGAGCTCGGACGCAAGAGGACCTTGCCACCCGGGAACAACTTCAAACCCGAGGCATGGCATAAAAATAACAAAGGCATTGATAAAGGCCGGAAACTTAAAGGGGCTCCTCGGATACCCGACGTATAAACTCGTCGAATGCATTTGGCGATCCTCAAAATAGAAGATGAGAAGATTTGTTGAACCAGTTTTCAAGACCGGCAGCGAAGATGAAGAACAGTTCGGAAGAATCGAGGCGTCCCTAACGAAGACCGATTCAGGGACTCTTGGCGGTGTCTGGACTAGGGGTACTCAACGCGTCGTCTCCCGATCAGTTGGATTGGGCGAGGACCCCATGGCCGTATACTCATGGGCGATCCGGACAGCTGCCGCGATACAAGGAAGAATCAACAAGACTTGGCGATCAAGACAAGGGCTTCTCCCCACCGGCGATTCGGCTAGGACTCTTGTTATCCTAGGCCTCTGGTGCATTATATAAACCGGGGCCAGGCTAGTCGATAGAGAGATACAACATCAACAACCCTTACAATCATACCATAGGCTAGCTTCTAGGGTTTAGCCTCCTTGATCTCGTGGTAGATCTACTCTTGTAAACATCCACAATATCAATATCAATCGAGCAGGACGTAGGGTTTTACCTCCATCAAGAGGGCCCGAACCTGGGTAAAACATCGTGTCCCTTGTCTCCTGTTACCATCCGCCTAGACGCACAGTTCGGGACCCCCTTCCCGAGATCCGCCGGTTTTGACACCGATAGCCCTTTACACATATATCCATGCATATATAGTGTAGCTCCTTGCTTGCGAGTACTTTGGATGAGTACTCACGGTTGCTTTGTTCCCCCTTTTTCCCCTATCTCTATCGATTGCTGCGACCGGACAGCGAGAGCCGAGGCGACGCCACCGTTGATGGCGACTACTACACGGAGGTGCCTACTACTACGTGCAGCCGGCGATAACCAGGAGTAGTTAGGAGGATCCCGAGCAGGAGGCCTGCGCCTCTTTCGATTTGTATCCCAGTTTGTGCTAGCCTTCTTAAGGCAGACTTGTTTAACTTATGTCTGTACTCGGATATTGTTGCTTCCGCTGACTCTTGTGTTTTCGAGCTTTTGTATTCGAGCCCTCGAGGCCCCTGGCTTGTAATATAAAGCTTGTATTATTTTAATTTGTGTCTAGAGTTGTGTTGTGATATCTTCTCGTGAGTCCTTGATCTTGATCGTACACATTTGCATGCATGATTAGTGTACGATTGAATCGAGGGCTTCACACAGCACTTGGTTCACCTTGTCGTGAAGTAGAAGCTTCCACTTGGACGGACGAGGTACTCTCCTTCACCTCTGTTGGACGGACCTTGCCAATAGACAAGTCTTGGATTGATTCCGAAGGGTCTTTCTCTCCTACATCAATTGGCAATTGCTCTACTTGCGAGCCGTTAGATTCATCAAACTTCACATCTACCGTCTCTTCAACCTTTCGGGTGAAATTGTTGTAGACACGGTAAGTGTGAGAGTTTGAGCCATAACCTAGTAGGAAACCTTCATGAGACTTAGGAGCAAATTTAGAACGATGATGCTTATCTAGAATGTAGCACTTTGAGCCGAATACTCGAAAGTATCCAACTTGGGGTTTGTTACCGGTGAGGAGCTCGTATGCCGTCTTGCCGAGTAGCTTGTGAAGGTACAAGCGATTTGTTGCATGACAAGCTGTCTCAACTGCTTCCACCCAAAAGTGTTTGGGAGTCTTGTACTCATCAAGCATCGTTCTTGCCATCTCAATAAGAGTTCGGTTCTTCCTCTCAACAACTTCATTTTGTTGAGGTGTGTACGTAGCCGAGAACTCGTGTGAGATCCCTTCTTCATCAAGAAAGGTATCCACATTTGCGTTCTTGAAATCCGTTCCGTTGTCACTCCGAACCTTCTTGATCTTCACTTCAAATTGGTTTTGGGCCTTCCTAGCGAAGTTTTTGAAGATCTTTTGGACCTGCGATTTATCATCGAGAAAGAACACCCACGTAAATCTTGAAAAATCATCAACTATAACTAGACAAAAAGAATTTCCACCGAGACTCTTGTAAGAGTTGGGACCAAAGAGATCCATGTGAAGTAGCTCGAGTGGCCTCCTTGTGGTCATAATGTTCTTGAGGATGCCTTCCTCCAACCTGTTTACCTGCTTGACAAGCCTTTGCAGTCTATCCTTATCAAATATGACATCGTTAAGTCCAAGGATATGATTCCCTTTAATAAGCTTGTCAAGGTTTCTCATGCCAACGTGACCTAATCGTCTATGCCATAACCAACCTTTTGAGGATTTAGCAATGAAGCAAGTTTTATGTTGAGCCTTTTTAGTGAAATCAACAATGTATAGATCACCTCTACGCACACCGGTAAAGACCATTTTATGATTGTCTCGACGAAACACTTGGCAATCAATTTCAGTAAATAGGACATTGAAACCGAAATCAACAAGTCTAGATACTGAAAGTAAGTTGTAGCCAAGAGATTCAACGAGCATGACATTTTGAATGGAGCTATCATGTGAGATGGCCACCTTACCGAGACCAACCACCTTACCCTTTGAGCTGTCACCGAAAGTGACAAACTTTCGAGGACTATCATTTTCAGCAATCTCAAGAAACATGTCTTTATTTCCAGCCATGTGATCGGTACATCCACTGTCAAGAACCCATTCCTTTCCTCCTGACACATATCCCTGAAGATTTGCCATAAGACCAAAGTGTCTCATTGCATCATCAAGATCGAAGTCACTATCATCATCCTCATCATAGTATCCATGTTCTACATCGTCATGTGGTGGATCAAATCGTAGAGAGGGTAATTCGTTAGAGTGAGTTTGACAATGATCTTGCTTATGAATTCTTATAGCTTCGGAAATAATATCACTAATAATTCCAACATCTCCTTTGGCACGCATAAGGTCGGTAAGTTCAAATAGACAATCACCAAACATAGGATCACTAGTATTCATCTTACTCAAAGCAATAGACTTATAGAGAATTTCATCTAGATTTTTCAAGGAATAATTTGGAAAGCGTTCCTCAAGAAATTTCCATATAGTGTAGGCACACTCAAGAGTAGGCAAGATTCTAATCAAGTTTCTAGGCAAGCCTCTAGTGATAAGATTAACAGTTCTAAGATTTCTAGTCATGTCAATAGATTCATCAAGAGTAGGATGCATAGGATCAACATGAGGTGCACAAGGGCTAGCAATGTACTTGTTCAAATGATATTGATTGAAATTTACAAGCATCTCATTTTTCCACTCATGAAAATACTCTCCATCAAGAATAGGCACTCTATGACTAAGACTCCCCAAAGTAGACTCATCCATCTTCCTCCAATGGTGATTAAACCAAGGCAATGGAGACCAATGCTCTGATACCACTTGTAGGATCTTGAGAAGAGGTGTCTAGAGGAGGGTGATTAGACACTAAGTACCAAAGTTGCAGTTTCTAACCTTATTTTTGGTTTAAGTGGAGTTTAGGCAAAAGTTTAATATTCTCAATACATAACAAGCAAGCATGCAATGAGTATATGAGCAGCGGAAAGTAAAGCATGCAACTTGCAAGAAAGTAAAGGGAAGGGTTTGGAGGATTCAAACGCAATTGGAGACACGGATGTTTTTGGCGTGGTTTCGATAGGTGGTGCTATCGTGCTTCCACGTTGGTGGAGACTTCAACCCACGAAGGGTAATGGTTGCTTGTGAGTCCACGGAGGCTCCACCCACGAAGGGTCCACAGTAGCAACCTTGTCTATCCCACCATGGCCGTCGCCCACGAAGGACTTGCCTCACTAGCGGTAGATCTTCACGAAGTAGGCGATCTCCTTGCCCTTACAAACTCCTTGGTTCAACTCCACAATCTTGTCGGAGGCTCCCAAGTGACACCTAGCCAATCTAGGAGACACCACTCTCCAAGAAGTAACAAATGGTGTGTTGATGATGAACTCCTTGCTCTTGTGCTTCAAATGATAGTCTCCCCAACACTCAACTCTCTCTCATAGGATTTGGATCTGGTGGAAAGAGGATTGAGTGGAAAGCAACAGGAAGGCTAGAGATCAAGATTCATATGTAGGAATGGAATATCTTGGTCTCAACACATGAGTAGGTAGTTCTCTCTCGAAATCGATCTTTGGAAGTGTAGGTTTGTTCTGATGGCTCTCTCCACGAATGAAGAGGAGGCGGAGGGGTATATATAGCCTCCACACAAAATCTAACCGTTACACACAATTTACCAATCTCGGTGGGACCGAATCAACAAACTCGGTCAGACCGATTTTAGTAAACCTAGTGACCGTTAGGGTTTTCGGTGGGAATGACTTGCATCTCGGTAGGACCGATATGGTTAGGGTAAGGGCATAACCTAATCTCGGTGAGACCAATTACACAAACTCGGTGAGACCGATTTTGGTAATTACCTAACCAGAGAGTTGGTCAGGCAAACTCGGTTGGACCAATTACTCAAACTCGGTGGGACCAATTTTGATAATGAGTCAACCAGAAAGTTTGCATTGTAATCTCGGTAGTACCGATTGCTCAAACTCGGTGAGACCGATTTTGATAATGGACATACACAAAGAGATTACAATCCCATCTCGGTGAGACCGAGATCCCTATCGGTAGAACCGATTTGCCTAGGGTTTGTGGCAGTGGCTATGACATCCAAAATCGGTGGTGCCGGATAGAAAGAATAAGTGGGGCCGAGTTTGACTTTAGGTTTAGGACATTTGTGTGGAAGTGGGAAAGTAGTTGAGGGTATTTGGAGCATATCACTAAGCACATGGAGCAAGAGGCTCATTAAGCAACACCTCATCCCTCCTTGATAGTATTGGCTTTTCCTATAGACTCAATGTGATCTTGGATCACTAAAATGTTGAAGAGTCTTGAGCTTGAAGCTTGAGCCAATCCTTTGTCCTTAGCATCTTGAAGGAGTTCCCATATCCTTTAGTCCATGCCACTCCATTGTTGAACTTATCTGAAACATACTAGATAAAGGTGTTAGTCCAACAAGAGATATGTTTACATTAATTACCAAAACCACCTAGGGAGCACTTGTGCTTTCACCTGTGAACCAAAGAAGACAGGGGTTAGCCGCCGCTACGCACTCGACCTCTAAGCTAGGGGTTAGCCGCCGCTAAGCACTATCAACCCTAACCAAGGAAGATACTCAACCTAGCATGCATGCAATAACTTAGGGCGCCAGCTTCATTTATTTATGCTCAGGGTCTGCTCCTGGCTTTGTAAAAAGGGTTACATGCCTTGCCGGCAAGGCTTGTACAAAAGGGTGGCTTGCCGGGAGGCCCGGCAGCCGCGCCTTATGGGTAAAACTTGCAAAGATACTCGATGTTCCAGGAGTTGCTCACGGAATGGCATCTTGATCTCGGCCGGATGCGCGCGGGCTGGTGACTCGTGTTACCGATAAGGGCCTTCCCACCGGCGTCAACTTGTTGGAATTCTTGGCCGATTGAGCGTGCGAAGAACAAGGTCGCCTTCCTCAAAGCTTGGGCATGAACCCTGCGGCTATGGTAGCGGCGCAAGGCTTCTTTGGTAGCGTGCTGCTCTCACTGACCGCCGGAGCGATCTTCCTCAAGGGCGTCACGTCATCTTGCCGCAATCGCTCTTGCTCAAGCTCATCATAAGCGAGCACTCGAGGTGACCCATATATGAGTTCCACAGGGAGAACTGCTTCGCCCGTAAACCCGGGGCAAAGGGTGTGCGGCCGGTGGCTCGATTTGGCGTCGTTCTGATCGACCAAAGAACCGCCGACAACTCATCAATCCAGAGCCTTCCATTCTTGCACAGCCTGTCGAAAGTCTTCGTTCTTAAGTCTCGCAGGACTTCAGCATTTACTCTCTCCGCTTGGTCGTTGCTCGATGGATGTGCCACGGAAGCAAGACAGACCTTGCTGCCGAGATCCTCAATGTATTGCATGAAGGCATGGCTTGTGAACTGCGTGCCGTTGTCCGTGATGATCCTGTTGGGCACCCCAAAACGACACACTAGTCCCTTGAAGAACTTGATGGCTGACCGCGCTGTCACCTTCCTCACTACCTCCACTTCTGGCCACTTTGTGAACTTGTCGATTGCGATGTACAAGTACTCAAAGCACCCGATAGCACGGGGGAAAGGGCCCAATATGTCGAGCCCCCAGACCGAGAAGGGCCAGGAGAGAGGGGTGGTTTGAAGGGCTTGAGCTGGTTGATGGAGCTTCTTCAAATGGAACTGGCACGCTTCACACTTGGTTACTAGTGCTGTCGCACCCTGGAGGGTGGTCGGCCAGAAGAAACCTTGCTGGAAAACCTTGCCGGCAAGGGCCCTCGATGCTATGTGGGAGCCACATATGCCTCCATGTATCTCTGCCAACAGCTTTAGTCCTTCCTCCCTTGAGATGCACTTCAATTTCACCCCATTCGGTCTTCTTCTGTATAGCTCGTTATCAACAAACTAGTACAGGGCAGACCTGCGGGCTACTCTTTCCGCCTCTTCTTGCTCCTCAGGAAGCTCTCATTTCTGAAGGAATCGGACAGTGTGATGTGCCGGTGCCGGAGCCTGTGGCTCGACGACAAGGACCAAAGGCATTTCTTCTGCTACGGGGACGTCCACCTCCACGGTCATGACCTGAGGTCCTGCCGGAGTCGGTCGCCCCGCGGCAGGATCGGCATCCACGGCAACATCTTCACCGGCGGCTCCGGGAAGCTCGGTGGGGAAGTACTTGCCAGGGCCTAGCTTCCTCCGCTTGTTCTGCCCGGTCGATGGCTCAACGGATGGCTGAATTAACTGAAGCACAAAATTACCTGGTTCCACAGGTAGCTTGAGGGCAGCGCACTTTGAAGGTAATCAGCGATGTCGTTCTCCGCCCGAGGGACATGCTCCGCTTGTATACCGTCAAAGCGCTCCTCCAGTTTCCTCACCTCATCTACGTAAGCTTCCATCAACGGGCTTTGATAGTCTTTGTTGATCTGCCTGACGACGAGCTGTGAGTCACCCCTGACGATGAGCTTTTTAACCCTGAGGTCCGCCACGATCCTGAGACCGGCAAGCAAGCCCTCGTACTCGGCGGTGTTGTTGGTTCACATATCCCGGGGGAAGTGCATCTGGATGACGTACTTGAGGTGCTCTCCGGTTGGTGCGACAAGCAGCACACCAGCGTCGGCGCCTTGCAGCGAGAAGGCACCATCAAAGTACATGATCCAGTTGCGACTCGTTTCCTTGCCGGGGAGAGTGGTCTCTCGTACCTCTTCGTCGGGCGTCGAGGTCCATTCTGCAACAAACTCCACCAAGACTCTGCTCTGAATCGTCGAGGTACTTTCGAACTTTACACCGAAGCTTGGCAGCTCCAGGGCCCATTCCACGATCCTCCCCGTTGCATCTGGGTTATGCAGTATCCGTTGCAATGGGTGGCGGGTGACCACCGTGATCTCATGCTCTTGGAAGTAATGGCGCAGCTTCCTCGAAGCCATAAGGAGGCCGAAGAGCAGCTTTTGCACACCTGAGTACCTCGACCTAGCCCCCTTCAAAAGGGAGCTGACGAAGTAAACTGGGTGCTGCACCATTTTCTTCTTCTGTGCTTCTTCACCTGGTCGCGTGGGTCCCGTCGCCGGGCGATCTTCCGGGGCGAACCTGCGGGGTTCAGCCTTGCCGGGGCTGAGCCCTGCCGGGGAGGGTTCCGGCCCGCCAACCGTCGACTCTGCCGCCGCTGCTGTCTCCTCATCAACCTCTCTCTGCGCCACTAGTGCGACGCTAACCACCTAATTCGTTGGCACTAGATAAAGCAGCAACGGTTCTTGTGGTTTGGGCGTAATCAGCACTGGGGTAGAGGAGAGGTACTTCTTCAAATCTTGCAGCGCTGCCTCGGCCTCTGGGGTCCACTCCATCGGCCCTGCTTTCTTTAAGATCTTGAAAAAAGGAAGGGCATGCTCCGAGGACTTGGAGATGAACCGGATCATGGCAGCAACACAACCAGTGAGCCGATGCACATCCTTGATCCGTTTGGGTGCCCCAATCTTCTCGATGGCCTTGATCTTATCTGGGTTTGCTTCAATCCTTATTTGGGACACAAAGAACCGAGAAGCTTGCGGACGGGGCCTTGAAGACACAGTTCTCAGGGTTCAGTTTGAGGTTGATCTTGCGCAGGTTCCCAAATGTTTCCTCCAGATCTTGCATGAGCGTCGCTTTGTCCTTGGTTTTGATCACTATGTCATCCATATAAGCTTCCATATTTCTATGTAGCTGGGGCTCAAAACCAATTTGGACTACTCTTGCAAAGGTCGAGCCAGCACTCTTCAACCCGAAGGGCATCCGTAAAAAGCAATACATACCACATGGGGTGATGAATGCTGTCTTTTCCTCGTCTTCCTTTGTCATGAAGATCTGGTGGTATCCTGAGTAGGCGTCCAAGAATGATAAGAGGTCACACCCAGCCATGGAGTCAACAATCTGGTCAATGCGCGACAACGGGAAAGGATCCTTTGGGCAGGCCTTATTGATGTCTGTGTAATCAATACACAGCCTCCATTTCCCATTTGCCTTGCGCACCACTACCGGATTGGCCAACCACGTTGGATGGAGTACTCCTCTCACCAAGCCTGCCGCCTCTAGCTTTCTGATTTCCTCCGTGATGAACGCCTGCCTCTCCAGAGCTTGCTTCCTGACCTTCTGCTAGATGGGCCGCGCATGAGGACAGATAGCAAGGTGGTTCTCAATCACCTCCCTAGGATCGCCGAGGATGTCGGAGGCTTGCCATGCAAACACATCGACATTCCCCGCAGGAAGGCGACGAGCTCGCTTTCCTATTTTTGCCGTCGAGGGTGGAGCTTATGGTAAAAACTCCCCCCGTACTGTCCTCCTTGACGGGCACCTTCTTGGTCTCTAGTGGCGTGGCTCTGGACTTCTTGCTCTTGCCGGCGGAGCTCTTTGGCACGTTCTCAACGGGAGCGCAGCACCCCGAAGAGGTGCGCTTGCCGGAATGGGTGCTAGGAGTCTCGCCGGTCTCCCCCCCCGGGGGGGGGGGGCTCCGTCGGCAGGAGCGGGTACCTTAGCGGCAGCTGCTGCAACTGCTTCCCGGTAGAGTTGGTCAGCGCAGATCAATGCATCTTTCTTGTCGGAGGGGAAGGTGATGATGTTCATCGGGCGGGCATCTTGACATGTTGTGGCGTAGTGTGAAGCCGCCATGAACTTGGCGATCTGCGGGCGGCGAGGATCACGTTGTAAGGCAAGGGATCTCAGCTACATCAAAAAAAAATCCTCTCCGTCCTGTGGTTCAGCTCGCCTCCGAATGTCACGGGCAACGTAATCTTTCCCTTTGGCTGGCTCCTCCCCAGGTTAACCCCTTGGAACGTACCCGTCTCCTCGAGGTCCCCATCGGGGATCTGTAGCCTTTTGACCATGATAGGTGAGATCAAGTTCAGGCTGGCCCCGCCATCGACCAACATCTTTGGCACCTTGAGGTTGCGGATTGTTGGTGAAACCAACAATGGCAAGAACCCAACCGCAGTGGTGCGGTCAGGGTGATCCTCGGTGTCGAAGATGATGGGCGTGCTGGACCATTTCAGCGGCTTCCGTGTGTCGAACGATGGCTCGACCGCTGTAATCTCCTGCGCCCACTGCTTGAGTTGGCGGTGGGATGAATGCAGCGAGGCACCACCATCGACGCACATGGCCTCTGTGGCTTTCTGAAACTCGTGGTCACCGGACTCGTCGTCCCCATCATGATCATCGTCTTCCTGCTTCTTGTCGCGGCCCGGCGGGCCTCTCTTCTTGACTCTCCTTGCGCGGCGGCCTCCTTGGCCGCCACGTTTCTTCGGATCCCGGCACCGTCGAGCCTTTCTCCTTGTCCGCCGCTCATACTCGGTTTTTGCTTCTCGGCGAGCAGCTCTACCTGCCGGCAGTTTTGGAGATCATGGCCCTTGGTGCGGTGGATCTTGCAGTACTGCTTGTCGGAGCCTCCTGGCTTGTCGGCAGCCGCCGCGGCCCTGCAACCGTCACACCCGGCAATCTCCTTGCCGGGGTCGCTCGCCTTGGTCTTCTTGGTGGTACCGGTGTCGTCGGATCCCTCAACGGCAAGCACGGCCTTGCCCTTGCGCTTCCTATTATGGCGTTGGCCTTTCTTTGTTGGGGTGGCAGTATCGCCAGCGGAGTCAGTTTCCGCACCGGCATATTCACCGGGGTACTTCCTTCCTTCCTCAGCACGAGCGCACCGATCGGCCAAAACATAGAGCTCGGCCACATCCTTAACCTTGTTCATCACCAGCTCCTGACGCATCTTGCGATTGAGCACGTTCTGATGGAACGCACTGATCACAGCGGCGGGATGAACATCGGGGATGTTGTACTGCACCCGGCTGAACCTTTGGAAGTTGTGGGGACCCCGACTCATAAGTCGAGATCACCGAATGCACGTGTACAGTGATCCCAGAGATCAATGCTCACTGAACACACAGAAGCTGCATAACAAGATTCTTACATCCATACATACCGTTTTACAAAAGTAGGACCATTATGGTCAAGTCTTGCGAGTATCATCGCAGCGGAAATCTTCGTCGATAACTTGGACCCATGCCATCTGCCTTAACCCTACAGGCATTCTGACTGGGAAGCGTCCTAGCTCGCATGTTCGTCACCGAGGTACTCTTCATTATATCCTGTTCTTTCATGCCTGGCCAATAAAATAACTAGTGGCAAGCCAATGAGTACTTTGAATGTACTCGCAAACAACCCAAGGGTGATAACAGAATAATTATGCAAGGCACTCGCTAATTTGGCATTTTTGCGGAAGCTAGTTTTCCTCATGCAAGTATGATCAGCGTTTATCAAGGATATGAATAAATGCGCAACAAGTATTAGGAGGTTCTGAGACATCAACATCGAGAGAGAGTTATGAACAACTCATGCTCAAGCTCATCGTGACTTCCTCACGAATCACGTCAATAGATTTACCAAACCGTGTTGTTTGTCAGAAACATATGGACGTAGTCTAAGCAGCACCACCCAATTGTCCTTGACCATGGACACGGCTATTCGAATAGTTTTACACTCTGCAGAGGTTGCACACTTTACCCACAAGATCCGGGGAACTTCCGTGTCGTCCATGACCCATGATACCTCAAGTACCCGGGGTAAGCACCCGATCACTACCTTTCCCTAGACGACACTAACAAGGAGTCCACTCGTTGTTCCGAATCCTCACGATGTACATCATACGAGGCTCACTCGAGATCGTAATATCCGAGAGGGGACACAACGGTGTATCTGGTGCCCTGTGAAAACAGTCATGGCCGCCCTACCTGGCACGACCCCGTCCCGAGAGAGAGCACCAACTCTCCCCCGTCAGTAGTAATGCGGGCTCCAAGTTAGTATCGACCTAGGTAATCAATAATGCCCTTTCCCATATAAGGGTATAGTGGTTGCGCATGTAAGGTTGGGACAGTCGACAAATCTTAAATCTAATCCGTCTTTGTAAACAACACTTTTATCAAGCCTCGGTACACTACTTCTCCACCAAGTAGTGACCTAGTTCATCATCATCTCCCAGGGGCATCAGTGGCACCCTCTGGGGCTGCTTGCAAGTATGTCAAACCACACTTGTTTCTTTCCATGCACAACCCTGACCCGCTTTGCATAGCAACTACTTTAGCATCCTATCTACTCCCACCGGCATAACCCTCATAAGAAGGTAGGGTCATGCACAATTCAAGTATCAGCGAGGAAGTACGGTGGGAAACCATCAAAGTGGTTACCACCTCATCATGATTCCATTGCAGCAACAATATGGTGCTATATGACATGCATAAAAAGGGTTTCATAGACATGGTCAAAGGGATGCTTGCCTGGTTCATCTAAGTCTTGAAATCTTCTGGTCCTTCTCTGTAACGCCCGGATACAACTTTCCATATTAGTATCTCCAACTCTTGCCTTTTCCGGAGATGCGATATGTTATTTCCTTCGTGGTTGGGTTTTGTCTTTTGTTTTGCATTTTGTTCATGTCAGGCATTTCATTTCATCGCATCATTCGCATTGCATCCGCATGTTTTCATAAAACTCGTAGCCGTTCGCAGTTGCCCTTTCTCTCTTTGCCTCCGTTGTCATTTTGTCAGGCCCTTGTCCTCGTTGACCTCTCTTGACCCCCCTTGTGTGCGCGTCCGAAGCTGTCCCGAACCCGAACCGGTCTGTCATTACCGATGGATCCGGATCATCCCCAAACATCTATAAAACATCACCGTTTTCTTTGTTGGACTCTCCTAGCCTATTTTTCTCGACCGTCCAATTTAAATCGGAGGGCCCAAATAGCCCCTAATCTAATCTCCTTGAGATATATATATTGACCAACCCTAAAAAGGAGGAGAGTTGTCCCATCCTCCGAACCCCTCCGCCGCCGCCAGCCCACGGTCTCTTCCTCCTTGGGATCCCCCTCCCAATCCAAAACCACCAACCACAGCCGCCCCGCTCCTCAGTTTCCACGCCCAACCAACCGGCCTCCCCTGGATCTCGTCGTCCACCCAACCAGCGCAACCACCAGACCGGAGCAAGCCGGGCTCCTCCTCTGTTTCTTCCCCAAGCCGCCCGAACCAGCCCCTTCCTCCTCGACCTCCCGAGCTGTCAAGCCTCCATCTTCCCGTTCGTCCAGGGCAGGCGAGACGCCCAAGTCACGTCGCTGTCCCTCTGCGCCTTATCTTTCCTTTCCTCTTCACGCTGCTCTTCCCTGACCATCCGCCTCGTCTCGTTTCTTTTGTTACAGTGAACCAGCGCCACCGCTGAAGCTCGAGCCCTCCACCTCGTTGCCTCCAGCCCCGCCTCGGATCCGGCTGGACCTGAACGGGAGCATGCTCCGCTGCCCGTTCTCAGCCTCCCCACGCGTCCAGCTCGTCGCCTACATCTCCTCCTGCAGTGCCGCCGTGCCTGCACGCCTATGGCGAAGCTCTGGTGAGCCAAGCCGCGCCCGTGCCCCTGTTTCTTCCTTCCCCTTCACCTTCTATCTCTCACCCGTCTCCCTCTCTCTCTGATGCGTCCACAGGAGGAGCATCACCCTCGCCGGAGTCCTTCTCCTTGCCGCTGCCTCCGCCAATCCCTCGTCGCCGGCCTCCCCTGCTTTTGCGTGCTGGGTCGACGACCAGCGCCAAGTCTCGCTCGTTCTAGAGCGTTGACCGCGCCTCTCCTCCTCGTTTGATCCTGCCAGCGTGGACGAGACCACGTCGCCCGCTTGGGCCAGATCTGCGCTAGGCCCAGCGCGCCTCAGCCGCATCCACCGACTGGGCTAAAGCCCATGGGTGAGCGCCCACAACCCCTCACCTGCCTTTGTTGGGCTAGCCAATTTTGGCCCATGTCATTTTTTTTCCGTGGACAACTTTGCTAATTATTCCGAGTTCTGATTTGCGAAAACCCCTGTTGTTCATGCATATAATAACTCCTCAACCATGCATCTTATGTAAATAATTTATACATGTAAAATGCTTAGAATTTTGTGTAGATTAATAATATGCCACTTTCATCCATGTTTAAAGTGTTTAAAATGTTGTTTGTTTAAATTTGCTCAAATGCCATGTTAAAATGATTTATTTCATAACTAAATAACCGTAGCTCGGTTTTAAATAAACTTTATATGTAAATGGGGTGGAAAAATGCCTAGTTTAACATGGTGCACTTTATTTTGCTGTTTAATAACATTAAAATATGCTTTAGGACAGAACAGTACCAAATCTAAAATACGCATATGAGGATTTTCTGGAATTGTTGTTTGTTGTTCCGTCCTCATTTAAATTTGCCTAAATAGTTAGTTTAATTATGCCTCACCTCTTGCCATGTTTAACAACATTTAATATTGTTGTGTTCCTAAACGAGAGAGAACTAAATAATTGATGTGGTGTTTCGTCAATATGCTAGGGCTCCATTTAACTTGTAGTTTTGTTTGTGCATATTGCCATGCCATGCTATTTAAACCGGACATGCATCATACTTGGTTGTGCATCATGCCATGTTTGTGCTTGTTGGTTTACCATGTTGTTTGTTTGTTTCCGGGTTGCTTCTCTCGTTAGCCGGTTTCCTTCGGAGTTGTGAGGATTCGTTCGACTCGTCCGTTTGTCTTCTTCATGGACTCGTTCTTCTTCCTTGCGGGATCTCGGGCAAGATGACCATACCCTCGAAATCACTTCTATCTTTGCTTGCTAGATGCTCGCTCTTTTGCTATGCCTATGCTGCGTTACCTACCACTTGCTATATCATGCCACCCATATTGCCATGTCAAACCTCTAACCATCTTTTCCTAGCAAACCGTTGATTGGCTATGTTACCGCTTTGCTCAGCCCCTCTTATAGCGTTGTTAGTTGCAGGTGAAGATGAAGTTTGTTCCTTGTTGGAACATGGAGATGTTGTTCCTTGTTGGAACATGTTTACTTGTTGGGATATCACAATATATCTTATTTAATTAATGCATCTATATACTTGGTAAAGGGTGGAAGGCTCGGCCTTATGCCTGGTGTTTTGTTCCACTCTTGCCGCCCTTGTTTCCATCATATCGGTATTATGTTCCCGGATTTTGCGTCCCTAACGCGGTTGGGTGATTTATGGGACCCCCTTGACAGTTCGCTTTGAATAAGACTCCTCCAGCAAGGCCCAACCTTGGTTTTACCATTTGACTACCTACCATATACCCCTTCCCTTGGGTTCTGCAGACTCAAGGGTCATCTTTATTTAGCCCCGGGCGAGCTCCTCCAGTGTTGGTCGAACCGAGCAACATCTTGGGGCCACCCAGGAAACTTCGAGGCTTGGTTTTACTCGTAGCTTGACTTATCCGGTGTGCCACGAGAGCGAGGTACGTCGACTCCTATCGGGATTTGTCGGCACATCGGGCGGCTTTGCTGGTCTTGTTTTATTCTTGTCGAAATGTCTTGTAGCGGGATTAGGGACTGATCGGGTCTTCCGGGAGAAGGAATATCCTTCGTTGATCGCGAGAGCTTATCATGGGCTAAGTTGGGACACCCTGCAGGGTATTATCTTTCAAAGCCGTGCCGCGGTTATGAGGCAGATGGAAATTTGTTAATGTCGGTTGTAGAAAACCGAAGTTGATCTTAATTAAAATACACCAACGCGTGTGTAACGTGATGGTCTCTTCTCGGAGTCAGAAGTGAACTCTGATGTTGGAGTTATGTTTGATGTAACTAGTTTGGGATCACTTCTTGATCATAGTTGTTCGACCGTTCCTTGCTTCTCTTCTCGCTCTCTTTTGCGAATGTAGCCACCAGATATGCTAGTCGCTGCTGCAGCTCCACCTCACTACCTTCTCCTACCCATAAGCTTAAATAGTCTTGATCTCGCGGGTGTGAGATTGCTGAGTCCCGTGACTCACAGATACTTCAAAACCAGTTTGCAGTGCCGATGAAACCGTGCAGGTGGCCTTTGAGCTCAAGGAGGAGCTCGATGAAGATCTTGTTCATTGTGTGGTTTCGTTTGATTGATCGATGAGTGGAGCCAGTTGGGACGATCGGGGATCTGTGTAGCATTTGGGGTAGTCTTCATTTATTTTGGTTCCGTAGTTGGACCTTGATTGTATTTGTATGATGTAATGCTTTACTCATGTATTGTGTGAAGTGGCGATTGTAAGCCAACTATGTATCTCTTTCCTTATGTATTACATGGGTTGTGTGAAGATTACCTCACTTGCGACATTGCTTTCAATGCGGTTATGCCTTTAAGTCGTGCCCGACACGTGGGAGATATAGCCGCATCGAGGCGTTACAAGTTGGTAACGAGTCATCCCGACTTAGGAGCCCCTGCTTGATTGTTTCTTTGGCGTTGTTGAGTCTAGAACAAAAATGTTTTGAGTCTTAGGATTATATATATCGGAGTAGGATTCTTTTTACTCCTCGGTCCCTAAATCGCTCTGGTGAGGCCTCCGGCGTAGATGTTTTGACTCTTCTCTCCTCAAATTTCACTAAAAATTTTTAGGATCACGGGTATCTTGGAATCGTTCCGATGGTTTTGTGGCGAGAACATTGTTCTTGGTGCCTCGACATTTAGGGGTTGTGGCGGTGTCCGGGAGTTGAGCTCCGAGGTGTTGTCGTCACAATCTTATCATTGCGATTCTGGAATACGAGCTTTGCCGACATCGAAAATCTCTTTTATGCAGTTGTTGGTGAGATAACCTCGATAACTTGATCTTGGGCGAGCTCGAGAGTATTGCCATAACTTCATTATAACGGATGCTTTTGAAGGTTGAGGTAAGCGATTTCGAAGGTTTCTTGGTTATGTGTTGAAGGATGGATACAATTGGATCTAGGTATTGTTAGTTTGGGTGATATATTTTGTGTCCCCTGTATCCCCAACACCTGATTGCATAACCAGAAAGTTTCGGGAGTTTATAAGTGGGAATTCAAGTATCTCGTAGGATATCTTTCCAACACACACATGATACAATATGGGATCTATCATACGGTTGTTTCCGTCTTATTCCGCAAGCCAAATCCTTTGTTTTTGTTTTGTTTTGTGGTATTCGAGTTGCTTCAATGCCAAGTGTTGACTCCATACCTTCCCTAAACGGTGTTCTCATATTTCTATGTGAACACTAATCCTTCTTGATCATGGAGGTTGCCATGTTAATTCCTTTCCAACCGACGTGCTTCTGTTCAAGTGGATCCGATCATTTCAACATTAGCGAGATCAATTCTATGTTTTCTCAACGGTATCCATTCCATCTGCCCAAGTTGCCTTTGTTATCCCGCCCTCCCACCCTTTTTCTTCAAGGACTCATATTTCTTAATCAAATATCCATCGTATGGATGTGAAGTCTCTTCATTCTTTTCCTCAATGCTCTTATCCGGTGATTCTCATGAAGATGCTAAAGGAAGCTTCGAGTTTATTATCCTTCGTTCTCTTTTCTTCTCCGGTGGATTCAATTCAAGCTTTGTCGATCATATCTTTCCCTCATTTCAAGTGCTTTCTCATGCCAGTGCCCCCCCTAATCATTCACTTCTCTCTATTCATTTGTTCTGGAGTGTTGAAGATATCTCAGAAGGCTCGTCTTTTCATTCCAGATCCGTTCAAGTTATTTTGAGGTTGTTATCTCATTCAAGCCATTTAATTCTACCGGTGCAATCTTTATTTCAAGCAATCCTTCAACGATGTTTCTTTCGAGTGGGCCCTAACCCACAGGTCTTTTCCCAGGATCTTACCTGACTCTTCTAATTCTCCCGGAGTTATTCTCAAATCCTTTTCGAAGTTTGACGTAATAATGGATTTTCATCAGTCACATGCCTTCTCCAAGGTCGCTTTCAAACTTTTTCATCTTTGGCTCAACCTTTCCTCTTTTAATCCTTCCGGAGTTTCTCAAAAATTTGGTGGTGTTTCTCCTCGTCATTCTCAACATTTGAAGACCGAAGAAGAGTTTCTCTTAAATCTTGCTCCATTCACTTCAAGATTCATGGTTCTAGCTTGATGCCATACTCTCATAATTGTTTTCGATTGTGGGAATTCTTTTCACCCATCCGGAGCAATTCAGGAGTTTTTTTTTCAGTTTGATTCTTCTGAGCCCATCATCTCAGAATTATTCATTCCAGCTTTCAGCTCTCGTTCTCCAAATCTTACCGGTGCATCATTCAAGTATTCTCTAATCAGTTCATGATCTCTTCGTTCTCATGTATCTAAATTCTGTCAAGTATCTTTATTCGTTTTCTAATTGTTCTCGGTGAATTGCGCCTTTGCTACGTTCATTCTCAATTCTTACGGTGGTTCGTTCAAGATTTCACTTCCTTCATTATCATATCAATTCATTTGTTGTTTCCAAATCCCACCGGTGGTTCCATCAATACCTTCTCAAGTTTGCACCATATCTATCTTAATCCTCTCCACGAGAATAAGTAGTATGCCAAATCCATTGCTTGCCATCAATTTAATTGGTGAAGGATCAGCATAATGTAATTCTTATTCTTGTTCCATCGAGTAAATTCAATTCCTTATTTCGGAGGTTCATCAAAATTCTTTATTTCATTTGTTCATCTTTCTTTTCGGAGTTCCAAGTTTTCTCGGTTATATCATTTCAAAGATCCATCTAAATCATTGCAAGGCTTCACCTTGTGTTTTCAACTTCTCTTTCTTTCTATCACCCTTTTGTTTACCGGAGTTCTTCATGGAGGCTCTACATGATGGTTCGTCAAGGATTCTTTTCATTCTTCAATTGTTCTTCAAGATTTTTCTCGAAGTTAAGATCCTCCAAGCTATACTCAAAATAAACATGGTGTTCAACACATGTTTTGCTTTGAGGAGTTCAAGAATTCTTCATCTTGCATTACGAAGTGCAATTCTTTCTACCTTATCTTTTGAGATGGTGTTATGTCATCCTTGGCAATTTCTCCTCGTGCTTCATGATTCACATGTTTTCAAGAATGAGGTATTTAAATCCATCAATCTCTTCATTGGAGTTATCTTGGGTCATATTTCACCTAAAGCCTTCCCTAAGGAATGTTGCTAATTGCGGTGCCTATTGATAATCCAAGTTTCCTCCTATTTCTCTCATTAAAAGGAGTTTTCATCACCTTGCTGATCTCAATCCTTTTAACTGTTTCCATCGGTGGCTGGTTGTCACCTCATCATTTTGAGATGTTTGCCATAAGCCCACAACAAGCTTGTGCTTTTCGTTGTTGAATTTAAACAACTCCGTTCATTCTTTGCAAGGGTACTTTCCAAGCTCATTTGTGGCAGAAGTTGGCATTTTCTTCTCCATTCTGTTATTCCAATGATCTATCTTCTATTCTTTCTTCCGGAGGCGTTGTGATGTTGCTCTCTTCACCCATCATCTCGTTTTGCCAAGATCATATTCTTTTCTTGCTTATCCAATTAACCGGAGTGTCATGTCCTCTTTTCAAGTTCTTTCATCTTATCAAGTTTTGCCTCTCTTTTCAACCTGAGTGCTGTCTGAAATCCTTCTTACCCCTTGTGCCATCCTTTCAATAGTTCCGGAGGCAGTGTGTTGTTGATTTCATCAAGTATCCTATCATATTTCATCAAGTATCCTCTCATCTTGTCAAGATCATGTTCAATTCCTTCCTTTTACAATCGGAGTGCTGCCCAAATTATATCATTCTTATTACTTCCCTATCTTGTTTTAACCGGAATGGTTTAAATATCTATTTGGTCACTTAACCTCTTGGTTCTCGTCGTCTCCCACGTTCCCCTTATCTAATGGAGTGTTCGCAATCTCGCTCATCTCCATTGTATTCTTCTTTAAATTGTTTAACCTCTCAAGGTTCATGGTTTCACTCGTTTGTCAAGAAGCAACTTAGTTTTACCTCTTATCTTCCTCTTTCTTTTCCCTCCGGTGCCATCCTAGATCTCGGGACGAGATCCTCTTATAGTGGTGGAGTGTTGTAACGCCCCGGATACAACTTTCCATATTCGTATCTCCAACTCTTGCCTTTTCCGGAGATGTGATATGTTATTTCCTTCGTGGTTGGGTTTTGTCTTTTGTTTTGCATTTTGTTCATGTCAGGCATTTCATTCATCGCATCATTCGCATTGCATCCGCATGTTTTCATAAAACTCGTAGCCGTTCGCAGTTGCCCTTTCTCTCTTTGCCTCCGTTGTCATTTTGTGGGCCCTTGTCCTCGTTGACCTCTCTTGGCCCCCCCCTTGTGTGCGCGTCAAAGCTGTCCCGAACCCGAACCGGTCTGTCATTACCGATGGATCCGGATCATCCCCAAACATCTATAAAACATCACCGTTTTCTTTGTTGGACTCTCCTAGCCTGTTTTTCTCGACCGTCCAATTTAAATCGGAGGGCCCAAATAGCCCCTAATCTGATCTCCCTGAGATATATATATTGGCCAACCCTAAAAATGAGGAGAGCTGTCCCATCCTCCGAACCCCTCCGCCGCCGCCAGCCCACGGTCTCTTCCTCCTTGGGATCCCCCTCCCAATCCAAAACCACCAACCACAGCCGCCCCGCTCCTCCTCGGTTCCGCCCAACCAACCGGCCTCCCCTGGATCCCGTCGTCCACCCAACCAGCGCAGCCACCAGACCGGAGCAAGCCGGGCTCCTCCTCTGTTTCTTCCCCAAGCCGCCCGAACCAGCCCCTTCCTCCTCGACCTCCCGATCTATCAAGCCTCCATCTTCCCGTTTGTGCAGGGCAGGCGAGACGCCCAGGTCACGTCGCTGTCCCTCTACGCCTTCTCTTTCCTTTCCTCTTCACGCTGCTCTTCCCTGACCATCCGCCTTGTCTCGTTTCTTTTGTTACAGTGAACCAGCGCCACCGCTGAAGCTCGAGCCCTCCACCTCGTTGCCTCCAGCCCCGCCTCGGATCCGGCTGGACCTGAACGGGAGCATGCTCCGCTGCCCGTTCTCAGCCTCCCCCCGCGTCCAGCCCGTCGCCTGCATCTCCTCCTGCAGCGCCGCCGTGCCTGCATGCCTATGGCGAAGCTCTGGTGAGCCAAGCCGCGCCCGTGCCCCTGTTTCTTCCTTCCCCTTCACCTTCTATCTCTCACCCGTCTCCCTCTCTCTCTAATGCGTCCACAGGAGGAGCATCACCCTCGCCGGAGTCCTTCTCCTTGCCGCTGCCTCCGCCAATCCCTCGTCGCCGGCCTCCCCTGCTTCTGCGTGCTGGGTCGACGACCAGCGCCAAGTCCCGCTCATTACGGGCGTTGACGCGCCTCTCCTCCTCGTTCGATCCTGCCGGCGTGGGCGAGACCACGTCGCCGCTTGGGCAGATCTGCGCCGAGCCAGTAGCGCCTCGGCCGCATCCACCGGCCGGGCTAAAGCCCATGGGTGGCGCCCACAACCCCTCATGCCTGTTGTTGGCTAGCCAATTTTGGCCCATGTCATGTTTTTTTTCGTGGACAACTTTGCTAATTATTCCAGTATTTACAGATTTGCAGAAAACCCCCTGTTGTTCATGCATATAATAACTCCTCAACCATGCATCTTATGTAAATAATTTATACATGTAAAATGCTTAGAATTTTGTGTAGATTAATAATATGCCACTTTCATCCATGTTTAAAGTGTTTAAAATGTTGTTTGTTTAAATTTGCTCAAATGCCATGTTAAAATGATTTATTTCATAACTAAATAACCGTAGCTCGGTTTTAAATAAACTTTATATGTAAAGGGGTGGAAAATGCCTAGTTTAACATGGTGCACTTTATTTTGCTGTTTAATAACATTAAAATATGCTTTAGGACAGAACAATACCAAATCTAAAATACGCATATGAGGATTTTCCGGAATTGTTGTTTGTTGTTCCGTCCTCATTTAAATTTGCCTAAATAGTTAGTTTAATTATGCCTCACCTCTTGCCATGTTTAACAACATTTAATATTGTTGTGTTCCTAAACGAGAGAGAACTAAATAATTGATGTGGTGTTTCGTCAATATGCTAGGGCTCCATTTAACTTGTAGTTTTGTTTGTGCATATTGCCATGCCATGCTATTTAAACCGGACATGCATCATACTTGGTTGTGCATCATGCCATGTTTGTGCTTGTTGGTTGACCATGTTGTTTGTTTGTTTCCGGGTTGCTTCTCTCGTTAGCTTCGGTTTCCTTCCGGAGTTGTGAGGATTCGTTCGACTACGTCTGTTTGTCTTCTTCATGGACTCGTTCTTCTTCCTTGCGGGATCTCAGGCAAGATGACCATACCCTCGAAATCACTTCTATCTTTGCTTGCTAGATGCTCGCTCTTTTGCTATGCCTATGCTGCGTTACCTACCACTTGCTATATCATGCCACCCATATTGCCATGTCAAACCTCTAACCATCTTTTCCTAGCAAACCGTTGATTGGCTATGTTACCGCTTTGCTCAGCCCCTCTTATAGCGTTGTTAGTTGCAGGTGAAGATGAAGTTTGTTCCTTGTTGGAACATGGAGATGTTGTTCCTTGTTGGAACATGTTTACTTGTTGGGATATCACAATATATCTTATTTAATTAATGCATCTATATACTTGGTAAAGGGTGGAAGGCTCGGCCTTATGCAGTGTTTTGTTCCACTCTTGCCGCCCTTGTTTCCGTCATATCGGTATTATGTTCCCGGATTTTGCGTCCCTAACGCGATTGGGTGATTTATGGGACCCCTTGACAGTTTGCTTTGAATAAGACTCCTCCGGCAAGGCCCAACCTTGGTTTTACCATTTGACTACCTACCCATATACCCCTTCCTTGGGTTCTGCAGACTCAAGGGTCATCTTTATTTTTGCCCCCGGGCGGTGCTCCTCAGTGTTGGTCGAACCGAAAGCTGACGGGGCCACCACGGGAAACTTGAGGCTTGGTTTTACTCGTAGCTTGACTTATCCGGTGTGCCACGAGAACGAGTGCGTCGACTCCTATCGGGATTTGTTGGCACATCGGTGGCTTTGCTGGTCTTGTTTTATTCTTGTCGAAATGTCTTGTAGCGGGATTCCGAGACTGATCGGGTCTTCCGGGAGAAGAATATCCTTCGTTGATCGCGAGAGCTTATCATGGGCTAAGTTGGGACACCCTGCGGGTATTATCTTTCGAAAGCTGTGCCCGCGGTTATGAGGCAGATGGGAATTTGTTAATGTCGGTTGTAGAAAACCGAAGTTGATCTTAATTAAAATACACCAACGGCGTGTGTAACCGTGATGGTCTCTTCTCGTGGTCAGGGAAGTGAACACGGTGTTGGAGTTATGTTTGGCGTAAGTAGTTTCAGGATCACTTCTTGATCATAGTTGTTCGACCGTGCCTTGCTTCTCTTCTTGCTCTCTTTTGCGAATGTAGCCACCAGATATGCTAGTCGCTTGCTGCAGCTCCACCTCACTACCTTGTCCTACCCATAAGCTTAAATAGTCTTGACCTCGCGGGTGTGAGATTGCTGAGTCCCGTGACTCACAGATACTTCAAAACCAGTTTGCGGTGCCGATGAAACCGTGGGGTGGCCACCCGAGCTCAAGGAGGAGCTCGATGAAGATCTTGTTCATTGTGTGGTTTCGTTTCAGTTGATCAGTAGTGGAGCCCAGTTGGGACGATCGGGGATCTGTGTAGCATTTGGGGTAGTCTTCATTTATTTTGGTTCCGTAGTCGGACCTTGATTGTATTTGTATGATGTAATGCTTTACTCATGTATTGTGTGAAGTGGCGATTGTAAGCCAACTATGTATCTCTTTCCCTTATGTATTACATGGGTTGTGTGAAGATTACCTCACTTGTGACATTGCTTTCAATGCGGTTATGCCTCTAAGTCGTGCTTTGACATGTGGGAGATATAGCCGCATCGAGGGCGTTACAAGTTGGTAATCAGAGTCATCCCCGACTTAGGAGCCCCCAGCTTGATTGTTTCTTTGGCGTTGTTGAGTCTAGAACAAAAATGTTTTGAGTCTTAGGATTATATATATCGGAGAGTAGGATTCTTTTTACTCCTCAGTCCCTTCGTCGCTCTGGTGAGGCCTCCTGATGTAGATGTTTTGACTCTTCTCTCCTCAAATTTCACTAAAAAAATTTTAGGATCACGCGGGTATCTTGGTCGAGGTGGAGGCTCGAGGTGGTCGGGGGACGCGGCGTCAACGGTCGGGAGCACGCTGACGTGCTCCAGAGCGCGCAAATGGCCGGCACCCACGGCTTTTCCTCGCATCCTCACGCGCCCACTTGTGTCTGGAAGCTGCAGGGGGAGTAAACAATGTGAAAATGGCATTGGATGCCCTCGGGATCCACTAGAGTGAGGAGGGAGGTTGAGAGAGAGACAGAGAAATGGTGTTGTCCAGAGAGGGAAAAAGAGCTTTTCACCCCCATCATCATGGCTCCTCGTGCAGGGAAAGATACAGGGGTTAGAGGAAGACCAGATGATGCTGTGGGAGAAAGCTTAGCTCATGGAGATTAGTGGAAATGGCCAAAACATGCATTTTAAATTTCTGCCAGAAGGTGTTTGATGTAGGTTTGGGTCATGAGGCTTGACAGGGTCAAATGGCACATGTAATTAGGGCCTTCCTCCCATTTTGAGCTCATTTGGGCAAAGTTGCCAATGCAACTTTTGTAAACCCTAGAAATTAGCAGAAATGGACTTGTGTAGATTTAGTTGAGCAAATCACTTCTCCTTGATGCACCACTTGGTGTGGTGGCCTTATTTGGTCATGTGAACATGCTCACCAAAGTTGGGGTCAAGGAGAGAAAGTTGGTAGTACAAAGTTGTTCAAATTTGATTCTGGTCAGAGAGGGTTTGGGGCTCTTTGATCAAGTTAACTTGTTCTCCAACTTGTGCCATTTGGTCTAGATGAATGATTAGACCAGTTGAGCATGTACACAAGATTTTAGAGAATTTGGACATGTTTGGAAATGTAAAGTTGCTCAAACTTCAAAATGGACAGAAATGGTTTTGAGGGGATTTAATGGGGTTATACTATTCTCCATGACATGATACTTGTCCAGATCATCAAACATGTCAAATGTGACATGCTAGAATTTTCTTGGAATTTTTGGAGAATATTTCCTTTGTAAATATTTCAAAAGCTTGAAATATCCAGAAAGGGTTTTTGAGGGATTTGACCAATATTTTGAACATTACCATGTGTTGAAACTCATATATATGGACAATATATGTCCACTGAGTTTCTCTACATTTTCACAAATATTTTTAAAGCATAAAAATAATTTTAACCTATTAAAGACCATTTCTGGCCTTAAGAAAAAGCTTTTAAAGAAAATAGTAAAATAACTTTTAAAATTATATTTTTATGGTTTCGGGTATCCTATATCTAATAGGAGTCAAATATATTTTTGAAAGATTTTTACTGCCCTTAATTAAGTACTTGCAGTGCAAACCTCAATTCAGGGTTTTGGAAAACTAAATTTAGAAAATACTTTTTGGCCAAAATATTTTTACAAGAAATTATTTTATGACCTACACACATGGCATGATCATTGGGCAGAAGTTTTGGATCAAGGAGAAGGAGTATAAGAGTTGGAGGATTTATTTAATTTTTAAAGCACTTGCAAACAAAGAGACAAAAATCAATCAAAGCAAAGACAAAACACTCAAAAGTTTTGTCAAACCACATTTATCATGATTCATTAGCTTAAGTGTTGTGGCATGAAAATCAGGGTGTGACAGACCTACCCCCTTACAAGAATCTAGTCCCGAGATTCCCAAACTAGGCGCGGAAAGGAGTATTGGATGCAGGGTAGTCTTCACGTCCTCATCTATTCTGCTTCCGGCGGTGCACCTTTGATCCTTGAAGTACTTGATGGTGTGGCCGTATATAATGTTCTACTTGGTCCAGGTTGCTAATGGGTAGCTCGAGGTAGGTTAGATTGGGCTAGGGGTCGATGGCTCGGTGGTCATTGCCCTCTTAGAGATCGGGCAAGTTAGGAAGTTGGAAACACTTCCGGGGTTGTGATGCATGGAAAGCGTTGTGCACATCAGGTAACTCAGGTGGCAACTCCAGCTGGTAACTGTCTTCTTTTTGTCTCATAGTGATCTCAGAGGGGGTTATTATTTCTTGGAGTGATCTCGAAGAGGGCCGATGAATCTTGGTGTGGGTCTCCTTGTCATGGAAATGATTGGTTCCTTAGAGAGGAGTGGCTTGCAGATACACATGGCCTTTGACGCGGAAGTATACTTCTTGAAGATGGTGGTTGGTGTAGTTCTTCCTCTTAGACATGATGGTCTTCAGATGTTCCTTGACCAGCCCAACGATTCTTCTTCCGTCTTCGGGTAGACGAGTATGTCATCAAAGAAAGATGACATCTAACTTGCCCAAGCACTCCATGAAGTCTATGGGGTGCGTAAAGTGGGCTGAGGCATTGGTGATGGTCACGGTTGAGTATTGGCCAAGGTCTTATCGATCTAGAGCCAAAACCCAAGGTCAGGACCCGGCCATGTTGTGGCTTGGTAGGGCGTAAGGGTTTCAAGGATTCCAGTGTGCGAGTGAATGTTCATCATCCCATCCTTGAGCACAGTTCCTGAGATGCCAATTGTTCTATCTAGTCCTCCAAACAGATCACCTTATACCTCCGAAAGTATCATCTCGCATAGGTCAACTCCAAAAGCCCATTAGCTACATAATTCATTAATTCTACAAATCCAATGTCTATGGTGTCCCACATGATCTTCTAATGTCCTATAATCACCAAATACTTGAAAGGGCTACCTTGCTATAGTCAGTCCACCAATTTCCCATTATCATGGTCATGTAAACTCCAAGGTCAAGCATATATAGATCCCTAAATAAACTCTGACAATTATTCCAATCTCCTAGTTATGGTCCACCGAGAAACATGGTATCTTGATCAAGATCATCAGTCTAAATCCAATTTACTCCAAACCATGTAAGATTACTCTGCATCCATACTCCACTAGGGTAACCTATTTAATCCAAATCTCATGTCCAACGAGGAATCCTACATGTCTCCCTCAAGTTATTTACGTATATCAACTATCTCCTATCAATATCATCTGATCAAGTCAAATCCTTGCACTTCCAGGAGTTTCAGCTTGCGATCATAATTGTCCTATAAATCCAATTTACTCAGGGATAATGGAAGCTATGCTAATCTATAATCATGATCCCACCAAGTTCATCTACCAACATGAAAGCATCATGATCTACCAAAGTCTCAGTCAATTCCTCAGGGTCTCTGATATAAACTCATCAAGTCATTTGTCATCCATTCCTATATCCCCAAATTGGTCTCTCCTATGGCATCATCAGTTTTGGTGCTACCTTAGGATGATAATGTGCTCGTTCACTATGTGCACCAGTTCCATAATGAACCCAATGCTATGTGAGGTTACAGAGGCTTAACTAGTCCACTTGTAATTCCGTGGGTTAAGCACTTGGTTAAGGATTCGAGCTGGGGTATCTCGTGAAGTCTCGAAGGGTATAGTGATGGGTTTACAGTCTTGAGAGGTAAACATAACTCTACGGGGTTGCACTTGGTCGAGGAGGTTGTAGCAAAAGTCTTGATGCGGTTGGTTGCCAAAGTAGAATCCTTGGTGTATCTTGTCTTGCTAGCCTTGATTAAGGAGGGAGATGAGAGGAGAGGTAGCATAGAGGAGGGAATGCCTAAAGGGGTTCTATAGTGCAAGTGCAAACAAACAAGTTTGAAAGGGCCTAACACAAACAATAAAGTAAGGCAGGTGATATAGCCATGTACTAGTTGCCTCGGGCAAAAGGCGTGATATCAAAACACAAACAAATAAAAACAAGCAACACACAATCATGGTTCTATTCGAACCATCATACGGACTCATTGCGCATAGGGGTACACGACTCATCCTACCCTAGGGGTTCTCGGACTCGATGAGTCGTGCCTTGTGCCTCATGCGATCTCTGAGTTTTCCTCGGTGTTGCTCGTCTCTTGTTTGATGAAACGATCTGGGTTGAGCGGAAGAATCTTGACAACTTCTGCTTTGATGAGGTGATGGGGTGATGGTGGCTCCTCGTGGCTGTCTTTGACTTGGTTTTCTCTTGTCTTCTTAATCATGATGATCGCTTTTGCTTTCTAAGCCGTCGATGGTACCAGGTGGGCAATCCTTTATGCAATAACATTATCAAGGCATAATAGTGGTCCAACCTGTCGGACACATTGATGACAACATCGACACCAAGAGCGGGGGATGAAGAGAACCGTTTTCCTGCTCACTATAGTGAGGCGGACCAAATGGCGAGGTTCTCATCCACCGGTGGTTGCCGATACAACAACGGTAGTGACAGGTTACTCTATTAGCGATGTATATCATGATCTTGCATATCCTATGCCATGATCATCATAGGCTCTGATCGCATCATCTTGGAGCAATGTCAAGGGTGTCACCATCTCACAGGTCTTGGTCCTCATTCCTCGAGGATGTATCTTACATTGGTGTCGTCTTGTTGTGTTGTCGCCAATCTTGCGTTCAGAAGAGGTGGGTGAGTATTTGGCAAGGTGTACTCCTTCTAGATTATCCACGAGGATTACAAGGAATCCAGTGGTCAGGGGCATAAGGGTTCTAGCGACCGTTAAATTTTGAAGGGGAAGAGGAAAGTATATAATAGTTTTGAAAAACTTCGGAAGAGGAAGAGAAGTATAGATAGTTTTGAAACTAGTAGTAGTTTTGGAAATAGTTTTACCTAACTAACGACCATGCTAACTAAGGCTTCCTACAGTCAGGATGGCTCTGATACCAGCTCTGTGGGGACCCCAACTCATAAGTCGAGATCACCGAATGCACGTGTACAGTGATCCCAGAGATCAATGCTCACTGAACACACAGAAGCTGCATAACAAGAGTCTTACATCCATACATACCGTTTTACAAAAGTAAGACCATTATGGTCAAGTCTTGCGAGTACCATCATGGCGGAAATCTTAAATCGATAACTTGGACCCATGCCATCTGCCTTAACCCTACGGGCATTCCGACCGGAGCGTCCTAGCTCGCATGTTAAATCACCGAGGTACTCTTCATTATATCCTGTTCTTTCATGCTGGCCAATAAAATAACAGTGGCAAGCCAATGGGTACTTTGAATGTACTATAAACAACCCAAGGGTGATAACAGAATAATTATGCAAGGCACTCTTGCTAATTTGGCATTTTTGCGGAAAGCTAGTTTTTCTCATGCAAGTATGATCAGCGTTTATCAAGGATATGAATAAATGCGCAACAAGTATTAGGAGGTTCTGAGACATCAACATCGAGAGAGTTATGAACAACTCATGCTCAAGCTCATCGTGACTTCCTCACGAATCACGTCAATAGATTTACCAAACCGTGTTGTTTGTCGAAACATATGGGCGTAGTCTAAGCAGCACCACCCAACTGTCCTTGACCATGGACACGGCTATTGAATAGTTTTACACTCTGCAGAGGTTGCACACTTTACCCACAAGATCCGGGAACTTCCGTGTCGTCCATGACCCGCGATACCTCAAGTACCGGTGTAAGCACCGATCACTACCTTTCCCTAGGCGACACTAACAAGGAGTCCACTCGTTGTTCGAATCCTCATGATGTACATCATCTGAGACTCACTCAAGATCGTAACATCCGAGAGGGACACAGCGGTGTATCCGGTGCCTGTGAAAACAGTCATGGCCGCCCTACAGCACGACCCGTCCGAGAGAGAGCACCAACTCTCCCCGTCACTAATGTCGGGCTCCAAGCTAGTATCGGCCTAGGTAATCAATAATGCCCTTTCCCATATAAGGGTATAGTGGTTGCGCATGTAAGGTTGGGACAGTCGATAAATCTTAAATCTAATCCGTCTCTGTAAACAACACTTTTATCAAGCCTCGGTACACTACTTCTCCACCAAGTAGTGACCTAGTTCATCATCATCTCCCAGGGGCATCAGTGGCACCCTCTGGGGCTGCTTGCAAGTATGTCAAACCACACTTGTTTCTTTCCATGCATAACCCTGACCCGCTTTGCATAGCAACTACTTTAGCATCCTATCTACTCCCACCGGCATAACCCTCATAAGAAGGTAGGGTCATGCACAATGCAAGTATCAGCGAGGAAGTACGGTGGCAAACCATCAAAGTGGTTACCACCTCATCATGATTCCATTGCAGCAACAATATGGTGCTATATGACATGCATAAAAAGGGTTTCATAGACATGGTCAAAGTGCTGCTTGCCTGGTTCATCTGAGTCTTGAAATCTTCTGGTCCTTCTCCATGTACTCCGTCTACTTCGTCAACTAACGTCGGAAACAACCACAATAAGCAACACAACAAGGCAGAAAATATAAGTGCTCCAAAAAATATTAATTTGACTTTTCTAGGACATCTCTGGTTATATGAAAAATAACCAGAGTGATTTCATTGGAATTGGGTCATTGGATATCTCTGAACATTTCAATATGATGGAATCAAGGGGTTTATGGACTTGCAAGAAGTGTACAGAAACATGTTTTTGAAAAATGAGCAAAGGCACCCATTTAACAAACCATGATTTTAGAAGCATCTAGGAGTTGGTTTCACTGGATTTGGAGTTCAAATGAATATTCTATGGATTTGCAAAGTTGACAAACATGAAGAAATGGCTCATTAATTTGTGGGGTACAGAAAGTATCAAGAAAAATGTTCATAAACTAAGTTATGACCTTAGAAGCATCTAGGAATTTGAATCATGGCATTTGGATCAATTTTGAGCTCTTTGTGATTTTCTAAAGTTCATCACAGAAATAGGAAAAACAAGGTTTGTTAAATGTTTGAAAAGAAAAGGTCTCTGGAAAAATGTGCATGTTGCACCAACAGGTAGATCATGATTTATAGAGTCATTAGAAATTTGAATCATCAAATTTGGAGTCCATTTGAATTGTTTATGGATTTTAGAAATTTACAGAAAAAGAAAAAGGAACGGGAAAGGGTTTTACCCTTATCCAGGTATGACTGGCGCAGCTTAGCGATGGGCGGCCCAGTGGCTCGGCTGGGCCAGGCAGAGGAGGCGGCGTCGAGGCGGGTTCATGGTTACGCCAATGCATGCGAGAAAAGGATCTGGCGAAGCCGTCTCCACTTAAGCGGGCGGGGACCAGCCATTTGGTCGTGCTTGTGAGAGCCTGGGCCTTCGAGCCGTCGCCTTCAACCTCCCAGCTGGCTGACGGGAGACAGAGGAGGCGAGGCCGGCGGTGCGGCGCTCTCCCGGCGGCACCGACCCCCACCGTGGGCGCCCGGCACACCGGCGTGCTCGGGAGTGTGGCGCATCCTCGAGGAACTCCACAGGCGCTGAGGCGGTCTGAGGTGGCGCCCATCGTCCATGGCGGAGGAGGCCGACGGCGAGATTCAGCACTGGCGAGGCGGGCGTGGGGAGGAGGCTGGAGCTTGGGGTGAGTCGGTGGTGGTGATGATAGGGCGCTGGGTGGCTAGGTGGGAGAGAGTGGGTGGCGCTGGATATTGGCGGAGGTTGACGGCTTGGCTCCGGCCTCGGAGAAGGACGGAGGGCACGGGAGGAAGAATGAGTTGGTCCAGACGGTTGCTTGGAGGGAGAGAGAGCCAAAGGAGTAGAGAGGGGGCTCGGGGGCGGCCTTAAATAGCCGACCCGTAGCTCACCGTGGACGCGGCCTTGACCTCTGGTGCCCATGAAATGGCTAGGGTGGCCACGGGAGAAGGCTTGGGGCTGTCTGCGGCGCTCGTGGGGGTGGTGTTGGGTGTAGGGAAGGGGAGAGAGAGGCGAGCTCCGGTGGAGCCACGGGCTCGCCCACATTGGCCGGCTCAGGCGGCTCTGGGCCTGTGGCACAGGGCAGTGAGAGAGGGAAGGAGGGGCCAGCGGTGGCGTGTTGCGGACGTCGAGGCACCTCGGTGGCGCGAGGGGAGGCTCGAGGTGGTTGGGGGCAGGCGTCAGCGGTCGGGAGCACGCTGACGTGCTCCAGAGCGCGCAAATGGCGGGCACCCGTGGCTTTTCCTCGCGTCCTCACGCGCCCACTTGTGTCTGGAAGCTGCAGGGGGGAGTAAACAATGTGAAAATGGCATTGGATGCCCTGGGGATCCACTAGAGTGAGGAGGGAGGTTGAGAGAGAGAGAAATGGTGCTGTCCAGAGAGGGGAAAAGAGATTTTCACCCCCATCATCATGGCTCCTTGGGCAGGGAAAGATGCAGGGGTTAGAGGAAGACCAGATGATGTTGTGGGAGAAAGCTTAGCTCATGGAGATTATTGGAAATGGCCAAAACATGCATTTTAAATTTCTGCCAGAAGGTGTTTGATGTAGTTTTGGGAAAGAATATGAACTCCTCATGTCATGAGGCTTGACAGGGTCAAATGGCACATGTAATTAGGGCCTTCCTCCCATTTTGAGCTCATTTGGGCAAAGTTGCCAATGCAACTTTTGTAAACCCTAGAAATTAGCAGAAACGGACTTGTGTAGATTTAGTTAAGCAAATCACTTCTCCTTGATGCACCACTTGGTGTGGTGGCCTTATTTGGTCATGTGAACATGCTCACCAAAGTTGGGTTCAAGGAGAGAAAGTTGGTAGTACAAAGTTGTTCAAATTTGATTCTAGTCAGAGAGGGTTTGGGGCTCTTTGATCAAGTTTACTTGTTCTCCAACTTGTGCCATTTGGTCTAGATGATTGATTAGACCAGTTGAGCATGTACACAAGATTTGAGAGAATTTGGACATTTTTGGAAATGTAAAGTTGCTCAAACTTCAAAATGGACAGAAATGGTTTCGAGGGGATTTGATGGGGTTATACTATTCTCCATGACATGATACTTGTCCAGATCATCAAACATGTCATATGTGACATGCTAGAATTTTCTTGGAATTTTTGGAGAATATTTCCTTTGTAAATATTTCAAAAGCTTGAAATATCCAGAAAGGGTTTTTGAGGGATTTGACCAATATTTTGAACATTACCATGTGTTGAAACTCATATATATGGACAATATATGTCCACTGAGTTTTTCTAAATTTTCACAAATATTTTTAAAGCATAAAAATAATTTTAACCTATTAAAGACCATTTCTGGCCTTAAGAAAAAGCTTTTAAATAAAATAGTAAAATAACTTTTAAAAATATATTTTTATGGTTTCTGGGTATCCTATATCTAATAGGAGTCAAATATATTTTTCGAAAGATTTTTACTACCCTTAATTAAGTACTTGAAGTGCAAACCGCAATTCAGGGGGTTTTGGAAAACTAAATTTAGAAAATACTTTTTGGCCAAAATATTTTTACAAGAAATTATTTTTATGACCTACACACATGGCATGATCATTGGGCAGAAGTTTTGGATCAAGGAGAAGGAGTATAAGAGTTGGAGGATTTATTTAATTTTTAAAGCACTTGCAAACAGCAGACAAAAATCAATCAAAGCAAAGACAAAACACTCAAAAGTTTTTGTCAAACCACATTTTATCATGATTCATTAGATTAAGTATTGTGGCATGAAAATCAGGGTGTGATAGATGTACTTGCACAGGTTTTCTCCTTCCTTCTGGGGGATGATGTGTAAATCACTCGCCTGGCGATGAGCTTGGTGACCTCCGGTAAAGGCGCCAATAAACTCATGGCACAGATCCGCCCAAGAAGAGATGGAATCCACCGGCAAGTGCATCAACCATGACATAACATTAGGCTTGAGTGCCAACGGGAAGTAGTTGGCAAGCACCTTGTCGTCGCGGGCCCCGGCAGCTTGCATCGCGATGGTGTAGATGCTGAGGAAATCTGACGGGTGAGTCTTGCCGTTGTACTTCTCGCCGACGTCGGGTTTGAACATACGGTGGGAGGGCCACTGGAACTGCCGCAGCTCACGGGTGAAGGCCGGACAACCCACCTCGTAAGGTAGGCCACCGTAGCCTCCCGACGCTGGGTGGTCCGCAGCGGGCCCTGCCCGCCTGTCCGACTGGTGGCCCGCGTCACGTCGGTGCTCGATCATAGTTCGAGCGTCCTCGTGAGCCTGCTCCCGAAGGACTTGGCGCTGATCACGGTTGGTCCACGGGTCAGACAATGTGATGGAGATACCATCACGAGCGTCGCCGCGACGGGCCGACGCCCGGGGCGGTCGGGATGGATGTGGGGAGTACACCGTGGCCGCGTTGCCTCCGGCGTGGCCTCCGCTAGCAGGCGGCAGCCATATACGAAGAGAAAAAGCGCACGCACGTAGCCGGTCTCTCGCTGTCTCGCACACATGAGTGTTACGTAAAGGCAACGTTAACAAATAAACCCTAAAACCCTAGGTGCACGATTGCTGCATTCACGGGTACCGGGTACGTGGTGGAGCGCACCTTTGTAGGAATAGTCAGCTCGCGTCATAATTTGATCTATAGGAGTTGATGGTCGGGACCACAGCTGAACGACTTGGAGGCGGTGGCTCGCCAGTTGCCACAAATCGAGTAGCGGGGTTAAGAGTTCTGATTTTCAATGGCGCGTTATAAGTACTAAGTAGTTTTTAGAACGATTGGTATGGAGCGAATATGGAATTCATAGTACTACCTACCACGTACCTCCTTGGTGTATGGTTGTATGGGTTTATGTTGCGAGATGTTGAACCAGGTAGTTCTAGGGCAAATACTATGTTTGGATTTAGGTGCTGTTTTTTCATTAATGAAAATCGGAAGGGGGAAACCCTTCTTTGATTAAAAAAACTACTACCTCCGTTCTGGTTTACTAGTCCCCATCGTTTTTTGGGTCAAAGTTTGTCCATGAATTTTACTTGTAAAATGTGAATGGAAAACGAGTTTTGTTATCATAAACAAAAAGGACTAGAGGGAGTGATTGCTCTGACACGGACGCGACCTCTCATAGCGCAGGCATTGAACCGGTGCGCCGGCCAAGAGGGCCCCACTCGCTGCAGGCCCGGCTGAACACGCCTCCTCGCTGCTTGGAACCGGCTTCAGACTGCCCCGCCTGCCTTCATTGAATCCGCGCGTGTGCCGGCAACACGTCCTTCCGCGAGCCGACCGGCATTTTAGAACACAAAAAGTGACCAAAATATAATTAATTACGCATGGTCTTGACTTGTTGTGCTCGCACTAGTAGCAAGAACTAGAGGTTTTTCTTTATTCATAACTCTCCTCAAATTTTTTTGGCTTTGAAGTGAATCATGGTTGTGGACATTATGTATGAATGTGGAGATATCTATGAACACGAGTTTGATGTGGAAGTTGAACTTGGAATGTCGGGCTTGCGAGTGAACTATAACATGTCCAATGCTTCGTCTGTTATTGTTTGGAAAGTAATTGTTGTTATTACATGACCCGAAAAAAAATATTTTGTGCCACATCAGTAGATGCACGGACATCACAACAGGAATGTTGACTGGATAAACATTTGAACCTAGCTACTATGAAGGAAATTTTGTATGGACAATAGTTTTATATAGCAGGAGACGCCTAGCCTGCTCTGCCTCTGCCAGCTTATTTCGGCTTCTTCCATCTCTTCTTTGGCATGGGTGAAGAGAGCATCTGATTGCTCTTTTAAGCCGTCAGAACTCAGCTACATTCTCAAGGGCTGCTTCACGCTTTCTTTCAGCCTTTACTAGAGCCACGAGGACACGAACAGTGGCGACTCCACGGCTTGTGTGTAATCCAGCATCATCGGGAATTTGCACCTTGTGTCTAATCCAGCATCATTAGGAGGCGGCACCTTGTGTGTAATCCAGCCTCATGCGGAAACATGATCTCGAGGTTGACCATACTTCCCTCCTCGCAGGAACTGCATCCTGACATGAAGTTACTTCTTTGTTAGATAATTACTCAAAGCAACCCAGATCCGTTTAGTAGAAGCCAGATAAACAGAACTGGGAGAAGTGAATTCAAAAGGAAAAAATATAAAAACAGAATACAAGGTGAGAACCCCCACTTCCTACATCAAGATAAAAACGAAAGCATTAGGACGATTAAGACTGTTCTTATGACACATCGAAGAGCACGAGGCTTAAGAGAAACAGAAACTACAACATATACACATCAAAGAACACGAGGCTAAACGAAAGTAATTGAAAGGGTGTTACTTACCAAAGCTCGTTTTACAGGTTCGGTGCAGCTCCTCTTTAACTTTCCACGCTCCTTGAAGATGTCCCCAATATCCTGTATTTGGTCTTCATTGCTCCTCTGCATGTTCGCACCCATGGATTTAAAATCTCAACATGGCAAGAAAAATATACTACTAGTAATACTCGCATCTTGTGGGCAACATTAAAGCACTAAATCGCCATGTTAGAGCATCTCCAACAGAATCATGGCGTCTGGCGCTTTAAAAAGCGTTCTGATGTTGAGATCGAGAAGTAGAGATAGAGAGTAGAGGATATAGTTCTCAGCATAGATAGATAAAAAATAGATTATTCAACTACTCCTCGTCGTCCGACTCCTCCTCGGTGATGTCCTCCTCCGACGTCTGACTGTAGGCATGAAGATACTGATCGTCGTCAGAATCCCAGGGCGACGCTGCTCCTAGCCTCATGTTGAATTGAGCGTCCGCTTTTCGCCTACGCTTGTCCTCGCGATAGGCGGCTCGCTCCGCCCTCCTTTTCTCGTAGAACTCGCGCTCGTTGATGATGTCCTGCGGGAAGGGTTGGCGCCACAGCGCCATGGCTTCCTCGTCCATCTCGGCGATGCCGAGACGGTGCTCCCGCCTCCGGTTGTCGCGACGATCCTCGTCGGTGATAAGCCGCGACAGAGGCGCGAGCTCCTGTGCCCGCTCCCGCGTCGGCACGTTGGGGAAGTTCAATGTTCTGTGAGGACACCGGAGGCGCCACGCCACCGCGTAGTACGCGCGGGTGGCCTTCTTGGCGGTGTCGAAATTGCCGAGGCCGATGCGCATCCCCCGGAACCGGATCTCAGCGGAGAAGCCGCCCGAGGGGCGCGCGCGGACATTGCGGTATCCCCATGTTTCCCGGCAACGTGGCGGCATGGTGGCACGGCGGCGGCGAGGCGAGAAAGAGCGGGGAGAAAGCGGTGGTGAGGCACAGAGCGGGGAGAGAGCTGTGGCAAGGCACAGAGCGGTGGGAGGGCGTTGGATTTTATAAAGCGCGCTGGACGCCGCGCGCCAAAACTAGCGCACGCCTGGCCGCTTTTTCCCGCGCGTGCGCAATCCTTTCCCGACGTCTCTCCTATCTCTACACTCTTCTCTACTGTTATATTTATTTTATATTTTAATATTTATCTCTACTTCTCTACTCTCTATTTTTTTCTCTACTTTTTCCCTACTCTTATAAAAAACAAAGTTGGTGATGATGGTGTTCCTGCCATCCTGCAATATAGGCCATCCGATTATATCCGACGGATAGGAAGGAAACTGTGGCAATTTTGTAAAAATATACCCACACCCCTCTCCGCATTTGCAAATAAGGCATTCCCTCATTCATCCTTTTCTCCCACAAGATAAACTACTCATACAAATGCATCTTGATGCGTGCAACGCATGGGCATCTGCTATTTCTAAAAAACTATCCATCATTTGCCACAATACTGGTTGTAGATGAAATACCTACCCAAGCACAGCGCGATACAGGAGCGACGCACAATTACAAGCTGATATTCTGTTGGACAATGGAGGCTATAAACAATTACTTTTACAGGAACAATAACACCCAGGAAATTTGAAGGGTAGGCATGAACAAAATTGGAACTGCACATGTACTGCTAAGTGATTCAATACACACATTACCAATCGAGGAGGAGAACGATGGTCATGGCGGCCTCTTTGAGTCATGGTCGGCAACGGGAGTCAGTTCATTGTCCATGACGGTGGTGCTTCTGTGCTTGGCATCGGCTTCGGGGAAGCAAATCCGAGACCGTGGGAGACGGTGCCGGGGAAGAGGCTTCGTGTACGACGACGATGGTGGACCGGCTCCAGTGCGGCGTATGAGGTCGTCGATGAGGCAGATGTGCTGCGGTGGATGAGTGCGCCGATGTAGAAGGGGAGGAGCACAAAGGCTGCGGTGCCGTGGAGAAGTCTATTTTGCAGTGGGGATAGAAAATGGGGAGTATTCAGGTGTACTATTCTGGGTGCCGGGGTGGGGTTGGCTGGGTAGGGTGAACCTGAAGTTACGAAAACAACCCCCTACCAACCGTCACCCGTAGGCCTGTTCCGAAGGCTATGATGGTAACTTCCCACTGCTCGAATCAGGGTCGCGGGAGATTTTCCCGCTGACCTCAAAATTGTGTGACACTAAACTCCCCGTTTGGCGTGTTGGGTGATTCAGCTAAGCAACTAGCAAGTAGTACTAGTAAACTCTGCATATTAGGTTTGAGCGAAGTCAAACTTCCTAAAGTTTGACAAAGTTTATAGAAAAATATAAACATTTACCATAACAGATATGTATGATGTGAAAGTACATTCAATAATGAATCTAATGGTATTTATTTGTTATTGTATATGTTAATATTTTTTGTTATAAACTTTCTGAGAGTTTACAAAACTTGACTTTGACCAATGCTAATACATAGACTTAAATAAAAATGGAGGGTGTACACATTTGTTTTCTTAGTATGTAGTGAATTAATCATTTGTTGAAATTGTGAAATAAATATATTAGGCTACTGACTTCGAATGTAATGGTCTATACAATTCAATAGTTACAATCATTGTCGAATTCCAAGATGTATACAAGGTCTATAGTACTTCACAACCTGCTCAAACTCGCATAATCCCAGTCAAATGACAATCAAAATGCATTTCATAGTTATTACTTTGTAGGATGCAACAAAACCAACAATAACTCTACATCAACCATTATAAAAGCAACATTTTGAACATATCCCAATGTGTGAATGAAACGTGCAGAGAAAGCTTGCAAAGATGGAGCAGATAGGGCGGGAAAGATTGTATGTATGTGGACGAGAGAGTAGGAGACAAACCTAACGAAACAGAAAGAGGGAGATAGAGAGAGAAAGAGAGAGGAAGAAGTTATGTCTGTGAGAAAGATGGAGAAGAGACAACAGGTTTGATGAGAGAGCTGGAAAAACATGGACGAGAGGGGAAGGATCTCGTGGGTTGAGGGATTGATAAATTTGTGCGGGGGAGAGAGGGATTGGTAATTTTGTGCGAGAAGAGAGGGTGGGGGGAGGAGTTAGTCAGCCGTCGTCACATCATCCTGCTTCCAAATGGCCCCACATTCTCTAGCGCAGTGTAGTCGCCGTCTTCGATCTCCTTGATGCCCTCTTTGATGATTGAGGTGTTGTGCATGCTGGGGTGCGAAGAAGCAGAAGCGAGAGTGGTCGCCATATAACCTTGGATGGGGATGAATTGTGTGCTCGGGGGAGGGGTGTGTGTGTGATGTGTTGTGTGTGTATGTGTGTGTGTGTGTGTGTGTGTGTGTGCGTGACAGATATTGAGAGAAAACAAACCTAAGGAGAGAAATGTGTGTGTGTGTGTGAAAGCTACTTGCTAAACAGGGTATTCACGAAGAGATTGTGCGTCTTGAGATAGAGAAGCGATGTCACGAGCCTTGAGGTGGGCAGGGGCGGGTGAGGGTGTCAAAATGTGCGCGTTGATGCATGTGCTACATGCAATCATCACGAGACAGACGAATCGAGAGAGATGGTTGTTGTGTTCTGGATGCTCCTCTCTCTCTCTCTCACACACACACACAAGTAAAATAGAAGACCGTTCTCTCATGTATACACAACGTATCGGCATATGTCTATGTCTCACTCATGCATGATCATTTGCACATTCACACCTCCCTATGTCTCTATCACACGCACAACGTCTCCACATTTCCCTTCCGCCACAACACACATATGGACACATACACACGTTCTCTCTTAGTCACACACACAGGGGCTGTTTGGTTTGAGACTAAGGGGCTATTTGGTTTGTGACTATGGTTGCCACATCTTGCCACACCTAAGGTTAGGCAACTTTGACCAATTTAGGAGGGTGTTTGGTTCAAGCCTTACCTTTGGCAATATACTTTTTTCCACACTAGGGCCCTGCATGACATACACTCACAAAGTGTGGCAAGATTCCCTTAGGCTTGCCAACTTGTGGCCGGGGCTGTTTGGTTCTAGGCCTAGCATTGCCACACTTTGCCACAAATTTTTTCCAACCTTGCCTAAGCTTCGTTCATTAAAATGAGAGCCACAAGTTGGCAAGCCTAAGGGAATCTTGCCACACTTTTTGTGTGTATGCCATGTGGGGCTCAAGTGTGTCCTGCCTAAGGTATGGCTTGAACCAAACACTCACCTAAGTTAGTCAAACTTGCCTAACCTTAGGTGTGGCAACCTTTGGCAAAGTTAGTCGCAAACCAAACATCCATAAATAAAGAACTAACCTTAGGCAAGTGTGGCATAAATTGTGTGGCAGAATGTGGCACTCCTAGGCCTAAAACCAAACAGCCCGTAAGTTTGCCTAAGGTTTCCACACCTAAGGTTAGGCAAGTTTGACCAACTTAGGTGGGTGTTTGGTTCAAGCCACACCTTAGGCAAGCCACATTAGGGTCCCACATTACATACACTCAAAAAGTGTGGCAAGATTCCCTTAGGCTTGCCAACTTGTGGCTCTCATTTTGAAGAACTAACCTTAGGCAAGTGTGGCAACATTATCTCTATGAAAAGTGGGCCATAGGGGCAATAAAGTGTGGCAAGCCAAAGTGTGGCAAAAACCAAACACATGCCAACTAAACTGTGGCTGCCAAATTTTGGCTTGGCAAACGGTGGCTGGGAACCAAACAGCCCCAAAATCAGTATTAAAAAAAACTAGGGCGCACCTAAAACGTCCAAATCCAAATAAACACGAACTGGAGCTAAATTCAAATATATGGAAATATTGTAGCGTCAAGAACTTTTCCCGGAAAAAAAAGTTGAGTAATATTCGGGGATTGTTTTCACACACATAAAAGTCCTTCGAGCGCGACATGGTGACGCACCGTTCGATCGACCGCGCGGCCGCGGTTCACGCGCTTGCACAGGATTCTGTATCGTGGTTGTGGTAACTAATAAAAGCGCTGCCTAAGTCTAATGTTTACGTGTACTAGTACGGTTTTCTTTTAAGTTTGAACAACCCTATATAAAACTAAACTAAGCTCCCATACGCGCACTCATCAATATGCCGCCGCCGCTGTTGCGCATGCCGACGCCCGCCTGCTCCGGCCAACAATTTCTCACCCATCACCGCCGTGTCGCCGCCAAGCCGAAGGCTCGCCCGCTCACGTCGACTGCAGTCCCTCCTCGCGATGCCGCCGCGCTGCCAAGCACACGAGCAGCTGGTGGAGCCGCGTCTATGCACGTAGCGTACGAAGTGGAGGACGAGCGCGTGCTCCAGCACGCTGGCGAGGAGGAACTAGTGTGTCGTTGCCTTCTCCGCCCGCACAGAGGAGGCGCACATGGTGGTTGTCGCGGCAGAAGCCGGTCGCGCGCGCGTCGAGCCCGCAATCTGGGTGCGGACGTGGAATCTACCTTCGAGACCTTGAATGCCACGTGGATCCTGCAATCTGAAGGAGCAATTTGGGTCACTCGAATCTTGTGAGCCGTTTGATGCAACATGGATGGCTAGAAGGGCTTCTTCAACATCCGAAATAGATGCACGGTTCATCTTCTCAGCCCGCCACACGCCTAACCGCCTACCGCCGCCACCGCCCCCTCCCTTGAACCGCCTGCCACCGCCATGCTCCCCCCACCCCCGCCATCTGTTTAACCCCGGGGACGATCCATTTTTTTCCGGCAAACTGCATTCCACACACAACACTCATAAGATAGATCATGGGCACCCTGTCGTCTTCTTCCTTCACTCCATTGAACATCTTTCACAAATCGACTAACCCAAATTATACTACTAGTACGAATGTATTAACTACAGTAGGAACACGAAGATATGAGCAGTAGTACCAACTGCAATAAGAACAGTAGTAAGACATAGTACCAGTACTATTGTACATACTAAAGAGTTCAAATAACGAGAAAGAACATAAACATAGTTCTGCTGGGGCCTTAGCACAACACACCCTTGAAAATAAACTAAGCAACTAGTCTGCTTGACACTGCAGTAGAACCAGCATGAGCGACAACACTGCCACCTACTCGGAGTCCGAGTCCACGTCCTCGACTTTGTCCTCGTCCCTCTTCCTCTTCGCCGACGCTTCTTTGCTTGAACCGGACACTGGGCTCTGCTTCTTCATCCAACCCTTGTAGATATTTAAACAAACGTAGGCATCCATTGCCGCGCACAGGATGTGATCTTCATCTAATTTCTTCGACTCCCATGCATCATGAAACTCGTGATGAGGTTTCTTCAGTTTAGCGTACGAACGATAAATCATGGCTGCTGCCACGGTCATTATTGAAGGTTGAGAGGAGGACACCAGCCCTTCCTTCTAGAGGTCGAAGGGGTCGCCTACAACGAGGCCTATCCGACCCAGGATTTCCTTGTTGTTCCTAAAGTCTACAGTAACGAACTTGACTCGGTCGCCCTTGAGGAGCTTTTTAAATTCCTCGCACTCAACGTCGGCATGGCATATGTGGTAGACCAAGCATAAGTCATGCACGCAAACCTGGATCACGGCGGGCTTCTTCTTCTCTGCCTCCTTTAGTTTCTTCTCGCTTCCCAGGACTGTGGTGTACTCAACATCTAGCTCAGCACCCACTCATCATTTGAGTTTTCGAACATGCGTTTGAAGCGAGCAAGGCATTCTTTCACCATTGCGGAATAACGGGTGTAGATGACGTCGAACTCATCACCGGTGATGGTTCTCACGTTGTACTCACCGCCGATCATGGAGATTTGGGACGCCATGGATTTGGGAGGAGGGTTAGGATTAGTGGAACTGCCGTAATGTGGAAGGACGGGACGACTGGGAGCGAACTGTTGTAAGGTACTGTACTAGTAGAAGACGGGGACGAGTAGGCGTGCGAACGGCATGGGGTTGCTGGCTTGACCGGTGGATAAATGGCTGCAAGCTGCCAAAGATTTCTCGAGAACTATGCGGGACCCACTAGATGACATGTCTACTAGACCCATATCGTAGGCCTGACGGTATAGCTTCTGCCTGTTTGCACGCCATGCCGGCTTGTGTGTAACTTCAATTAATTCCGTCAACCGTTGAGCCTCCCACGACCTTCGCCTCCCTCGCTCGGTCGCGCCCTTTGAGACTTCGACCGGCAATAAATGAGCAATTTTTTTTCCGTACTCTGCATGCATGATGATGTGGAGCATCCCACGATCATCCCCATGCATCCACAACCGTCTCATCAAGAGCCAATAGGACCCATGACACGATCTAGAGCTAGAGCTCTCGAGAACGAGGTGACCTCCTTCCTTATTGATATCGCATATGATCCACTCGAGACATGGCTACTACCTAAGTCCGATATGCTATGCATGATTAGGTGTCAAGGGGAACCTCCCGAGGATGCACGTGAAGATGGACAAGCCGCCAAGTCCATGGATGAAGAGAACCAACGGAGACGGGCAAGATCACCTTCTAGGCCCCGGACATCCGGCCATGACCACGGACATCCGGCCCCTGGAGCATCTACCTCAGCATCAGCCAAGCTGGCCAAGCCTACATGGCCCGGACATCCAGCGTCCAAGCCCAGACATCCGGCCCCCAGCCCGGATATCCGGCCTGAAGCCCGGAAATCCGACACCTCTCACCCGATTCGGCAGAAACAGTCGCCACAGCCCGGACATCCGGCCGGGTAGCCCGGACATCCGGCGCCTCGCGAAGGACCGGACATCCGGCCCGACGCCCGGACGTCCGGCCTCCCCTGCCTGCGTGCAGTGTATCCGGGACAAGTCCCATGTACCCCTTCGCCCCGAGACTATATATACTTCATCCCCTTCCTCTTTCTAGGGTAGCACTGGATTAGCTCATATTTTGTGTGAGAGCCTTTGCTCACCCACTTGGCTACTTCTCCTCAGAGATCAGGACCTCTACGGAGAAGATCCCCCAAGCGGATTCAAGACCCCCTTCTAGGGTGGACCCCCTCAAGGCCTCCTCACGGAGAAGAACGGCTACCGTTTGTATCTTTGCTTTGTTGATCTTGAATCTTGTGCCACTCTATGTGATCGGTGATCTAGCACTTGTGTGATTGATCTCTTGTTGGTTTCGTGATTTCTCTCTCGTTTCCCTCGTGTTCTTCCGCGTGTTCCTCGTGATTCCCCGTAGGATCCGCTCCAACGTGAAAGATCGTCCACGTAGGGTTACGCCCTACATCACATGATACTCCCTCTGGTCCATTTTACTTCCGTCAACCGTTTATACTAAAAATATCAATATCTACAATACTGATTATAATGAGTAGTATAAAGCACCTCTTGGGTCGGTTAGATTTTCTTTGGGTTAGTTGATTTCAAACTAACCCAAACTAACTCTAACACATGGATCCAAACAGGGCCAAGGTTAGCTATTAGAGTACTACTGCCTCCCTTCTATTTTAAAGGGCTCGATTCAAAAATATGACCTACTCTTAGCAAGATAGAGGCGGTGGAATAGTTTTTGTAGTTCTTCACAAAAAAATGTGTTTACCAATGCATGCAGGAACACTAGTTACTCTAACCCCCCTCTCTTCTTTAATTCTTTGCCACATCAGCATGTTTGCTATTCCCGTATGCATGATACCAGCTAAGATACCACCATTATACCCAGCCTTAATCACCGCATGCAATAATTTAGTGCACCTTGAAATATGAACATGTGTGGGCGTGTATGTTTATAATGATTTGAGACTATACCTAGCCCGACATGCAAGATGAGATTTATTATGCACCGTTCCCCATACCTGCAGGAAGCCCATTCGTCTCCAAATATTTTCCTCTCCATGTGTGGAAACAATATGCCTGCCAGACTCTCCTTCTCCCTCCGGCGGTCCCACCACTCCACCCCGTGTGAAAAAAATCTGCATGCATGACTCTCCTCCCCCCGCGCTCATCCAATCCGTTGTGACCAGCAATATTTCCACCCCTTCCTCCCCCGTAATTTACTCCAACAAATATGCCCACGTAGCTATTACTTAACTACAGGTGCATTGGTTCACTGACATATGGGCCCAACAGGGGTCTGGCCCACATGTCAGTGATGCAACTTGACCCGCAGTTAAGTCAGTGCAGCTCAGTCCATATCTTACGTAGGTGTGCCATTGCTCGCTATAAATAGTGCGCCTCCCACAACATTGCTATCTCCTCCCCCTCACGTTCACGTTCATCGCTATCTCCTCCCCCTCCCTCTCAAGTCGACCACCATGGCATCGCCCCTCCCAAGCGCTAGGCGCCCCTCGCTGCACCGCGCGGACGGTCACATGTCGCTGTTCTGTTCCTAGCCGCCACTAGTCAAGGAGGACGCGTCAGTGTTCCGCTCCTCGCCGCAACACGACGCATCGCCGTTCCATTCCTCGCCGCCACTAGTCGAGGAGGACGCGTCGGCGTTCCACTCCTCACCGCGACGCGACGCGTCGCTGTTCCGTTCCTCGCCGCCACTAGTCGAGGAGGACGCGTCGACATTCCGCTCCTCGCCGCGACACGTCGAGGTGGACGCGTCGGTGTTCCCAATCTCGCCAGCACGCGTGTCGGAGGATGCGTCGGCTCCCCGCTACAAGGAGAACGCCGTGCCTCCTGCCGAGCCCCCCCCCCCAGCCTTGAGGAGCTTTGGAAAGAAATGGATGTGGCCTTGTGGGAGGCTTTGCCTCCAGCAGAGCGCGCCAAAATAGAGGCGGAGAAGAAGGCCGAGGAAGAGAAGCGCACCGCGGAACAAGCTGCCTGGGAGGCCTATGTCGCGTCTGAGAGAGTCACGCAATTGGCTCTTTGGGAGAAGGCTCGTGCGAGGGCCGTGAGGGTGGCGGAGGACGCCCGTGCCGACGCCCTGAGTGCAGTTAGGCCCAAGCGCCTCATCTACGCTTGGCGGTACGTGGACCGGGTGCACACTTCCAGCGAGGAGGAGTCCCTGTTGGCGCCGGATCACCACACCGGTGAGATCGCGCTCGCCCGCCGGCAAGCCGCCAATCAGCACATCGCGAGTTGCGAGGCTTAGGAAGAGGTGTTGTGTCGGTGCGCTGGGAAACGGCCGCACACCAGGGCACTCGTGGCGCGCAACAAGCGCTCCTGCGAGCACCTTGGCTTTTAGGAGGAGTATTATTTTTGTTTCGTAAGGCGATCTCATTAGTTTTGGGACGCAAATGAGAAATCCCGAACGTTCAGGAATTTTTAGCGTCCTTAATTAAGTATGTAAAAGGGAAAGTTTGGAAACATTGTGTATTAAATGCGCATTTTTAAATGCGTGCATATAGCATAAACTTTACTATATACTATCGCACTACACGTCTCTCTCGATATATGCTTGCACACTGTGCTACTCCCTCCGTCCAGGTCAATAAGTCATCTTTTGTTGTGCACCGTGGCCAAGAAGGACGGAAGACTTATACACCGTACGTGCAAATGCACATTTTAACATTAAGATGCGGTTTTTGTAAAAGTAGAAAAACAACACTAGTCAAGCTTGTGAAACGATTCAATGCAAAACAAATGCAAAAATGCTCGTTTGATTGTTTACTTTTAGCTTCCTTCTCTGTGGCTATTTCTCTATCATACTTTGTACGGAGTATCTCACTGGTTGGAAAGGCATGCAAATTCCCAAACCGCTACCTACACCCTGTATCAAATTTTTGGCCTAACAAGTTGTGCCGTGCAATTGGAATTCCAACTTGAGTACTACTACTAGTAGGAGTACCAGGGGCCAGTTCTTTTAGGCTTCTAGATTAGTAATCCCGTAACTACTACCTCCGTTCTGGTTTATTGGTCCCCATTGTAATCTGTGTCAAATTTTTATCATAAATATAACTAATGAAATGTTAGTGCATGTCACATGCACTAACATTTTATCAGTTAAATCTTTGGTCAAAATTTAGCACAAATTACAATCTTGAGAATAAACCAGGATGGAATACTACTAATAGTAGTTTGAAGCCCAAATAAATGAGTGAGGCGCCTTAATGTTACTCTCACTTGTGACTAGTCTTATGGGAAAAGCTGGGGAAGCCACCAAAAGAAGCGGCCCTAGGAGTAGTAGCTAGGAATACTAGGAGTAGTAGCTAGGGATCGAGTGTGCGAGATGAACAGGAGAAAGTAAGTCTGAGACAGATGAAATGCAAAAAAGCGGAGGGATGTGATGGTTGCTTATGCATTTTATTTTACCAGGCCACTTATTATTGGGAGTGGTTGGGTTTTGTGATATAATGACTTCTCTTGCGCCACACAGCAGGAGAGACTCTCGTGCAGCGCCGCCTGCTACACTAGTACGACTACATCAGTCATGCTTTATCCCCCATCGGATTTGACTGAAGATTTAATAGACAAAATGTTAGTGCATGTCAACAAAAACAATATCATTGGATTCGTATTTGAACATAGTTTTCAATGATACTCCTATAATTTTAGGTGACATGCATCATCATTTATCGTACTATATATAATGTTAGTATAATTTTTGGTCTTACTAATCTATACTCCCTCCGTTTCTTTTTACTCCACACATAAGATTTGGTCAAAGTCAAACTACACAAAGTTTAACCAAATTTATATAAAAAATATAAACATCTACAATACTAAAACTATATAGTATGAAAATACGTCTCATGGTGCATCTGATAATATTGATTTCATATTGTGAATGTTTATATTTTTTAATATAAAGTTAGTCAAACTCTACAAAGCTTTACTTTGACCAAACCTTATATGTGGACTAAAAAGAAACGGAGGGAGTAGTAAGGTGCCCGTGCGTTGCATGGAAGAGTGAAATGCATTGATCAGGCAATTTTTTATTTTGACAAAGGATGTGGGGGTCATCTCATGTGTAACGGGTATCGATAGGTTTGTTCGGATATTATTTCATCACTAGAGCTCACAAACATCCGGGTGAAATAGATAAAAAAGTATCTTTTGCAAACAAAAGCGTTCAACTGTTCAACCTGCATCCAAAACTTGTGAAGTAATAACTCTTATTGTGCTTTGCATGAAATGATCTTCAAGAATTAGTTTTTGAGTATCCATTGTTATACATGTTGGTTACATATGACATGGCACTTTCTTATAGTCAACAGTTGGCTATACTAAAGTATTAACTATGCCCTTATACACCTAGACTTGGAAGGGGGCAGAGGATATGTAAGAAATGGTTCATCATAAGTCTTTCACCAGTACTGCAGTAAAAATTCATACATGGAAGATTCTAGACTAAACCATAAATGGATACACTTTTATTCATGCGCGATACTCCAATAGAGCAAGATCATGCATGGAAGTCTCTACATGCTTAGACAGTGGATTACATTGAGCGAAGACTAATGATCAACATTTAACTTGAAAATGCAGATGTCCAAGTGAACCTCCTTGGTGTCCCCGTGCACATTGTTGGAGTTCAAATAGCACCATGGGTTTTCCATGTCCACATCAGCGGGAAGGTCCCAGCTCGGCAGAGTCCAAGTATGCTAGGCGTAGCCAATGTCGCCACCCACGTACCTCCGAGGGGTAGTAATAGTGAGCACGCACGCGTACATCGGCCTCGTGTCAGTGTCAGCGTCAGCGGCGTCGCCCCTGACTCACACTACAGAGATGTGGCGGCGGCCTACGCGGGCCTCGCCAGTGGCCACGATCAACAGGAAGACGCTGCCGTCCTCCTCCGAGAATAGCAGGCGGCACTGATCCTCTAGTGACTCCGGCACGATGAACGTGTAGCATGTCTCGTACTTGATGTTCTTCGCCAAGTGCCAGCAGTGATTGCCGCACGCTTGCTTCAGGTTTTGCACGATGTCCGCCGGCGAGCCCCAAAACGGCACCGGCCACTCATAGCAGTAGACGAAGGGCTCCTTGGAGGCATCGACCAGGCCGTCCATGAAACGGGAGTGGCTGTAGGGGACATTCCGCCAGTTGAATATATGAGCAAGTTACTACGAGATTTAGTCCGAATAAACACAAAATAAATCATGACGACTATAACGGAGATTAAACTGATCATGCAGACTAGCATAGTAGATGAACAGATCGAATCTAGAACACAGACTAGAAACATGAATTCTACCATGATTTCAAATAGGAAGGACAGAAACACATACGGTGCAAAGGGAGCAGCACCATTGGCATTGAGGTTGTCGCCCATGTCGTTGAGGAAGAGGTTGCCGAGGTCGGGGAAGAAGTCGTCGTCGGTGAAGTCGTCGCTGCTAGCAGCCGAGAGTCGCTCCCAAATTTCAACAGCGCCCTTGAATGGAGCGCAGGAGGGAGTGGTTGTAGGGGCGCTGACCGCCGAATGGAGTCAGGAGTAGCCCATGAAGCGATAGATGGTTCTCCTCCTAGTCTCTATTCTTATCTCTATCTCTACTACCCTTCTTTGTTTTTATAATATACTAGTTGTAGTTGTCACATCGAATAGTACTGCGCCGTCAACTGCATGCCTGGCTGAACATGCCTCCTCGGCTCCATCAAACCCCTTCGTTAAACTCGCATGCAAACCGAGAATCCTACTCCGGCCCGCGGGAGGAAATTTGCCGGTTGCCGTTGCAGAATAATAGAGTCACGTCCAATCCATTTGAGTTAATTGCGTGTATGATTCTCCCTCTATAAAAAGTTAGTTGCATCCTTAATCTTGTATTCTAAGTACTCTGTGGGTTCCACTATCAGTACAGTGTACATGACTTGCAGGCTGGCTATAGATTCGTATAGAAAGTTAAAAAGGAACAAATCCATGACTTGCAGGATTGGAGTTAGCACCGATGGCGGTTCGTAGTCGTTCCACGCTCTGGCATTGAAATTTTTAACTATTTTAGATTAGAACATACTACTCCTCCGGTGCTAGTAGTAGAGCAGAGTCCTACTCCAGTACTACTCTACTCAAGCAAGTTAGGGCATAGTAGCGAGTGCTGTAGGGAGTACCGATCTGTGATCACTCAAGCAAGTTGTCTGACTTCGATATGACCCTACGCTGCTGGTATGTGTCTCGTAACTCAAGCGACGTGCTGTAGTCATCATCACCTGTCCACTTCCCGCAGCACAAATCCGCTTCTCCATCTTTGTCCGCTCTTCCATCCCCGCTAAGGCGCCTCCCCCTCGTCCAATCTTCCATCCCCGCTAAGGCGCCTCCCCCCTCGTCCGAAACCCAAGCACTAACAATGGCAGAACCGAGCAGCGTCCACCGAAAGAGTGGCTGGAATTCGCTCCCCACAGAGGTAATCAAGCTCATTGTTTCGCATGTGGACAATCTCAGTACCATGCCGCTCTTGGCGTGCTTTCGTCGGGCTGTACCGTTTACTCAAAGCCCTCAGGCCGGAGCTTTTTAAGCTAGCTCCTTGCTTGCTGATGCCGCCTGATCTTCAGAAACGGTGTGTCACGCAGTATAACGATCGTAGAGTGGTGAGCATCAACCCCCTTGACTACGATCCGATCCCCGTCACCCTTAACTACATTAACGGTATGTACTGGGTCGGCATGAACACATCTTGGATGGTGCTCGTCGACGGTTGTGGCAGCTGGATGCTCGTGGAGGTCTACACCCGGCGATTGATCCCCCTTCCTTCGATTAACACTGCATTGCTTTGGCACCACGACCCAGAATACTCGGAATCTTACAGTAGCCAACATGATACCAAGTTTGATTTGCTCAAGGTTGTAATCTGCCAAGTGCCCACAAGATCTTTGAGTTATAAAGACTTCAGGCTAATTGCGTTCTTCAAACATCATTCATCACTCCATGTGGAACATACTATTTTGTCCGCATTCGGATTGAACAGTGTCGGGTCTACTTTTACAAGAGCACTACAGATTGGTTTTGAGCCACAGCTACACAAAAACATAGAAGCCTATATGGATGGCATTGTGGTCAAGACCAAGGATAAGGCCACCCTTATCCAGGATTTGGAAGAAACATTCGCTAATTTGTGCAAGATCAACTTGAAGCGTAACCCAGAGAAGTGTGTGTTTGGTGTTCCCTCCGGCAAGCTACTTGGATTCTCTGTGTCCCATCGGGGGATTTAAGCTAACCCCGACAAGATCAAGGCCATCGAGCAGATCCAAGCGCCAAGGACAGTTAAGGATGTGAGGCGATTGACGGGATGCGTTGCCGCGCTAAGAAGATTCATTTCCAAGTCTGTCGAGCATACCCTATCGTTCTTCAAAATTTTGAAGAAAGCAGGGCCTATCAAGTGGACCCCGGAAGCAGATACAGCCTTGCAAGAGTTGAAGGCTTACCTGTCATCTATGCCGACCTTGGTTGCCCCCAAACCCCGAGAGCTGTTGCTACTTTACTTGCCAGCAACCAACCAAGTGGTCAGTGCAGCCTTGGTAGCACAGCGAGAAGTGGATGAAGCAGAGAGCGGCCAGACCACGGCAGAATCAGAACATGATCAGAACAGCAGCAAGCACGACAATGAGTGCAACCCCAAGGACGCGGCAAGGAACAAAGTGGTGCAGTACCCAGTTTACTTCGTCAGCTCCTTGTTACAAGGAGCTAGGTCGAGGTACTCTGGTGTGCAGAAGTTGATATTTGGCCTCATCATGTCCTCAAGGAAACTCCGCCAGTACTTCCAAGCCCATGAGATCACGGTTGTTACTCGTTTTCTGTTGCAGAGGATACTCCGAAACCTTGAGGCTATTGGTAGAATAATGGAGTGGGCTTTGGAGTTATCCATCTTTGGTTTGAAATTTGAGAGCACTTCAACCATTCAAAGTAGGGCGCTGGCAGAGTTTATTGTAGAATGGACGCTAACCCCTGATGAGGAAGCAACAAAAACAGCTCTCCCCGGCAAGGAATCACCCCAAGAGTGGATTATGTATTTTGATGGTGCTTTTTCCCTACAAGGTGCAGGAGCTGGCGTGCTTCTTGTTGCCTCCTCCGGGGAGCACTTGAAGTACATCATCCAAATGGACTTTGCCCGGGAAGAAGCCACCAACAATAAAGCTGAGTATGAAGGGCTCCTTGCCGGGCTCAGGATTGCAGTAGAATTGGGAATCAAGAAGCTGATCATTCGAGGAGATTCACAGTTAGTGGTGAGACAAGTCAACAAGTTTTACCAAAGCCCATTGATGGAAGCATACGTTGTGGAAGTAAGGAGGTTGGAGGAGCGCTTTGACGGGTTGCAAGCAGAGCACGTACCCTGTGCGGAAAACAACATAGCTGATCACCTGCCAAAGTGTGTTGCGCAGAGGCTTCCTGTGGAACAAGGAACTTTTGTTCTCCACCTCTCTCAACCCTCCGTATCACCAACCACAATGGCCCAAAAAAGGAGAAAGTTGGACTACGATAAGCCTCCCCCGATCGAGCCATCCGCTCCTAGCAGAGACCCTGCCGGAAACAACTCCTCACAGCCTACCGGACAACCCCTCCAGCCGAGCCTATGGACCCCACGAATGAGGCTGGTGCTCCCGCAGCCGAGGAGGTGCCGCTAGTCCTTGTTGCCGCGCCTCAGGCTCCAACTTGGGCAAGGCACATCGTCCACTTCCTCCAAACCGAAGAACTCCTCTGCGACCCAGATGAAGCTGAGAAAGTAGCTTGGAGGGCTAGTATTTATCAGTTTGTCGATGACACTCTGTATAGAAGGAGTCCCAAGGGTGTGAAATTGAAGTGTGTCTACCGGGAGGACGGAAAGGAACTGCTGGCTGAGATTCACAGAGGAACGTGCGGCTCACACATTGGATCAAGGGCATTAGTTGGGAAAGCATTCCGGCAAGGATTCTATTGGCCCACAGCCCTCCAAGATGCAGTTGAGCTCGTCACGACATGTGAAGCCTGTCAGTTCCATTCCAAGAAAACACACCTGCCTGCCCAAGCTCTTTAGACAATCCCTCTGTCATGGCCATTGTCGGTCTGGGGGCTCGATATCCTCGGTCCCTTCCCCTGAGCAATCGGGGGCTTTGAATTCTTGTTCGTCGCTATCGACAAGTTTACATAATGGCCGGAAGTGACTACCGTGAGGAAGGTGATTGCTCAGTCAGCTATCAAGTTCTTGAAATAATTGGTGTGTCGTTTCGGAGTTCCGGCAAGGATTATCACTGACAACGACACCCAATTCACGAGCCACGCCTTCATGCAATATGTTTAAACCCTCGGATGCAAGATCTCATTTGCCTCTGTGGCACACCCTCGGAGCAATGGACAAGCTGAGAGGGCAAACACTGAAGTGCTTCATGGACTCAAGACAAGGACTTTCGATATGCTGTAGAAGCACGGCAGACGGTGAATCGAGGAGCTGCCAGTAGTTCTCTGGTCCCTAAGAACGACACCTAATCGAGCTACTGTGGAAAGTTCCTTCTCCCTGGTCTATGGGGTAGAAGCAGTTATCACCACAGAACTCATTTACGGGTCTCCTCGGGTGCTTGCCTACGATAAAGTAGCACAAGATTAGCACCGGCGTGACGACGCTGTGCTACTCGAGGAGAACCATCTCCGGGCCGCTATGCATGCTGCACGCTATCATCAAGCCCTGCGTCGCTATCACAGCCACAGGGTTCATGCCCGGTGTTCTGAGGAAGGTGACCTTGTCCTTAGGCGCGTTTAGTCTGCCAACGGTACACACAAGTTATCACCGAGGTGAGAAGGCTCTTACCGGGTAGTACGAGTCTCCAGACCCGGTGCGGTCTGTCTGGAGACCAGAGATGGCACGCTGTTGCAAAACTCATGGAACATTGAGCATCTCCGTAAGTTCTACCCATAAGGTGCGGAGGCTGCCGGGCCATGCCCAGCAGCCACCCATTGTACATGGCATTGCTGAAGTTGCATGTAACCCCTTGTACAAGTCGGGGCGATGACCCCGTGCAAGAGAAAATAAAGAAGCGCTGTAGGGGGGCCCCAACTAAGATTGCATGCATGCACAAGCACACCCAGATCATTGCATAAGCACTTTATGAGCATTTGCATATGCATATAGATAGGATTGCATCCTGCTTTCATTCTCATCTACATGGAGTTGCAGGTTCTTGCCGTGAACCTGGCTTCGACAAAGGACGAGAAGATTGCATGGCACGGCGATCCCCGGCAAGCCAAACAGATAAGTTCACCTCTTGTCCATTAGTATTCTGTAAAGCTACAACTTTGCATGAGAAAACCTTGTCTCCCTCTTTGAAACTTCGGTGCTCCCATCCATGACTTGAACATTGCTTCGGTCAAGGTGGTCGAAGTGGCCTTTGGGAAAAAGGAGTTGGTGGGGGGCTGGCCCCTCTGTCTGTTCCCCGGCAGACGTAGTTCCTCGGCAGACAAAGAGGGTGCTGGCAGGATATCCTGCCGGGGAAAACTTTTTTATTTTATTAAAGAGGCACTTTGCCTCTGCATGGACATATACATGTACGGTCTCCCGACAAGATTCATCTTTTTCATTCATATGCAGCTACAAGTACAAGCATTACAGAATACAAAGATGGACTCAAGGGATTACATTATTTGAATTAAAATTTGGCGATTGCCTACAGGTTTAAGATCAAAAAGATAAGTGCCCCATTACGTCTTTGCCCCTATCCATCCCTCGCAGGAAAAGATCGAGGGGGGGGGCGGAGGCGGCCACCGCTGGGATTTGGCGCTTCCCTAGGATCAGGACGGCGCTGCTCCCCAGCAAGGAGGAAGAAACCGGAGGGCAGGCGTGGATGATGGCGCTGCCGGAGGACCAGATGGGAGGCATGGAGTCACTGGGAAACACGACTCGTCGGAACGGTCGTACCCGTTCTTGACGCGTCGTGGGTTGCCGCTGCCGTCTGCATCACTACCACCTGAAGACCTCGGCACGACCATCACGCCGGACACCATGCTCCCTATACTCTTCCATAGAGAACATGGTCTTCCCTAGGAGCCCTGGCGTTTGAAGTTACTGCACGTCTTGAAGACGCGTGAGAAAACAAGAAGCCTCCCTGATCGACGGGGCAACCACACCCCAGAGGAGCCAGGTTCGCCCCCGTTAGCAACGAATAACCCCTACGACTCCTCCCCGATGCCAGCCGAAGAAAAAGAACGAGGAACGGTCGGCTACCAGGCGCCGTGTCTGCCTCAAGCCGCGACATGGTACCGACCGCGTCCCCTCTCATTAAGGTCAAGGCTATGGGCGACACGGCAATGGATGCACCGGGACTGCCGCTCCCGGCCTCAACGCCGCGTCGCCCGAACCTCCCCCTCAGATCCAAGGCAGACCCCAAGCAGAAGCCCGGGGGCTGGCCCGGGGCTCTTCTCTTCAACATCACTAGTAGAAGCAGAGAACAAGAGAAGAGAAGGAAGAACGCAGGGATGAATGACTTCGCCCTCCTCCGCCCCTCCATTTATAGGCCGGGCGGGGAAGGGTAGCTGCTCCATCAACGTGTGACCGCCGCCCTCCTCCGCCCATTCAAGAAGGAGGGACCCACTTCAAGATGCTCTTCCGCCCCACGCGCCTCCGTTACCTACCCCGTGCTATGCATGCGGCATACATGGCTAAGGATAAGAGCGCGATGTGGGAAGAGTAATTTGGCGTTTTCTATCCCGTGCGTTAAATTCATTCACGGGCCATCACTGCCGCGGCCCCACCACTATTGACTTTACGCCACGCGTGGTGGAATCAGAAACCGCCCCCAAGATCAAGGCTACCGCAGCAGCAATGGAAAACTTCAAAGGGGCTAACCCCTTCAGCAGCCCTGCCTGTGCACTTATTAGGTCCTACCGCCGGCGCTCCCGCCTTGATCGGGAATGCCGGGGGCTTCACTGTCGAGGCTGCAGACCCGGGTATGTTGCCTAACTATGCACAGGCACAAGATCAAGATTGGAGCACCATCCTAAGTTAGAGGTCAAAGAGCCAAGAGACTTAAAGAACCAACATGCAGCTCAGAGAGATCAAGATCGAGCTAAAGGAATAGGATACCGGCAAGAGAAGGGCCTCCCTCACCGGGCAGGCGAGCCCGACAAGGGGTCAGGCCACCACCAGAAGCAAGCAACCAAGCCTCCCCGGCAGCACCTGCCAGGGCTTGCAGGGCTTGAACCACCCCGCCAGCCGTGCAAGTACGACCCACGTCGTCAATGAGTGTGGTGTCAAGCCGCAAGGTGCTTAAGTGGTAGCATTTGCCACATGGCGGCCATCTCCTACAGAAGAAACCCACATGTGACACCCGCCCAGTGAAGTGTCAAGAGAATAGGTGTGGAGCTGGCGAGATAAGCCCGGCAGGCCTTGCCGGGCAGCTAGTGATGTGACACTGAGAGGTACATTTAATGCACCCTGCCAGCCCACAGAGTTAGGTATGATAGCACTGTTTGCTATAATGTCAGTGGGTAATGACTATTTTGCCACTATGGTGACCCCTTAATCTATAAAAGGAGGCCCATGGCAATCGTAGGAGGGGGTTAGAGGGTTGGAAACATGACAAACCCAAGCCACCATACTCTTGTGGTCACCGTAGCCCTTGAGGCAGGCCTTGCCGGGCAAGTGTTCCACGCACCACCACGTTCATTTCCACCATCAATCCACCAAAGCAGGAGTAGGGTCTTACACCTCGGAGCGGCCCGAACCTGGGTAAATTGCTTGTGTGCTCTCTGTCATGCTACCGGGTGCTGGTCTGCTCTTTCTGCAACGTGATGTCCCCCGCCGAACCAGCAAGGCGCCACCCGGTCCCATAGGTGGCCGCGGATATCCCGCGACACCTACTCTCTTCAAGGATGCCCATAAGTTCGTCTTATCTTGTGACGAATGTCAAAGAATAGATAATATCGTTAAGCGTCAAGAAATGCCTATGAATTATTCACTTGATGTTGAACCATTTGATGTTTGGGGATTTGATTACAGGGACCTTTTCCTTCCTCTAATGGGTACACATATTTTGGTTGCTGTTGATTACGTTACTAAATGGGTAGAAACTATTCCAACTAGTAGTGCTGATCACAACACCTCTATGAAAATGCTTAAGGAAGTTATTGTCCCAAGGTTTGGAGTCCCTAGATATTTAATGACTGATTATGGTTCACACTTTATTCATGGTGCTTTCCGTAAAATGCTTGCCAAGTATGATGTTAACCATAGAATTGCATCACCATGTCATCCTCAGTCTAGTGTTTAAGTTGACCTTAGCAATAGATAAATAAAATTAATTTTGCAAAAGACTGTTAATAGGTCCAGGAAGAATTGGTCTAAGAAATTAGATGATGCACTTTGGGCTTATAGAACAACATATAAAAATCCTATGGGTATGTCTCCATATAAAATTGTTTATGGAAAAGCTTGTCATTTGCCTCTTGAGTTAGAACATAAAGCGTATTGGGCCATCAAAGAGCTCAATCACGATTTCAAACTTGCTGGTGAAAAGAGGATATTTGATATTAGCTCTCTAGATGAGTGGAGAACCCAAGATTATGAAAATGCAAACTTATTCAAAGAAAAAGTTAAAAGATGACATCACAAAAGAATCCAAAAGCGTGAGTTTAAAGTCATAGAATATGTTCTTTTGTACAACTCTCATTTTAGATTCTTCACAGAAAAACTCCTCTCAAAATGGGAAGGCCCATATGTCATCGAGGAGGTTGTCACAACCCTAGAATTGTTTGCAGATAGTTGCATCACTGAGCATCATGCATCCTGTTTTTTTCAAGAAACTTGAAATGAGGAAAGTGAAAGCCTCAGAAATCAATTTAAAAGAAGGCAAGAACCATTTAAATTGCATTCATTGTTTCCGAAATGCCTTCATAAATGTTTGATAATTTTGGCAAGGCTTTGAGACCAAACCAAAAATAGTGAACATTTTGGGGAATATTTTGAGCACTGAATTTAAATCACTATTCTATTTCAATTTGGAAATATACCCAAATATATATGGGATATATTTCCAAATACCTCTGATATATTTTGTGGGCTTTTAGAGAAGTCCAAAAGGCAACATAAAAATGGTCACAGAATATTTTGAATTGTTTTGAATTCCTTTGAATTTGCAAAACAGTGGAAAAGTAATAAACAAAACAAAACAGAAATAAAACAGAGCAGAACTTACCTGGGCTTCTTACCTGTAGCAGCAGCCCACCTAGCCAGGCCACCTGGTAGCCCAGCCCACCAGGGGCACACCCGTCTTCTACCCCCTGCCAGTAGGAGCAGCTGCGGGCTCGCACGCGCGTGGCTGAGGAGGCCAGCCTCTCCCTGCCTGCCTGCCCCTCCCCGACGCGTCTGGACGAGCGCCACGCGACCCTCCCCGGCTCTCTCTCACTCTCTCTCTCTCTCGTCCCCATCCCCTCCCCTGGCTCTCTCCCTCGGACGCACTGAACGCAGCCGCCGCCGCCGCTCGCCGCTGCCGCGTCTAGAGCCTCTTCCCCGCCTCACCAACCTGTCCCCGAGAGCCACTGTCGTCTCCTACGTCGTCCACACCAATCCGTTTGATGCCGGAAGCCCCGCTTTGACCTCACCGTCATCATCTTCAAGCTCGGATGACCGAGATCGCCGCCGCCTTCCCGTCGCCGCCAGGCCTCCCCCGAGCACGCTGACCATCCCATCGTCTCCGATGTGAGCTCACGAACCGAACCCCTCCCTCCTCCGCCTCGATTGCTTGTCATAGCCATCTATTCATCGGAGACCGAAACGCGCCACCGCCTGAGCTCAACGTCGGCGTGGCTTCGGTTACCTTTTTGTCCCGGGCGTGTGTTTGATGTGTAAATCGCTGCTTGTGAAACAACGACACGCTTTGGGTGGCGTTTGCACGCCACAACACCAACCCAGCAACCGCCCGAGCTCCGGCCGCCGCTGCTGATGTCGCCGTCGTCGCTACCGTCCACCTCAGGCCTCCCTGAGGCCACCTTCGGACGCGCCGTGATGCCAGCTTCCCGTAGAGCCCAGCCACGCATCTATCAATCGCCGGAGTTGGCCGGAAGGGCGACTCCGCCGCATCTGTGCACTTGCCGGCGATTAACCGCCGGTGACAACCACGGTTAGGGGCTAATCACCCCACTAACTAACCACCTGGGCCACTGACAAATGGGCCCCATGCCCTTAATTAGTTAAAGGTTTATCTCCCGGCTTAGTTTAAGCTAATGGTTGTGGCCCCACAGGTTAGTTTGACTTGGCCACGTCAGCATTGACCCGGTCCCACCTGTCGGCCTTTGTAGGTTGCTCTGTGTCACTGACCAGTGGGCCCTACTGGTCAGATTTGACCTAGACCGCCCTGTTGACCTGCTAACTTCACAGTGACATAGTGCTGATGCAGTAACTCTTTTTCTGGATTTATTCTTATACAGGAAAATCCAGAAAATAGCCAAAACTTCTAAAAATCATAGAAAATAATCTATAACTCCAATGGAAATAAGTTATATATGAAAAATGATCAGAAAAATATGATGAATCTGTTTATGCCATGTTCATGCTTGTTTGAGCTAGTTAACATCACTGTTTAGGACAAACTATGTAAATGGCATTTGATTATTCACATATGAAGTTTGAATTTGAACCTTGGGTTCAAACCAACTTCATCTAATCTGGACTCTAGTTGCATTAGCTCAAACACAAGCATATTGCCATGTCATGATCATGCATCATATTGTTGCATTGCATTGATTGTGTCCTTCTCTGTTTGCGGTAACCATCCCCTCTCAGTAGACGATGTTTCTGACGACGTGATCGATGACACTAATGAAGAGCTATATCATCTTCAGAAGTGCCAGGCAAGCAAAACCCCCTTGTTCATTTTGATACAATCTCACTCTCTCGCTCCTGCTCTCTTTTACTGCATTAGGACAACAACGTTTCAACTGTTACCTGCTGCGGTAGTTGAACCCCTTTCCTTTGCATGACCTGTCATTGCCACAGTAAATAGATGAAACCCACTAGCATGAGTAGGAGTTGTTTGAGCCCTGATGTGCCTACTCATTCATGCTTGTTTGTCATGCCTGCTATTGCTAGAGTTGAGTCAGGTCTGATTCATCGGGGATGAATTGGAATGTGGTGAACATGTCCTACTGTTGAGAGCTAAGTGTGTGAACACGATTTGGTAAAGGTAGTGGTGAGACGCCATGTAGGGGTACATGGTGGGTTGTCTCATTGAAGCCGTCCTTAGGAACCGAGTTCTTTGTTTGTGATCCATGAACAGTTACTACCACACATTGGGCTCCGGGCGCTCCAAGCTCTCTCGACTTATTAACCAACCTGATCTCGGTCCAGGAGTTGCAACTAGTTTCTGGTGTTTGTAGGTAGTGTTAGTAGTCTACCAAGTGGCACTCGGTACAGGTGGGCTTGGGACAGACTAGGCACTGTGGCCAGGTATGCCATGCGTCGCCCGTTTGGTGGGCTTGGAAACCTGTACACATCATTTGGGGTCGTGAGCGACACCCCGGCCGGATCTCCTTGCGGATGGAACCTGAATAGGCGATAAACCTGGACGAGAGACTTGTGTGGTTAGTCAGGTCGTGGCCGACTCCCTCGCCAGGCTTCCGCTTGAAGGTTGCCGAGATACATGACGTGTACATAGCGGTAAGTGGCGAGAGCGTGTGTGAAGAAGTACACCCCTACAGGGTTAACATCATCTATTCGAATAACCGTGTCTGCGGTAAAGGACTTCTGGGTTGCCTGTACAGTTCATAGACAAGTGAAAGTGGATAAACTAAAACTCGCAAGATAAGCGTGAGTGCTATGGATGGCCTTCTCGTAGAGAGACCGGAGCGGATCCATAGTGGCGTATTGATATGGTGAATTTGTGGACTCGTGTGCGCCACCTCAAAAGAGCTACTTGGAGTCATAGTTTAGGATAGCCACTGAGTCAAAGCTGGCTTGCTGCAGTCAAATTCCACCACCCCCTTTGTTGATACTGATGCATATGTAGCTAGTTCTGATGTAAGTCTTGCTGGGTACATTTGTACTCACGTTTGCCTATTTTACGTTTTGCAGAGAGACGTCAGTCTCGCTAGTAGTTCCGTGTGGACTTCGACGTTTTGCAGAGAGTCATGTTGTGATGCCATGTTGTATTTACACATATCGATCATATTGTGTGTATGATTGAAATGCTTGGTATGTGTGGGATCCGACAACCTAGTTGTTTATCCTTGGTAGCCTCTCTTATGGGGAAATGTAGTCTTGTGCTTCCATGAGCCATAGTAGTCCGCTACAGCCCGGTTCACTGGAGTCCTGCTAGCCCAGCACTACTGCTCCGAAACACTTGACTGGCCGGCATGTGATTCACTTCGTTCCTGTGTCTGTCCCTTCGGGGAAATGTCACGCGGTGACATCCAGAGTCCTGCCTAGCCTGCTACAGCCCGGGTTCCCGGAGTTCTGTTAGCCCAATGCTACAGCCCGGATTCGCACGCTGCTGACCGACATGCTTGATGTTAATTTATGTATGCCTGTCCCCGTAAGTTAGTGCAACTTTGGGTTCACGACTAGTCATGTCGGCCCAGGTTCTCTGTCATATGGATGCTACCGACACTATCATATACATGAGCCAAAAGGCGCAAACGGTACCGGGCCATGGTAAGGCGACACCCGTGGGAATACCGTGCGTGAGGCCGCAAAGTGATATGAGGTGTTACAGGCTAGATCGGTGTGACTTAGAATCGAGGTCCTGACAGCGTTGGTATCAGAGCCTGACTGCCTGTAGGATTACCAAGCCAAACTGGTCGAAGTCGTGTATAGAAATGCTTTAGTTATATAAGGGAATTGATTGTGGAAGGGAATGTAAGGCTCTTTTTACTCCTTTACCTTATGCCCTTCTGATCTGAGTCAACCTCTTCTTTTCTACGGGGATTAAGAAATAGGCTTTCCCTTCTGTCTACCAGGATCACGTGTTACTAATCTGTAGACTTGTAGGACTGTTGGGCCCAAGCCTCAGTTCAGTTTCTACTACTTCAGTATGTTGACAGTTGATCTCGGAACCTTGATATTGTGATGTTGAGTGGTTATGCCACCATTTTTGCAGGATGTCTCAAATCTTTTTGAGCATTTACAGCCGTTATGCTGTCCAAGTCATCCCAGGTTTCTAAATAGTCTGATGCATTTGCAACTCCCTTCTTTCCAATCCCGATGTTCCTTTGGGCCAGATTAACCACACTAATCGCCGAGTTGAGGTACTCCGTTGCCTCAACATATTTGTTGAAGCCACTATTATGACCCTAGGCATCTTAGGGAACTACTCAGTATTCTAGCAATGCTTTGTATCCCCAATGTGATGATTCTGGCCATCATTCTCGAAAGCATCCCGTGATGCCATTTAGTATGTAGGTATTCTATTCCTGGGTTCTTGAACCCGATATTCACTCTATTCATTCCTGTTGATAGTGTTTGCTAGTTCCTTAGGACATTAGTAATCCTTGCAATAGTCCTCGATGTCCGTGGTAAATCTTTCTTCCAACACCATGAACCTGTAACATCCCAAATTTTCCTATTTGGAATGTTTTACAATTATAGATAAGCATCCTATGCATCCTGTTTGAATTTGAATACCATTTGAAGTTTCAGAGAGTTTTGAATTTGAAATTTGAATTCCAAACTTTGGCATGTGGGAAACCATTCAAAAACCAAGCCTGATAAATACTTGATCAAAAGTATGAGAGGAGCTAACATGACACTCCAAAAATATCAGAGGAAACAAAGCTAAAAGAATTGGATTCAAATCTGAATTTTATTTGAATTTGAAAAAATGGATTTTATGAAGTTTGATTTTGCCTTTGGAAAAATGTTCAAATGAAAGGAATATTCCCTGATCATTTTGGTATATATATACTATATATAAAATATTTATAGTTTAGGTTTTATTTTTGTTTTGGTTTTATTAAAAAATAAAAGAAAAACTTTTCAAGCGCCACCAACCACCCAGCCCAGCCAGTGCCGCCTCATTCCCCCTCACAAGCCAAAGCCCACCAACCGCCCACTAGGCCAACAGCCAGCCACCGACCGCCGCGCCCCCCTCGCCCGATCCCCTAGGATCCGATCGACCGATCGAAACCCCCCCTCTCCCTCACCGACCCGTGGCCCCACCTCTCTTCTTCCTCGCCCACGCTTGAACCTCATGGGAGATCGCGGATCCCAAGAATCCGGGATCCCGATCGCCTGATGCCCTTCCGCCCCTCAGCCGAGGCCCTGGCTATATAAACCAAGCCCCCCGCACCCCATTCCCCCCTTAGCCTCATGGAGCCCTCTCCTCTCTCTCCCGAAGCACGCCGGAGCCCGAGCTCACCTCCGCCGCCAAAACCCTCGCCGTCGCCGCTCTGGTGCACCCCGACCCACCCCAACTCCACCGAACCATCCCCCGAGCTCCCCCGCACCTCCCCGACGTCTCGCCGAAGCTCGCCGACGCCCGAAGCCCCCGGAGCACTCCCGCCGCCCGCCGACGTCGCCGGAGTCCGGTAAGCCCCGGCATCCCCCCTCCACCTTTAGATCCTAAACCTAGGGTTAGGATTAGAAGCCCCCGAAGGGGTAAGTTTTAGTTAGAAAACCGGACGGCCGAGCGGTTTATTTTTATTAGTTAGGTTTATTTTAGTTAGGCCGGTTCTGTTAGTTAAACCCTAGGCCCACTTAGTCTATCTGACGCCTAGTGCATAGTTTAGGCCCATTAGGCCTTTTTCTTTTTATTTAGATTTCTGTTTTAGCCGATTTGTTTCAAATTTCAAAAATGTATATCTTTTGTTCTGTTTAATATTTTTTAGTGATTCTTTTTTTGTTGGATTGCAAATTTTATGTAGTTTCTGAAAAACATATATTTAGCCATGTTAAAAATAATTAAAAATGCTTTAATATTGTTTTAGTCAGAATAGCAAATCTGCTATAGTTTTAGTTAGAAAAATTATTTTTGCATGATTCTTTTGCAATCACTTTATTTTGATATTGCCAAACCCTAGAAATTAACTTTGGTATTTTAGGATTAATAAATAATTAATTCTAGGCAGAATCCTATTAATCCTAATTAATTGATTAGTTCTGTTTTCCTAATTAATTAATTAGTAAATTAATTTATTTTTAACTTGTGATTAGTTATTCTAGGTTAGTTTCTGTCATTCCATAAGATGAACTTTTATTTACAATTAATAAAAGTTTTAAATTAATTTTCCTAATAGAAATTGGATTAGGCCTAAAGTGAGTTTTATAATAGCTATTTAATTAATTCTTTTTGCTCCTAGTTGCTTGAGTTAATCCTTTTCTGTTAAGTTAACCTAAAACCATGATTAGGTTATGTTGAGGAATTTTGTTATATAAAACTATTTTTGTTATTGTTTGGAATAGGGAAAAACTTTGAATTTGATTTCTTTGAGTTTTCCTTTTGATTTGGTTTTGATTGTTTGGTTGTGATATGTTATCTTTGTTATCTTGTGTGATCCTCTTGCTTTGTGCTTATTATGTTATTGTTTGTCTCGGTAGAGTTCTGAGTCTGAAGCTTGCTACTACTTAATTTTAGCTTACGAGGATCATCAGCAAGGCAAGTTTTGATCATGTTATTTCTATACCTATGTTTTTGTGCATTAGTAGTTGTCACCACCCCACCATTGCATGCAGAGTGAAAATCTTGAAGTCATTAAACTTGAGTAGTATCATGTGGTAGGATGAACCAATCCCTTGTTTCCATGGCCCGGGGACGTAGTAGTTATTTTGCTATGCTCGTGAGACGGATTTGTGGTGAGTGAAATCCATAAGCAAGATGTGAGAGTCAATGATGATGACAACCCATGGACTACAATGATCAAGATGGACTTCGAAAATCACTCTTTGGGTGGAGGCGGTTGACGGGCACCTGGAGCACCCAGTGGTGGCGGGATGCATGGAGAAGCGCCATGACATCTGCGGAAAGCTTCACCCAGCCACTAAGAGAAGGATGGATGCCCCATGACCGGAGCTTACTGTGCAGCCGCAAGCCATTATGGGCTCTGGCTGGGTTGACCCTTGTAGTGAAGTGGCTGGACGGTACTACGAGAAGTAGACGAGCGGTAGGGTTGGATGGGTACCGCGGTGGCGGAAGAACTCTTTGGAAGACCTGTTTCATTCGTCCGTCTTCAAACACCATGAAGTGCGAAGACTTTAAAGGAGGGAATGATTCTTATGGGAAAGTCATAAACCTCTGCAGAGTGTTATAACCTAATCGATTAGCCGTGTCCCGATTACGGACATTTGAGCATCTGGACCTTGGAAGTATTCGGATATCTCAACACTTAACTCTAATGAATTAATTTGATTGGGTTTATGACTTAATAATAATTTGGGAACGAGATATTGGTTGGCGGAACCATCTCAATAACTACCAACAATTTGTAGTAATTTGCAAATAAGTCCACTATAGTAGGATAAAATTGGCTTTACATAAAATGATGAAACTTAGAGCTCCACAGCCAAATATGCATATAGAGTTAGTAACTTTATTATTGTTATTCTTCATAACTTGCCAGCTTATTCCAAAAGCTGACCTACATGGCTGCAACGTATTATGTTGCAGAGATATATTCCGATCAGGAGTGAGGCTACGCTCCGCGCTTGGCGATTGCCCTTTGAGTCGGATGGACTCGCTTACCTTCGACGCTTCGCAGCATTTTAGTTTATTACTCATGAGTTGGCCTTGAGCCGAATTTATTCCCTTGTAATAAAGACTCTATATGAGAATCGATTAATGATATTCAGGTGTGATTGAACTTTGATTACTTTATCGATGTCTTGTGAGTACCGGCATGATCTTGGGATGAATATGCATACGTAGATTTGACCGATTTTGGGTCAGGTCGTTCTGAGAGATGGTATCGAGCACACGCTGACCGTAGGATCGTAACCCCTAGGATCGGAAAGCCATAAGCGAGACCATTTACTTTGAACCCTCTTTCATTCTATAATTCTTCCCGATCTATTCGACTCTTCTCCCTTTGCAACATTCTAGATGGCGTCGAGTTCACCCAGTTTTGCTACGGAGTTCGCCGGCCCGATGAGACGATGCCCTTGGAAGGAAGCTGGTCCAGATGGTGAAGCTGCTGAAGATTGCTCGCCCTCGATCACCTGGAAACCCACTAATGCACTTCCGACGGACACCGCTTCTGTGATTGAGGTGCATATCCTGTGGAGGACCTTTGGAGGACGACGGAGCCTATCAACTTTGAGTTCACCGAGTTCAACTGGATCATCGGAAGAGACGTGGCGATCTACCGAGCACTTGGACATCTCCGAGAGGAGTACAGGACCGAGCTCGATCACTCGGACTCGCCATGGTTTCTCGCAGGGCAAGGAATGGAGATATCATCCGTACCATCGAGGACGATTCCACTCTCTTACATTCAGGACTTGGAGTGTCTTCTCGTGAAACGGAGATTCAGGCTCGCCGTAACTCAAGACACACGGAAGCTTTTGTTCCATGAATCGGGCTGGAGGAGAAGGCTCGCGCAGACTTCCTTGGCCATGAGGAAGAAATCACGGACTTCATGGAGATAGTCGACGACCAAGATGAAGCTTGCCGCGATTGAGGAAAAGATGGACTTGGGAGAGGACCTTTACCCGAGTGGAGATGAAGCACCCCTCGTGAGCAATGATCAGGATTTCGAGGGAGTACCATCAAGGAAACCCCAAGAGGAGGCACCACCGATGAAGACTTTTAGTCGACCACCATGTTATCTTTTATTTCTTTTAAATCGATCAGTTAGGCCGATGTTTTCCTTCGATTAGTCATGAGCTTTTGTAATCGAGTTTGAACCATGTTTGAGTGGAATGAATAAATGATTGGTGTGTTATGATTGTGCATTCATATGGGTAGTGTTATTTCTCATAGACCCTTGTTCTATTCTAAATTTTCTCATCCACTCCAAAACACCAGATGCCTCCGAGACGTGACACGGTTTCCGCCGAGCTCACCCAGCTGCTCCAGCAGCAGAATGCACCGATGCAGCTCCCGATTCGTAATCGAACAACCCGCCAACAATCCACCGCCACCACCACCACCCACCGTGGACAACTTGACTCGCTTTACGAGGTTGAATCCATGATGTTCTCTAGTAGCACCGAGCCGATTGTGGTGACGATCGCTCCGCAAGATTGGAAGAGAGCTAGTCACCGTTGGATGCACCGATGTTGAGAAGGTGCGCTTTGCAGCGCATCAACTGGATGGACCTGCAGCTTCTTGGTGGGAGAATTACACCGCCACTTTTCCTTGGGTGGCATCACTTGGGATCAATTCCAGCAGGCCTTCAGACTGCTCATGTCTCATCTGGAGCCATGAGTCGAAGAAGCGTGAGTTCGAAACTTGCGCTAGGGAACCGTCTTGTGGCACGAAGACGTGGAGGAATTCAGCAAGCTCGCCGCTATGCCCACGATGATGTGGCCACTGATGCCGCCAAGCAGGAGAAATTCCTTGAAGGACTCAATGATGAATTGAGCATGCAGCTTATTGTGGCTACTTTCAACAACTACCAGGAGCTGGTAGACAAGGCCACCATCCTGGAAGGCAAGCAGCAGCAGATAGAAAGCCGCAAGAGGAAGTACAGCCGGGGAAGCACAACCAGAGCTCGTGAAGCCCGCTATGCACCGTACTCAGGAGGGCACATCCATCACAACCATGGAGGTCATAACCATGGTGGAAATGGAAACAACCGCAGCCAGGACAACAAGTCAGGCCATGGCAATGGCAATGGCAGTGGTAATGGAAATCAGCACCGTTCTGCCCCGGCTCCGAAGGATCTGAGCCACATCACCTGCTTCAAGTGCCAGAAGACAGGGCACTACGCCACCGACTGCCCGGAGGCCAAGCAGAGGAACGGGAATGGCAATGGAGGCTCAGCGAAGAAGCCCAATCCTTTCCCTCGTGCTCAAGTGAATCACATCGACGTGGAGAACGTCTATGATCAGCCAGACACTGTGGTTGGTAAGTTTTTATTGAATTCACGTTCAGTTTTGGTTCTGTTTGATTCTGGTGCAACGCATTCATTCATATCAAGGGTAGTTGTGGATAAGTACGGATTACGCACTAGAACCCTTAGAAGCCCCTCGCGTCGATTCGCAGAGGAGAAATGATGGCAGGTTTAAGCTGTCCGCAAACCTCAACATCGGGAACCACAAATTTCCGTAGAACTCATAGTGTTGGAAACACAGACCTTGGATGTAATCCTAGGCATGGATTGGTTGTCAAAGTATGAAGGAACATTGATCGTGCCAAGCAAGTCTATTCTGCTCACCACCCCGGAGCGAAGAGGATCAAGTATGTAGCCAGCACAGCCAGATGAAGAATCAGTGCATTCCCTCACGGGAGTTGTTCAGAGGAAGTGCACAGTGCAAGAATTTCCGATGTGTTCCGGAGGAATTACCAGGAATGCCACCGGACAGAGACATTGAGTTTCTGATTGAGTTATTGCCCGGCACAGCCCCAATATCCAAGAGACCTTATCGGATGCCACCGAATGAGTTGAAAGAGATCAAGGAACAAATAAATGAGTTATTGGAGAAAGGATATATTCGTCCAAGCTCATCACCTTGGGGAGCCCCAGTTCTTTTGGTAGAGAAGAAGGATGGAAGCTTGAGGATGGTTGTGGATTATCGTGCATTGAACGAGGTGACCATCAAGAACAAGTACCCTCTGCCCATGATCAATGACTTGTTTGATCAGCTTGTTGGAGCCAAGGTATTCTCTAAGATCGATCTTGATCGTGGTATCACCAGATTGAAAATTCGTGAGAAGGATATACCCAAAACAGCATTCACCACGGTATGGTTTATCTGAGTATACCGTCATGTCATTTGGATTGACTAATGCTCCTGCAAACTTCATGAATTTGATGAACAAGGTGTTCATGGAGTACTTGGACAAGTTTGTCGTGGTGTTCATCGATGACATATTGATATTCTCCAAGAGCGAGGAAGAGCATAAGGAACATTTGCGCCTAGTTCGAGAAACTTCGAGAACATCACTGTATGCCAAATTCAGCAAATGTGAATTTTGGTTGAAGGAAGTTGGATTCCTCGGACATGTTATTTCAGGAGAAGGAATAGCAGTTGATCCCGCCAAGGTTGAATCATCAGCGATTGGCAGTCACCCACCTCGACCAAGGAGATCCGCAGTTTTCTCGGACTTGCAGGATACTATCGGAGGTTCATTGAGAACTTCGAAGATTGCCAAGCCCATGGTGAGCTGTTGAAGAAGGAAGCCAAGTATGTTTGGACCGAGGAATGTGAGGCCAGTTTTCAGAATTGAAGAAACGGTTGGTCACAGCTCCAAGATTGATATTGCGGACATACATAAGGAATACCAGGTCTATTAGACGCTTCTCGTCAAGGACTCGGAGGAGTATTGATGCAGGAAGGTAAGGTTGTAGCGTATGCCTCCGGACAGCTACGGCCTCATGAGATGAATTATGCCACGATGATTTGGAGTTAGCAACTGTAGTGCATGCACTCAAGACTTGGAGACATTTCCTCATTGGAAATCGTTGTGATGTCTATCGGATCACAAGAGTCTGAAATATATCTTCACGCAGAAGGAATTGAACCTCAGCAGAGGAGATGGCTAGAGTTGATAAAGGACTATGACATGAGGCTACATTACCACCCGGTAAAGCCAATGTTGTAGCAGATGCTTTGAGCCGTAAGAGTTATGTGAACACTCTTACAGCAGGAGGATTACCCAGGAGTTGGTTGATGACCTCGAGATCTCCGGCGGAGATAGTTCCGAAAGGATTTGTTGCAACCCTGGAAGTTCAGTCCACCTTGACCGAAAGGATTCGTGAAGCCCAGAAGTCGGACAAGGAAATCGATGAGATTAAGCAAAAGATGGAGGATGGAAAAGCTAAAGGATTCCGAAAGGATGAACATGGAACTATATGGTTTGAGGATCGTATTTATGTGCCCAATGATCCCGAGCTCAGGAAGCTAATTCTACAGGAGGCACATGATTCACCGTACTCGATTCACCCCGGCAACACCAAGATGTACCTGGATTTGAAGCAAAGTTTCTGGTGGACAGGAATGAAGAAGGACATTGCCGAGTACGTAGCCGTATGCGATGTTTGCCAACGTGTAAAGGCAGAACATCAGAAGCCAGCAGGGTTACTTCAACCTTTGCCGATTCCCGATTGGAAATGGGAGAAACTTGGTATGGATTTCATCACAGGATTACCCAGGACCCGCTCAGGTTATGATTCTATCTGGGTAGTAGTTGATCGTTTGACTAAGGTAGCTCACTTCATTCCCGTGAAGACTACCTATACCAGTGCCAAGTTGGCCAAGATGTACATGACCAGGATCGTGTGTCTGCATGGAGTTCCGAGGAAAATCGTGTCAGATAGAGGAACGCAGTTTACCTCAAAGTTTTGGAAGCAATTGCATGAAACTTTGGGTACGAGGCTGGAATTTAGTACAGCCTTTCATCCGCAGACAGATGGACAGACTGAGAGAGTAAATCAGATTCTGGAGGACATGTTGAGAGCTTGTGTGCTAGACTATGGGTCTAGCTGGGATGATAATTTGCCCTACGCAGAGTTCTCGTACAACAACAGTTATCAATCCAGTTTGAAGATGGCCCCTTTCGAAGCTCTATACGGAAGGAGGTGTAGAACACCATTGCTGTGGGATAGCGTTGGAGATCGATCACTTTTCGGTTCCGATCTTATCAAGGATTCCAAGAAAAGTCAAGCTGATTCGAGACCGCTCAAGATAGCACACATCACGACGGTAAGAGTTATGCCGACGAAGAAGCGCAAGGAGGTGACTTACGAAGTGGGAGACCGAGCATATCTTCGTGTATCTCCACTTCGTGGAATCAAGAGGTTTGGAGTCAAGGGAAAGTTAGCACCCCGATTCATTGGCCCCTACAAAATCCTCGAACGTCGTGGAGAAGTTGCATACAAGTTGGAATTGCCGGAAGGATTGTCCGGAGTTCATGATGTTTTCCACGTTTCTCAGTTGAAGAAGTGCCATGCAGACATGGCCGATGTTCCGTTGAGAGACACAGTGCCCCTAGAGGCCATACAGCTTGACAGTGATTTGACTTACAAGGAGAAACCCGTCAAAATTCTCGAGACTGCAAGCAGAGTCACCCGCAGCAAAGTCATCAAGTTTTGCAAGGTGTTGTGGAGTCACCACACCGAGGAAGAAGCCACCTGGGAACGCGAAGAAGATCTTCGTCGAGACCATCCGCACCTATTTGTTAGCCAACCCAATCTCGAGGGCTAGATTCATCTTAAAATGGTAGGTTTGTAACATCCCAAATTTTCCTATTTGGAATGTTTTACAATTATAGATAAGCATCCTATGCATCCTGTTTGAATTTGAATACCATTTGAAGTTTCAGAGAGTTTTGAATTTGAAATTTGAATTCCAAACTTTGGCATGTGGGAAACCATTCAAAACCAAGCCCGATAAATACTTGATCAAAAGTATGAGAGGAGCTAACATGACACTCCAAAAATATCGAGGAAACAAAGCTAAAAGAATTGGATTCAAATCTGAATTTTATTTGAATTTGAAAAAATGGATTTTTATGAAGTTTGGATTTTGCCTTTGGAAAAATGTTCAAATGAAAGGAATATTCCCTGATCATTTTGGTATATATATACTATATATAAAATATTTATAGTTTAGGTTTTATTTTGTTTTGGTTTTATTAAAAAATAAAAGAAAAACTTTTGAGGCGCCACCGAGCCACCTGTGCCCAGCCAGCGCCGCCTCATTCCCCCACAGCGCACAGGCCCAGCCAACCGCCCACTAGGCCAACAGCCAGCCAGCCGACCGACCGCGCCCCCTCGCCCGATCCCCTAGGATCCGGTCGACCGATCAAACCCCTCTCTCCTCTCCGACCCGTGGCCCCACCTCTCTTCTTCCCCTCGCCCACGCTTGAACCTCATGGGAGATCCGGGATCCCAAGAATGGGATCCCGATCGCCCGATGCCCTTCCGCCCCTCACCGAGGCCCTGGCTATATAAACCAAGCCCCCGCACCCCATTCCCCCCTTAGCCTCATGGAGCCCTCTCTCTCTCTCTCCGGCACGCTGAGCCCGAGCTCACCTCGCCGCCAAAACCTCGCCGTCGCCGCCTGGTGCACCCCGACCCACCCCAACTCCACCGAACCATCCCCGAGCTCCTCAAGACCTCCCGACGCCTCGCCAAGCTCGCTGACGCTCAAGCCCCTGAGCACTCCGCCGCCGCCCGCCGACGTCGCCGAGTCCGTAAGCCCTGCATCCCTCCACTGCTAGATCCTAAACCTAGGGTTAGGATTAGAAGCCCCAAGGGGTAAGTTTTAGTTAGAAAACCGGACGGCCGAGCGGTTTATTTTTATTAGTTAGGTTTATTTTAGTTAGGCGGTTCTGTTAGTTAAACCCTAGGCCCACTTAGTCTATCGGCGCCTAGTGCATAGTTTAGGCCCATTAGGCCTTTTTCTTTTATTTAGATTTCTGTTTTAGCCGATTTGTTTCAAATTTCAAAAATGTATATCTTTTGTTCTGTTTAATATTTTTAGTGATTCTTTTTTGTTGGATTGCAAATTTTATGTAGTTTCTGAAAACATATATTTAGCCATGTTAAAAATAATTAAAAATGCTTTAATATTGTTTTAGTCAGAATAGCAAATCTGCTATAGTTTTAGTTAGAAAAATTATTTTTGCATGATTCTTTTGCAATCACTTTATTTTGATATTGCCAAACCCTAGAAATTAACTTTGGTATTTTAGGATTAATAAATAATTAATTCTAGGCAGAATCCTATTAATCCTAATTAATTGATTAGTTCTGTTTTCCTAATTAATTAATTAGTAAATTAATTTATTTTTAACTTGTGATTAGTTATTCTAGGTTAGTTTCTGTCATTCCATAAGATGAACTTTTATTTACAATTAATAAAAGTTTTAAATTAATTTTCCTAATAGAAATTGGATTAGGCATAAAGTGAGTTTTATAATAGCTATTTAATTAATTCTTTTTGCTCCTAGTTGCTTAGTTAATCCTTTTCTGTTAAGTTAACCTAAAACCATGATTAGGTTATGTTGAGGAATTTTGTTATATAAAACTATTTTTGTTATTGTTTGGAATAGGGAAAAACTTTGAATTTGATTTCTTTGAGTTTTCCTTTTGATTTGGTTTTGATTGTTTGGTTGTGATATGTTATCTTTGTTATCTTGTGTGATCCTCTTGCTTTGTGCTTATTATGTTATTGTTTGTCTCGGTAGAGTTCCTGAGTCTAAGCTTGCTACTCGACTCTTTAGCTTACGAGGATCATCAGCAAGGCAAGTTTTGATCATGTTATTTCTATACCTATGTTTTGTGCATTAGTAGTTGACACCACCCCACCATTGCATGCAGTAGTGAAAATCTTGAAGTCATTAAACTTGAGTAGTATCATGTGGTAGGATGAACCAATCCCTTGTTTCCATGGCCCCGGACGTAGTAGTTATTTTGCTATGCTCAGAGACGGATTTGTGGTGAGTGAAATCCATAAGCAAGATGTGAGAGTCAATGATGATGACAACCCATGGACTACAATGATCAAGATGGACTTGGAAAATCACTCTTTGGGTGGAGGACGGTTTGACGGCACCGTGGAGCACCCAATGGTGGCGGGATGCATGGAGAAGCGCCATGACATCCTGGAAAGCTTCACCCAGCCACGAAGAGAAGGATGGATGCCCCATGACCGAAGCTTACGTGCAGCCGCAAGCCATTATGGGCTCTGGCTGGGTTGACCCTTGTAGTGAAGCTGGCTGGGACGGTACTACGAGAAGTAGACGAACGGTAGGGTTGGATGGGTACGGCGGTGGCGGAAGAACTCTTTGGAAGACCCTGTTTCATTCGTCCGCCTTCAAACACCATGAAGTGCGAAGACTTTAAAGGAGGGAATGATTCTTGCGGGGAAAGTGCGCAAACCTCTGCAGAGTGTTATAACCTAATCGATTAGCCGTGTCCCCGGTTACGGACATTTGAGCATCTGGACCTTGGAAGTATTCGGATATCTCAACACTTAACTCTAATGAATTAATTTGATTGGGTTTATGACTTAATAATAATTTGGGAACGAGATATTGGTTGGCGGAACCATCTCAATAACTACCAACAATTTGTAGTAATTTGCAAATAAGTCCACTATAGTAGGATAAAATTGGCTTTACGCAAAATGATGAAACTTAGAGCTCCACAGCCAAATATGCATATAGAGTTAGTAACTTTATTATTGTTATTCTTCATAACTTGCCAGCTTATTCCAAAAGCTGACCTACATGGCTGCAACGTATTATGTTGCAGAGATATATTCGATCGGGAGTGAGGCTACGCCCGCGCTTGGCGATTGCCCTTTGAGTCGGATGGACTCGCTTACCTTCGACGCTTCCGCAGCATTTTAGTTTATTACTCATGAGTTGGCCTTGAGCGAATTTATTCCCTTGTAATAAAGACTCTATATGAGAATCGATTAATGATATTCAGGTGTGATTGAACTTTGATTACTTTATCGATGTCTTGTGAGTACCAAAGATGATCTTGGGATGGTATGCATACGTAGATTTGACCGATTTTGGGTCAGGTCGTTACAGAACCAATATGGCAGAAGTTCCTTTAAACCAAAAGATCACAATCAGAGTACTCTTGAGGAGATCTCCATTCACAATTGTGACTCTGCCAGATCAACCTTTCTGCATGGGTTATCCGGAAGAAATATGTTGAGCTTTGTTCGACATACTAATCTATGCATCCACAACTAAGAAAATTGTATGTTCCTCTGAGTTGTTCTCTTTAGTTGATTTCTGACCTTCGTTTATCAATTGATAGTCAAGAGTATGCGTGCATTCGTTCATCGATGCCCATTGTTCTTGGGGTCCGTCAAGCCATTCTATTCCAGAATGACTAGGAGAAACAAGCTCCAGTACCTCATCCATTTTTAGGATTGGGTCAAAGCAGTTGTATTCTACAGATCAAATGCAATCAAGCTTTTGGTCTGTTCTACCCTGAAGTATTACCCACTTTATGTCAGGAACTTCATGAGAATTGCACCTTGTCTTATGAATTCTTGACGTAGTGATACTTCTCGCCATCATTATTCATTCCTCGGTGTCGTGTTGTCGCAACCGGAATGCCGACAAGTGAATCGTCATGTGTGAAATCAATACTCCTAGCAACTGTGTTGCTTGGTAGTTAATGGACAACACTCTCATTCTTAGTGTGCTGGTTCTTAAATCATCATCCTAAGATTGATCGTGCTACCTAGTCCTTATTTCCGGTGCACTTTTCGATCAATGAGTTAGGATAGTGTCAATCCTTGCTTATTTGATCACATCGTCTTGCCCTGAAGGCAATATTGTTCTTGAGATTAATAAAATATCGTTGGTTCGTAATATTCCGAATATCTTCTGGGAGGTATTACCGGGTTATTTCCTGACTGATATGTTGAGCTCGTGATCATCTTGGTTTTCTTCTAAACCACCCATTCTCCAAGATTCTGTGTTGAATACCCTGAGGTAGTTGGTTAAGCTGAAAAAAAACTTGGAGAGTTGGAAGATAAAAGCTTGCCTAACTTAGTTCGTTCCAAAGGGATATTCTTGTGTAGTGTGTATTGAAGAAAGATGATATCTTCATCGATTGTTTCCTGTGATCAGTTGTTGCACCTATTTTCTTATCAATCCTTTGATTTGAGTGTGGGCTATCGTCAAATCAAATCAGTACCAACGATGTTCGTAATGTTGTCTTACTCGTGGTTGATCCCTCGAGCATACACACCATTACATCTTTTGGTCTGACCAATACTAACACATTGTTCACATAATGGTGAAGTCCAGTGATATGGAAATTCCGATGAGTTGCTGTTGAGCCCAACAGCAGCATCTTGTCTCCTCCATGATTCATGTTGAACATTGAGCTAGTTTTGGAAACTTTTGTAAGCATTGCCTTCGTGTTCCATTCATGAGGTATATGTTCTGATGGAAGAAGTGACTTCCTCTAATTCACGTGCATATGATGCAAGTTGCCACCGTGAATTTGAGAAAGTTTATTTTGCTTCCTCTGGAATCATCCCAAGTCAGTCATGCATATGTGCAGAGTATTCTTTGGTCTGGAGACTTGCAACCTTCATTCTACATGAATCCCTAGCACACCAAGCCACTGATTGATTTGTTCTAGGAAAAGAAGTTAACTGCTAATGCATGGTAACGCACAAGACTTCGATATCCTCGATGATGGTTTCCACTTGAACTCGATAGTGTTTTATTATAAGACTACTATGTGGTCATGCTTGTCTTGGACAACATGCTCACATGTATGTAGCAGAACCAGCTCATGTTTTGGAGCTTGCTATCGTAGTTCATTTCCCGAGAATCTCGCAACGTCATCTCGTCGGTTTGTGTTGCAAACTTTCTTTTCCAGAAATGACGTCTCAAATATTCTGTTACCAACCAGATTTGAATCTCAGGCAGATATGATGGTTGGAACATTCCCAGCATTTGCATTGTGTTCCCAGCTTGCACCGCCATTGTGCCATTTTTCTATGGTCTGCCTTCTCAGTAATTAATGTCTAGGATCATCTTCAAAAGTGGACTTACCATGAGTCCCATCCATTTCCGGTGATAAGCAAAAATCATCCATTGCGTTGTCTTCAACAAGGTAGTCCACATCATCCACTCTAGTCGATATATGCCATTCTTTCGAACCTCCTTGAATGATCATTTGTGATTGTCTTAGGCTGCCATAAAGAGTTTCAATGATCATTATATCAAAAGTAATTATTTTTGCCAATTAAGGGAATAGCTCTATGAGTCACCTTCCCTGAGGTGCCCCGTTAGGTAATCATGGCAACTTATCTCCTCGCTGCTTTGACACTCACTCACCTTCTCACCTAAGCGTGGGATTGTTGCCTACAATTTGAACCTTCGTCATATGTCCCTCTACATCCCTCTTGATATGTGTTTTGTGTCTCAGTTCGCAAGATGTTTCTACGTCTCACTTCGTGAATTGATTGTACGTTGCTCGATCTTCGAGAAGATCAACTCTTTAGGGTTTCCCTTCCTTCTCATTGTCATGATTGGATGAAATTCTCGGAGCAAGATGTCAAGACTAGATGATGAATGGATCAACATATTCGAGAAGAGCAATTGGATCATGAAGATCGTGTTAGCTTTGTGTCCCCTCTGTCTTCTTACCTCACGTCCTGAATCTCGGGACGAGATTCTTCTTTAGTGGAGGTGAGTTGTCACAGCCCTAGAATTGTTTGCAGCTAGTTGCATGAGTGAGCATCATGCATCCTGTTTTTTCAAGAAACTCGAAATGAGGAAAGTGAAAGCCTCAGAAATCAATTTAAAAGAAGGGCAAGGACCCTTAAATTGCATTCATTGTTTCCAAAATGCCTTCATAAATGTTTGATAATTTTGGCAAGGCTTTGAGACCAAACCAAAAATAGTGAACATCTTGGGGAATATTTTGGGCACTGAATTTAAATCACTATTCTATTTGAATTTGGAAATATACCCAAATATATATGGGATATATTTCCAAAAACCTCTAATATATTTTGTGTGCTTTTGGAAAAGTCCAAAAAGCAACATAAAAATGGTCACAGAATATTTTGCATTATTTTGAATTCCTTTGAATTTGCAAAACAGTGGAAAAGTAATAAACAAAACAAAACTGAAATAAAACAGAGCAGAACTTACCTGGGCTTCTTACCTGTAGCAGCAGCCCACCTGGCCAGGCCACCTGGCGCCCAGCCCACCAGGGGCACACCTGTCTTCTACCCCCTGCCAGTAGGAGCAGCTGCAGGCTCGCACGCGCGCGGCCGAGGAGGCCAGCTCCTCCTTGCCTGCCTGCCCCTCCCCGGCGCGTCTGTATGAGCGCCACGTGACCCTCCCCGGCTCTTTCTCACTCTCTCTCGTCCCCATCCCCTCCCCTAGCTCTCTCCCTCGCACGCACCGAACGCAGCCGCCGCCTCCGCTTGCCGTTGCCGCGCCCGGAGCCTCTTTCCTGCCTCACCAACCTGTCCCCGAGAGCCACCGTCGTCTCCTACATCGTCCACACCAATCCATTTGACGCCGGAATCCCCGCTTCGACCTCACCGTCATCATCTTCAAGCTCGAATTACCGAGATCGCCGCCGCCTTCCTGTCGCCTCCAGGCCTCCCCCGAGCACGCTGACCATCCCATCGTCTCCGCTGTGAGCTCACGAACCGAACCCCTCCCTCCTCCGCCTCGATTGCTTGTCATAGCCATCTACTCATTGGAGACCGAAACGCGCCGCCACCTGAGCTCAACGTCGGCATGGCTCCGGTGACCTTTTGGTCCCGGGCGTGCGTCTGATGTGTTCGCCGCACGCTGCAGTGCAACGCACATGCTTTGGACTGGCCATTTGCACGCCACAACACCAACCCCGCAACCGCCCGAGCTCCGGCTGCCGCTACTGATGTCGCCGTCATCGCTACCGTCCACCTCAGGCCTCCCTGAGGCCACCTTCGGATGCATCGTGATGCCAGCTTCCCGTAGAACCCAGCCACGCATCTATCCATCGCCGGAGTTGGCCGGAAGGGCGACTCCGCCGTGTCTGTGCACTCGTCGGCGATTAACCGCCGGTGACAACCACGGTTAGGGGCTAATCACCCCACTAACTAACCACCTGGGCCACGGAAAAATGGGCCCCACGCCCTTAATTAGTCATAGGTTTATCTCCCGGCTTAGTTTAAGCTAATGGCCGTGGCCCCACAGGTCAGTTTGACTTGGCCACGTCAGCATTGACCCGGTCGCACCTGTCGGCCTCTGTAGGTTGCTTCGTGTCACCGACCGATGGGCCCTCTTGGTCGATTTGACTGAACATACTGTTGACCTGCTGATGTCACGGTGACGTAGTGTCGACAAGAGAACTCTTTTCTGGATTTATTCTTATACAGGAAATTCCAGAAAATAGCCAAAACTTCTAAAAATCATAGAAAATAATCTATAACTCCAATGGAAATAAGTTATATATGATAAATGATCAGAAAAATATGAAGAATCTGTTTATGCCATGTCCATGCATGTTTGAGCTAGTTAACATCATTGTTTAGGACAAATTATGTAAATGGCATTTGATTATTCACATATGAAGTTTGAATTTGAACCTTGGGTTCAAACCAACTTCATCTAATCTGGACTCTAGTTGCATTAGCTCAAACACAAGCATATTGCCATTTCATGATCATGCATTATATTGTTGCATTGCATTGATTGCATCCTTCTCTGTTTGTCGGTAACCATCCCCTCTCAGTAGACGATGTTTCCGACGACGTGATCGATGACACTGATGAAGAGCTATATTATCTTCAGAAGTGCCAGGCAAGCAAAACCCCCTTGTTCATTTTGATACAATCACACTCTCTCGCTCCTGCTCTCTTTTACTGCATTAGGACAACAATGTTTCAACTGTTAGCTGCTGCGGTAGTTGAACCCCTTTCCTTTGCATGACCTGTCATTGCCAGAGTAAATAGATGAAACCCACTAGTATGAGTAGGAGATGTTTGAGCCCTGATGTGCCTACTCATTCATGCTTGTTTCTCATGCCTGCTATTGCTTAGAGTTGAGTCAGGTCTGATTCATCGGGGATGAATTGGAATGTGGTGAACATGTCCTACTGTTGAGAGCTAAGTGTGTGAACACGATTTGGTAAAGCTAGTGGTGAGAGGCCATGTAGGAGTACATGGTGGGTTGTCTCGTTGAAGCCGTCCTCAGGAACTGAGTTCTGTGTTTGTGATCCATGAACAGTTACTACCACACATTGGGCTCCGGGCGCTCCAAGCTCTCTCGACTTATTAATCAATCTGATCTCTGTCCAGGAGTTGCAACTAGTTTCTGGTGTTTGTAGGTAGTGTTAGTAGTCTACCAAGTGGCACCCGGTACAGGTGGGCTTGGGAGAGACTAGGCACCATGGCCGGGTATGCCAAGCATCGCCCGTTTGGTGGGCTTGGAACCCTGTACACATTGTTTGGGGCCGTGAGCGACACCCCGGCCGGATCTCCTTGCGGATGGAACTAGAATAGGCGATAAACCTAGACGAGAGACTTGTGTCGTTAGTCAGGTCATGGCCGACTCCCTCGCCAGGCTTCCGCTTGAAGGTTGCCGAGATACATGACGTGTACATGGCGGTAAGTGGCGAGAGCGTGTGTGAAGAAGTACACCCCTACAGGGTTAACATCATTTATTCGAATAGCTGTGTCCGCGGGAAAGGACTTCTGGGTTGCCTGTACAGTTCATAGACAAGTGAAAGTGGATAATCTAAAACTCGCAAGATAAGCGTGAGTGCTATGGATGGCCTTCTCGTAGGGAGACGGGAGCAGGTCCATAGTGGTGTACTGATATGGTGAATATGTGGACTCGTGTGCGCCACCTCAAAAGAGTTACTTGCAGTCATAGTTTAGGATAGCCACTGAGTCAAAGCTGGCTTGCTGCAGTCAAACTCCACCACCCCCTTTGTTGATACTGATGCATATGTAGCTAGTTCTGATGTAAGTCTTGCTGGGTATATTTGTACTCACATTTGCCTATTTTATGTTTTGCAGAGAGACGCCAGTCTCGCTAGTATTCTGTGTGGACTTCGACGTTTAGCTTGATACCTCAGCTACGATCTTGTGCCGTCGGCAGGATCTGGTAGATAGTCAGGCTTCTCAGCCTTTTTCATTTGTAGATGTCTGTACTGAGACATGTTAAGCTTCCGCATGTGTTTTGACTTGTATGCTCTAAATGTTGGGTCATGAGACCAATGTTTGTAATATCTTGCTCCTCGGAGCCTAATGAACAAATACTTGAGTCGTAGAGTTATGTTGTGATGCCATGTTGTATTTACACATATCGAGCATATTGTGTGTATGATTGAAATGCTTGGTATGTGTGGGATCCGACAACCTAGTTGTTTATCCTTGGTAGCCTCTCTTATGGGGAAATGTAGTCTTATGCTTCCATGAGCCATAGTAGTCCGCTATAGCCCGGTTCACCGGAGTCCTGCTAGCCCAGCACTACTGCTCCGGAACACTTGACTAGCCGGCATGTGATTCACTTCGTTCATGTGTCTGTCCCTTTGGGGAAATGTCACGCGGTGACATCCGGAGTCCTGCCTAGCCTGCTACAGCCCGGGTTCCGGTGTCTGTTAGCCCGATGCTACACCGGATTCGCACATCGCCGATCGACATGCTCGATGTTGATTCATGTATGCCTGTCCCCGTAAGTTAGTGCCACTTTGGGTTAATGACTAGTCATGTCGGCCCGGGTTCTTTGTCATATGGATGCTAGCGACACTATCATATACATGAGCTAAAAGGCGCAAACGGTCCTGGGCCATGGTAAGGCGACACCTGTGGGAATACCGTGCGTGAGGCCGCAAAGTGATATGAGGTGTTACAGGCTAGATCGGTGTGACTTAGAATCGGGGTCCTGACAGAGGTTTACCGGTCTGGAGCCATCAAAATAAATAATCTCGAAGGTACTAACCCGAAGGTTGTCAATGGGCAACGAATAAAACATCATATCTCAGGTATGCCTATTAACTTTGAAAGTAATATTATCCAAACTTTGACACAGGAAGAGCACATAAAAGAGTCCTTCCAGAACACTCCAGAATCATGAAAATAAGGAGGTACGTGATACGCTAAGTAAACGGACTTCAAAAAATCCGCAAAAATATTTTTTATCAGTTTTGGAATATTTAAGAATTTTGGAAATAAAGAAACTTCGCAGAAGCGTCCCCTGGTGGGCACAAGACACCAGCTTGGCGCGCCAAGGTGGGTTGTGCCCACCTGTCACACCTTCCGGACTCAGTTTTTCATCTGTATACTTGTCCTCCAAGATAAAAAAATCTATATATACTTCCCGAACCTGTTGACCACCGTAGCACGGAGAAATCCTCTATTCTCTTTGCTTGTTGTTTCTTGTCAGATTTCTCAAGCTAGGCATCATGTCTTCTTGCTCCTCCAACAACATGGAAGAAGATGCTTGGTTGATGAAGATCGATACGAAGAGGGAGGAGCCTACTGACGCCGTCAAGGGAGACAAGCGCAAGAAAGCTACCTTAGATCCATCCCCGGTGGCAGCACAAGCACTGCTGGCCGAGGAGGAGGAAGAGGATATCCATAAGCCCTACCTTACTCACCTTACTCCTACTGATATTGAAGCTTTTCGTGTCATTGAAATAGTTCACATACAGAATAAGTATCTCACACGCGAAAATATTCTTCATCAAGAGCATATCATCCATCTCCAGAGCGTCATCCGTCAATTGGAGAATCTCTTGATCCTTAAAGATAGGATCGCTTCATCACCACCATCATCTTCTTCACCACCAAAGGAGAATTGAGTATCGGGTATGGGCACTCCCCTTGCCTTCTACCAAGCTTGGGGGAGGTGCCCCGGTATCGTATCATCCCACTATCTTCTTGCTTTTACTTATTTTGGTTTGATCTTTTGCATTAGATGAATAAAAGTTTACTTCGATCCTTTCTTCTTTGAGAGTTTGCTTAGTGATCTATCCTTGTAATCATGTGCAAGTTACATAATAAAGTTTAGCTTGAGTTTTTGCTTTCTTTATTTCCATGTTGCAAATAAAAGAAAAGAAATAAAGAAAGAAAAAGAGAAAGGAAATAAATGAAAGGAAATAAATAAATCAATAAGATTATATACTAATCCTATGGTAGGTGAGGGCCCCACATAAGGAAAAGTATAAGTAGAAAATTTTATTAGAGATTGACAAACATAGCACTAGTCAATGATGCAAGTCATGAAAAAATTAATAAGGGAAGAGAAGATTCACATACAAATATACTATCCTAGAAATCTTTTGCGATTGTGAGCCCTCATCAAAATATTATATGCAAAAATTGTTGACGTTGGACAAGGAAGACAACTTAATGATTTAAGTTTGTTTATATTCACATAGAAGTCATATTGTCATAGATCCTTCAACATGTGGTGATTGCCCCCTATCTTTGCTAGCCAAAAATTCCGCACTAAGTAGAGATACTGCTTGTGCATCCAAAAACCCTTAAGCCCAAATCTTATTTTCAAGTGTCCACCATATCTACCTAGGGATTGAGCAAGATCCCTCAAGTAAGTTGTCACCGGTGCAAAAAGGCAATAAAAATTGCTTCTAAAAGTGTGAGAACATTTAGTGTAAGAGAAAATTGAGCGTTGCACGAACTTGTGACGGTGAAGAATAAAAGTGACAAAATGCATAATAAAGGTCGCTATCTCAAGGGGCAATGTAATATGACATTCTTTTGCACTAAGGGGTTGAGCATACAAACAAATAAGCGCATGGAAACCTTTGCTTCCCTCTGCGAAGGGCCTATCTTTTACTTCTATGTATTTACTTTTATGCAAAGAGTCAAAGTTTTCCTTCTATTCCATTTTATTTTTCTCCTCATGTGATGAGGAAAGATCTAGGCACATATGTCCAGTTGAATATAGATACCATCAGTTATTATTGTTGACATTACCCTTGAGGTGACTACGTTGGGAGGCGAAACTATAAGCCCCTATCTTTCTATGTGTCCGGTTGAAATGTTTTGCTCATGGGTACGCGGTGAGTGTTAGAAATCATAGAAGACTATATGATGGTTGAGTATGTGGACTTGCCTAAAGGCTCCGACACGTGACCCTTCCTGAAAAGATAATGAAATGTAGTTGCAAATTTGACTGAGAACATAGTTTATTGGTTACTAATAGAGTTTTTGCATTATACTTCGATTGTGTGATGAACTATTACTTATTCATGAGAAGTATATGATAAATGTTCTATGATAAAAGTCCTATGTTTAATTTTGTTGCTGTTATAATAATCAACATGATGCTTCTATGTCCGTATTTTTTTATCAACACCTCTCTCTCAAAGCATGTGGACATGTTTTTCAATTTCGGTTTTCTCTTGAGGACAAGCGAGGTCTAAGCTTGGGGGAGTTGATACGTCCATTTTGCATCATGTTTTCTTACTGTTATTTATAATGTTTTTATCCATAATAATGCTTTTTGGAGTAATTCTAATGCCTTTACCTCATAATTTGTAAGGTACACACCAAGAGGGAGAATTCCGGCAGCTGGAAATTTGGACCTGAAAAAGCTACGTCAGGCTACCTATTTTGCACAACTCCAAATGACACTACAAAAAAATACACTTCCGTGATGATACATGTTTGTCACAGTAGGTCGCGTTTTTTGTCATGCATGTACATCCATGACAAATTTATGACAGAATCAAGATAGTCATACCGTCTTTGTCGAGAAGTGTTCCATGACATTACAAAAATTATCATCATGGAAGTGTCCACTTCCATGACGATAAATCGCGCTTCACAGAAGTGCTTTCGTCAAGGGTGACCGACACGTGGCATCCACCGTAACGGAACGCTGTTAAGCTATCGGGTCGGGTTTTTGATCCGATAACCCGTTAACAGCCCCGACCAATGGGGATTTTCCACGTGTAAAATCATCATTGGCTAGAGGAGACACGTGTCAGGTCCGCGTTGGCACAAGTGTCACTCATCCAATGGGTGAGATGCGCCTATGATATGTTGACACGTGGACCGTCCCATCAAGTTTAAATGGGTCAGCCCAACTGAAGGCCCACAAGATTTTGCGGACCATAATGGGCCGACCCAGCTAAAGGCCCACGAGATTTTGCGGACCATAATGGGCTGGCCCAGCTAAAGGCCCACAAGATTTTACAGGCCATAATAGGCCGGCCTAGGTAAAGGCCCACAAGATTTTTGTGTGCCATAATGGGCCGCCTGTAAAGGCCCACAAGATTCTTATGGTCATAATGGGCCGGCCCAGCTAAAGGCCCATGAGATTTCGCCGACATTAATGGGCCGGCCCAGCTGTAGGTCCACAAGATTTTGAGGACCCTTGTAGGCCGTCCCATTAACTGGCTGCCATGTTTTGGGCCAAATGTCGGCCCATATTTGATCCGGTCCATTAATGGTCTGCCACGCTCCGGGCCTAATAGTGGCCCATATGAGATCCGGCCCGTTAAAAGCCTACCACGTTCTGGGCCAAATTACGGCCCAGATCAGGTCCGGCCCTTTAAGGGGCTTTGGACTCAATTATGGCCCATATCAGATTCGGCCCGTCAACTGGACACTATGCTTTTGGGCCCACTTGCTAAACGCCCACTTAGTAATTCGGCCTGATATTAGTTTTGGCCTGTTAAGGGCCCGTTTAACCTTTCGGCCCTATATTAATTTCGGCATGTTAAAGCCCGTCATATAGTTGGGCCTAATTACGGCCCGATTTGCATCCGGCCTGCTCGCAGCCGATATCTGATTGGGCCAAACAAGGACCGAGACAATTTTGGCCTGTTAAAAGCCTTTGATTTTATTCGCACAATCATGAGCCGGGGTTCATTTTGGGCTACTGCCGGCCCGTGAGTTGTTCGGCACGTTTCAGGCCCAACCTACATCGTGATTGCATGACGGCCCGATTATGTACCGTGATTTTACGGTTTGGCCGGTTTACTGCGAAGACAGGATATATATACAGTAAAATAACTGCAGCATCGTGAATAAGAAAAAACCTAGACTATACAATAAAGAAATTACGACATATTACATCCACTGGGCATCAAAGTTCGCCACTATGATAATAAAGCACAAGAAGACAGCAGATTACATACACTGGGCATCAAAGATCGCCACCAGTGCAAATAAACACGCCGACAAAATAATATACAAAACCGACAACACTTCAATAGAGTTCAAGAAAGGTTAGCCCTGCTGGGGAGCTGCAACGCAAGCAGCTGAGCAAGATGATGAGAGTGCGCTTGTTCAACACTTATATCTTCCTCACTCTGAAAGATAAACAAGCAGACTGGTGACAGGTTTTGCACATAAAAGTATCAGTGCTGACAATTCATCACATTTCTTACTGACGAATAAAGTGACATAGTTTAAAATTGCATTAACACAATATGGTATTGTTCAGGTTAATACATGGCAGGAAATGACATTGTGAAGGAGTTGGCAGCTTCACGACACCACTGAATTACAGATCAAGAACTCATAAGTATCAATGGTTAGTGTGCTGTCAATTTATACCATTTCAGATTGGCAAAGAAAGAGACGGTTTAAATAATAGTAGAATGATATGACATTGTTCATAGTTAAGACATTGCAGAATATGACATTGTGCTGTAGTCGGTAGGTTCACCACACCACTGGATTACGGATGAAGAATGAAGCATACATGCAAAGTGCAAAAGAAGATAACTTGCTCAGCAGTTTAATTTACATGGTATGAAGAAGGAACTTGGTTGTACAACTAAAACTTAAATTGAGAAAGGACAAACTTTTGTTTATGAACTACATAATAAACTTTAAACAAGCAATTTGATGCAAACACCAAAAATAAACAGCTGTTGCAGTCATGCCTAACCAAATATATACAACAAAGTTTGAAGGCTTGAGATGGACAAACTTACATTATTGGTGAAGACAGGCTCTATAAAGGCCTTATCCATGCTGATGGGGGAATTCAAGAAGTTTACCACATAATCTTCTTCAAAAGCATTGCCTTTATTCTACATTTTGTTAAGAGTAAATATAGATGTGATAATATACGAAAAAATGGAGAATATTTAAGATAAGATGAAGAGTGATGCTACATAACCAAGTAGCTATAAATGTAAGTGCAGCGATACAGGCAAAAGGTACAGCCAAGAGCAATGCACAGCTAAACTTCTTCAGTACCAACCTTATGGTAAGAGTAAATATAGATCTGATGTGTAGAAAATGGAGGGCAAAGGAAAATAAGCTGCAGAGTGATGGTACATGAACAACTACCTGTCATTATAAGTACAATGATAAAGGACATCATGTACTTATAAGAACAATGCAGAGCTAAAGAAAACATTGGCATTAGATATATTCTACACTAATGTAACCATTCATACAGATCAGATAATTTGGAGCGAACAATTGATAAGCAAGCTATCATGCATACTGTTGTCACATAATGAACCAGGTATGTATGCAAGTATAGTGATACAGGACAACAGGTACTAACAACAGCAAAGCAGCTGGCATCATATTTGCGATATCCTGTCGTTCTTGTCAAACCAGAATTCTTCTTCGAGCAGATTTCCTGCAAAAAAGATTCGTAAGGCACATGCGGAAAAGTAGAAGTTCAAATTGTCATGTGATTTCATAGACAGTACCTCATCCTGGGAACGAGACCAGTGCATAACAAGGTTTTTCCATTCAATGTCTTCTAAATTTAGCACAGGAGACTTCACCGGAAATTCATTTATAGACTTGCCATCAAAGTGTGATTTCCTCGGGTAACACCGACATTTGCTGCAATGCTTCCTTGAAAAGCACAAGCAAGCTTTGCTCGTCATGACTATCCAAATTGACCTCGCCTAGTTACAACAATGTAATGTAAATCATTGATGTGTTCAATCAGCAGAAAACAGGAAAATAATAACCATGAATAATAGCACTTACACGTAAGTTGGACAGGAAGATGTGAAAATGGTGTTTGTCTTCACAATAATCTTCCCCTGATGGGAATATATGCACGTAGTCCCTAACAACATTGCAAGAATTGTCTTTTAAACTGGGAATAAATGGAATGGGGTTCCAACTTGCTGGAGTGGGATTTTTCTGTGGTACAGCTGGTGCTATGGCAAATGAAATTGGTATACCTTTTTCTGGAGTGCAGGTCATGTGTGGTGGGGCTAGTGGTGTGGCTAGTGAAGTATGGGTACAGTCTGCTAGAGTCGGTCCTACGTTTTTGTCACTGGTTGTACAACCAATATAAGTGGGGTGCTATCTGATTTCTCCGGCACCACCATGTTTTTCAAGGACTTTGCTGGTGCTCCTTCAGGTTCGGCAATCACCCTCTTCCTTTTTGATGTCTGATGCACAAGAACAACATTTGAGTGGAAAAACATCGTATGATGACAGATGGAATATGTATTGATAATGGATGGGCATGGCATCTCAACATATATGATGAGTAAACTAAGCAGATGGCGGTGCAACACAGTAGAAGAAATGCAAGACAACATATTCAAGATACCCGCAATCAATAAAACATTGCCAAATTAGAACATGCACCTTGATGGGTGAACAGGACAGTCCATCTGCCTTTAACTCCTCGAGGTTAGAATAGTCATTAGGATCATATTCTGAACAAGAATCAACAGGTGGGGAGCGTATGAGTTTCATTGCATCAGGAATGGCACTCAATGCCTTGGTGCCAATTTTGTAAGTCATTGCAGTGTTTAGCTTCAAGAGTGGACTGCTGCTAGTGCGACACAAAGCAGCTACACAGATCATAGTGTAGATATAACGGGAAAATCTTAAGCATCAGAGTAAAATCAGCAAAGTGGAACTTGCTGGAATATATGTGCTAGTATTGCCGGTACAGCTAGAAAGGCTTCAGATACCAGCTCTCTTCAAGTGAAGGTGCGGTACTATTAATATCAGTGTAACTCTCAAAGGCGACCTCAGCTCCCCGCATTTCCTTGCTATTCTTATAGGATTCAAGTGGGCAGGCCACTACAAATCCTATTCCTATGTTTACAAGATCCTACGAATCAAAGAGGCTCAAAGTGTCCATCACAACCGACCGTATAGACCTCTACGCTGCAAATGTCCCTGCTCATCTTCAGTACAAGGAACATACTGTACTACTATCATACTCCCTCCATTCCAAAAGTATAAGTCTTGGTAGAGATTTCCACTATGGATCACATACAGATGTATCCAGATACATTTTAGAGTGTAGATTCACTCATTTTTCTCCATATGTAGTCCATGGTGGAAATTATACAAAGACTTGTATTTAGGAACGGAGAGAGTACATATTACAGAAGAACGGAAGAGGAACATGGTAAAGAAGAGCAAGCAGATTTTGGATAATAAAATGTTGGTTGCGCAGTGCCCACACATGATGAACCAGAGAGCATTAAGAATGCAACTCCGAGCTGTCTCTCGACCATTTCAGGCGGTTGGATGAAGATCCTACATCTCCTAACCCTTCTTCTTCCTCATCTCTGATTCTTCCCATACAGAACACCTTGCGGGCACTGGCGGACCATCGGCCCCCACCGCCTGTGTTCTTCGCCACCCCACCCCCCCCGCCCCAACCCCCACCAGCGCCGAGTTTTCTTCGTTCGCGAGGTCAAGACAACCACCCGAGCCCTTCCTTCAGACCGCGAACTCCGTGAGCTCTCAAAAATCGATCGCCCAATTTTGAAATTTAGTCTACTATGATTTAACTAGTGTGGAATATAAAAGGGGAAAACCATAAGCATTGCGATTATAGTGTTGAGCGTGCCATGGTAGATCTGAAGGTGCGAACCGGACAATTGCAACTTCGCAACCAAGACAAGAAATCAGAGTAAAGCAGTGGCGATCTATTTTCTTTCTGCAATAAATAAGTTGAGGAGATGCGAAAGAGTACCGCCTCTGGTGCAGCGCCGTGTACGCATCTGCTGAGAATTTGACGGTGCTGCGGTAGCGATGGCTGTCGGCGGTGTGGAAGCAGATCTAGGAGGGTAGACGGTGGCGGGCGGGGCGCGGTGGACGAGACGGTCGTAGGAGCGGCGCCGGCAAGGTGGACGACGGCGGGGATGAAGCGAGAGGACGGGATGCAAGGATCCCATTCCGAAGCCGTGGATGAGAGAGGTCGATCTCTTGTAATGGATGGTGGCATCGAGGTGTCAGCTCCGGCATGGTGGAGGAGGACGGCGATGGATGGGGTGGCGGACGGCGGCGGACGGAGGAGGGTGGGGTGGAGAGGGTGTTTTGGTGCCCACGGAGTACGAATGGGGAAAAGGGAGGTAGAGAGGAAGGGGGAAACATGTATTCAGGGCGCGCTTGTCTCAAATGCGAGGAAATTTACAAACTTAGCCCCCGTTTCAAATTTCTACTACATCACATTAACATTAGTCGTTGGGGATAGGACGGTAATCTCGCATACACCGAATATTTGCCGACGAGAGTTTGTTTTTGGCACCCACCGTGTATGAATATGAATCGGGGAGGGAGTCGATTTCGACGGAGGACACACTGTGTTTTGGCTCCCACCATGTATGAATCCGGGTGAGTGGTGGTTACGTCACGTTTGGGTGAAATTACAAACCTACCCCTATCGAACCTATAGAAATCCAGCAGATAGTGTAAGTGCATCTAGTGCCACCCCTAGTTGGTTTTGGAGTATTGACGACAAATGTGGTTGAGGGACTAATGCGTTTGTGAGAATTGCAGGATAACGCAGGTAGTGTCCCTCATTGATTCGGTTTACCTACCGAAGACGACCCCTAAAAATGTATGAAGACATTGACGACAATGGTGGTATGTGAAGATATTCACATTGAAGACTATGACATGACAAGACATTGAGTGAAGACTATGGAGCGCGAAGACTGTGTCATTTCGTCGTTTCCTTTTCTTCTTTGTTGAGTCGTAGGAACCACCGTACTGTTAAGTGGGGTCCAAGTGATCATAGTCAGAATGACTGAAGTGATGCTCAACCCAAATCCTATGTCTTCGAGCGAAGACAATGAGAGCAAAACTTGTCCAGAGCTGGATGAGTTAGCTTTGCTTGTAGCCCAAGTAAAGTTGTCGTGTGTGTTTGAAAACTGACCGTTGGAACACGTGTCAGTTCCTTAGTGACCCAGGGTCATTTCTGTCACATCCTAGATAGACCATGCATTAGGGTGTGCATCATGTTTAAATTTCATTTGAATTTGAAATGGGGAAGACAGGAAACCCCCAGAACACCCCCCCTTAATTCAACTAGGGTTTACTAAAATTTATTTCAATGAACCTGAAATGCCCTTCAAAATGCTCATCATCTTTGCTTTGGTTTAGAGCCTATGTCAAAAGTGGTGCACCATTTTCTAGGTCATCCAAAGGTCTTTGAATTAATTCATAAGTATTTGAACTTGAGCATTTCAAATTATATAAAATATTTCAAATGCCCAAATATTGCCAAACCAAAATGTTTCATGTTGGAAATATTTCAACAATGGACCAGGAGCATTTTGGTGAATTTTAAAACTGTTTTGGTATTTTTTAAAAACTCCACAAAGTTGCAGAAAAATAGAAAAAGATAAAGCAGGAAGAAACTTACCTGGCGCCTCCCTACCCGGCCCACCTGCCGGCCCAGCCCAACAGCCGCGCCAGCGAGCTGCTTGGCTCGGCCAGCAGCAGCCAGTGCTTTCGGGCGGCGAGCACCGCATGGGTGCCACGCACCTGGTTGCCGCCTCGCCGCTCCTCTCGCCCAGCTGCCGACGTGGTTCGCCTCCTCTCTCTCCCCCGAACCCCCTGGACACCTCCTCTCCTCCCCGGCTCCTCTCTCTCGTGCTCCCCCGCCTTGGCCGACGCCTTGCCGCCGCGACCATCGCCAGAATCGCGCCCCCGCCATCCGTGCTCCTCCTCACCTTGTCTAGGAGCTCCGCCCTCAACTACCCCGAGCTAGCCGAGCCCCAGATGCTCTAGTGCCCGAGTCCACCACACCGACCTCGACCGAGTCCACTGTCGCGGAGATCCCTTCAACGCCGCTGCCGCTCTGGTCCGTCCCCGACCTCAACGAGCGTTTCTACGAGTTGCCCGTGAGCCCATCTACCTCCCCTTCCCTTTCTCTCTCGCTCTCGAGCAGTGTAGCAACCGAACGGAGCTCACCCGCACCGCCGCCGCGGAGCTCGTCGCCGACGTGCTCCCGGTCACCCTCCGGCCACCTCTTGGTGTCCATCGCACTCACCGCACCCCATGGGGTCTAACTATGCACTCCCCGCACCTCACCGACCCCTCTAGCCCCAAGTTCGCCTCCGGCCGCCCCGACCCCAACCGACTCCACCAATAGCTGCGGCATGTCCCCAGCTACCCATAGCCACCCTCCGCGGCTCGTTTGGTCGCCGGAATGGCCAAACGCACTTCCGCCGCCACGTCGGGCTCGCCGGCGGCTAGACGCCGGGCAGCCGACGTGGACTTTGACCACGGTTGGCCCTGGTTGACTCTGATGAGTCAATGACAGGTGGGGCCCAGCCCTGTTAACTAAATAGGTTTAGTTTTAATTAAACATTAGTTAAACTAATTACCCTGACACCCTGGACCCACAGTCAGGTTTGACTGGACGCCTCCGTTGACCTCGACGTCATATGTCGGCGATGGTCGACGCTATAATTTAATTTCTGGATTTATTCTAATATAGGAAATTCTAGAATATAATTCAAACTTCAAATGTTCATAACTTTTAATCTGTAATTCCAAATGCAAAGATTTATATATGAAAAATGATCGAAAAATCCATTCTATCCATTGGTACAGGTTTCATGCATGTTAAAACAAGTTAACCTTGCTGTTTAAACAGAATAAGATAATGCACCTTTAGGGCTATTCCAATGAGCTAGCATTTGAATCTTTGATTCAAATGGGTTCATCCTTTTGTTTTAGCTTGCATTAGGCCAACACACATCCATATTGCCATGTCATAGCATGCATCATATTGTTGCATATTGTCATGTGTGTTTACTTTCGGTATGCTTTTCGTGATAGGTTACGCCTCGAGGATAATCTCGACTATCCATCCAAGGGCGTACTCTACCACCATTCCATCGTGCAAGCAACCCATTGATCATTCCGATACAAACCCATGTTCTCGCTTCGCTCTTGTTTATCTGCATTAAGACAACGCGATTCAAACTGTTGTGTGCTACGGTAGTTGAACCCACTTCCTTTGCATGACTGTCATTGCCACAAGAATTAGATGAAACCCACTAGTATGTGTAGGAGTTGATTGAGCCATGTTTGTGATTCCTACCATGCTATGCTTGCTATGCTTAGAGTTGTGTCGGTCGGCTCATCGGGATGATGAACTGGAGTGAAAGGTTGTGTTGGTTCGAGAGTGAAAGTGTTGAACACGTTTTGGTAAAGGTATCGATGAAAGGCCATGTAGGAGTACATGGTGGGTTGTTTCATTGAAGCCGATCCTAAGAACTGAGATCTGTGTTTGTGATCCATGAAATAGTTACTACCACGCATTGGGCCCGAAACCAATGGACCCTCTCGCTTCTTAACCACCCTTGTTCTCTCGTCCGGAGTTGCAAGTAGTTTTCGTGTTTGTAGCATCTTTGGGGCCGCATAATGCTGACCTTAGGGGTGGGTTGTGTTGCGGTAGGCACGTGGCCCGGTGTACCGAATGCCCGTTTGGTATCTCGGAACCCTGCACACATCGTTCGGGGCCGTTAGTGGAAACCTCGGCCGGACTCCCTGCGGATGGAACCCGAATAGGCGATAAACCTGGAGTAGGGACTTGAGTGTTTAGGTAGGTTGTGGCCGACACCCACGTTGGGCTTCCGCTTGAAGGTTGCCGAGTACATGTCGTGTAAACGGCGATAAGTGGTGAGAGCGTGTGTGAAGAAGTACACCCCTGCAGGGTTAATATGATCTATTCGAATAGCCGTGTCCGCGGAGAAGGACTTCTGGGTTGCCTATATCAGTTCATAGACAAGTAAATGGATACTACTAAAAGCCTCAAGATAAGTGTGAGTACCGTGGATGGCCCTCTCGTGGGTGACGAGAGAGGATCCACGGTGGAGTATTGTGATGGTGATTAGTGGACTCGTGTGCGACCAATGCTTTACAAGTGGTGTCACGTAGGATAGCTTAGCCAAGAGTCAAAGCTGGCTTGCTGCAATAACTCACCACCTTCTTGAGAATGTGCATGTATGATAGGATTCTGTGGTAAGACTTGCTGAGTACCTCCGTACTCATGTTTGCTTAATTAATGTTTTTCAGAGGACAACACTGCCCCCTCCGATGGGTTCTATGTAGATCTTGACATCGACGAGTGAACTAGCCACCCAGGTGGCGATCCAAGGCTTGTGAAGGGCCACTGTAAATAGAAAGGCTTCAACAAGCTTTCTTTCTTTCTAGAGTCTGTACTCAGACTAGTTTGCTTCCGCATGTGCTTGTATGCTTGTATGACTTGAGTGTTGGGTCATGTGACCCCTACCTGTATGGATATGTTATGTATGGCTCCTCGGAGCCTCTTAAATAAAGTACTTTGAGTTGTAGAGTTTTGTTGTGATGCCTTGTTGTATTTACTCATATCGTGCATATCGCGTGTATGATTGAAATGCTTGGTATGAGTGGGATCCGACAAACTAGTTGTTTATCCTTGGCAGCCTCTCATATGGGGAAATGTAGTCTCGTGCTTTCGGCGATAGTAGTCCGCTACAGCCCGGTTCACCAGAGTCCTGCTAGCCCAAAGACTACTGCTTGGACACTTGATGGCGGCATGTGTTTCACTTCGCCTTATGTCCGTCCCTTCGGGAAATGTCACGCGGTGGTATTCGAGTCCTGCCTAGCCTGCTACAGCCGGGATACCGGAGTCCTCATAGCCCAGTGCTACAGCCCGAATATATCGCTGATGACCGACATGCTCGATGTGATTCATGTATGCCTGTCCCCATAGGTTAGCGCCGCTTTGGGTTCAAGACTAGCCATGTCGGCCGGGTTCTTTGTCATGTGGATGCTAGCGACACCATCATATACGTGAGCCAAAAGGCTAAACGGTCCCGGCCATGGTAAGGCGACACCCATGGGAATACCGTGCGTGAGGCCACAAAGTGATATGAGGTGTTACCAGCTAGGTCGATGTGACTTGGAATCGGGGTCCTGACAGCGTTGGCATCAGAGCAGGGCTGCCTGTAGGTTCGCTAAGCCAAACTGGTCGATGTTGAGTCTAGAAATGCTTTAGTTATATGTAGGGGAATTGATTGTGGGAGAGAACGTAAGGCTCTTTTTACTCCTTTACCTTATGCCCTCTAATCTGAGTCATCCTCTTCTCATTCTATGTGGGTATAGGACTAGGCTCTCTTCTCTCTATCAGGTTCACGTGTTACTAATCCGTAGTAACTTATAGGATTGTTGGTTACATCCTCAGTTCAGTTCTACTAATTTTTGGTATGCTATCAGTTGAACCAGAACCTTGATATGATGTTGTTGAGTGGTTTTGCAATCTGATTTTGAATGTCTCAAATCTGATTTTGAGCATTTACAGATGTTATGCTGCTCCACGCCCCAATATGATAACTTGCTTCAAGTGTGGAGAGACGGGCCACTACATCCGTGAGTGTCCCCAAAACAACCCCAGTCAAGTTGGAAAGTCTGCTGGCCGTGGCAAGCCAGCAGGAAAGGTGCTCTATGCTAAACCAGCTGCCACTGCTCGTGGCCACGTCAACTATGTTTCTGCTGAAGAAACTTATGAGGATCCCAACGTCGTTCTCGGTACGCTCCTTGTTAATTGCCATTCGGCAACTGTTCTTTTTGATACTGGAGCATCTCATTCATTTATTTCTGAGAGCTATGCACAATTGCACAACACCACATTCTGTGACATGCACACCTCCATGGAAATTCAGACCCCTGGTTCTAGATGGCAAACCTCTAGAATAAGTCATGGGAATGAAATCCTTGTCGACAGATTAGTCTTTCTTGCTTCTCTAATAGCTCTCAAGTCCTCGGACATAAACATCATCTTGGGTATGGACTGGATGTCAGCCCATTACGCTAAGATTGATTGCTCTACTAGAACTGTTCAACTCACCCATCCTTCGGGCAAGACAGTTAATGTTTTAACCCGAGTGTCGAAACGCCAGCTTTACTCATTAAATGCCAACCCCCTTCCAGACCTCGAAGATATTCCGGTAGTCCGTGATTTCCCGGATGTCTTTCCAGAGGAACTGCCAGGTGTTCCACCTGACAGGGATGTCGAATTCGTGATAGATCTTGTTCCCGAACCGCCCCAATCTCTAGAAGACCTTATAAGATGGCACCCTAGAACTAGCCGAACTTAAGAAACAACTCGATGAGTCCTTGCAAAAGGGTTTCATCCGTCCTAGTTCATCTCCATGGGCTTGCCCGTCCTCTTCGTCAAGAAGAAGGATGGTACGGATCGGATGGTTGTGGATTACCGACCGTCAATTTGGTCACTATCAAGAACAAGTATCCGCTCCCGGGATCAACGATCGTATGATCAGCTCGCTGGATCCTCATTCTTTTCAAGATGGATTTGAGGTTGGGCTACCATCAAATCAAAATCAAGAACGGGGACATTCCTAAAACGGCCTTTGTTACTCGTTATGGCCAATACGAGTACACCGTCATGTCCTTCGGTTTAACCAATGCTCCAGCCACCTTCTCTCGGTTAATGAACTCAATCTTCATGGAGTATTTGGATAAATTCGTGGTATACCTCGATGATATACTCATCTACTCCAAGAATGAGGAAGAACATGCCGAACATCTAAGGCTAGTATTGATGAAACTTCGAGAGCACCGCCTTTATGCCAAATTCTCTAAGTGTGAATTCTGGTTACCAGAAGTGACCTATCTAGGCCATGTAATCTCTGGTAAGGGCATTGCTGTCAATCCCGAGCGAGTTCAAGAGGTCCTTGACTGGACTCCACCTAAATCGGTCAAGCAAGTTCGAGTTCCTCGGTTTAGCGAGCTATTGCCGCCGCTTCACGAGAATTTCTCCAAAGTTGCTAAACCTCTAACCGAACTCCTCAAGAAAGATAAGAAGTTCGAATGGACGCCACAGTGCGAGTTCAGCTTTCAGGAACTGAAAAGACGCCTGACATCTGCTCCCGTACTTGTTCCACCAGATTTTTCTAAGGACTTTATTATCTATTGCGACGCCTCGCGACAAGGACTAGGTTGCATACTCATGCAAGATCGTCATGTGATTGCCTACGCTTCTCGACAGTTGCGTCCACATGAGGATAACTACCCCACACATGATCTAGAGCTTGCAGCAGTGGTTCATGCACTCAAAACCTGGCGACATTACCTTCTTGGTAATCGTTATAAATCTACACCGATCACCAAAGTCTGAAATACATCTTCACCCAACCGGATTTGAACCTCAGGCAAAGACGTTGGGTCGAGTTGATTACAGATTATGACTTAGGAATATCTTACACCCCAGGCAAAGCCAATGTCATGGCTGACGCACTAAGTCGCAAATCTTACTGTAACAACCTGATGTTACAACAAAGTCAACCATTTCTCCACGAGGAATTTCGTAAGCATAATCTCCACATTGTTCCTCGAGGATTCCTTTCCACCCTGGTGGCGAAACCTACCCTTACGGATCAGATCATCAAAGCACAGAAGGTAGATCCGGGAATCTCCCGTATCAGGAGAAACATCAAGAAAGGAGTCGCAGATTGTTTCTCCATTGATGAACAAGGTGTCGTGTTCTTTGGAGACCGTCTAGTGGTCCCCAAGGTGCGCAACCTGAGACGATTGATCCTTAAGGAAGCTCATGACTCTCCTCTCACCATTCATCCCGGTAGTACTAAAATGTATCAAGACCTCGCGGAGGTTTTGGTGGACTAGGATGAAGAGAGAAATCGCTCAATACATTGCTAATTGCGACGTCTGTCGTCGAGTTAAAGCAGAGCATCAACGGCCTGCTGGTACCCTTCAACCTTTGGAAATTCCTGAATGGAAATGGGATAAAATCGGTATGGATTACCGGGTTTCCCAGGACCAAGAGAGGGAATAATGCTATCTTCGTTGTCGTTGATCGTCTTTCCAAAGTAGCCCACTTCCTACCCGTTCGTGAGAGTATAACCGCTAGCCAGCTAGCTGATTTGTACATCTCTCGAATAGTGTCTCTTCATGGTGTTCCATTGGAGATTAACTCAGACCGTGGAAGTCTCTTCACCTCTCGATTTTGGGAAAGTTTCCAAAACGCTATGGGAACTCGTCTCTCCTTTAGCACCGCCTTCCATCCTCAATCAAGTGGTCAAGTAGAACGAGTCAATCAAATCCTAGAGGATATGCTTCGAGCTTCTGTCATCTCTTTCGGCATGAATTGGGAGAAATGCCTTCCATTCGCCGAGTTCGCTTATAACAATAGTTATCAAGCCAGCTTGGGCAAAGCTCCTTTCGAAGTTCTTTATGGACGGAAATGTCGAACGCCTCTTAACTGGTCAGAAACCGGGGAGAGACAACTCTTTGGCCCGGATATGATTCAGGAAGCAGAAGAGCAGGTTCGCGTTGTTCGTGAGAAATTGAAAACAGCCCAATCTCGTCAAAAGAGCCAATATGACCGCAAGCATAAGCCTATGGCTTATGAAATTGGCGAGAAGGCTTACCTTCGGGTTACTCCTTTGAAGGGAACCCATCGATTCGGTATCAAAGGCAAGTTGGCTCCTCGTTACATTGGACCCTTTCGCATTCTTGCCAAACGAGGAGAAGTTGCCTACCAATTGGAACTACCTCCGCATCTTTCCAGAGTCCATGATGTCTTCCACGTTTCCCAACTCAGGCGTTGCTTCTCGGATCCTATCCGTGGAGTGGACCACGAAACGCTTGATCTCCAAGATAACCTCACCTATCGAGAATATCCCGTTCATATTCTCGATCAAGCCGAGCGTACCACTCGACGTCAGAATATCAAGTTTCTAAAGGTTCAATGGTCAAACCATTCCGAGCAAGAAGCAACTTGGGAAAGGGAGGATCGTCTACGACTTGAGTATCCCACCTTTTTCGCAACAGATCCTAAATCTCGGGACGAGATTCTTTTGAGTGGGGGTGAGTTGTCACATCCTAGCTAGACCATGCATTAGGGTGTGCATCATGTTTAAATTTCATTTGAATTTGAAATGGGGAAGACAGAAACCCCGGAACACCCCCTTAATTCAACTAGGGTTTACTAAAATTTATTTCAATGAACCTGAAATGCCCTTCAAAATGCTCATCATCTTTGCTTTGGTTCAGAGCCTATGTCAAAAGTGGTGCACCATTTTCTAGGTCATCCAAAGGTCTTTGAATTAATTCATAAGTATTTGAACTTGAGCATTTCAAATTATATAAAATATTTCAAATGCCCAAATATTGCCAAACCAAAATGTTTCATGTTGGAAATATTTCAACAATGGACCAGGAGCATTTTGGTGAATTTTAAAACTGTTTTGGTATTTTTTAAAAACTCCACAAAGTTGCAGAAAAATAGAAAAGATAAAGCAGGAAGAAACTTACTCGGCGCCTCCCTACCCGCCCACTGCTGCCCAGCCCAACAGCCGCGCCAGCGAGCTGCTTGGCTCGGCCAGGCAGGCAGCCAGGTGCTCGGCGGCGAGCACCGCATGGGTGCCACGCACCTGGTTGCCGCCTCGCCGCTCCTCTCGCCCAGTTGCTGACGTGGTTCGCCTCCTCTCTCTCCCCCGAACCCCCTGGACACCTCCTCTCCTCCCCGGCTCCTCTCTCTCGTGCTCCCCCGCCTTGGCCGACGCCGCCGCCGCCGCACCATCGCCGTAACCGCGCTCCCCGCTGTCCGTGCTCCTCCTCACCTTGTCTAGGAGCTCCGCCGCCCTCAACTACCCCGAGCTAGCCGAGCCCCGTATGCTCTAGTGCCCCGAGTCCACCACACCGACCTCGACCGAGTCCACCGTCGCCGGAGATCCCCTTCAACGCCGTCGTTGCTCCGGTCCGTCCCCGACCTCAACGAGCGTTTCTACGAGTTGCCCGTGAGCCCATCTACCTCCCCTTCCCTTTCTCTCTCGCTCTCGAGCAGTGTAGCAACCGAACGGAGCTCACCCGCACCGCCGCCGCGGAGCTCGTCGCTGACGTGCTCCCGGTCACCCTCCGGCCACCTCTTGGTGTCCATCGCACTCACCGCACCCCATGGGGTCTAACTATGCACTCCCCGCACCTCACCGACCCCTCTAGCCCCAAGTTCGCCTCCGGCCGCCCCGACCCCAACCGACTCCACCAATAGCTGCGGCATGTCCCCAGCTACCCATAGCCACCCTCCGCGGCTCGTTTGGTCGCCAGAATGGCCAAACGCACTTCCGCCACCGCGTCGGGCTCGCCGGTGGTTAGACGCCGGGCAGCCGACGTGGACTTTGACCACGGTGGGCCCTGGTTGACTCTGATGAGTCAATGACAGGTGGGGCCCAGCCCTGTTAACTAAATAGGTTTAGTTTTAATTAAACATTAGTTAAACTAATTACCCTGACACCCTGGACCCACAGTCAGGTTTGACCTGGACGCCTCCGTTGACCCTGACGTCATGCTGACGCATGGCTAACGCAATAATTTAATTTCTGGATTTATTCTAATATAGGAAATTCCAGGATATAATTCAAACTTCAAATGTTCATAACTTTTAATCTGTAATTCCAAATGCAAAGATTTATATATGAAAAATGATCAGAAAAATCCATTCTATCCATTGGTACAGGTTTCATGCATGTTAAAACAAGTTAACCTTGCTATTTAAACAGAATAAGATAATGCACCTTTAGGGCTATTCCAAATGAGCTAGCATTTGAATCTTTGATTCAAATGGGTTCATCCCTTTTTGTTTTAGCTTGCATTAGGCCAACACACATCCATATTGCCATGTCATAGCATGCATCATATTGTTGCATATTGTCATGTGTGTTTACTTTCGGTATGCTTTTAAGTGATAGGTTCGCCCCGAGGATAATCTCGACTATCCATCGAAGGCGTACTCTACCACCATTCCATCGTGCAAGCAACCCATTGATCATTCCGATACAAACCCATGTTCTCGCTTCGCTCTTGTTTCTTGCATTAAGACAACGCGATTCAAACTGTTGTGTGCTGCGGTAGTTGAACCCACTTCCTTTGCATGACCTGTCATTGCCACGAAGAATTAGATGAAACCCACTAGTATGTGTAGGAGTTGATTGAGCCATGTTTGTGATTCCTACCATGCTATGCTTGCTATGCTTAGAGTTGTGTCAGTCCGCTCATCGGGATGATGAACTGGAGTGAAAGGTTGTGTTGGTTCGAGAGTGAAAGTGTTGAACACGTTTTGGTAAAGGTATCGATGAAAGGCCATGTAGGAGTACATGGTGGGTTGTTTCATTGAAGCCGATCCTAAGAACTGAGATCTGTGTTTGTGATCCATGAAATAGTTACTACCACGCATTGGGCCCGAAACCAATGGACCCTCTCGGCTTCTTAACCACCCTTGTTCTCTGTCCGGGAGTTGCAAGTAGTTTCTGGTGTTTGTAGCATGCTGGTGGCCGCACGCAACACTGACCTTAGGGGTGGGTTGTGTTGCGGTAGGCACGTGGCCCGGTGTACCGAATGCCCGTTTGGTATCTCGGGAACCCTGCACACATCGTTCGGGGCCGTTAGTGGAAACCTCGGCCGGACTCCCTGCGGATGGAACCCGAATAGGCGATAAACCTGGACTAGGGACTTGAGTGTTTAGGTAGGCTGTGGCCGACACCCACGTTGGGCTTCCGCTTGAAGGTTGCCGAGTACATGTCGTGTAAACGGCGGTAAGTGGTGAGAGCGTGTGTGAAGAAGTACACCCCTGCAGGGTTAATATGATCTATTCGAATAGCTGTGTCCGCGGAGAAGGACTTCTGGGTTGCCTATATCAGTACATAGACAAGTAAATGGATACTACTAAAAGCCTCAAGATAAGTGTGAGTACCGTGGATGGCCCTCTCGTGGGTGACGAGAGAGGATCCACGGTGGAGTATTGTGATGGTGATTAGTGGACTCGTGTGCGACCAATGCTTTACAAGTGGTGTCACGTAGGATAGCTTAGCCAAGAGTCAAAGCTGGCTTGCTGCAATAACTCCACCATCTTCTTGAGAATGTGCATGTATGATAGGATTATGTGGTAAGACTTGCTGAGTACCTCCGTACTCATGTTTGCTTAATTAATGTTTTTCAGAGGACAACACTGCCCCCTCCGATGGGTTCTATGTAGATCTTGACATCGACGAGTGAACTAGCCACCCAGGTGGCGATCCAAGGCTTGTGAAGGGCCACTGTAAATAGAAAGGCTTCATCAAGCTTTCTTTCTTTCTAGAGTCTGTACTCAGACTAGTTTGCTTCTGCATGTGCTTGTATGCTTGTATGACTTGAGTGTTGGGTCATGTGACCCCTACCTGTATGGATATGTTATGTATGGCTCCTCGGAGCCTCTTAAATAAAGTACTTTGAGTTGTAGAGTTTTGTTGTGATGCCTTGTTGTATTTACTCATATCGGGCATATTGCGTGTATGATTGAAATGCTTGGTATGAGTGGGATCCGACAAACTAGTTGTTTATCCTTGGCAGCCTCTCATATGGGGAAATGTAGTCTCGTGCTTACGGCGATAGTAGTCCGCTTCTGCCCGGTTCACCGAGTCCTGCTAGCCCAAAGACTACTGCTTGGACACTTGACTGGCGGCATGTGTCTCACGCCGTTCCTATGTCCATCCTTCGGGAAATGTCACGTGGTGGTATTCGGAGTCCTGCCTAGCCTGCTACAGCCCGGGATACCGGAGTCCTGTTAGCCCAGTGCTACAGCCCGAATATATACGTTGATGACCGACATGCTCGATGTGATTCATGTATGCCTGTCCCCATAGGTTAGCGCCGCTTTGGGCTCACGACTAGCCATGTCGGCCCGGGTTCTTTGTCATGTGGATGCTAGCGACACCATCATATACGTGAGCCAAAAGGCGCAGACGGTCCCGGGCCATGGTAAGGCGACACCCGTGGGAATACCGTGCGTGAGGCCGCAAAGTGATATGAGGTGTTACCGGCTAGGTCGATGTGACTTGGAATCGGGGTCCTGACAATTTCGGACATAACAGGTCGGGTTGCCTAGTGGCTATAAATAGCCCACCCCCTACACCATAAATTGGTGGCTGCTCAGAGTTAGTGCACGGCTTTTGTCGTTCGAGAGCAACCCACCTCGAAGCCTTTGAGAGAGAGAGAAATCCTTGCGAGGACAAAGCCCAAACACCCAGAGCCAAAGAGTGTTAGGCATCATGAAGTCTTTACGTCATGTGACTGAAGACTTATTACACTTGAGGACTGTGTGAATCCTCCGGCCGGTTAGGCGTCGCGCTCGAGCATCCAAGAGTCATTATGGATTGCGGTGAACCTTGATCTGTGAAGGTTCGGAAGTCTACCTTGAAGACTTACCAGAGTGATTGGGCGAGGACTGTGTGTCCTTAGCTCAAGGGGAATAAGGTGAAGACGCGGTCTTCGAAAGTTGAATCTCAGCCTCCCTAACCAGATGTACAGTTGTCACACAAGAATCGAACTGGTCCAACAAATCTGTGTCTTCAACAAGTGACCTGGTTCTATCTCTTCCCTCCTTTACCCCGAGTTTGTCTTCGTGAAGTCATTGCTTATATGTCTTATCTGTTTGACTTCATTGCTTGACTACTATCGTTGTTTGGCTTCATACTATCTTCCATCCTGATCCTTACTACATAGCTGCTATTAGTCTTGTCCGTTCACATTATTGCATACTTGACTATGGCTTGCTTGTTGTAGTTTATCTTCCGCTGCATATCAATTAGGTCATTTCTATTGTTTGTCTTCGAAACATTCGTGTTTTGAAGACTTTCCTAAAAATCGCCTATTCACCCCCCTCTAGTCGATAACTAGCACTTTCAATTGGTATCAGAGCAAGGTACTCCCTTGTTCTGTGTGATTTGGTTTAACCACCTGGAGTTTTAGCTATGTCGACTGCAGGGATAATCAAAGTCTTCGCTGCTTGCCCCGTGTTCGATGGAACTGACTATCCCTACTGGAAGAATAAGATGCGCATGCATCTTGAAGCCATTGATGTCGACCTCTGGTATGTCGTCAAGAACGGCGTTCCTAAATCTGGTGAAGGTGTCACCCCTGCTGATGTCAAGAAGTTCATTCAACTGGACTCCACTGCAAAGAACATCATCTGTGGTCATCTGACCAAAGGGCAGTATGGCCGTGTGAGTGCTCTAGAAACGTCAAAGCTAGTCTGGGACTGGCTATCCAAGGTCAACAAAGGCGTCTCAACCCAGAGAGATCAAAGGATTAGTGTTCTTCGCAACCTCTTCAACCGCTTCAAGAGAAAAGGCAATGAAAATGTCCAGCTCACGTTTGATTGCCTCACTGACATCACAAATGAGCTTCATGCTCTCGGGGCCACTAAGGTCACCAAGCATGAAATCGTCAAGACACTACTGAGATCACTTGACAGCTCTTTTGACACCCTTGCCCTCATGATACAAGAACGTCCTGACTTCAAGACACTCGATCCGTCGATATACTTGAGAGGCTCAACACACATGAGTTCCACTTTACGAGAAAAGAGATATCTATGGTCCCAACTATGGCCGAACTCGCGCTTTGAAGGCAAAAGTTGTTTCCTCATCCAAGAATAATCATTGCGGTTACGATGATCCCAAGACATTGGAAAGGAACTTGCTATGCTTGTGAAGAAGTTCCGAAGTTCACTAGGAAGAAAGGCTTGTAAAGTATTCACGATCCAGCTCAAGAAATGATGAAGCTTCCACTCATGACTACAAGAAGAGAACCTGTCACAAGTGCAAGAAAACTGGACACTATATCTCCGAGTGTCCACGGTGGGACAATGAGAAGAAGAAGAAGAAGAGCAAAGAATATGATTCGATGACAAGAAGAAGAAGAAATCTTCAAAGTCTTCTTCCAAGTCCTCATCAAAGTCTTCATCTCATAGGAAGAGCTCATCCGCAAGGCTCGTGCTTTTGTTGGCAAGGAAATGGATTCAGAGGAGGAGTCTGCTTCTGAGGAGGTGGAGGTGGAGTCTGAAGAGGAGTCCGACCCTGGCGTTGCAAGTCTGGCTTTAGCCACAGCCTATGTTGCCAAGTCCATCATCAACACTGAAGACAATGACTTCTACACCAACGCTGAAGTTGATGACAAGGACGACCTGCTCCCACCTCTCGCTTCATGGCACGCGGTGCCAAGGTAAAATCACGTGATGCTTACTTTCAAACATCAAGTGAAGATGGCTCTGATTGTGAATCCAAACCCAGCTACAAAACACTTGCTAAAATTGCAACTGAACAACAAAGAGCTATGGAACATACTCAAAAACTGTTAGACAAAAGCGATGACCTGTTGGACGCGGAAATGACACGTTCACAGTCCTTAGTTGAAGACATTAAAAATCTTCATGCTAAGTACCAAGAACTTGAAAGTTGTCATGAAACGCTCTCAACTACTCATGAAAAGCTCTCCTATGATTATCTTCAAAGGAAGCAAGAGCTTGAGAAATTGAGGGCGCTCATGAAGATCTTCAAAAGAGAATGAGTCACTTCGCTCAATCGATCAGTTCCGCTCAGGATGGATTTGAACCACCATGTATAAAATGTCTTGAGCGTGATATCACTACCTCTGTTGCTGAATGTTCAACTGCTGCTATTGTTGCATTGTCTTCAACTACTAATGTGGTAACTAACCCCTCTGCGGAGGATACCACTGCTATTGCTGATGAAAATGCTAGGTTGAAGACATTGCTTGAAACAGGAATGTATAAAAGTCTGAAAGGGCATCAGACACTTTGCGATGTCCTCAAAAAGCAGATTCTGAACCAAAACCCTAGGAAAGAGGGTGTTGGGTTTGAGAGGAAAATGAATGTTGATGGTTCCTACTGGAAGCCTGAGCAGCATCCCAAAACCACATGGGTTGCTGCAAAGGGACCTTCAGTGGATCCATCCACCTTATCTGGCTTTACCTGTGCTAACCTTATTATAATTGATGAATCCTTTGATGCAAACTATAAGCTATTCAAGAATCAGAATGGTGAAGTGTTTGCCAGGTATATTGGTACAAATTGCAGGAATGGACCGCCTATGAAGAAGATCTGGGTTCCCAAAAGCTGTCTTGAGAATCTTCCAGTGAATGTCATCATGACACCACCTGGGAAGAAGACAAACCCCTGACCTAAGGCGCCATATGGTCCAAAGGCCTCATATGCATGAGAGGACTCACCGAGTCGCCCTAACGCTAATGTTTTGCAGGAAACCGTACTCAAGTTTATGAATATGAGCGTGTGTCTTCAAACCGCTATGTTCATAGAACTAAGAACTCTTCTGCTTATTCATATGAGTATCATTCATCTCCTTCAAGGCTATTTGCTAGGGCTCCAAAGCCGAAATTCTCAGATGCTGCACTTAGACTCATTGTTTCTAAGCCACCCTCAAGATGTGGGTGGTTAAGAAGAATTAACTCTTTTGCAGGAAAGGGTCTCCACCAAAATCAAAGGCGCCTCGATGCTATTCTTTGGGGACCTAAAACATCTTGTAGGGCACAAGATCAAATGCCCAAATGGTCTCACTATGTATTTTGTACATGAATCGCTTGCCATTCATCCTATCAGTCCTAATCTTGATTTAAGCTTCAATAATCCACTTGCTCGTCAAATGTTTATGCTTCACAATGCTCTTGGTGAAGCCTATCCCCTAACTGCATCAGAGGGTATGACACCTCATGCTTCGTAATGGATTATGGACGGTGGATGCACTAATCATATATTCGGTGATCAAGTCTTCTCATGGACTCAACCTTACGCCCATTAGACAAGAGTCACATCACATTTATCGACATCGGTAAAAGCAAGGTATTGGGTCTAGGTAGAGTTGCAATCTCAAAGGATCAACCCATGGATAAAGTGATGCTTGTTGAATCCCTTGGTTTCAACTTGATGTCCTGCCTCAATGCTTTGTGACTTGAACATGATTGTGATATTCGAAAATATTGTTGCCTTGTACTAATGGAATCGACAAGTCTCTAGTCTTTGAAGGGTATATGAAAGATGATCTATACATGGTAGATTTCTCAGCAGGTCCACACTTGTCAGATGTCTTCTTGCAAAAGCTTGAACGCTGGCTCGCATCGAAGGTGGGGCATGTTGGCATGAGGAACTTACACACACTCGCCAAGAAAAAGCATGTCATAGGCATCAAGGTGTCAAGTTCAAGAAGGATCATTTGTGTGGTGCCTGCGAAGCTGGAAAGATGACTAGGGCAAAGCACCCCTCGAAGACAATCATGACGACATCTCAACCCTTCGAGCTGTTACACATGGATTTGTTTGGCCCTACTCATGACTACTCAAGATACACATGGGTGCACATAATTCTCTACAAGACTGAAGTGCAAGATGTCTTCAGATGCTTCGCTAATCGAGCAATGAACAATTATGGCGCCAAGATCAAGCATATCGAAGTGATAATGACATCAATTCAAGAACACCGGTCTTGATCTTTATCTCGATACCATGGGAATCACTCATGAGTTCTCAGCTCCATACACACCTCAGCAAAATGGCATCATGGAGCGCAAGAACAGAACCCTCATTGAGATGGCTCGAACAATGCTCGACGAGTACAAGACACCAAGAAAGTTCTGGCCTGAAGCCATTGATACAACTTGTCACGTCATCAACCGTGTTTATATCCATAAGCTTCTGAACAAAACATCCTATGAGCTCCTCACTGGCAAGAAACCAAATGTCAGCTACTTCAGAGTATTTGGGGCTAGGTGCTGGATCAAGGATCCCCATCACAAGTCAAAATTTGAACCCAAAGCTCATGAAGGCTTCATGCTCGGATACGGAAAGGACTCACACTCTTACATAGTCTTCAATCTCTATCTCTACAAAATCGTCAAAACTGTAGATGTGCGATTTGATGAAACCAATGGTTCACAAAGAGAGTTCCTGCCAAGTACACTTGATGAAGCTCCACCCAGCGAATCTATCAAGCTAATGGGAACTGGTGAAATCATCCCAAATGAAGCACAGCCTGAAGAGGAACTTATCATTTCTGCACCTAACCAACCTGAAGACAATGCTCAGCCTGAAGACAATCCTCCCAATGAAGACAATGATCAGATGAGCAAAGTCTTCGTCCAGTTCATCCTCGAGTTGCAAATGAAGTACAGATTGAGAAGATAATCGATAGCATCAATGCACCTGGTCCGCTTACTCGCTCAAGAGCAACACAACTAGCAAATTTCTATGGGCACTTTTCATTTGTGTCAATATCATAACCCAAGAAAGTTGCTGAAGCTTTTATGGAACCAGAATGGAGTCAAGCTATGCAAGAAGAACTTCAACAGTTCAAGCTGAATAATGTTTGGGAACTTGTCAAGCGCACTGACCCTCGCAAGCATAACATTATTGGCACCAAATGGATATATCGAAACAAGCAAGATGAGCATGGTCAACTCGTCAGAAACAAAGCACGGCTTGCGGCTCAAGGATATACTCAAGTTGAAGGAATTGACTTCGATGAAACATTTGCTCCTGTAGCTAGGCTTGAATCCATTCGCATACTACTAGCCTATGCTAACCACCACAACATCTTGCTCTATCAAATGGATGTGAAGAGTGCATTTCTCAACGGTAAGATTGAAGAAGAAGTATATGTCGCTCAACCACCGGCTTTGAAGATCCAAAACATCCCGATATGGTGTACAAGCTAAATAAAGCAATCAGATGGCCTCAAACAAGCTCCTCGCTACTGGTATGATACAATCAAAGACTTCCTGAAGAGCAAAGGCTTCAAACTTGGATCCCTTGATCCCACACTCTTCACGAAGACATATGATGGTGAACTGTTTGTATGCCAAATATATGTGGATGACATTATCTTCGGCTGCACCAACCAGAAGTATAGTGATGAATTTGGATACATGATGCAAGAACAATATCGATGTCCATGATGGGAGAGCTCAAGTTCTTCCTTGGTCTTCAAATTCACAAGAAAGAAATGGCATCTTTATATCTCAAGAAAAATACCTCCAAGATTGTCTGAAGAAGTTTGGAATGCAAGAGTGCAAAAGATACACGACGCCAATGCCAGCCAAACACCACTTGGGTCCCGACGACAATGGTAAAGAGTTCGATCAAAAGGTATACCGCCCATGATTGGTTCCTTACTTTACCTATGTGCATCTAGGCCAGATATTATGCTTAGTGTTTGCATGTGTGCTCGATTCCAAAGCGGCACCAAAGGAATCGCATCACTTAGCTGTGAAGCTTAATTCTTCGATATTTGGCTCACACCCCAACACTCGGATTATGGTATCCAAAGGGCTCAAAATTTGATTTGGTTGGATTTTCGGATGCTGATTATGCTGGTGACAAGGTGGATCGCAAGTCTACATCAGAACATGTCACTTTCTCGACGATCACTTGTCGTTGGTCTTCAAAGAAGCGTAACTATGTGTCACTCTCAACTGCAGAATCTGAATACATTGCTGCTGGATCTTGTTGTGCTCAGCTTCTATGGATGAAGCAAACTCTCAAGGACTATGGCATCAATCTGACACAAGTACCTCTCTTCTGCGACAACGAAAGCGCCATCAAGATTGCCAACAATCCAGTCCAAGACTCAAGACAAAGCACATTGAAATTCGCCATCATTTTCTCGTGGATCATGTCATGAAGAAAGATATTGACATCATTCATGTCAACACCAAGAGCAACTGGCAGATATCTTCACAAAGCCCTTGGATGAGAAAAGGTTTTGCAAGTTACGGTGTGAGCTAAATATCTTGGAATCCTCAAATGTCCTGTGATCAAGCACACATCCTAACACTTATGCATGTTGATGACTTAGATGTGCAACACACGAAGTAACGTATATCTTCAATCAATGAAGACTTACATTCTGAGTGTGAATACATTAACGTGGAATTTGACTTTGGAGCGCCACGATAATTGTGCGCCGTGTCTGGGTCTAATACTTCCTATATGGTGGGTAACGCCACCACCAAATTTCCTTGTTTGAAGTGTTTCACTCATGGCGTTATTTCTGCAATATCTTCGCATTTGATTTGTCTTCAACTTCAACTTATCTTCATGATTTTCTTCACTATGTTGATTTGGTTGCTGTCTGATATATATATATTGTTCTGTCCTCTACAACATTCACTTATAGCTATGTCTTCAAGTTGAATCTTTTGAACTAAGTGAATGTGATCGGACCCTAATCTCTCTATGCTTTCTATCTCAAACTCTATCTGTCCAAATCATATGCATTCTATTGAAATCGTCGAATGTCTTCTCTGCGCCCTTGTCGCCAGTAAGACACGAGACAAACTTTAAGTCTATTTTAAATGATTCATCTCATCGTTGATTTCGGAGAAGCCGAACGACCATCAAACAAACTGGCGGGCGTGGGAATGTGGGACATCTCGAGTATGTTGCATGCGTGCCATGTGCCCTCAGATGTGAACCGCCAGGCACTGCAGAATTGCACCACGCCGCACACCTCGTTATAAATACCTGTCCCTCGCGCTAAAGAAAATCTTCTTCCACCTCTTCACCTCATCAAAACCCTAGCGCCACCGCTAGCTCTCGACGACGCCGCGACGGCGCTTAGCTGTCATGACCTCTCGACGCTGCCTTCACGCCGCCGCGAACATCTTCATCTCCGCCGCCAGAGGTGTCCTCCGTCGCCAAGTTAGGGCACGGTGGATTTCTGCTCGCCTCCTTTCCTCCCGCCTAGCAGTTCTTCAAGCGTAAATATAACTCTATTTTTACCATCTTTTGATCTTCAAGATTCATCCTACTTGCCAAAATTGGTTTCTGCCCATACTATGTTAGATCTATTCTGTCAAGATCTCAGATCGCCTAGTATATTCACCTAAGCTTCACAACTAGTTAGATTCCTCACTTGTACTTATTCACGGATTCGCATAAATCTGGAACCAACTCTCAGCAGATAAGTGAATGTCTTCGATCATGAGGTCAATGTCTTCAAACCGATTTATCTTCAAAATCTTCTGAGAATGCATATGACCTCTTCCCCTTCCCTCGCATCTCTAATGCTATAACAGGTACATGTCCATGGGAAAATCCCTTGGTTCTCATAGTCTGCATTCGTTTGCAGAATTCTTACAGCATCAAACTAACTCTCCCGGCCGCCTCGTCTATTCAGCAAACGCAAGCCTTTGAAGCCTTTGAACATGAAGCCATTCAGTTTGAAATTTATGGCTTCAGAGAAATCAGTCAGGAAGGGCGGCAGACAGCATCGTGAGGGAACCTCAAAAGATTTGCCTGATGACCTTGCAGAGCCGTACAAAACAGATCCCGAAGAGACTTACAATCAGCGCAAGACGCGAATCCAATGGATTCGTCGATATTGGGCTGAACAGTGGTTCAAGTACAATTTCGTCACACAGGAATATGCCGAGAAGAATGCCATCAGAAGCCCTTGGGGTGATATTCTGTTTCGAGGCCTTCCACCCAAGAACATGGCTGAAGCTATTGCACAAGGTTTCTATCCTTGCATGGTCCATGGACCTCAGCCTGAGAATGCCGACCCAACGTCTTTGCTCTAGTGTCGTGATGATAATCTCTTCAAGCGCAATTTCCAGCACGCAAAGGCTTCTGCAAAGGAAAACAAGAAGTCATTGGGATTAGACTTCAACCCTGGTCCCTCTGCTTCCCGTGCTGACGGCTCACGTGATGCTAAACCCAATGTCATCGGTCCCTTTTCAAACCTTGATGGCCTCATCACCTACATCCTGGTCCAAGGTGCCAAAGTGGATCACTTTGATGACGATGCTGAGTCTGATGAAGCCCCAGATCCAGCTCCTTCTCCTGCTCCAAAGCCGCAGAAGCTTAAGAAAGTCAAGGCTCCAAAGTCAGCTGCTCCTCCAAAAGCTTCACGTGTGAAGCCATCGCCATGCGCACTTCAAGCCCGCACAGCCTCAAGATCAATCCCAGATTCCAAGAAGATGGAGAAGAGAAAGAAAATTGTTAAGAACACTGAACTGACACTGACCCCTGCTTCCATTCTGCGTGAAGAGCACATTGATCTGTCAAGTGATGACGATCTTGCAGATGATGCTCTTGAGCAACTTATCAAGAGCAAAGAAGAAGCATAAATCTTCAACAACTTGGCTCTCTTTGATGTGGCAATCATCCATCACTTCATTGATGAGTGGTTTGACACACCAAACATCAGCTTTGAAGATCTGCAACTTCCTATTGGCCTCAGCGTCTCCTTCAATGGAGCCATTGCTTCGAGCTAGCTCTTGCTCAGCCGGATTGTTGAACTCAAGCACAAGATTGACTATGAGAAGGCTCAGCCAAAAAGCATATGGCTGCACTCAGCGTGCAAGACGCCAAAACTTCAAGGTCATGCTGCACGACCTCAAGGAAGCCTTTGTCAAGAAGCGTGAAGAAGCCAGAGGCTCGTGAGTGCATGAAGGCTCGGCCGACAAGTGCGTGCTTGCCTACAATGAGGCCGAGAAGCGCAAGGCTCTTGGCCGCCCCGGCATCGACCTGGATGGCTGCAAAGAAAAGAAGTCTTCAACTGACCAAGCTGCACCTTCAAGGCAGGAAGAACCCCGCATAGTCTTCCCAAGCAGCATGACTGCTCAAGCCAAAGGTCCGGTCAACCGCTTCAATGTAAGAAGACGAGGGCTGCCGAGGCTGAAGCCGTAAAAAGGAAAAACTCGACGCCTCGATGCTGCTCCTCCAAGAAGAAGCTCAAGACCAAGAAGAATCGGGCTGCTCCCACAGAGCCCTTGGTTGTTGAACCCATTTCGTGGTTTGTCCCGCTCGCAACCCAAGAACTCGTGATGACTGTTCATGAGCCTGCTTCCACAGAGGCTCTCAAGTCAAGAGATTCCAGCAGCTGATCCCATCATCGCTGAAGACATTGGTCACCATGACAATGTTGAAGATGATGAAGTTCTTCCTCAAATCGAGTACAATGTGGTATCATCGCCTGTTCGCACGAACAGCGAACTCATGAGCATTGGTCGTCCTCTGACGCCAATTGCTCAGGATGCTTCATGGGCTGATCGCCCGCAACAACAAGACTCCCCTAGTACTCCCCAACAACAAGTCACTCCCCAACAACAACAGCAAGAAGAAGAGGAAGACTTTGAGGCCCAGCCAACCCTTTTCTAAAGGCGCCGCCAAGATTTCGCAGCTTCGCAAAGGTCAAAGGCCTCAAGTACCTCTTTCGAGCTGCCTGAAGGAGAAGTGCACCACCAACCTGTTGCACGACAAGTGTTTTCGTAAGCCACCCAACCGTGAATGTCTCGAGTCCGAAGCTAAAGCTGCTGAAGACAATCCGCTGCATCACCGCAGACACCCAAGAAGAAGAAGAACGTGTCCCTACACCCCAAAGAATTGAAGAAGTTATCCTCGATATCAACGCGTTAAAGGTTCGCCCTCCAGCTCCTCAAGTGGAGGTTGAAAACATTGAGGCTGCCACCTCCAACACCAATGAAGCCAATGACGTGGTCATGGCTGAAGCCAATGTGGAGCCTGTATAAACTGCTCCTCAAGCCATCAAGGAAATGTTCTCAAGACAATGAGGCCATCGCCCCAAGCATCTCGCCGAGCAGCTCGAAGCCTCGCTTGCTGCCATCGCCCAGCTCCGCCACCAAGGCCCTACACAATCGAGCAAGCATACAACTATGGCGAGCTAGTCACAATAAGATGGCCCGTTCTGGTCCCTCCGCCTCATGCCTCTGGTCCTCAGTTCAAATATTAAATTGAGCATAGGCCTCAGGTCCAGAAGCCGAAGCCAAGACTGCCAAGGTTTCCAGGCACTGCCACCTCAACAAGTTCTTTCAATGCAAATGGCTTCAAAGTCCACAACACTTTCTTTGACAGTGCAAAGAACCCCTACACAAGGCCAAGGATCTCATCTGACCGGTTCTGGAGCTATCAGCAAAGAAGCTATTGTTCAAGGGCGCATTTTCCCTCATATGCGCCTCGACACTGAAGCCATTGCCGGACTGCCGTGCTTAGAAGAAGCACTTGATTGCTTTCATGATGCAGGTCTGCTTGGTTTCGTTACACACAAAGAGCAATGGAATGAAGAACTTGTGCTTCAATTCTATGCTACCCTCCACATCCGCTGCTACAACAGAGACACAAAGACATGGGTTCTCGAGTGGATGACTGAAATGTTCATCATGAAGCCAAAGCTCTTGACCTCATTGAGCTCACAGCCTACCCACTCCCGGAGAGCTGTTTGAACTGATGTCAACTCCACCGCGATGCATCGAGAGCATATTTCATAAGCCGTAACCCGACATGAGTCGATGTTGAGCATGATGAAGCCATCGCCACATGACGCTGAATACCTCAAGACTTCTTTGTTGATGACCTTGATTATCCGCCTCGCACAATATATCACATCATCAGGCAAACTCTATTGCCTATCAAAGGGCATTCATCGTCTGCAAAGCTTGAAGGAGCAATGAAGACATTGGTCTTCTACATCCTCAATGGCATCAACTTCAACACACAAGAATTCTTCATCCGACAATTGGCTGCGTCTGGATCTGATTTGTTTGGTCTGAAGTTTTATGCTCCATGGGTCATGCGCCTCATCAAGATGCACTCTGCTATCAACTATCAACCCTCTGCCGCAATCATCCGATCTTTCTACCAGAGGTTGATATGTCCGCTGAAGCCATATACCCCGAGCCTGCCAAACGCCACTAAGTCTTCGTAATGCACCACCATAGCTTCTCTCAACCCATGGAATGCATCCCGCAATATCTCGTGGTCTATCCTCCGGCTGGGAACACACGCCCATTTCATCGCACGGATCGAAGCCACCGAGAGCACAATTGGACAAAGGCCTCTAAGCGCCTCGAGTCCTCAATGATCGAGAACTTCTTGTGGCGCTGCATCAAAAGCAAGATAAGCATCACTCCTGGCTCAAGCGCCAAATGCAAAGCCTCTTGGTGGACGCCAATCGCATTCAAACCTTGCCACCAAGAATGCTTTTGTCACTCACGAGACCGTCGGAGATCATGGAAGAGTTTGACCCTGCCAAGGTCAAGCAGATCTTCAAGACGATGGCTTCACTAAACGCTTCAAGTTTGACTCCACCTCCACGGAATGCAGTCCCACGATGAACTCCATCACTTGAAGACTCGACTATTCTTCCTCCGCAAAGCAACCGCCAATGCCAGAGTGATCGATGATGAAGATGATGCTACTTCACCGCCCCCTACTTCTGCACGAATCGACTGCACCAAGCTCGTCTGCACCGCCAACCAACAACGACAACCCTGCTGCATCATCTACTTCTGAAGAGGACGAGTAGATGATCTATGTCTTCAAACCTTTTTGGTCCTTACTAACAAAAGGGGGAGAAGCAAATGAGTTTGATAGTCTTCAAGCGGGTTCATAAGGGTGGTTGCATAAATATTTTGCTTAGCGTTTACAACTCTCGCTTTTGATACATTTGTTTTCTTTGAGTTGTAACACTTAAACTCGATGGTCGTCTGCTACTTATTTGCTTTACTCTGGTGCGATGATAAATTCTGCATGTGCGAATATAACTTCCGCACTTAGATCATTCTGCAGACGTCCATTTTTCATTATGCATGTCATTCTCTTAGCTATATCATTTCATGCATGATGAATTATCTTCATAAGTTGAAGAGGATCTCCACAAGTACAACCTGCCATGTGCATTTGCATTCCAAAAGCAAACTACTTATATGCACATCTTCAGGGGGAGCCTTTGCCACTTATGAAGACAATTCCCTATCCTTTACAATTTCACATATTTTATCCCCGTTGAAAACTTCAACCAGTTTGTCATCAATCACCAAAAAGGGGGAGATTGTAAGTGCATCTAGTGCCACCCCTAGTTGGTTTTGGAGTATTGACGACAAATGTGGTTGAGGGACTAATGCGTTTGTGAGAATTGCAGGATAACGCAGGTAGTGTCCCTCATTGATTCGGTTTACCTACCGGAGATGACCCCTAAAAATGTATGAAGACATTGACGACAATGGTGGTATGTGAAGATATTCACATTGAAGACTATGATATGAGAATACATTGAGTGAAGAGTATGGAGCGCGAAGACTGTGTCGTTTCGTTGTTTCCTTTTCTTCTTTGTTGAGTCGTAGGAACCACCGTACTGTTAAGTGGGGTCCAAGTGATCATAGTCAGAATGACTGAAGTGATGCTCAACCCAAATCCTATGTCTTCGAGCGAAGATAATGAGACCAAAACTTGTCCAGAGCTGGATGAGTCAGCTTTTCTTGTAGCCCAAGTAAAGTTGCCGTGTGTGTTTTAAATCTGACCGTTGGAACACGTGTCAGTTCCTTAGTGACCCAGGGTCATTTCGGACATAACAGGTCGGGTTGCCTAGTGGCTATAAATAGCCCACCCCCTACACCATAAATTGGTGGCTGCTCAGAGTTAGTGCACGGCTTTTGTCGCTTGAGAGCAACCCACCTCAAGCCTTTGAGAGAGAGAAACCTTGCAGGACAAAGCCCAAACACCCGTGAGCCAAAGAGTGTTAGGCATCATCAAGTCTTTCTGTCTGTGTGACTCAAGACTTATTACACTTGAGGACTATGAATCCTCCAGCCGGTTAGGCGTCGCGTTCTAAGCATCCAAGAGTCATTGTGGATTGCCGGTGAACGCAACCTATGAAGGTTCGGAAGTCTACCTTGAAGACTTACCAGAGTGATTAGGCGAGGACTGTGTGTCCTTAGTTCAAGGGGAATAAGGTGAAGACGCGGTCTTCTGAGTGGAATCTCAGCCTCCCTAACCATATGTACAGTTGTCACAAAGAATCGAACTGGTCCATCAAACTCGTGTCTTCAACAAGTGACCTGGTTCTATCCTTCCTCCTTTACTCCTGAGTTTGTCTTCGTGAAGTCATTGCTTATATGTCTTATCTGCTTGACTTCATTGCTTGACTAATATCGTTGTTTGGCTTCATACTATCTTCCATCCTCGATCCTTACTACATAGCTGCTATTAGTCTTGTCCGCTCACATTATTGCATACTTGACTATGGCTTGCTTGTTGTAGTTTATCTTCCGCTGCATATAAATTAGGTCATTTCTATTGTTTGTCTTCGAAACATTCGTGTTTTGAAGACTTTCCTAAAAATCGCCTATTCACCCCCCCCCTCTTGTCGATAACTAGCACTTTCAGATAGGCTTTGTGTGGCAGGGATAGGCAGTAGTGATTTCCATCTCGAGATTTTGGTTTCAAGTGTTTCTCGAACTTTCCCCGCTTCGCTCAAATTTTGCAGAGTGCACGCCATCGTGCCAACTCAATTCAAATCCTGTTTGTATTCTATTTTTTCGAGCGGGATCCATTTTCAATTGGAATTACATTCTATATACATCATTTTTTTATATATACTTTCAAAAGCACAACAAAGAATTATGCTCCTTTATATGTATAATATGATTTACAAATACAACGATCTCGAAATCTTAAGGTTGAATTCGAAAAAACTTAACCAAATTATGTTCTACTAAAATGTATGGATCAGTAATATCTACATATTAAATAACATAGATGTGCGTGAATTCAAATGAGTATGAATGTTTGATAGAACAATTTTGGTTCGAGTATGGATTACATGTATCATCATCTCAATTCAAATATTTGAATCCTTTTTGTTCACCTTTCACGCCCATCTCTCTCGCATGCATGCTCCTTCGCTAGCTATCACTCTTTTCTCCAGCTCACCCGACGCCACTTCATGTTTCTTCTATCCTCGCAAACATGGTCTCTCGACGCCTCCCTTGAGAAGTGTCACACTCTCCCTATCATTATACATTACACAGTTTTCATTATCTCTCACGCCTCACTGTTCTCTCGATATCACTCTGTACCTAAGCTTTCTTTCTCACCGCCACACACACAGCCTCCACTCATCTTTCACTTTGTCTTTTCTCTATGGGATTCTCTCACACACCCTATATGTCTCTACATATGACTCATACCACTAAAATTACTCTCTCTCTCCTCAGAGACACAACATTTGTTGCGGTCTCCTTTTTGTCTCCATCCTGCATCGACATTATTCATTTGTTTACCGATCGACAACCCCGACTAGCGCTCTCTCTCTCTCTCTCTCTCTCTCTCTCTCACACACACACACACACAACTCCTGCTTCCACTCCCTTCCCGACTCACCGCTCTCTCTCACACACACAAAACTCTCGCTTTCGCACCCCGACTCATATTTCTCTCACAAACATTTATCAACTAGCTAGCCTCTAGATAGGTTTATACACCCGCACACTCGTGCTTCCACCATCGCATACATGTCTCTCTCCCGCTCCTTGTATCTATGTAGATTTTTCTTCCCTTCTTGAGGCACGCCCTCTCGATCGTGCACACACACACACTATCGCCTCATTTTAAGCTGATACCTATCGCACACACACCCTTGTGTCTTTGTCACACATGCACTGGCCCTCCTCCACTCTCCCTCTCTCTCACACACACATGGGCTTTTTGCAACAACTATCAAGATGCTCATGCTGCACGGAACATCAAGATGCATTTGTATGAGTAGTTTATCTAGTGGGGAAAAGGATGAACGAGGGAAGGCCTTATTTGCAAATGTGGAGAGGGGTGGGTATCTTTTGCAAAATTTATAGTTTCTTTCCTATCCGTCAGATATAGATCGGACGGTTTATATTGTAGGATGGCAGCACACCATCATCACCGACAATGCTTTTTATAAGAGTAGGGAGAAAAAATAGAGTTGGTGATGATGGTGGGCCTGCCATCCTGCAATGTAGGTCGTCCGATTTATATCTGACGTATAGGAATGAAAATATGGCAATTTACCCGCAGTCTTCACCACATTTGCAGATAAGGCCTTCCCTCGTTCATCCTTTTCTCCCACAAGATCTTGATGTTTCATGCAACGCACGGGCATCTTGCTAGTAAGAGTAGAAATTAGACATATACCACTTCTCAAATCTTGAAACCAACAACATTCCTCCCTTATCTCATCAAAACCGCCAAAGGAATATATTTTGAGTGAAACATAACATATTTTTAGTGATATACATATTTCAAAACTAGACTTTTTTTATCAAATCGGTGAATATGTATTAATCTACTTTGATCGTGTGGCAACGCATTGGCACATTGCTAGTAGTTATTATAATTTTTTCGACACCAGACAAACGGTGGAGTACACATACGAAGAGAAGAGGCACACGCACGCAGTCGGCCTCTCGCTGTCTCGCACACATGAGTGTTACGTAAAGGCGAGGTTAACAAATAAACCCTAAAACCCTAGGTGCACGATTGCTGCATTCGCGGGTACCGGGTACGTGGTGGAGCACCTTTGTAGGAATAGTCATCTCGCGTGATAATTTGATCCATAGGAGTTGATGGTCGGGACCACAGGTGAACGACTTGGAGCACGGTGGCTCGCCAGTTGCCACAGATCGAGTAGCCACGTTTGAAATATCGTTTTTTTAGTGGGGTTAAGAGTTCCGATTTTCAATTGCGCGTTATAAGTAGTAAGTAGTTTTTAGAACGATTGGTATGGAGTGAAAATGGAATTCATAGTACTACGACTCCTTGGCGATGGTTGTATGGTTTTTTTATGATGGAGGTTGTATGGGTTTATGTTAGTAGATGTTGAACCTGGTAGTTCTAGGGCAAATACTATGGTTTAGATTTAGATGCTGGTTTTCAAGAATGAAAATCGAAGGGGAAACCCTTCTTTGATTAAAAAACTACTACCTCCATTCTGGTTTACTAGTCCCCATCGTATTTTGGGTCAAAGTTTGTCCATGAATTTTACTTGTAAATGTGAATGGAAAATGAGATTTTGTTATACCCAAACAAAAAGGACTGGAGGGAGTGATTGCTCCGACACGGACGCGACCTCTCATAGCGCAGCATTGAATCAAGGCCACGCCAAGAGGGCCGACTCTGCTGCAGTTCGGCTTAGCACGCCTCGCCCAAGGCAACCAGCTTAAGACTGCCCCGCCTGCCTTCATTGAATCCGCGCGTGTGCTGGTAGGCATTTTAGAACACAAAAAATGACTAAAATATAATTAATTTATGCATGGTCTTGACTTGTTGTGCTTGCACTGGTAGTAAGAACTAGTAGCGGATTTTCTTTATTTATAACTCTCCTCACATTTTTTGGCTTTGAAGTGAATCATGGTTGTGGACATTATGTATGAATGTGCAGATATCTGTGAACATGAGTTTGATGTGGAAGTTGAACTTGGAATGTCGGGCTTGTGCGTGAACTATATCATGTCCAATGCTTCGTCTGTTATTGTTTGGAAAGTAATTGCTGTTATTACATGACCCGAAAAAAAACATTTTGTGCCACATCAGTAGATGCATGGACATCACAACAGGCATATTGACTGGATAAACATTTGAACCTAGCTATTATGAAGGAAATTTTGTATTGACAACCGTTTTAGATAGCAGGAGACGCGTAGCCTGCTCTGCCTCTGCTAGCTTATTTCTGGCTTCTTCCATCTCTTCTTTGGCTTGGGTGAAGAGAGCATCTGATTGCTCTTTTGGCTTCTTCAGGAACTCAGCTACATTCTCAAGGGCTGCTGCACGCGCTTTCAGCCTTTACTAATGCCACGAGGACACGAACAAATGACGACTCCACCTGGCTTGTGTGTAATCCAGCATCATCTCGGGAATTTGCACCTTGTGTCTAATCCAAGATCATTAGGGAACTGCACCTTGTGTGTAATCCAGCCTCATTTTGGAAACATGATCTCGAGGTTGACCATACTTCCTCCTCGCAGAACTGCATCCCGACATGAAGTTACTTTTTAGATCAATACTCAGAGCAACCTAGATCCATTTAGTAGAAGCCGGATAATGAACTCGGAGAAGTGAATTCAAAAGGAAAACAAATAAAACAGACTACAAGGTGAGAACACCCACTTCCTACATCAAGCTAAAACGAAAGCATTAGGACGATTAAGACTCTTCTTATTACACATCAAGAACACCACGCTTAAGAGAAACAAAACTACAACATATACACATCAAGAACACGAGGCTACATAAAGTAATTGAAAGGGTGTTACTTACCAAAGCTCGCTTTTATGTGTTCGTGCAGCTCCTCTTTAACTTGCCACGCCCTTGAAGATGTCCTGAATATCCCGTGTTTGGTCTTCATTTCTCCTCTGGATGTTCGCACTCGTGGTTTTAAAATCTCAACATGGCAAGAAAAATATACTACTAGTAATACTCGCACATCTTGTGGGCAACATTAAAGCACTCGTCTGCCATGTTAGAGCATCTCCAACAGAATCGCAATGCGTGGCGCTTTAAAAAAGTGTTTACAGTGCTGAGATTGAGAAGTAGATACTAGAGAGTAGAGGATAGTTCTCAGCATAGATAGATAAAAAAAAGATAATTCAACTACTCCTCGTCGTCCGACTCCTCCTCGGTGATGTCCTCCTTCGACGTGTGACTATAGGCATGAAGATACCGATCATCATCGGATTCCCAGGGCGACGCTGCTCCTAGCCCGATTTATATCTGACAGATAGGAAGGAAACAAATGGGAATTTTGCAAAAAGATACCCATACCCCTCTCCAGATTTGAAAATAAGGCCTTCCCTCGTTCATCCTTTTCTCCCACAAGATAAACTACTCATACAAATGCATCTTGATGCATGCAACGCATGGGCATCTTGCTAGTTCTAAAAACCTTTCCATCATTTGCCACACTACTGGTTGCTGATGAAAAACCTACCCAAGCACAGCGCGATACAGGAGCGACACACAATTACAAGCTGATATTCTGTTGGACAATGGAGGTCATAACCAATTACTTTTACGGGAACAACAAAGCACCCTTAAAATTTGAAGGGTAGGTATGAACAAAATTGAACTGCACATGTACCGCTAATGATTCAATACACATATTACCAATCGAGGAGGAGAACGATGGTCGCGGCGGCTCTCGTGAGTCATGGTCGGCAACGGAGTCGCTTCATTGTCCATGACGGTGGTATTTCTACGCTTTATGCCGGCTTTCCGGAAGCAGATCCGAGACCGTGGAAGACGATGCCGGGAAGAGGTCCTGTACGACGATGACGGTGGACCGCTCTAGTGAGGCGATGAGGTCGCCGATGAGGCAGATGCATCATGGTGGATAAGTGCGCCTATGTAAAGGGAGGAGCACGAATGCTGCATGTGTCGTGGAGAAGTCTATTTTGCGGTGGGGATAGAAAATGGGGAGTATTCAGTGTACTACCTGGGTGCCAAGGTGGGTTGGCTGGGTAGGGTGAACCTGGTTACGAAACAGCCCCTACCAAGCGCCATCCATAGGTCTGTTCAAGGCTATGATGGTAACTTCCCATCGCTCAATCAGGGTCGCAGGAGATTCTCCCACGACCTCAAAATTTTGTGACACCGACTCCCGTGTGGCGGTTGAGTGATTCGCCAAGCAACTAGCTAGTAGTAGTAGTAAACTTTGCATATTAGGTTTGATCAAGTCAAACTTCCTAAAGTTTGACCAAGTTTATAGAAAATATAAACATTTACCATAACAAATATGTATGATGTGAAAGTACATTCAATAATGAATCTAATGGTATTTATTTGTTATTGTATATGTTAATATTTTTTGTTATAAGCTTTCTGAGAGTTTACAAAACTTGACTTTGACCAATGCTAATACGCGGACTTAAATAAAAACGGAGGGAGTACACATTTGTTTTCTTAGTTTCTAGTGAACTAATCATTTGTTGAAATTGTGAAATAAATATATTAGGATATTGACTTCGAATGTAATGGTCTATACAATTCAATAGTTACAATCGTTGTCGAATTCCAAGATGTATACAAGGTCTATATTACTTCACAACATGCTCAAACTGACATAATCCCAGTCAAATGAGAACCTAAATGCATTTCATAGTTATTACTATGTAGGATGCAACAAAAACAACCATAACTCTACATCAGCCATTATAGAAGCAACATTTTGACATATCCCAATGTGTGAATGAAACGTGCAGAGAGAGCTTTTGAAGATGGAGCAGATAGGGCGGGAAATATTGAATGTATGTGGATGAGAGAGCAGGAGACAAACCTAACGAGACAGAGAGAGAGATAGAGAGAGAGAAAGAGAGAGGAAGAAGTTAGGTCTGTGAGAAATATGGATACATGTAACATACATGAGATGCATGTGCATCTGGATCCTGTATACGTGGAAGGAGAAGAGACAACATGTTTGATGAGAGAGTTGGAAAACATGGACAAGAGGGAAGGATCTCGTGGGTTGAGGGATGATTTAATCGAGAGATATGGTTGTTGTGTTACGGTCGGATTTCGGGTTCCCGCACCTCTAGGTTCGAACTCCTGGGTGCACGCGAGATCACACCTCCAACCTACCTACATCTCGCCACCGCAAGGATCTAAACTACACAAAGAACAACACAAGGGACACGAGGTTTATATCGTTCAGGCCACCATTGTGGTGTAATACCCTACTCCAGCAGGTGGTGTGGTGGATTGCCTCTGGGGCTGATGACTTAACAAGAAAAGGGAAGAACAGCCTCATGAGGGGCTATTCTTGAGCTGGTGCGATGAACTGCTAGGGAGTTCACCACCTCTCTTTCTCTCTGCTAGGGTTCTATCTGATCCCTCTATCTCTCCTTTTTCTTTTTCGTCCCCTTGCCCTGGTGGTGGCTAATCCTATTTATAGGCCAGAGGCCCTGGGCCCCTCCCCAAATATTGAGCGGGAAGGGCGCCAACAATTGGCCATTTTGAAGGGGAACATCTAGTACACTTATCTCGACTAAAGTCGGTCCTCCTCGCCAAAGACTCGACGGTGACGCCTGCTTGGGCTCCACGATGACCTCCTTCCTGCTATTCTGCTGGTCTTGGTCTTGTTGTAATCGAAATGGTTGTTTTGCTTGATGTTTCTCGTCGCCGCCTCCTTTGCACCAAAGGGGAAATGAGGACACTGCGCTGGCTGGCGCCCGCCTGGCACCCTCGGTCGCCATGGTTATGCCATGGGCACCTCGTGAGGTACCCCGCTTGATCTCTCCGCCTCCTCGCGAGCCAGCCCGAGGAGGCCGTGGCTCGAGGAAGCTTGTCGCCCGCCTCATGAGGCCTGGCCTCGCGAGGGTCTTGAGCTTGTGTTGATGAAGATGGGCCGACAATACCTTGAGCCACGCCTGCAGGTTGTAGGCAGCAAGTCTGGTACCCCTGCCCAACGCCGACAAGAGCCCCGGCCCAAGGCGGCTCGACTTGGCTTAGCAGAGAAGCTGGCAAGGTGCGACCGCCATGAGCCCCAACAGCTCAAGGCCTTGGGCGCCAAGGTGGCGGTTGATTAGTCATGGCCGCCCCTCGCTTCCCCACGACGCCTTGGCAATTGCACGGATTGAAAAGAGAGCAGACCGCCTAGGCTTTACCTTCTTTGCCTTCTCCACCATTGCCCAGATCCCCTTTCTCGCCCTATCCTTCCCGCTCCAAATCCTCAGATCTACTCCAACCTCGCGCCCTAGCAAGGCATGGCGCCGCTGCACTCCCGCCGGAGCTTGGTTCTCGCCATGGATTCCCCGAACGTGTCGGAGAAGAGCCTTGCCCGGACGCGCCAGATGATGGTGGCGCAAGGCAACGACGGGGCGGCGGTGCTCAAGGTTGGTTCCGCCCTCCCCGAGGACCAAGGAAGCACCTTCTACCCGCTTCTTCATGAGCGCCATTGCCGCTGGTCTGTGCCTCCTTTTCTGAGTTCTTCTTTCTCGCCCTCCGCCATTACAAACTGCAAGCTCGCACCTCCACCCCAACTCTGTTTTCTCCCGCGATCTTCGCTTATTACCTGTGAGGCTCATGTCGGGTGCAGCCTCAAAGGGCCTTTGCTGCGCCCATCACTTCTACCTTCGGGTCTCTCGCGCCCCATCACTGCAGGCGTGAGCTTTGTCGCAGATGGCAGCTCCAACGCCATCTCAAGCCCGGAAGAGGATTGAAGGCTTCAGAGCAAGTGGGTCATGGTGGATGCTGGGCGATCCATCCCTTGCCCACCCTGCCCACGGAGCAGCCTAAGCCCATCGACGCTTGGTCTCGCACGGAGCTCGTGGATTCCTCGCCGGCCAGTGCTAGAGAGGATGGACGCAGACCTGTGGCCGGGCAACATGGCGACGGCGAAGATGATCGGCGCCGCCTCCTAAGGGAGTTCCTCGAGCACCGGTGGCCCTCTTCGCAATACTCGCCCCGCTGTGGAGGCCTCGCCTCGAGCCTCAGAGTCTTGGCCGACGAAGATCTGGCCGCGGTCCTCCAATCTTTGGTCGGGGGAGACGTGGCGAGGCTGGAGGGTGCTCCTGTACCCCTGCTCCTTCGAGATGATTGGGAGCAGTTGGTGAACTCCATGCCCGCTTTCAATGGGGACGGGCCTATGCCCGTGGAGGTTCCCGAGGACCCGGTGGCCCTGGCGACGGTGAATGTGTCCTCCGGCGACTCCAGCGAAGAGGAGGAAGAAAAGGAGCGAGAAGAGGAGCCCGATTCCGAGGCGACCGACGAGGAGTCGAGAGCGCCCCTCCCTCGGCGCAGGTCCCGCATTCTCCGCTTCATGCCTGATGATGACGAGGATGGCGACGAGCGAGGTGGTGAATGCTCGCCCCTGATCCCGAAGAAGGACAGGACGGGGCTGGTTCCCCGCGGGTTTGCTCCGTCTCCTAGGCGATTTGCAGACGCGCCTCCTGCTCCCGAGCCTCTTGAGGTTGATCCCAGCAGCCGGCTCTCGGGCTTCAAGTTTGGCCAGAGGTTGCTTGAGCCCGCGAGCGATGACCAGTGAGTGTTTGATTCTCGTTTTGGTTCTTGCTTCGTTGTTGAGGCTTGATGTCCGTATTCCTTGGTTAGGCCAAGGCTCGGGCTAAAAAGCTGAAGGGGCTCCTCGAGGCTTTACCCGGGCAGCACCTCCATCCGCTGGAGAAGGGGCAGCAAGACGCTGGCCTCCTACCCGTCATCTCACGAGGCCTGGCGGGCTAGTGGGGCGAAGCTCAGCCCCCATGGCCCAAGCGACTCCCGACCGTCTCTGCTCGACGCCATCGCCGCAGCCGGGCGCAGAAGGTCCCGACTCATGGTGCTGTGATTACGTATCGCCTTCTCCTCTACTTCGCTTACTGCCATCTCCGACTCGTTTCTACGGTCCTGGATCGGCTGCTGCTGAACTCGACCGCTGCGAAAGATCTTCCGGCGCCGACTCGCCAGGCCGGGCGCCGAGCTGGCTCTCCGCTGGTTCGCCTCGACAGCCATCCGAAAGCGGCGCTGGCTCAGCCGCAACGGTTTGGCGACGAGGAGAAGCAGGCCGTCTTTGATGTGAAGGCTGCTCGTGACGCCGCCTTGGGTGAGGTTGTAGACGTTCGGGGTCGCTGCAAGGCGCTGGAGAGCGAGCTGCAGGGCCTTCACGACCAGCTCGCCAAGGAGGCTCGTGAATGCCAGGAGAAGGAGGCAGAGATGAAGGCTCGCGAGACTGCTGCCAAGGACCGGGATGCCGAGCTTGATGAGCGCCATGGCCGCTTAGATACCTGGAGCGGGCGTTGGAGGCGAAGAGGATCGAGCTGGACGGCAAGGCGTGGGTCCTGGCCGAGGACCGCGTGGCCTTCGTGAAGCTGGAAGAGAAGGCTCGCACCTTGCTGAAGTCACTTTATGACAGCCGCCCGAGAGCTGGCTGGCCGGGCGCCGAGGACGGCCCTACCAAGTTGCTTCCTTTCCTGGTCCGCTACCAAGATGTCGCCTTTGGCCTTGGACCAACGGCCGAGGCCGAGGCGCGCGGTCCTTTTTTTCGCAGGCCGACGCTGCCTTCACCCACGCCTACCTTCACGATCCCGACGCTGACCTTGATAGCCTGGCTGAGCCCGTGAGCGGCGAAGCTTGTTACCGCCGCTGCCGAGGCCGTGAAGGGTCGAGCGGAGGCTCACGGGCGGTTCGGTCTTCAAAGACTAAGCCAAGCAAGGCGCTGCCGATCCCGAGGCTCCACAAGGCGAACCCGCCTCAAGAGCTCACGCCAAACACGGTGTTGCCGAAAAGTGACCCTTCATAGCTCCCGCCCCGCTTTCAGCTCCTGCAACATGCATCATGCCTCGTGGAGGCGTTTAGACTTATGCTTATGCTAGAAACAGTTATGGACTGCAATATTTGCTTTTGAATTCCTTGAGATTTGGCGCTTTTCCTTCCTACTTGCTTATGTTCTACGCCGGCAGAGCCCTGCCCCGCACAAGATACTCAATTGTCGTTAGCCCCACCGAAACCAGGACGGACTAAGGAGTGAGGGCTACGTGATGTTAGGCTCTCGAGTCGCGATGCTCAGGAGTCCCTTTGACGCATCTAACAACAAGTAGGGAGGTGAGATGTATGGGTGAATTCACCGCTTTACGCCGGCAGAGCCTGCCCCGCTGCAAGATACCTCAACCGCCTAGCCTTTCGAACTAAGGGGTGAGGGGCTACGTGACCAGTTAGGCTCCCCGAGTCGCGATGCTCAGGAGTCCCCTTGACGCTCAAACGCCTTTCATACCTTGGCTCCGCCGAGGAGAGGCGTGCGACGAACCAGGCCCAAGGGCCTCGGCTGGGGCGGCGCCTGGGCGTGACCTGTGTAGTTTTCGTGCCCAGCCCCTCAGTGGCACTCCCGATGGGAGGCGCATGATGAGGCCGACATTGAGCCTCGGCCCTCGAGGTTGATGCGCCAAGGGCCACCTCGCTTGTTTATCACCATGGAGCATAGCGCCAGATGTTCACGGGCATAGCCGCTCCTCGGCAGGTCGTGAGCCAGCGCCGAGCATGGTGCTTCCACTAGTGGAGGGGCTCCTCCGGGAGGAGCCCCCGGCGTGTACAGCCCCGCCCGACACGTGGCTGGCACGGAGAGCTTGGCGAGGGGAGTCCGGGCACCCGTGAGCCAGCTGGACTCACGGGCCCTACCAAGGCGGGTTGCGCCCTGCACTAGGCCTTTACTTGTAATGTGTTCCTCGCAAATTTGGTTAGATGTCGACGCCACGCCCCGGTCCCGCCTCGAGCGAGCTCAGCCGCTGGTATGCCGTGTCGCGATGCCATGGACAAGGCCGTGAGGGTGAGGGCTGGAGAGCCGTGAGGAGCCCATGAGTCGCGATGCTCGTGTACCCCCCTTTAACGTGCAAGCAGCCGACATGAAGGAAGAAAGGTGTCGTGACAGGCATCAAATAACGATCATGATGGGTCAAACGCACGACCCGAATAAACGCAAGAGGGATACATGCCACTGGATCTGGCCCGGGTGGCTTGGGGATAATGCAGCCCGAGGGGCGCCCAAGTAAACTAGAACATGAATCAAAAGGGATACATGCCGCAGGGACGGACCCACGCGGCCTGGGAATGATGCAGCCCTGGGGGGCGCTCCCAGCTGAAAATGAAACTTGAATGACGTCACCTGGTGATGAAGGGATGCTGAAGTAGCGGACGCCGTGCGCTGCGGAAGCAGATCTTCACGAGCCCCCAGGCCCAGGAGCCTCGGGAGGCTCCGGAGGCGCCGGTGGCTCTCGCGGACCATCTCCATCTCCGCCAGGACTGCAGAACGCCTGGCCACTTGAGCCTCCAGGATGCTCATCATGAGGCGCTGGCACGCGGCAGCCGCGTTCGGCAAGCCGTAAGGCATGCGAACATAGTTGTGGGGTGGACCTTCATAGTGCCCCACGCATGAGGGCCAGAGGCACTCCTGAGAGGCGGCTCGGTTGAGCCCTGGTATGTCGATGCAGACGCGCAGCCCTCCATCCTCGCCTGGATGGGGAGCTACGGCGGGTAAGCGGCGGCTGCCACTCATGACTCTTGACTCCTGCAGCTCCTGAATGATCTTGCTGATGAACTCCTGAGGGTTTGGCCCTCCTTGCCTTGCTCCTTCCTGAGGAAAAAGTGCTTTGAAACACGCCTCCAAGTGGTGCCCGAGCGCCTCCCTCGTGATCTTAGCAAAGTCGGTGGCCCTCCAGGAGAGAGCCCCCGAGCCTTGCTCGAGGAGGGCGCCGGGTGCGCCTTCCTATGTGACAGAAGGAGGTGCCCCTGGAATGGGCGCGGGATCTGAGGGGCCTGCCTCCCGAGGGCTCGGGCCAGGCGATGTCTTCTTCTTCTTAGCAGCAGCCTCGGGAAGCCTCCCGCTCCTGTGATCTGGGTCTTCAATTGACGCGGTTTGAAAAGCATGCTCTAGGGAACACACTGCGTCTCTCTCTTCACAAGGCACCGTGATGACTCCACCGCTTCCTGGCATCTTGAGGACATTGTAGCCGTGATGGGTCACGACCATGAATTTGGCCAGAGCTGGGTACCTAAGAATGGCATTGTACGGCAGGTGAATATGAGCGACTTCAAAGTCAATGAGCTCGGTGCGGTAGTTGTCGCGCGTCCCGAAGGTGACAGGAAGGAGGACCTGCCCTATCGGAACTGTGGAGCCATCAGTGACTCCGGAGAAAGGCTTGGTTGGCTGAAGCTGATTGTATGGCACTTGGAGATTGTTGAACGCCTCGACGGATGTGACATTGAGCCCTGCCCGCCATCGACGAGGGTCCCGTGACTTGCACATTGCTGATGATTGGGGACAAAGCATCGGGGACTCGCCTGTGCTGCGACTTGAGCTGATCCGCTGAGCTGAACGTGATGGCGCACGCTGACCACCGAGGGGACGGTGGCTTCGAGCCTCGGGAGGACTGCATTCACTTCATGGCGTAACAGCTTGAAGATGCGCTAAGAGGCTGGGGCTTGAGCTCCGCCCAGGATGCAAGCGATTGTGCACGGATCTCCGAAGCCCCCAGCCCCTCGCCCCGATGATGGTCTTCATTTCTCCTTGGCGGCGTGGCAAAGGACGGAGGCTCATGCTGCTTTGTGGGTGATCTCGCGAGGCTGATCCTCCAGCCTCCCTCGCGAGGCAGGTCCGCCCAACCTCCTCACGAGGCTGATCCTGCCAGCCGTCCTCGCGAGGTCGGTCACGCCACCCTTGGCGAGGGCCACGGTCTTCCCATCGCCCTCCACCTCTTCCTCCTCCTCGGCCATAGCCTGGGCCGCGCCGAGGCGCCGGCCGCACGCACGCCTCGCACGGCCCCGAGCTCTTGGCATTCGCTGGTGTTAGGGTGGAGGTCGTGGTACACAAAGCATCGACCGCCCTTGGATGACTCCAGCTGATCCCTTCCTCGCTTGGTGTCCGGCTCTCACCGCAAGCACGGCAGCCCCTTTGCGCTTCACGCCCTGACCTTGGCCTTCTTTCTTCGGGTCGGCAGCCGCAGCTCGAGAAGGAAAGGCGCCCTTCCTCAGCCCGGGCGCACTTGGTCGCCAAGTTGAACAGCTCCAGAGATGTGCACAGGTCTTCATGGATCGCAAGCTCTTCCTTCATCTTGACGCCACACACACCGCCGGAGAAGGCTGAGATGATGGCCTCCTCGGACACCCCGGGATCTTAAGGCGAGCGTTGTTGAAACGTTGATGAACTTTTGCGTGGTCTCCCGATCGCTGCTTGATGCGGCGAAGTCACTCATGGCCGGGGCCGATCGGGTGCCTTGGAAGTTGGCGATGAATCGGTGCGATCTCGCTCCAGGAGGAAATCATGCCAGAGCTGTGTTCAAGAGCAAGGCACGTGCACCGCCCTGAGCGCCATGGGAAACTAGTTCGCCATGACCTTCTCGTCCCCGTTGGCGGCTTTGATGCCCAGCTCATAGAGCTGGAGGAACTCCGCAGGGTCGGCTGCTCCATCGAGCATGGGGGCAGGTCTGGCTTGAACTTGCCCGGCCAGCCACGCAAGCAGCTCGGGCGGTGAAGGCACGACAGCCTGAAGTGGCCACGGGAGGCCTTTGGTGACGGAGGGCTTGATCTTGGAGGTCTCCGTGCGCCGCCGCCGGGAGCAGCGCGGGGTCTTGGCGCGCTGGAGCAGGAACGCGGTCGTGACGGGCCAGTGCGGGGAGCACTCGGGCAGCTTCTTGGGGACGAGGGACCTCTTGGCAGCTCTTCTCTTGCTGCGCTGGTGCCGGACGGAGTGGATTCCGCCCAGGGGCCACGCGCCTTGGGGCCAAGGCGCCTTCTTGAGGGGGAGGCGGCTGAGGCGCCCCCAGAGCTTCATCGCCCGCGCAAGGTGGGGCGGGGGGCAGCAAGAGGGATGGCGCAGGGGAGCCCCAAGCGGCGCTGACGAGCTCGGTGATGCGGGCGAGCCACTCGTCGTAGAGGTCGTCGACGGGACGGTAGTGTAGGAGTTCCTGTGCAGAGTAACGCGCGGCGCGCGCGTCAAGCAGGAGTGCGACGAGCGTGGGACGAAGAACCGGCTGGAGTCAGCGACGGGTGGCGGTGCGGCCTTTCGCCGCACCGGCGATGCAGATTTACCTTCGCTGCTCGTTTCCGCCGGCCGGTGGCGGCATTGACGGCAAAGCATGTGGAACGACGGGCGGCCGCCGACGGAGCTGCCCGGGCGACGCGAGTAGCGAGAGCGGCTCGGCGTTTCGCGGCTCGACGAAAGGCCCCGATATGGATGGCGGCGAAGAGCAGAGCGGCGGAAGCGGATTCCGCGACTTTACATGGCGCGCCTAAATGTTGGATTTCGGGTTCCGTAGACCTCTAGGTTTGAACTCTGGGTGCACGCGGAGATCGCACTCCAACCTACCTACGCCTCGTCACCGCAAGGATCTAAACTACACAAAGAACAACACAAGGGACACGAGGTTTATATCGTTCAGGCCACCATTGTGGTGTAATACCCTACCCCCTGTGTGGTGTGGTGGATTGCCTCTGGGGCTAATGGCTAACAAAGTACAAGGAAGAACAGCTCATGAGGGTGTCGGGACCCCGATCCTAAGTCACACCGATCTAGCATGTAACACATCATATCACTTTGCGGCCTCACGCACGGTATTCTACCGGTGTCGCCTTACCATGGCCCGGACCGCTTATGCCTTTTGGCTCACGATATGATAGTGTCGCTAGCATCCATATGACAGAGAACCCGGCCGACATGACTAGTCGTGAACCCAAAGTGGCACTAACCTATGGGGACAGGCATACATGAATCACATCGAGCATGTCGGTCATCAACGATGAATTCGGCTGTAGCACTGGCTAACAGACTCCGTATCCCGGCTGTAGCAGGCTAGGCAGGACTCAATATCACCGCGTGACATTTTCAAGGGATGTACATAGGAACAAAGTGAAACACATGCCGCCAGTCAAGTGTCCAAGCAGTAGTGCTGGGCTAGCAGGACTCGTGAACCGGGGCAGAAGCGGACTACTATCGCCGTAAGCACGAGACTACATTTCCCATAAGAGAGGCTACCAAGGATATACAACTAGGTTGTCGGATCCCACACATAGCAATACAAGTTACACGACGCATAACATGCAAGTATGTGCTGTACAACATGGCATCACAACATAACGCAAACTCATATAGATAAAGGCTCGTAAGAGCCACATAGCATTTAATACAAACAGGGTCACATGACCCATCATTCAGAGCATACAAGCAACAAGCGAAGCATTACATGTCCGAGTACGCATAACTACAAAAGAAAAGGCTGAGAAGCCTCGACTATCTACAAGACCCTCCCAAGGGTACAAGATCGTAGCTGAGGTAACAAGCTACTCGTCAAGTCCAAGCGAACTACTAGTAAGACCAAGTCTCCGCTGCAAAAACATAAATAAAGCAACATGAGTACAAAGGTACTCAAAGAAGACTTACATCAGATCCTATTATACATGCATTAGTATCAAGAAGGTAATGTGGAGTTTAGTTGCAGCAAGCCAGCTTTGACTCGTGGCTATCCTGTTTCTACGACTACCGAACTCCTTTGAGGTGATATGGCGCACACGAGTCCACTAATCACCACACAATACACCACTATGGATTCATTCCCGTCTCCATACGAGAAGGCCATCCATAGCACTCACACTTGTCTTGAGCATTTTAGAGTATCCACTTCAAGTTGTCTATGTACCACGAAGCATCCAAGAAGTCCATAACCGAGGACACGGCTATTCAATAGATCATGATAACCCCGCAGGGTGTACTTCTTCACACACACTCTCGCCACTTACCGCCATATACACGCCATGTATCTCGGCAACCTTCAAGCGGAAGCTCTGGCGAGGGTGTCGGCCATGACCGACTAACCACACAAGACTCTAGTCCGTGTTTATCGCCTATTCGGTTCCATCCGCAAGGAGATCCGCCGGGTGTCGCCACGGCCCCAAACGATGTGAGCAGGGTTCCCAAGCCCACCATCCGGTGCCACTTGGTACACCGTGCCACTGTGTTTAGTCTGTCCTAAGCCCACCGCCGGTGCCACTGGTAGAAAAATAGCACTACCTACAAACACCGTAAACTAGTTGCGACTCCCGGACAGAGATCAAGTTGGTTAATAAGTCGAGAGGGTCGAGTTACCGAACCCAATGTGTGGTAGTATCGAGTCATTGGACAACATACATAGAACTCAGTGCTTAAGGACGGTTCCAAAGGAGACAACCCACCATGTACTCCTACATGGCCTCTCACCGCTACCTTTACCAAATCGTGTTCACATATTTCACTCTCAAAGATCGTAACATAGAACTGTACTCCAATTCATTCCCAATGAATCAGACCTGGCACAAATCTAAGCAATAGCAGGCATAGCATGGTAGGAACACAACATGGCTCAACCAACTCCTACACATGCTAGTGGGTTTCAACTATTTATCGTGGCAATGACAGTCATGCAGAGGAATGGGTTCAACTACCGCAGCACAAAGTAGCGTATGAATCGTTGTTGTCCTAATGCAATAACCGAGAGCAGGAGCGAGAGAGTAGGATTGTATCGAATGAACAAGGGGTTTGCTTGCCTCGGTAAATCAACAAGGGAGGCACCGCTTCACGCATGTACTGAACGTCTCCTGAGCAGACCTATCGAGAAGGAACGGTGCCAACAATCAATACACAAGCATATGCAACAATATGATGTATGAACATGGCATGAAGATGTGATGCTGTTTGAGCTAATGCAACTAGTATTCAAATTGAATGAAGTCCATTTGAACCAAGGGTTCAAATGCAACTCCAAATTAAGCTCTTATATATGCCATTTACATGTTTCACCTATACAGCAGGTTTAGGTTGGTTTGTCATGCATGAAACTGGTACAGATGGAAAGATTGCATTTTTCTGATAATTTTCATATATAATTTATTTCAATCTGAGCTACGGTTGAATTTCTATGATTTTTGAAGTTTTGCTAATATTCTCGAATTTCCTGAATTAAAATAATTCCGAAAATAAATAATTGCGCCAAGATCGCGCCATGCTCTGCGCAGCAAGTCAACGGTGCTGACTAGGAATAAACCCGACGTGGGGTCCACACGCCGCTGACAGGGGTTAAACAGGGTTACTTTAATCCTAATTAAAAGATTAGTGGCGCTGGGGCCCACTGTCAGTGTCAGGGGTTAAATAAGCGGTGATTAGCACTAAGCTAATCACCTGACGGGCCGGACCCACCTGACAGGCCGGCACGGTCAAGGCGGTCAACCCCACCAGCGTTAGTCACGGCGAGGTCCGAACGGCGGAGCGCCGAACGGGCTACGGTGCCCTCGTCATAGCTGCGTGGCTGGCTCGATCGAGAGCCTGCACCAGCCAGCGCCAGGCGGTGGTGCCAGACGGGCCTGGGGTGGCCGGATGCGACGGCGAGGAGCTCGGCCGTGGCGGCCGGAGTTCGGCCGAGGAAGGGCACAGCGCTGCAGGCACGGGCGGCGGCTAAGAGCACCGGGCGAGCTCGAGCTCGTCTCGCATCCAATGGAGGCGACGGAGGTCACACGGTGGTCGGAGCTCACCGGAGCAGAAGCAGCGCGGGCGGCGGCCGGGCTCGCTCGGGCGGCGGAGAGGGGCCTGGAGGGCGAAGAGCAGGGGAGTAGGGGATCGACGGCGGGCTCACAGCGGTCTCAATGGCGCTGCGGCGATCTCGGGAAGGCCGGACGGCGGCGTGGCGGCGAGGACGATCTCCGGCGACCGGAGGTGAAGAAGGCGACGATGGCGGCTTCCAGGCTTCCTGCCTCATGGCTTGGCGAGAGGACGAGGGCGATATGGCGGAGCTCGTGGACTCCACGGAGGGGCGAGGGGACGGCGGGGAGCGCGTCGGCGGTGAGCTGCGGCGGCGGCAGCGCTTCGGGCGCGGGGAGAGGGAGAGGTCCAGGGGAGGAGGGAGAGCGAGAGAGAGTGGGGGAGGACCGGGGCGGCGCGTGGCGATGTCCGGGGCATCCAGGGCGACGAGGAGGACGCCAGGCAGGCTGGTGGCATGGCGCCCATGCGCGCGGGCGGTGCGCGCGCGTTGGCCACACGCCTGGCCGACTGGCGCCAAGAGGACGATGGCGGTGGTGGGCTGGGCCGCCTGCTGGCTGGGCCGGCCTGCTAGGCCGCTGGGCTGCACAAGGGCTGCAGGTAAGTCCAGGTAAGGGTTTTTCCCTTTTATTTCTTTTCCTATTTTTCTGACATTTGTTTTGATTTAATTAAAATACTAAATCATTTTATTAACTTATGCCAATTTTTGTAGGGGCTAGTGGTATTATTCCAGAGCTCCTCAACAACTAGCATAATTTTTGGACATATATTATATATATAACATATATATATCCAAGGCAAATATTTACTGCATTAATTCAAATGGACAAAATAAATACTTCTCAGCTCCCAAAAATATTGGTTGGAATTTTACCTCTGACCAATACTTTTAGAGGAAACAGGAACATTTTCTTGGGCCAAATTGAAGCAATTTTTATTTGGGTCATTACCAGAAATGATTCTGAGGGTTTCACAAATCCCCATTTCAAATTTAAATGAAATTTAAACATGATGCACAAATGACCAGCTAGTCTAGGTCATACCAGAACTAGGATGTGACAACTCGCCTCACTTGAAAGAATCTCGCCCCGAGATTCGTGGGTCGACGGAAAGAAAGCGGGTACTCCAATCGAAGACGATCTTCTCGCTCCCAAGTAGCTTTCTCTCGAATGATGAGACCATGAACTTTGAGAAACTTGATGTTCGACGTCGAGTAACATGCTCGCTTGATCAAGAATGCGAACCGGTACTCTCGGTATGTGAGGTTATCTTGAGATCAAGCGTTTGTGGTCCACTCCACGGATGGGATTCCGAGAAGCAACGATCGAGTTGAGAGATGTGGAAGACATCATGAACTCGAGAAAGATGTGGGGTAGTTCCAACTGGTAGGCAACCTCTCCTCGCTTAGCGAGAATGCGAAAGGACCAATGTAACGAGGAGTCAACTTGCCCTTGATATCAAACGATGGGTACCCTTCAAAGGAGTAACCCAAGGTAAGCCTTGTCGCCAACTTCATAAGCCACTTCCTTATGACGACGGTCATATGGCTCTTTTGACGAGATTGGGCTGTTTTCAAATTCTCACTAATGATGCGAACTTGCTCTTCCGCCTCCCGGATCATATCCGTCCAAAGAATTGTCTTTCACCGGTTTCACCAGTTCAAAGGTGTTCGACATCTTCGCCCATAGAGAATCTCAAAAGGAGCTTTTTGAGACTAGATTGATAGCTATTGTTATAAGCAAACTCGCGAAAGGAAGACATTTCTCCCAATCCATACCGAATGAGATAACGCAAGCTCTAAGCATGTCCTCGAGAATTTGGTTGACCCTTTCCACCGACCACTTGACCGAGGGTGGAAAGCGGCATCAAGGAAAGATGGGTGCCCATGGCAGTTTGGAAACTCTCCGTAAATGAGAAGTGAAAAGACTGCCACGGTCTAAATTGATCTCTAGTGGAACACCATGGAGTGAAACTATTCGAGAATATATAAGTCAGCGAGCTGACTAGCAGTGATACTCTCTCTAACAGGTAGGAAGTGAGCCACTTTGGAAAGACGATCAACGACTACGAAGATAGCGTTATTCCTTTCTTGGTCCCGGGAAAGCCGTGATGAAGTCCATACCAACTTTATCCCATTTCCACTCAGAATGGCTAAAGGTCAAGGGTGCCAAGAGGCCTTTGGTGCTCGCTTAACGCGACAACAAACGCCGCAGCTTAGCAATAAACCGAGCGATTTCTCTCTTCATCCTAGTCCACCGTAACATCCGGCGAGGTCCCGATACATCTTAGTACTACCGGGATGAATCGTGAGAGGAGATTCATGCGCCCTTAAGAATCAATTGTCAAGATGTTGCTTGGGGACTACCAAAGGTTCCCAAAGAAAACGACACCTCGATCATCTATAGAGAAACTACCAGCAATACCCTTGGCAATGTTTTTCTTGATCCGGGTAATCCCCGTATCATGCTTCTGGGATTCTATGATATGATCCACAAGAGTAGGTTTCGCCACCAAGGTAGAAAGGAATCCGTGAGGAGCAATGTAAAGGTTAAGCTTACAGAATTCCTCATGGAGAAGTGGTTGACCCTGCTGCAACATGAGATTGTTGCAATAGGATTTGCGACTTAGCGCATCAGCCATGACATTAGCTTTGCATGGGGTGTAGGTAATCCCTAGATCATAATCTGAGATCAACTCCAACCAACGTCTTTGCCTAAGGTTCAAATCTGGTTGGGTGAAGATATACTTGAGACTCTGGTGATCGGTGTAGATCTCGCAACGCTACCAAGAAGGTAGTGTCGCTGTGTCTTGAGTGCATAGACTACGGCTGCAAGCTCTAGATCATGTGTAGGATAATTCTCCTCATGTGGATGCAACTGTCGAGATGCATAGGCAATCACATGACGATCTTGCATAAGAATGCAACCTAGTCCTTGTCGTGAGGCGTCGCAGTAGATAACAAAGTCCTTCGTGAAATCCGGTGGCACAAGTATGGGAACAGAAGTCAGGCGTCTTTTCAGCTCCTGAAAACTGTACTCACACTGTGGGGACCACTCAAACTTTTTATCTTTCTTGAGAAGTTCCGTGAGGGGTTTAGCTACTTTGGAGAAGTTTTCAACAAAGCGGCGACAGTAGCTAGCTAGACCAAGGAAACTCCTAACTTGTTTAACGGTTTCAGATGGAGTCCAATCGAGAACGGCCTGAACTCTCTCAGGATTGACAGTAATGCCCTTACCAGAGATTACGTGGCCTAGGTAGGTCACTTCTGGCAACCAAAATTCACACTTGGAGAACTTGGCATAAAGGTAGTGCTCTCTGAGTTTTTGTAACACAAGTCTAAGATGTTCGGCATGCTCTTCCTCGTTCTTCGAGTAAATAAGAATATCATCGAGGTAAACCACGACAAATTTGTCTAAGTACTCCATGAAGATCGAGTTCATCAAGCGGGAGAAAGTAGCTGGAGCGTTGGTTAGACCGAAGGACATGACGGTGTACTCGTACTGGCCATAACAAGTGACAAAGGCCGTCTTAGGAATGTCCCCATTTCTGATCTTGATTTGGTGGTATCCTAACCTCAAATCCATTTTGGAAAAGACTGAGGATCCAGCGAGCTGATCATACAGGTCGTTGATCCTGGGGAGCGGATACTTGTTCTTTATCATGACCAAATTAACGGGACGATAATCTACAACCATCTGGTCCGTACCATCCTTCTTCTTGACAAAGAGGACGGGGCAAGCCCAAGGAGAAGAACTAGGACGGATGAAACCCTTTTGCAAGGACTCATCAAGTTATTTCTTAAGCTCGCTAGTTCTAAGGGTGCCATCTTGTAAGGTCTCCTAGAGATTGGAGCGGTTCCCGGATAAGATCTATGATTTAACTCTACATCTCCGCTGTGGAATACCGGCAGTTCCTCCGAAAGACATCCGGAAAGTCACGGACTACCGGGATATCTTCAAGGTCCGGAAGAGGGCTGGCATTAAGAGAATAGAGTTGACGCTTGCAACTCTCGTGGAGACAAAGGACTATCTTGCCGATGGGTGTGTAAGCTGAACAGACCTAGTGTAACAATCAATCTTGGCATGATGAGCTGTCATCCAGTCCATACCCAAGATGATGTTAATATCTGAAGACTTGAGAGCTATAAGTGAGGCAAGGAATACAAGTCTGTCAACAAGGATTTCGTTACCATGGCTTACACAAGAAGTTTGCCATTTGGATCCAGGAGTTTGAATGACTAGTGGAGAGGGCATATCACAAAATGATATGTTGTGCAAGTTAGCATAGCTTTAAATGAAGGAATGAGATGCTCCAAGATCGAATAGAACCGAAGCGGATGACAGCTTGACAAGGAGTGTACCAAGAACGACATCTGGATCATCATGAGCGTCTTTAGCTGAGACGTGATGCACACGTCCATGTTCAGTGGGAGCTGACTTGACACTGATCGTCTTGCTTGATGGCTTAACACAGCCAACAGTCTTCTCAGACTGGGGTGGAGCATAACTGGTCTGAGAGCAGTCACGTGCATAGTGTCCTGGCTCTCCGCATGTGAAGCAAGTCCCTGAAGTAGGATGTGGGCCCGCATTGACAAGTGGTCTACCAATGGGCCTGGGTGGAGCATGTAACTGAACTGGGTGAGGCGCCACATGGTTTGGCCTCGGTGAATATCCGGGTGGAAGAGCAGAGTTCGGAATCCAAATTCGGCGCATCTGCGAACTAGAACTGGAAGAAGATCCCAACTCACGGGTGTGCTTACGAGACTCCTCGTAAGTGAGCTAAGATGTCTCTGCATTAATGGCCTTGTTCACAAGAGCTTGGAATGTATCACAATGATGCAGGTGGAGATCACGACGCAACTTGGGGTTGAGACCCTTCTGGAACCTAGCCTGCTTCTTGGCGTCCGTGGACACCTCTTCTGTGGCATAACGGGCGAGGTTCTCAAACTCTCTACTATAAGCATCAACAGCCATCTCACTTTGGGTGAAACTACAGAACTCTTCTCTCTTGCGATCGATGAGGGCTTGTGAATGTGATGCTCGAAAAGCCTCGGTGAAATCTCTCCGTAGGAATCGCCAGCTGGAAGCATAGCCTCATAGTTCTCGCCACCAAAGACTAGCATGACCTTCCGTGGTATGCAGCATAGGTGACCTTGTCACTTTCAGCCACGTCGCAGAACGGAGCTATGCGGTGATACTACGGAGCTACCATCCGCATCGAGTGGCTCGATGGAATGATGAAAGGTAGGTGGATGCAAGCTTAATGAAGTCATGAATGGTGGCGACCCTTTGAACTGTTGTGCGGTGTTCTCCTCGACACGCGCCAACAAGCGTTAGACTCACGCTTGTTTCTTCCATCTCTAACATAAACTCGCCAATGAAGGCTGGTCGGAGGATCCTCATCCCTACCATCTCCGTGGTTCTCGCTACGAGCAACAGAACTTCGCTTAACTGATGAATCCTGAGAAACGAAACCAAGGGCGAATCAGCATCAACTATATGCTATAGATTGTAGGACAAGCAAATTAGTATCTCTCGAACTCCTAGAGCAATTCCGGCAGCATAACGGCAGTAAAATGTTCGAAATGAGACATCCTGCTAAAATGGGGTAGTAACATACTCAACATCACCACTCAAAGGTTCTGAGATATTACTAAATAGGCTACACCGGAGGTACTCAAAAACTGGGGTATGACTCTGATCATCCAATCCTAAGAGACTACGGAGTAGTAACACGTGATCCTGATAGACAGAAGAGAAAGCCTAGTTCCTTAACCCCGTAGGAAAGATGGGACGACTCAGATCAGAAGGACATGAGATATAAGGAGTAAAATAGCCTTACGCTCCCTCCCACAATCAATTCCCCTACATAACGAAAGCATTTCTAGACTCAACGTCGACCAGGTTGGCTTGGAAATCCTACAGGCAGTCAGGCTCTGATACCAATGCTGTCGGGACCCAGATCCTAAGTCACACCGATCTAGCATGTAACACATCATATCACTTTGCGGCCTCACGCACGGTATTCCCACGGGTGTCGCCTTACCATGGCCCGGGACCGCTTATGCCTTTTGGCTCACGATATGATAGTGTCGCTAGCATCCATATGACAGAGAACCCGGCCGACATGACTAGTCGTGAACCCAAAGTGGCACTAACCTATGGGGACAGGCATACATGAATCACATCGAGCATGTCGTTCATCAACGTATGAATTCGGGCTGTAGCACTGGCTAACAGGACTCCGTATCCCGGCTGTAGCAGGCTAGGCGGGACTCGAATATCACCGCGTGACATTTCCCAAGGGATGTATATATGAACGAAGTGAAACACATGCCGGCCAGTCAAGTGTCCAAGCAGTAGTGCTGGGCTAGCAGGACTCCGGTGAACCGGGCTGTAGCGGACTACTATCGCTCAAAAGCATGAGACTACATTTCCCCATAAGAGAGGCTACCAAGGATAAACAACTAGGTTGTCGGATCCCACACAAAGCAATACAAGTTACACGTACGCATAACATGCAAGTATGTGCTGTACAACATGGCAGCACAACATAACGCAAACTCATATAGATAAAGGCTCAAAAGAGCCACATAGCATTTAATACAAACAGGGGTCACATGACCCATCATTCAGAGCATACAAGCAACAAGCGGAAGCATTACATGTCTGAGTACAGACAACTACAAAAGAAAAAGGCTGAGAAGCCTGACTATCTACAAGACCCTCCCAAGGGTACAAGATCGTAGCTGAGGTAACAAGCTACTCGTCAAGTCCAAGCGAACTACTAGTAAGACCAAGTCTCCACCGAAAAACATAAATAAAGCAACGTGAGTACAAAGGTACTCAAGAAGACTTACATCAGATCCTATTATACATGCATTAGTATCAAGAAGGTAATGTGGAGTTTAGTTGCAGCAAGCCAGCTTTGACTCTGTGGCTATCCTGTTCTACGACTACCAGAACTACTTTGAGGTGATATGGCGCACACGAGTCCACTAATCACCACACAATACACCACTATGGATTCATTCCCGTCTCCATACGAGAAGGCCATCCATAGCACTCACACTTGTCTTGAGCATTTTAGAGTATCCACTTCAAGTTGTCTATGTACCACGTAAGCATCCAAGAAGTCCATAACCGAGGACACGGCTATTCGAATAGATCATGATAACCCTGCAGGGGTGTACTTCTTCACACACGCTCTCGCCACTTACCGCCATATACACGTCATGTATCTCGGCAACCTTCAAGCGGAAGCCTAGCGAGGGTGTCGGACACGACCTGACTAACCACACAAGACTCTAGTCCAGGTTTATCGCTTATACGGGTTCCATCCGCAAGGAGATCAGGCCGGGGTGTCGCTCACGGCCCCAAACGATGTGAGCAGGGTTCCCAAGCCCACCATCCGGGTGCCACTTGGTACACCATGCCACCTGTGCCTAGTCTGTCCCGAGCCCACCCTGGCAGGTGCCACTCGGTAGAAAAATAGCACTACCTACAAACACCAGAAACTAGTTGCGACTCCTGGACAGAGATCAAGTTGGTTAATAAGTCGAGAGGGGTCGAGTTACCGGAACCCAATGTGTGGTAGTATCGAGTCATTGGACAACATACATAGAACTCAGTGCTTAAGGACGGTTCCAGTGAGACAACCCACCATGTACTCCTACATGGCCTCTCACCGCTACCTTTACCAAATCGTGTTCACACATTTCACTCTCAGCATCAGAACATAGAACTCTACTCCAATACATTCCCAATGAATCAGACCTGACACAAATCTAAGCAATAGCAGGCATAGCATGGTAGGAACACAACATGGCTCAACCAACTCCTACACATGCTAGTGGGTTTCAACTATTTACTGTGGCAATGACAGGTCATGCAGAGGAATGGGTTCAACTACCGCAGCACAAAGTAGCAGATGAATCGTTGTTGTCCTAATGCAATAACTGAGAGCGGGAGCGAGAGAGTAGGATTGTATCAGAATGAACAAGGGGGTTTGCTTGCCTGGTAAATCAACAAGGGAGGCACTGCTTCACAGACAGGTACTCTGGAACGGTCTCCGGAGCAGGACCTATCGAGAAGGAACGGTGCCAACAATCAATACACAAGCATATGCAACAATATGATGTATGATCATGGCATGAAGATGTGATGTTGTTTAGGCTAATGCAACTAGTATTCAAATTGAATGAAGTCCATTTGAACCAAGGGTTAAAATGCAACTCCAAATTAAGCTCTTATATATGCCATTTACATGTTTCACCTATACAGCAGGTTTAGGTTGGTTTGTCATGCATGAAACTGGTACAGATGGAAAGATTGTATTTTTCTGATAATTTTTCATATATAATTTGTTTCAATCTGAGCTACGGTTGAATTTATATGATTTTTTGAAGTTTTGCTAATTTTTTGGAATTTCCTGAATTAAAATAATTCCAGAAAATAAATAATTGCGTCAGCACTGCGTCATGCCTGCATCAGCAAGTCAACGGTGCTGACCAGGTCAAACCTGACGTGTGGGGTCCACACGTTAGTGACAGGGGGTTAAACAGGGGTTAGTTTAATCCTAATTAAAAGATTAGTGGCGCTGGGGCCCACTGTCAGTGTGAGGGGTTAAATAAGCGGTGATTAGCACTAAGCTAATCACCTGACGGGCCGGACCCACCTGACAGGCCGGCGCGGTCAAGGCGGTCAACCCCACCGGCGTTAAGCCACCGGCGAGGCCCGAAACGGCGGAGCGCCGCGGAAACGGGCTATGGTGCCCCGTTCGCAGCGTGGCTGGGCTCGATCGAGAGCCTAGACCAACGCGCGTCAGGCGGTGGTGCCAGCCGGGCCTAGGGTGGCCGGATGCAACGGCGAGGAGCTCGGCCACGGCGGCCGGAGTTCGGCCGAGGAAGGGCACAGTGCTGCGGTGCACGGGGGCGGCGGCTAAGAGCACCGGGGCGTAGCCCGTGCTCGTCCGCATCCAGCGGAGGCGACGGGAGGTCGCACGGTGGCCGGAGCTCACCGGAGCAGAGCTCGCGGCGGCGGCCGGGGCTCGGCTCGGGCGGCAGAGGGGCTGGAGGGCGCAGAAGAGCAGGGGAGTAGGGGGGATCGACGGCGGGGCTCACAGCGGTCTCAATGGCGTCGTCAGCGATCTCGGGGAAGGCCGGACGGCGGCGTGGCGGCGAGGACGATCTCCGGCGACCGGAGGTGAAGAAGGCGACGATGGCGGCTCTCCAGGGCTTCCCGCGTCTCGCGGCTTGGCGTAGAGGACGAGGGCGATATGGCGGAGCTCGTGGACTCCACGGAGGGGCGAGGGGACGGCGGGGAGCGCGTTGGCGGTGAGCTGCGGCGGCGGCAGCGCTTCGGGCGCGGGGAGAGGGAGAGGTCCAGGGGAGGAGGGAGAGCGAGAGAGAGTGGGGGAGGACCGGGGCGGCGCGTGGCGATGTCCGGGGCATCCAGGGCGACGAGGAGGACGCCAGGTAGGCTGGTGGCGTGGCGCCCATGCGCGCGCGTCGGCCACACGCCTGGCCGACTGGCGCCAGGAGGACGTTGGCGGTGGTGGGCTGGGCCGCCTGCTGGCTGGCCGGCCTGCTAGGCCGCTGGGCTGCACAAGGGTTGCAGGTAAGTCCAGGTAAGGGTTTTTCCCTTTTATTTCTTTTCCTATATTTCTGACATTTGTTTTGATTTAATTAAAATACTAAATCATTTTATTAACTTATGCCAATTTTTGTAGGGGCTAGTGGTATTATTCCGAGCTCCTCAACAGCTAGCAATATTTTTGGACATATATTATATATAAAACATATATATATATATATATATATATATATATATATATATATATATATATATATATATATATATATCCAAGGCAAATATTTATCTGATTAATTCAAATGGCCAAAATAAATACTTTGAGCTCCCAAAAATATTGGTTGGAATTTTACCTCGACCAATATTTTTAGAGGAAACAGAACATTTTCTTGGGCCAAATTGAAGCAGTTTTTATTTGGGTCATTTCCATAAATGATTCTCGAGGGTTTCACAAATCCCCATTTCAAATTTAAATGAAATTTAAACATGATGCACAAATGACCAGCTAGTCTAGGTCATACCAGAACTAGGGATGTGACAGAGGGGTTGTTCTTGAGCTGGTGCCATGAACTGCTAGGGGAGTTCAGTCGCCTCTCTTTCTCTCTACTAGGGTTCTATCTGATCCCTCTCTCTCTCCTTTTTCTTTTTCGTCCCCTTGCCCTGGTGGTGGCTAGTCCTATTTATAGGCAGAGGCCCTGGGCCTCTCCCCAGATATAGAGCGGGAAGGGCGCCAACAATTGGCCATTTTGAAGGGGAACATCTAGTACACTTATCCTGACTAAAGTCGGTCCTCGCTTGCCAAAGACTCTGACGGTGACGCCGTCTTGGGCTCCAGATGACCTCCTTCCTGCCGTTCTGCTGGTCTTGGTCTTGTTGCACCGAAATGGTTGCCTTTGCTTGATGCTCTCGCCTGAGCTCGCCTCCTTTGCACCAAAGGGGAAATGAGGACACTGCGCGGGCTGGCGCCCGCCTGGCGCCCTCGGTCGTCATGGCTTGCGTCATGGGCACCTCGTGAGGTACCCCGCCTTGATCTCCGCCTCCTCGCGAGCCAGCCTAAGGAGGTCGTGCCTAAGGAAGCTTCCTGTCGTCCGCCCCGCGAGGCTTGGCCCCTCGCGAGGGTCTTGAGCTTGTGTTGATGAAGATGGGTCGTACTGGGCCACTCCTTGAGCCACGCCGCAGGCCGCAGGCAGGCAAGTTTGGGTACCCCCATTGCCAGAACGCCGACATTACGGATGCTCCTCTCTCTGTCTCTCTCTCTCCCTCTCTCTCTCTCTCTCTCACACACACACAAGTCAACTAGAAGACCGTTCTCTCATGTATACACAACGTATCGGCATCTGTCTATGTCTCACTCATGCATGATCATTTGCACATTCACACCTCTCTATGTTTGTATCACACACACACCGTCTCCACATTGCCCTTCCGCCACAACACACATATGGACACATACACACGTTCTCTCTCAGTCACACACCCAAAATCAGTATTAAAAAAACTAGGGCGCACCTAAAACGTCCAAATCCAAATAAACACGAACTAGAGCTAAATTCAAATATATGGAAATATTGCAGCGTCAAGAACTTCCACGGGAAAAAAAGTTGAGTAATATTCGAGGATTGTTTTCACACACTGTAGTGACCAGACCTCAAACAGTTTGATCTATGTGCATCGTTGTCATCCTGGATCAAGAATGTCGACACACGCACGATTACTCAAGGATTTATAACAGAGTAGCAATCACACACTTATTACATCGAATGTCTCAAAAGAGAACTTATTACAATAAATATGGCTTAAGGCCATCTAATAACGATAACAACGGAAGGCTTGGAAGGTAAGCAAGTCCATCAACTCCAACGGCATCACTGAGTATAGAACCACGACCTAAAGGCACCTTACTCGTCGTCTGAAAAGTCTGCAACATGAACGTTGCAGCCCGAAACCGGGTCAGCACATGGAATATGCTGGCAATGTAACACATAGAGAGTATGAACAGAAATAGGCTATACTACATGCATATATGGCTGGTGGAAAGCTCTATGGTTACAGTTTTGCATAAAGCCAATTTTTCCCTACTGCAAAGGAATAACTATCATGGTGGTTGTTAAACATTGAGAGTGTAGACACCCTCTCAATCCCAATTAAGCATCATCATTAAAACCGAACAAAATTAATTAAAGTAACATGATGAGATTCACATGATAATCCAAGTACTAGATACTCAAGATGTCCATAACCGGGGACACGGTTAACCATGATTAGTTTGTACACTCTGCAGATGTTTGCGCACTTTTCCCAAAAAGACTCGATCTCCTCCGTTGGGATTCTCGCACTACATGGTGTTTGAGAAACGGATGACCGAGACATAGTCTTTCAGAAGCGCTAGCACCTTACGATCGGGTAGACAGTTACACCTACTTTCCCCTACATCTGCTAGTCTACCACTGTAGGGAGTTCGCACGACTTAATCAATTATGCTAGAGCCCATAATAGCTTGTGGCTGCACACGGAAGTTTCTAGCATGAATAATCGCATGATCCCTTTGAGCCTGGGTGGCGGTCCATAAAGAAAAACAAGCAATCGTTGGAATACCGAGGTGCCTCAATCCACCCAGATGTGTATTAAAGTTGCCACCTTAAGTAAACCATTAAATTACCATCTCACATTTGTCATGGATACACTCACCCAATCCACGTCTACTAGCATAGCATGGCGATAAGAAAACGTAGAAGTAACTCCCAAGGGTTTGATAATAAAAAGGGCAATAGGTTCTACCTCATCAACTACTTCCCAATACCCACATATTAATCAGATCCTACTAATGCAATGTTTGAGGGTTGAAACTAATGCATAAAAACTGGGTATGAAAAGTATGATCAAAGTGTTACTTGCCTTGGTGATGATCCGTGAAACCTAGAGATTTGAAGTAGCAAGCGGCGCACTCCGGGTACTCTATTGCAAACAAACAAGCATACAACAATCACTGATCTAATGCATAGGTAAAACTCAAATAAGAGATCTAACCAGAAAGTTCAACTTAAGAACTCCGGTTTGCAAAAAGAATCAACTCAAACGAAGCAACGAAAGTCAAACGGCGAAAGAAGCAAGCTTCGTTTACTAATCTGGATCTATGTCAATTTTTACAGTAGCAAAAACTGGTTTGAGTTGGTCAAACCGAAAGAGGGTTTCAAGATGAAACTCTAGCCGCTTGAATCACCTGATTCCGATAAACGAGCGAAAAGTTATACTAAAACGAAAATCGGATCAGAAATCGCGATCAGAAATAATCGCGGAAAATCCTAGAAAAAAGAAAAACGACGAACAGGCTAACGAACGAACGTTCGCTGTCTGCAGCTAAACGATGAAAACCGTTCGTAAAAACGAACGTACAAACGAACGTCCGCTAAATAGACTAAACCGTAAAATAAACTAAACAGGATCTAAAAAAATGGATCTAGGTTTTCGAAAAAAACTGGTCGGTTTTCTTTGCGAAAACCGAGGCAACGGTGGATACCTCGGGCGGCTCCGGCGAGACGACGGCGCGGGCGGCGCGGATCTGGTGCAGCGGCGCTGGGCGGCGGCGGTTCGGCGGCGGGCGGCACGGCGGCGGCGGCGGGCGGTAAGGCGAGGGGCGGCGGCGGCGGCGGCGCTGGATCGAGGGCGGCGGCGGCTAGGGTTTCGCGGGGCTGGGCAGCTGCTTCTCGGGCCCTCACGGCTTTAAAGGCCGGCCGGGCCAAGTGTCCTAGTCGGACACGGCCCGGTTAGGTCGGTTCGCGTTTTTTTTTATAAATAATTACGCACAGAAAAACAAATAAAAGAAATACTGAACGGACTCCAAAAATCCCGAAATAAATTTTTCCCGACTTCTAAAATCAAGCCGGACAAGATGAATATTTATTTGGGGCCTAAATGCAATTTTGAAAAACGCGCATTTTTTCCTAAAACAAATAAAATAGCAATAAACTCCAAAATAAAATCTTATTTGATTTTATTATTAAATCCTCAATATTTCTTTATTTTGGGAAAGTCATTTTATTCCCTCTCTCATATTTTTATAATAGAAATAATTGAAGATAAAATAATTAAAATCAAATGATCCTATTTTCAAAATTTGAGGAAACTCAATTATGAAAATAGAGAAATCCCCAACTCTCTCCATGGGTCCTTGAGTTGCGTAGGATTTCTAGGATCAAGCCAAAATGCAATAAAAATATGATATGCAATGATGACCTATGTATAACATTCCAAATTGAAAATTTGGGATGTTACACACACACAAAAAGGTTTGGTGGATGTCCTTCGAGCGCGACACAGTGACCCACCGTTCGATCGACCGTGCGACCGCAGTTCACGCGCTTGCATAGGATTACGTATCGTGGTTGTGGTACTTACTAATAAAAACGCTGCCTAAGTCTAATGTTTACGTGTACTAGTACGGTTTTCTTTTAAGTTTGACCAACCTTATATATAAAACTAAAGTAAGCTCCCACACGCGCACTCATCAATATGCCGCCACCGCCGTTGTGCATGCCGGTGCCCGCCTGCTCCGGCCAACAATTTCTCGCCCATCACTGCCGTGTCGCCGCCATCCCTGTGCCATGAAGCCGAAGGCTCGCCCGCTCACGTCGTCTGCAATCCCTCCTCGCGATGCTGCCGCGCTGCCAAGCACGTGAGCAGCTGGTGGAGCCGCATCTATGCACGCAACGTACGAAGAGGAGGACGAGCGCGTGCTCCAGCACGTCGGCGCGGAGGAACTAGCGTGTCATTGTCGTCTCCGCCCGCGCGGAGGAGGCGCGCATGGTGGCTGTCGCAGCAGAAGCCGGTCGCGCGCGCGTTGAGCCCGCAAACCGTGTGCGGACGCGGAATCTACCTTCGAGACCTTGAATGCCCCGTGGATCCTGCAATCTGAAGGAGCAATTTGGGTCACTTGACTCATGTGAGCCGTTTGATGCAACATGGATGGCTATAAGGGTGTCTTCCACCTCTTCGGTCGTCTTCTTTCTTCGCTCCGTCGAACTTCTTTCACAAATCGACTGACCCAAATTATACTACTAGTATGAACGTATTAAGTACAGTAGGAACACGAAGATACGAGCAGTGAAGAACAGTAGTAAGACTTAGTACTAGTACTACTGTACGTACTAAGAAGTTCAAATAACGAGAAAGAACATAAACATAGTTCTGCTGGGGCCTCAGCACAACACACCCTTGAAAATAAACTAAGCAACTAGTCCGCTTGACACTGCAGTAGAACCAGCATGAGCGATGGCACTGCCACCTACTCGGAGTCCGAGTCCACGTCCTCGACTTCGTCCTCGTCCCACTTCCTCTTCCTCTTCGCCGACGCTTCTTTGCTTGAATCGGACACTGGGCTCTGCTTCTTCATCCAACCCTTGTAGATATTTAAACAAAGGTAGGCATCCATTGCTGCGTATAGGATGTGATATTCATCTAATGTCTTCGACTCCCATGCATGATGAAACTCGTGATGAGGTTTCTTCAGTTTAGCATACGAAGGATCAATCATGGTTGCTGCCAGGGTCAGCATTGAAGGTTGAGAGGAGGACACCAGGTTTTCCTTCTGGAGATCGAAGGGCTGGCCTACAACGAGACCTATCCGACGCAGGACATCCCTGTCATTCTTAAAGCCTACAGTAACGAATTTCACTCTTTTGTCCTTGAGGAAGTTCTTAAAATCTTGGCACTCAACGTTGGCACGACATATGTGGTAGACCAAGCAAACGTTATGTACACAAACCTGGATCACGGCGGCTTCTTCCTCTCTTCGTCCTTTAGATCCTTCTCTTGTCCCAGGACTGTGGTGTACTCAACATCTAGCCCAACAACCCACTCATCCGTTGAACTGTTGAACGTGCGTAGGAAGCGAGCAAGCCATGCTTTCACCATCTCGGATCCACGTGTGTAGATGACGATGAACTGATCGCCGGTGATGGCTCTAACCTGGTACTCAGCGGCGACCATGGAGATTTGGGAGGCCATGGATTTTGGAGGAGGATTAGGAGAAGTTGAACTGTTGTAGCCCACAAAAAAAACTGGGAGCGAACTAATGTGAAAGGACGGGACGACTGGGAGCAAACTGTTGTAAGGTAGAAGACGGGGACGAGTAGGGCGTGCGAACGGCGTGGGGTTGCTGGCTTGACCGGTGGATGAACGGTTGCAAGCCCCCAAAGAGTTCTCGAGAACTATGCGAGACCCACTAGATGTCATGTCTACTAGACCCAGATCGTAGGCCTGACGGTATAGCTTCTGCCTGTTCGCACGCCATGCCGGCGCGTGGATGTAACTTCACTTAATTCCGTCAAACGTCGTGCCTCCCACGACCTTCGCCTCCCTCGCACGGTCGCGCCCTTTGAGACTTCGACCGGCTATAAATTAGCAATTTTTTTGCCTTTTTTAGACAAGCAATTTTTTTGCCTGCTCCGCATGCATGATACTCCCTCTGGTCCTTTTTACTCCCGTCAACCGTTTGCAAAGTGTTTGACAAAATTTGTACTTTTTTTTAACACCACCTTATATTAATTAACCAGCCACACCAGTACACTCATTCGATACAATATTCACCACACAGGGCGGTACGTTATTTACAAGAATACCATCTAATCTATTGTCAAAGCTATATTTAGCAATTAAGTGTGCCACCTTATTGGCCGAACGGCTAATCTTTGACAATTGAAGATTGTTGATCAACTTCGAGATGCTCAACGCTTTCATCTTCAGGTCACGCATAGCAGACCTGTCATAGTCCCCCGATGCAAGAGACGCTACCACAAAAGCGCAATCAGTCTCTAAAATTACAGGATTATGAAGAGAAATACCTATGTAGAGACCGGCAATGCAAGCCCTAAGCTCCGCTTCCTCCACGCTTTGACATGCATCAATGAAATTCCACGACCAAATTTATACTAAAAATATCAATATCTACAATACTGATTATAATGAGTATAAGAACTACGCTTTATAATGAGTGTAAAAATATTGATTTGACATTGTTAATGTTGACACATTTTTCTATAAGTCTGGTGAAAGTAGAGGTACATTGACTTCAGACAAAACTAAAATGCACAATGCAGACTAGTTCCTCCGTCCAGGTGCGTGCCATGTCCTATCTTTTCATCACAACAAGGTTAGCTATTAGAGTACCACTACCTTCCTTCTAGTTTAAAGGGCTCGATTCAAAATTTTCACCTACTCTTAGCAAGATAGTAGAGGCGGTGGAATAGTTTTGAAGTCCGCAAAAGTACTCAACTAGTCTTGTCGTTCTTCACAAAAAATGTGTTTACCAATGCATGCATGAACACTAGTTAATCTAACCCCCTCTCTTCTTTAATTTTTTTCCACATCAGCATGTTTGCTATTCCGTGTGCATGATACCAGCTAAGATACCACCATTATGGCCAGCCTTAATCATCGCATGCAATAATTTAGTGCACCTTGAAATATGAACATGTGTGGGCGTGTATGTTTTAATGACTTGAGACTATACCTAGCCCGGCATGCAAGATGACTTATTATGCACCGTTCCCCATACCTGCAGGAAGCCCGTTCGTCTCCAAATCTTTTCCTCACCATGTGTGGAAACAATATGCCTGCCAAACTCTCCTTCTCCCTCCGGCAGTCCCACCACTCCACCCCTGTGAAAAAATCTGCATGCATGACTCTCCTCCCCCACACTCGTCCAATCCACAGACCAGCAATATTTCCACCCCTTCGCTCCCCCGTAATTTACTCCAACAAATATGCCCACGTAGTTGTTACTTAACTGCAGGTGCATCTGACATATGGGCCCAACAGGGGTCTGGCCCACATGTCAGTGACGCAACTGGACCTGCAGTTAAGTCAGTGTAGCTCAGTCCATATCTTACGTAGGTGTGCCATTGCTCGCTATAAATACTATGCCTCCCACGACATCGATATCTCCTCCCCCTCACGTTCACGTTCATCGCTATCTCCTCCCCCTCCCTCTCACGTCGACCACCAGGGCATCGCCCCTCCCAAGCCCTAGGAGCCCCTCGCTGCACCGCGCGGATGGTCACGCGTTGTCGTTCCGTTCCTCGCCGCCACTAGTCGAGGAGGATGCGCCGGTATTCCGCTCCTCGCCGCCACTAGTCGAGGAGGACGCGTCGGTGTTCCGCTCCTTGCCGCGACGTGATGCATCGCCGTTCTGTTCCTCGCCGCCACTAGTGGAGGAGGACGCGTCAGTGTTCCGCTCCTCGCCGCGACGCGTCGACGTGGACGCGTCGGCATTCCCAATCTCGCCAGCACACGCGCCGGAGGACGTGTCGGCTCCCCGCTACGAGGAGAACACCGCGTCGCCCGCCGAGCCCCCCAGCCTTGAGGAGCTTTGGAAAGAAATGGATGTCGCCTTGTGGGAGGCTTTGCCTCCAGCAGAGCGCGCCAAAATAGAGGCGGAGAAGAAGGCCGAGGAAGAGAAGCGCACCATGGAACAAGCTGCCTGGGAGGCCTATGTCGCGTCCGAGAGAGTCAGGCAATTGGCTCTTTGGCAGAAGGCTCGTGCGAGGGCCGTGAGGGTGGCGGAGGACGCCCGTGCTGATGCCCTAGTGCAGTCGGGCCCAAGCGCCTCATCTACGCTTGGCGGTACGTGGACCGGGTGCACGCTTCCAGCGAGGAGGAGTACCTGTTGGCGCCGGATCACCACACAGGTGAGATCGCGCTCGCCCGCCGGCAAGAGGCCAATCAGCACCTCGCGAGTTGCGAGGCTGAGGAAGAGGCGTTGTGTCGGCGCGCTGGGAAACGGCTACGCACTAGGGCACTCGTGGCGCGCCGCAAGCGCTCCTGCGAGCGCCGTGGCTTTTAGGAGGAGTATAATGTTTGTTTGGTAAGGCGATCTCATTAGTTTTGGGACGCAAATGATAAATCCCGAACGTTCAGGATTTTTTATCGTCCTTAATTAAGTATGTAAAAGGGAAAGTTTGGAAACCTTGTGTATTCGTACGCATTTTGCAAGTACATGCATATAGCACAAACTTTACTATATACTATCGCACTACACGTCTCTCTCGATATATGCTTGCAGACTGTGCTACTCCCTGCGTCCAGGTCAATAAGTCATCTTTGGTTGTGCACCTTGACCAAGAAGGAGGGAAGACTTATACACCTAGACGGAGGGAGTACAACTATTACTTATGTACGTGAAAATGCACGTTTTAACATTACGATGTGGTTTTTGTAAAAGTAGAAAAACATCACTAGTCAAGCTTGTGAAACGATTCAATGCAAAACAAATGCAAAAATGCTCGTTTGATTGTTTACTTTTAGCTTCCTAGCTTCTCTGTGGTTATTTCTCCGTCGTACTTTGTACGGAGTATCTCACTAGTAGGAAAGGCATGCAAATTCCCAAACCGCTTCCTACACCCTGTATCGAATTTTTTGCCTAAAAAGTTGTGTCGTGCAATTGGAATTCCAACTTGAGTACTACTACTAGTAGGAGTACTAGGGGCCAGTTCTTTTAGGCTTCTAGATTAGTAATCCCATAACTACTACCTCCATCTTGGTTTATTGGTCCCCATTGTAATCTGTGTCAAATTTTGATCATAAATTTAACTAATGAAATGTTAGTGCATGTCACATGCACTACTCCATCCGTCTAGGTGAGTAAGTCATCTTAGGTTGTGCACCGTGACCAAGGAGGAGGAGAAAACGAGAAATGTTAATGTTTATTTGCTAATTAATAGTATTGCATGCAATGAACTAACCACTGCATGTCGTGTTTGATATCTCAAGTCATTAAAAGCATGCACACTCTTTATCTCTTATTGGTTGATATGTCAAGAAACAAGAAACGAGGTAGAAGTTAATTCACTGCGCCTAAGTGTTTTGGGATTATTTGGAAGTTAATTCAAGCCTAAGATGACTTACACACCTAGACGGAGGGATTACAATGGTGAGGAATAAACTAGTTAAATCTTTGGCCAAAATTTAGCACAAATTACAATGGTGAGGAATAAACCAGGACGGAGTAGTAGTTTAGAAGCCCAAATAAATGAGTGAGGCGCCTTATTGTTACTCTCCACTGTGACTAGTCTTGTGGGAAAAGCTGGGGAAGCCGCCAAAAGAACTGGCCCTAGGAGTAGTAGCTAGGGATCGAGTGTGCGAGATGAACCGGAGAAAGTAAATGCAGAGAGATGAAATGCAAAAAAGACGGAGGGATTACAAAGATGTAGTGGTTGGGTTTTTTGATATGACGGCTTTACTGCCGCGCCACGAGCGGGGTGAGAGGTGAGACTCTCGTGCAGTGCCGCCCTCTACACTTGTACTGCATCGGTCGTGGTTTATTAGTCCCCCATTGAATTTGACTGAAGATTTAACTGACAAAATGTTAGTGCATGTCAACAAAAACTATATCGTTGGATTCGTATTTGAACATAGTTTTGAATGATATAATTTTAGGTGACATGCATCAGCATTTATCTTACTATATATAATGTTATTTCAATTTTTGGTCGTACTAATATATAGTAGTAAGGTGCCCGTGCGTTGCACCGAAGAGCGAAATGCATTGATCGGGGAGTTGTTTATTTTGACAAAGGATGTGGGGGTCATCTCATGTGTAACGGGTATCGATAGGTTTCTTTGGATATTATTTCATCTCTAGAGCTCACAAACATTCGGGTGAAATAGATAAAAAGGTATCTTTTGCAAACAAAAGCGTTCAACTGTTCAACCTGCATCCAAAACTTGTGAAGAAATAACACTTATTGTGCTTTGCAAGAAATGATCTTTAAGAATTAGTTTTTGAGTATCGATTGTTATACATGTTGGCTATAGATGACATGGCACTTTCTTATAGTCAACAGTTGGCTATATTATTAAGTAATATTAACCATGCCCTTATACACCTAGACAGAGGGATTAAATCAGGATGACTTGCAAACGGGCAGAGGAGATGTATGTCGGCGTTCTAGGAACGGGGGTACCCAGACTTGCCTGCCTGCGGCCTGCGGCGTGGCTCAAGGAGTGGCCCAGTACGGCCCATCTTCATCACCACAAGCTCAAGACCCTCGCGAGGGGCCAAGCCTCGCGGGGCGGACAACAGGAAGCTCCCTCAGGCACGACCTCGTTAGGCTGGCTCGCGAGGAGGCGGAGAGATCAAGGCGGGGTACCTCACGAGGTGCCCATGACGCAAGCCATGACGACCGAGGGCGCCAGGCGGGCACCAGCCCGCGCAGCGTCCTCATTTCCCCTTGGTGCAAAGGAGGCAAGCGCAGGCCAAGGCATCAAGCAAAGGCAACCATTTTGGTGCAACAAGACCAAGACCAACAGGATGGCAGAACGGAGGTCATGTGGAGCCCAAGCCGGCGTCACCGTCAGAGTCTTTGGCAGGCGAGGACCGACTTTAGTCAGGATAAGTGTACTAGATGTTCCCCTTCCAAATGGCCAATTGTTGGCGCCTTTCCCGCTCAATATTTGGGGAGAGGTCCAGGGCCTCTGCCTATAAATAGGACTAGCCACCCACAGGGTAGAGGCATCGACATCTAGAGAGAGAGAAAGAGAGGCGACTGAACTCCCCTAGCAGTTCATCGCACCAGCCAAGAGCAGACCCTCGCGAGGTTGTTCTCCCTTTGTATTGTTCATCATCAGCCCCAGAGGCAATCCACCACACCACAAACTGGAGTAGGGTATTACACCACAATGGTGGCCTGAACCAGTATAAACCTCGTGTCCTCTGTGTTGTTCTTTGTGTAGTTTAGATCCTTGCGAGGCGACGAGACGTAGGTAGGTTGGAGGTGCGATCTCCGCGTGCACCCCAGAGTTCAAACCTAGAGGGTCTGCCGAAACCCGAAATCCGACATTTGGCGCGCCAGGTAGGGGTGTGCCGGAGCTTTCCCTTCCATCGAACCGCTCTCCGCCAACATCGTGATTCGCCCTATGATGAGCAACGCGCCGCCCGCTCCGGTCGTCAGCGCCAGCGCAGGGGCCAGGGGGCTCCGAGCATTGGCCCCAGCCTTGCGACAGGTGCAGTGGCCGAACAAGTTCAAGCCGGAGATGCCACCGTGCTACAACGGCATGACCGATCCGCTGTCCTTCCCGCTGGCGTACGAGGGGGCCGCCCTCGAAGCCGGGGGCGACGACAGGGTCATGGCTAACTGGTTTCCCATGGCCCTCACCGGCGCCCCATGCATGTGGCTGCTCCACCTGCCAGCGGCTTCCGTGGCATCTTGGAGGGAGCTGCGTGGCGTCTTCCTCGCTCAGCATGTTGCACCGGCACCCCCGGTCGTCGCAGCTCTCCTGGGCGGCTCGCAGGCGCCACCTTCAGGCCACCACATCAAGCCATTCATCCGCTAGATCGGCGCTGCTTCCGCGCAGCATGGGGCTCCTCCGAGTCGGTCGCCGCCCAAAGCTGATCTGGCCTTCAGCTCGGATGATCACCCCTCCAACTCAGCCTGCTCGGGCGCGCTCCCAATGCTGTGCACCCCCACCATCTGCCAAGTGGCCGTCGCCGGGACTCTCATCGACGGCGGCGCAGGCCTCAGCGTGCTCTCGGTTGAAGCCTTCAGCCTCCTCCATGTACCGCCGGAGCGGCTTCAGCCCAGCAGGCCCTTCTTAGGCGTCGGAGGCGGTTCCGCCAGCTCCCTAGGGCAGATCCGTCTTCCGGTGACCTTCGGCACCTACGACAACTTCCGCACGGAGCTAATCGACTTCGACATCGCCCCCATCGGCCTCCCATACAACGCCATCCTCGGCTACCCAGCACTAGCCCGATTCATGGCCGCAACTCACCCAGCGTACAACTTCATGAAGATGCCCGGGAGCAGCGGCGTCCTCACTGTATCCGGATACACCGGGGATGTGTTGCAAGTGCTCAAGCTCGTCTTCAAGACTGCGGCGGCGGCGCAGCCCGCCAACTCAGACGCCCCTAAGCCGAAGGGGGCTGCACCGGCCAAGAAGAAGCAGCTATTCACCCAAGACAAGGCAGAAACCAAGCAGATACTGGTCGACGAGGACGGATCCACTAATGCCACCTTCACCATAGGCGCCAACCTCGAGCCCGAGTAGGAGGAGGCCCTGATCAAGTTCCTACGCGCGAACAAGAAGGTGTTCGCATGGGAACCTGATCAGCTGGCAGGGGTTCCAAGGGGCGTAATTGAGCACCTCCTCAATGTGTGCCCCAACGTGCGCCCCATGAAGCAGAAATCGAGACGGCATTCCACTGAGAAGAAGGCTTTCATCGTCCAAGAGACCCGCAAGCTAGAGGCGGCAGGGGTCATTCGCGAGGTCCGATACCCAGATTGGTTGGCTAACCCGGTTGTCGTGCCAAAGAAAGGGGGAAGGAACGCATGTGTGTCGACTTCACCAACCTCAACAAAGCATGCCCGCAGGATCCATTCCCGCTCCCTCGTATCGATCAGATCGTCGACTCCACCCCCGAGTGCGGCCTGTTATGTTTCCTGGATGCCTTCTCTGGCTATCACCAGATCAAGATGGCGATAGAAGACGTGGAGAAAACGGCTTTCCTAACCCCGTGTGGAGTATACTGCTACACATGCATGCCGTTCGGGCTGCGCAACGCAGGTGCGACCTTTCAGCGGCTGATGCACATCGCCTTGGGTCGGCAGCTCGGGAGGAATGCTGAGGCTTACATTGATGACATTGTGGTGAAGTCTCGGGAGGCAAAAACCCTGATACAAGACTTGGAGGAAACCTTCGCGAGCCTCAACAAAGTTGACCTGCGGCTCAACCCGGAGAAGTGTGTGTTTGGAGTCCCCTCGGGCGAGCTCCTGGGCTTCCTCGTGTCCCACGAGGCATCGAGGCCAACCCAGAAAAGGTCAAAGCAGTCGAGGATGTGAGCCCGCCGAAGACCCTCAGAGAGATGCAGAAGCTCACTGGGCGCATGACCGCACTAGGACGCTTCATCTCCAAGTTGGGGGAATGAGCGCTGTCCTTCTTCAAGCTGATGAAGAAAAAGGGCCCCTTTGAATGGACTGAAGAGGCCGACAAGGCGTTCCAGGATCTCAAAAGGTACTTAACCAGCCCTCTGGTAATGGTGGCTCCGCGCCCTCAAGAGCCCCTGGTGCTCTACCTTGCATCCACCCCCTACTCAGCCAGCGCAGCCCTGGTGGCGGTTAGGGAGGAGCGTTGGACCAAAGCCGCGGCAGCTGCCCGGGTCGAGGCGCAGCAGGACGCCATGAGGGGGACGGACCTCGTGCTGGGGGAGGAGCATCGTCGAGAAGCTGCGCTATGAGCAGCAAGGTACCAACAACCACTGCGGCGATACCACTGCCGCAACATTCGCCCCAGGACTCTTGAGGTAGGGGACCTCGTGCTCAGACGGGTTCTCTCCGGGGAGGGATTGCATAAGCTCTGTCCCATGTGGGAGGGGCCGTTCAAGGTTGTTCATGTTTCCAGGCCCGGCTCCGCGCGCTTGGAGCCTCAGGAGGGGGTGCCCGTCCAGAACGCGTGGAACATCCAGCATCTCCGAAGGTTTTACCCCTGAAAAGGCCCGGTGCCTGTGAAGAAGGCGAATGCCTGTGAAGTTGTTGCGTCTCGGAAAAGGCCCGGTGCCTGTGAAGAAAGCGAATGCCTGTGAAGTTGTTGCGTCTCGGAAAAGGCCCGGTGCCTGTGAAGAAGGCGAATGCCTGTGAAGTTGTCGCGTCTCGAAAAGGCCGGTGCTGTGAAGAAGGTGAATGCACGTGAAGTTGTCGCGTTTGGAAAAGGCCCCGGTTCGTGAAGAAGGCGAATGCCCGTGAAGTTGTCGCTTTAAAAGGCCCGGTGCCTGTGAAGAAGGCGAATGCCTGTGAAGCTGTTGCGATTGGGAAAAGGCCCGGTGCCTGTGAAGAAGGCAAATGCCTGTGAAGCTCGCCGCCCGTGACACTCTCACGTAATAATGAGTGGGGCTGTACACGCCCGGAGTCTCGGAGCCGCCCTCGGGCCTCGGGGCTCCGCCCACGCCTGATGGCAGCACTTAGCTCCGCGCTGGTGAGAAGACGTCGAAGACTAGATTAGGTGCCGGACGCGGCTTCTTTCATTTGCTTTATGCAGTTGGCTTGTTCATTTCCATTTGAAGTTTTATTGAAGTTGTTGCCATCTTTGGCTTGTGACTCTCTGCCTTTTTCTCTCCCCTGCCTCGATTTCTTTCGCGCGAGTCTCGCGAGGGAGCGGCGCGGGCACCCTCGCGAGTGTTTTCTGCCCCTGTTGTCTGAGGCTTCCCAAGTCGGGTCCGCTACGGGAGCACCCCTCCCAGTCCATGCCCCACGGCCACCGTGACACGAACACAGGGCCTGGGTCGGTTGCCTCCGCAACTGAGGCCGGAAGCTATCTCTCCTGACTAACCTTTGCATGGCATGAAGTGTTCGACGAGGCCACAACCTCGGGAAGAGAAGACCACGACAGGTCCCCCCGAGCTAAGTAATTTCTACACGCAGGCCTGTGGCACAAAGGCATAATACAGAAATAGCAGAAATAGTACGACAATTAATAGCAACAGTCCAAGCACGCCCCCGATGGGCCCTACACTACTGTCTTTTTGCGCAGGAAGGGGGGAAGGACAAAATAGGCGCGACTCGCTTGGCACCAACTCGCGGAGAAGGCTTGTACCGCCTCCGGAGCTCAAGCGGACACCCTCTCGCGCTTCACCGTGGCGCGACGGCGGGCAGACCCGCTACCTCCCTCCAGGCAGGCGCGGCGGCACGGAGACTAGTCGCGACCACCGCTGGAGGAGCTGCTGTCCGAAAGAGAGCTGCCGAAGCTCGACGAGCACCGAGCGCCGCCGACCACGCGCGCGCTGCCGTCTTCATCCCGGTCGTCGCCAGGGCTGGGCCCACGGCCGCAGTCATCGTCCTCGGGGCAGCACCCGACGCGGCGATCGCCTTCCCCGAACACCCTCACGTAGAGGGTGGCATCGCCGTCGAACTTGAAGTGCAGGGTGCACCGCCGCCGACCACGCGCGAGAGCAAACGTTTGCCAGCCGCGAGTCAGGGCCACGCTCCCGGTGGCTGAGACCTCCAGCGAAGCCCAGGAGTCCCGGCTGCAGCAACCGTCCGCCTGGAGCCAGAGGCCGCCCGGGGCGCCGGCCGGAAGTTCACCTAAAAGGAAGCAGGGAAGCTGGAGCCAGGTGCTGGTCGGCTCCACCGACCAGAGGACAAACTCCGGCAGCACCTCTGCCGAGTGGAAGCGTGGCCTAGGAGGTCGCGCGGTCGTAGCGCGCCCCCCATCAGCAGCCTGGCACCCATCGCTGTGCAGGAGATCGCCTCCACGGCCGCAGGAAGCTGCTGCGGGAGCCACAAGGTGCTTGCAAGGACGGCCTCGACCGCGCTTGGCCGGGGGAGAGTCAGGCTCCACCTGGCGGGCCTTTCCCTTCTCTGCGGCCGAGAACCTCTTCGATGGAGCCATGGAGAAGAGGGAGAAGCAAGAAGAGATGGGCTGGAAGAGCTCGCGCTGTGCCGTACTTATAGCCGGAGGAGGCCAATCGTCGGCCACCACGATCGCAGGTAATCATGACCCGTTTCTGCATGCAGGGACTTGTAAAGTCATGCGGTTGTCGGGGCATCATGGGGAAGTGGAGACGCCCACGACCAACCAATCACCACGCGGCGCTCAAGGCCGCAGGCTGTTGGGGCCCGCGGCGCTCCGCACTTGCCCTTTCGCTTCTCTGCTAAGCCAAGTCCAGGCGCTCCTTGGGCCCGGGGGCTACTGTCGGCGTTCTGGGAACGGGGGTACCCAGACTTGCCTGCCTGCGGCCTGCGGCGTGGTTCAAGGGGTGGCCCAATACGGCCCATCTTCATCAACACAAGCTCAAGACCCTCGCGAGGGGCCAAGCCTCGCGGGGTGGACGACAGGAAGCTCCCTCAGGCACGACCTCGTCAGGCTGGCTCGCGAGGAGGCGGAGAGATCAAGGCGGGGTACCTCATGAGGTGCCCATGACGCAAGCCATGACGACCGAGGGCGCCAGGCGGGCGCCAGCCCGCGCAGCGTCCTCATTTACCCTTTGGTGCAAAGGAGGCAAGCGCAGGCCAAGGCATCAGGCAAAGGCAACCATTTCGGTGCAACAAGACCAAGACCAGCAGGACGGCAGAACGGAGGTCATCGTGGAGCCCAAGCCGGCGTCACCGTCAGAGTCTTTGGCAGGCGAGGACCGACTTTAGTCAGGATAAGTGTACTAGACGTTCCCCTTCAAAATGGCCAATTGTTGGCGCCCTTCCCGCTCAATATTTGGGGAGAGGTCCAGGGCCTCTACCTATAAATAGGACTAGCCACCCACAGGGTAGAGGCATCGGCATCTAGAGAGATAGAAAGAGAGGCAACTGAACTCCCCTAGCAGTTCATCGCACCAGCCAAGAACACACCCTCGCGAGGCTGTTCTCCCTTTGTATTGTTCATCATCAGCCCAGAGGCAATCCACCACACCACAAACTGGAGTAGGGTATTACACCACAATGGTGGCCTGAACCAGTATAAACCTCGTGTCCTCTGTGTTGTTCTTTGTGTAGTTTAGATCCTTGCGAGGCGACGAGACGTAGGTAGGTTGGAGGTGCGATCTCCGCGTGCACCCCAGAGTTCGAACCTAGAGGGTCTGCCGGAACCCTAAATCCGACAATGTAAGAAATGGTTCATCGTAAGTCTTTCATCAGTGCTGTAGTAAAAATTCATACATGGAAGATTCTAGACTAAACCATAAACAGATACAATTTTATTCATGCGCGATACTCCAATAGAGCAAGATCCTGCATGGAAGTCTCCACATGCTTAGACAGCGGATTACATTCAGCAAAGACTAATGATGAACATTTAACTTGATAATGTGTATGTCCAGGTGAACCTCCTTGGAGTCCCCGTGCATCGCGTCGGCGGGTAAACGATGCCATGGGTTTTCCAAGTCCACATTGGCGGGATAGTCCCAGCTCCCCAGAGTCCAAGTCCGTTCGATGAGGCCGGTGTCGCCGCCCACGCGACCCGGAGGGGTAGTAACACTGACCACGCACCCGTACATTGTCCTCGTGTCAGTGTCAGTGTCAGCGGCATCGCCCCTGACGCACATTACAGATACGGGGCGGCGGCCTATGCGGGCCTCGCCGGTGCCCACGATCAAGAGGAAGACGTTGCCGTCCTCCTCCGAGACTAGCAGGCGCTGATCCTCCAGCGACTCCGGCATGGTGAACGGGTAGCACGTCTCGTACTTGATGTTCTCCCCCAAGGGCCAGCAGTGACCGCTGCACGCATCCGTGAGGTGATGCACCATGTCCGTTGGCGAGCCACAAAACGGCATCGGGCACTCATAGCAGTGGACCAAGGGCTCCTTGGAGGCATCTGTCGACGTTCGGGAACGGGGTCCCCAGACTTGCTCGCCTGCATGCCCGCGGCGTGGCTCAAGTGGGGGCCCAGACGCCCAGCTTCATCAGCTCAAGCTCAAGACCTCGCGAGGGGCCAAGCCTCGTGGGGGCGGACGCGTGAACCTTCCTCAGAGCAGCCTCTCAGGCAGTGCTCACGAGGAGGCGGAGAGATCAAGGCAGGGTACCTCACGAGGGTGCCCCGTGACGCAAGCCATGACGATCGAGATCAGGCGGCGCGCGCCTGCATAGTGTCCTCGTTTCCCCTTTGGTGCAAAGGAGGCAAGCACAGGCAAAGGCACCAGGCAAAGGTTACCGCCTCGTGCAACAAGACCAAGACCGATGAGAGCGGCAGGACGAGGTCATCGTGGAGCCCAGACAGCGCCACCGTCGAGCCTTTGGCAGCCGAAGACCAACTTTAGTCAGGATAAGTGTACTAGATGTTCCCCTTCAAAATGGCCAATTGTTGGCGCCCTTCCCGCTCGTTATTTGGGAAGAGGCCCAGGGCCTCCCTCTATAAATAGGACTAGCCACCACAGAGAGAGGGGACGGGTAGAACCTACCAGAGAGAGAGAGAGAGAGAGAGAGAGAGAGTGTGTGTGTGTGTGTAACGCCCCGGATTCGATGCGCCAGGTGTCTGCCAGTTATTCGCCGTCTTTGCCATGTCATTTGCTTGCGTGTTGCACTTTGCCATGTCATCATCTGCATTTCATATCGTGTCATCATGTGCATTTCATTTTGCATACGTGTTCGTCTCATGCATCCGAGCATTTTCCCGTTGTCCGCTTTTGCAATCCGCACTCCTATGTCTCCCGGCGCCCCCGATCCCGGATCTCCTCGTCCCGCACGCCTCCGTCCCGCGTTGACTTTCGCGGAGGTATAAAATCCACTAAGTCCCGAAATCTGCAGTAATTTTATTCCATTTTCGTTGCATCGTATCTCTGTCATCGTTGCTCCGTTTTGCGCGTGTAATATGTCAAAATGTTCGCCTCGAAGATTAGATCATTTCATCTCATTGCATCATTTTCATTTGAGCTCATCTTGATGCCCGAAATGCTGTTGGAAGAGTGCTATGTGATGTTAGTTTCTGATTTTTATCAGAACTTGCACTTTTGTCATTTTTGTCATGATCGATGTGTGCATCCTATGGACTTGAGCCCTACATGTGTTTTGTAATATGCCATGTCTTATTTCCAGTGGTGCTTGCTATGTATTTTTTTGATCTATGTGGTGACTAGCACAAGCATGCAAACTAGGTGTCTTGTTGTTGCTGATTTCAGCCCTGTTTTGCTGATATTTTGATGCCATGTTAACTTGATGCTACCAAGAGATCCATGCATATTTTGAGATACTTCTTTAAGGATGTTTTGTAAAACATGTCTTTCTCTATCCATCCATGCCATTGTTTGAAATTATGGAGTAGTCTAGCTTGAGTCAATCGAGCTCTACTTTTGCTATCAAATGTTTCCTGGCAGATTGTTTACATGTTATTCAATTTTGCCAAGCTTGTTGTGGTTGATCCATATATGCTATGATATTGTTCTTGCCATGTATATCTTCTATGCCATGTCTTCTTGAGGTATGTATGCTTAGTTTATCATATAAGGCTCTGTAGTGAGTGCATTGAGCTTGTAAACATGCCTACTTGTTATCAGTTTTTGACATGCCATGTTGCTGAATCTGTTAACGAAACTTTCAATATTGACATGGGTGTTACTATATTTTCTGATCCTTTTTGGCTTATGGTCACTAAAGGACTTTTGATCTATGCAATTAGTAGATTCATTCCATGCCTTTGTTTGCCATGATAAGTTCCTGTAAAATGTTGTTTCATAGCTCTAAACATTGCAACCTGATGTTATTTCTGCCAATGCCTGAAACTGTTATTAGTTGCAATCTTGCCATGTCATTTTGAGCATGTTCTAGTCATTTCTGGAGATAGCTCAGTGCTCATGTTTTGTAATGCATTACCTGTAGATCATGCCCATGCCTTTTGTTTTCATATTGGCGTCCTGTAGCATGTTGTTTTGATGCTTGCAATATGCCTACTTGCTGTTTTGGACAGCTTGTCCTTTAAACTTGTATTGGGTGTATGTGTTGAACCGCTGTTCGCTTTTGAGTGTGCTCTATATGAAACTTGCTTGATTTTGCATGTAGTTTCATATTGTAATGTTGGATCCTTGTTTTGAGGTGTTTTGCTTGATGTTTGTGTGCATTTTGCATCAATGCCATGTTCATCTTGTGTTGCTCATATCTTCTAGGCCGTAGCTCCGAATCTAATGAACTTTATATGTAACTTGACTAGAATTTCGTGTAGATCATCGTGGTGCATTTTAACTTGCTGTTTAACAACTTGAACATAAAGTTATTCAGATCTGGACCAATTTCGAAATTTGCATATGAGGACTTACCGGAATTGTTATATGTTGTTCCCGGCCTCATTTAAACTTGCTTTGATGTGTTGGTCTTGTATGCATCATCTCTTGCCATGAGTAGCTTCATGTAGCCTTGTCATGCATCATGCTTGTTTGTGCATCATGCCTTGTTCATGTGTGGTGTGTTTACCTATGTGGTGTGCTTCTTCTTGTTAGTTCCTGTTTTGCTATGCGATCGTGAGGATTCGCTCGTCTCACGCTTGGTTCGGCTTCATCCGCTCGTCTTCTTCATGGACTCGTTCTTCTTCCTGCGGGATTTCAGGCAAGATGACCGCTACCCTGGATCTCACTACTATCATTGCTATGCTAGTTGCTTCGTTCTATCGCTATGCTGCGCTACCTATTACCTGTTCCTCAAGCCATCCCAAATTGCCATGAACCTCTAACCTTTGACACATTTCCTATGCAAACCGTTGTTTGGCTATGTTACCGCTTTGCTCAGCCCCTCTTATAGCGTTGTTAGTTGCAGGTGAAGATGAAGTTTGTTCCTTTTTGGAACATGGAGATGTTGTTCCTTGTTGGAACATGTTTACTTGTTGGGATATCACAATATATCTTATTTAATTAATGCATCTATATACTTGGTAATGGGTGGAAGGCTCGGCCTTATGCCTGGTGTTTTGTTCCACTCTTGCCGCCCTAGTTTCCGTCATATCGGTATTATGTTCCCGGATTTTGCGTCCCTAACGCGGTCGGGTGATTTATGGGACCCCCTTGACAGTTCGCTTTGAATAAGACTTTTCCAAAGAAGGCCCAACATTGGTTTTACCATTTGCCCGACCTATTACCTTTTTCCCTTGGGAGTCGCGCCTCAAGGGTCATCTTCATTTTAGCCCCCGGCCAATGCTTGTCTAAGTGTTGGTCCAAACTAGAGCCCTTTGCGCGCCACCGGGAAAACTTGAGGGCTGGTTTTAGTTGTACGGACTGCTCATCCGGTCGTGGCTCGGGACGAGATACTGTGCTGCTACTACTGTGGTGTCGGCACGCCGGGAGGTCTTGCTGGTCTTGTTTTATTGCTGTCGAAATGTCTTGTAGCCGGATTCCGAGACTGATCGGGCTTCCCGGGAGAAGGTCTATTCTTCGTTGATCGCGAGAGCTTATCATGGGCTAAGTTGGGACACCCTGCAGGGTTTGAACTTTCAAAGCCGTGCCCGCGTTATGTGGCAGATGGGAATTTGTTAATGTCCGTTGTAGAAAACCGAAGTTGATCTTAAATAAAATACACCAACCGTAAAGCGTAATCGTGAGTGTCTCTTTTCGGGTTGATCGAGAGGAGAACACGGTTTCTGGGTTATGTCTGACGTAAGTAGGAGTTCAGGATCACTTCTTGATCATTACTAGTTGACGACCGTTCCTTTGTTTCTCTTCTCGCTCTCATTTGCGTTGGTTAGCCACCATATATGCTTAGTCGCTGCTGCAACCTCACCACTTTACCCCTTCCTTTCCCATTAAGCTTTGCTAGTCTTGATACCCATGGTAATGGGATTGCTGAGTCCTCGTGGCTCACAGATTACTACACCACCAGTTGCAGGTACAGGTTTGCGATGATCATGACGCGAGAGCGATGCTTGCTTGTCTTGAGTTCTTCTGCTTCTTCTTCGATCAGGGGATAGGTTCCAGGTCGGCAGCCTGGGCTAGCAGGGTGGATATTGTTTGAGTTTCTGTTTATGTTTCATCCGTAGTCGGATGTTGATCTTGTATATGATGTGATGTTGTATTCATGTGGCAGTGTATGCCTTATGTATGTATCCCTATGCATTATGTAATGTTGATGTAATGATATCCACCTTGCAAAAGCGTTTCCAATATGCGGGTCTATCCTTGGTGGGACCTTCGAGTTCCTTTTGGATAGGGTCGCATATTGGGCGTGACAAGTTGGTATCAGAGCCTCGACCGACCCTAGGAGCCCCCTTGATTGATCGTGTAGTTTGGCCGTTGTTGAGTCTAGAAGAAAACTGATTTCTGAGTCTAGTTATATCGGAGAGTAGGAATTCTTTTTACTCCTCTGCCCCTTCGTCGCTCTGGTAAGGAATCTTGACGTAGGTGTTTTGAATTACTTCTCTTCCCCTTCAAATTTTTTCTTTAGGATCACGCAGTTGGTTTTCCGGTAGTTGTTCCTCATCTCTTTTCATCCGGTGCATTTCTTGTCAAGTCGACTCGACCATCTTCATCTTTGCCAAGTTCAATCCTCAGTTCTCCCTCCAACGTCGTTGTTTTTCCTTGTCCGAAGTTGTCCTTGTTTTTCCCACCCGCCCTCCCTTCTTCCTCTCGGAACCGGAGTCCGTAATCGAGTATCCATTCTACTCGTGTGAGGTCTTTGCTTTCTCTCCTCAATGATTTCAACCGGTGTTTTTTCTCTTCAAGATATTCGTCGGTTTCCCCTTCCAAGTTGTCTTTGTTTTCCCGTCGTCCCACCCTTTTTCTTCCCGGAGCCTGAGTCTTTTTCGACCATCAATTTCATTCGTGCGGAGTATCTTCAGTCTTCCCTCAATTATTTCAAACGGTGAATTCTCGTCTAGTTCGTCATTCTTCATCTCTTTCTTTTCCCGGTGGACTCAATTCAAGTTTTTCGGTTGATCATATTCTTTTCCTCAGCTCAAGTGTTTTTCCTGCTCGTTCGCCTCTCGCCAATTTATCCTTCCGGAGTGCTTAAGACATCTCAGGAGATTCGCCTGTGTTCGAATTAATTCGAGGTTGTCACCTCATTCTAATATCTCAATTGTTCCGGTGCATCATCTATCTGTTCAACATCCCTTTCCAACGGTGTTTTCTTTTAGTGGGCCCTAACCCACAGGTCTTTTCCCAGGATCTTACCTGACTCTTCTAATTCCCCCGGAGTTTTTCGCAATTCTTTTCAAGTTAGACGTAAGTATGAATTTCATCAGTCAGATGCCTTTTCCAAGATCGATTTAAAATTCTTTTCATTGTTGGCTCAATCCCTTCGTTTTTCATGCTTCCGGAGTTTCTCAACAATTCATGGTGATGTTTCTCATCGTCATTCTCAACACTTGAAGACCGAAGAAGAGTTTTTCCTCTAAATATTGTCCGTTCTCCCGGAGGTTCATGGTGCTAGCTCGATGTTATCCTATCTAGTTGTTTCCAGTTGTGAAATTCTTTTCATACATCCGGAGTATTTCAGGAGTTGTTTTCCGTCTCGATCATCCGGAGGCCATCTTTTCGGAATATTTCCTCCTTCCAAGTTTTCAGCTTCGTTCTCTCAATTATTCTATATTCGTGCCCCTTCGTTCATCTCAATATTCTTCCGGTGCTTCGTTCAAGTATTCTTCAATCAGTTCGCAATCTTTGCGTTCTCTTGCATATTAAATTCCCTCAAGTATCTCCGTGCTTCTTTAATTCTTCCCGGTGATTCATCCTCTTTAGTCAGTCATTTCTGAATTCTACCGGTGGTTCGTCCAAGATTCTTTTTCTTTGATTATCATTTTAATTCATTCGTTCTTTTCAATCCTACCGGTGATTCATGAAGACCTTCTCAAGTTTGCGATATATCCCTTCTCAATCCTTTTTTTCAAGAAGAATAAGTAGTATGCCAGATCCATTGTTGGTCATCAATTTAATTTGATGAAGGATAAGCATACAATAAATCTTATTCTTATTTCATCCAAGTGTTTAATCCCTTTCTTCGGAGTTTGTTCGTGAGGAATAAATTCTAGTTCCAAGTGTTTTCATCTTTTCTTATCCGGAGTTCAGTTTCCTCGGCCATTTCGTCGGAACCTCCATCTTAATCATCGCAACGCTCATCTATTCTTTCATCCTTCATTTTATCTCGCCATCCCTTTTGTTACCGGAGCTCTTCATGGTGGTTCTTCATGATTTAATTCATTCTTCAAGAGTTCATCAAGATTTTGTTGGCGGAGTTCAAGTATCTTCTCTTCTCGCGTCTCGGAGTGCAATTAATTATCCGTATTCTTTGAAGTGGAGTTTTGCATCTCTTCGTTCTTCTCAGCTATTTAATCTTTTCCGTTTGTGGTCGGCGTTCACCTCATAATTTTGAGATGTTATCCATAAGTCCACATCAAGCTTATTCTTTCGTTGTTGATTTTCTCAACAACTCCATTCAATCTTTTCTTCTAAGGTTGCTTTCTATTTCATTCGTGGCACAAGTTGTCATAGTCTTACCAGTTCTTTCCATTCAATTCTCTTTCAATTCTTTCCGGAGATTTTGTGTCATGTCTTCATCAAGTATCATTCCATCCTCTCAAGTTCATGTTCTAGTTTTTCCTTGTTCAACCGGTGTGCTGCCTAAATCCTTTCAGTCTTATTCGTTTCTTTTCTCATTCTAACCACTCCGGTTAGAACGAGTGCTTTCATAGTCTATCTGATTCCGTGAGCTTTCGATTCTCGTCATTCTCGTCGTTCCTTTCTTATTCTCGAGTGCTCTCGATTCTTTGCTTCTTATCTGGAGTTCTTGTTTCACCTCATCCCTTTTTCTCTTCCGTCTCGGTACTAAGATCTCGGGACGAGATCTCTTGTTAGTGGAGGAGTGTTGTAACGCCCCGGATTCGATGCGCCAGGTGTCTGCCAGTTATTCGCCGTCTTTGCCATGTCATTTGCTTGCGTGTTGCACTTTGCCATGTCATCATCTGCATTTCATATCGTGTCATCATGTGCATTTCATTTTGCATACGTGTTCGTCTCATGCATCCGAGCATTTTCCCCGTTGTCCGTTTTGCAATCCGGCACTCCTATGTCTCCCGGCGCCCCCGATCCCGGATCTCCTCGTCCCGCACGCCTCCGTCCCGCGTTGACTTTCGCGGAGGTATAAAATCCACTAAGTCCCGAAATCTGCAGTAATTTTGTTCCATTTTCGTTGCATCGTATCTCTGTCATCGTAGCTCCGTTTTGCGCGTGTAATATGTCAAAATGTTCGCCTCGAAGAGTAGATCATTTCATCTCATTGCATCATTTTCATTTGAGCTCATCTTGATGCACGAAATGCTGTTGGAAGAGTGCTATGTGATGTTAGTTTCTGATTTTTATCAGAACTTGCACTTTTGTCATTTTTGCCATGATTGATGTGTGCATCCTATGGACTTGAGCCCTACATGTGTTTTGTAATATGCCATGTATTATTTCCAGTGGTGCTTGCTATGTATTTTTGTGATCTATGTGGTGACTAGCACAAGCATGCAAACTAGGTGTCTTGTTGTTGCTGATTTCAGCCCTGTTTTGCTGATATTTTGATGCCATGTTAACTTGATGCTACCAAGAGATCCATGCATATTTTGAGATACTTCTTTAAGGATGTTTTGTAAAACATGTCTTTCTCTATCCATCCATGCCCTTGTTTGAAATTATGGAGTAGTCTAGCTTGAGTCAATCGAGCTCTACTTTTGCTATCAAATGTTTCCTGGCAGATTGTTTACATGTTATTCAATTTTGCCAAGCTTGTTGTGGTTGATCCATATATGCTATGATATTGTTCTTGCCATGTATATCTTCTATGCCATGTCTTCTTGAGGTATGTATGATTAGTTTATCATATAAGGCTCTGTAGTGAGTGCATTGAGCTTGTAAACATGCCTACTTGTTATCAGTTTTTGACATGCCATGTTGCTGAATCTGTTAACGAAACTTTCAATATTGACATGGGTGTTACTATATTTTCTGATCCTTTTTGGCTTATGGTCACTAAAGGACTTTTGATCTATGCAATTAGTAGATTCATTCCATGCCTTTGTTTGCCATGATAAGTTCCTGTAAAATGTTGTTTCATAGCTCTAAACATTGCAACCTGATGTTATTTCTGCCAATGCCTGAAACTGTTATTAGTTGCAATCTTGCCATGTCATTTTGAGCATGTTCTAGTCATTTCTGGAGATAGCTCAGTGCTCATGTTTTGTAATGCATTACCTGTAGATCATGCCCATGCCTTTTGTTTTCATATTGGCGTCCTGTAGCATGTTGTTTTGATGCTTGCAATATGCCTAGTTGCTGTTTTGGACAGCTTGTCCTTTAAACTTGTATTGGGTGTATGTGTTGAACCGTTGCTCCGCTTTTGAGTGTGCTCTATATGAAACTTGCTTGATTTTGCATGTAGTTTCATATTGTCATGTTGGATCCTTGTTTTGAGGTGTTTTGCTTGATGTTTGTGTGCATTTTGCATCAATGCCATGTTCATCTTGTGTTGCTCATATCTTCTAGGCGGTAGCTCCGAATCTAATGAACTTTATATGTAACTTGACTAGAATTTCGTGTAGATCATCGTGGTGCATTTCAACTTGCTGTTTAACAACTTGAACATAAAGTTATTCAGATCTGGACCAATTTCGAAATTTGCATATGAGGACTTACCGGAATTGTTATATGTTGTTCCCGGCCTCATTTAAACTTGCTTTGATGTGTTGGTCTTGTATGCATCATCTCTTGCCATGAGTAGCTTCATGTAGCCCTTGTCATGCATCATGCTTGTTTGTGCATCATGCCTTGTTCATGTGTGGTGTGTTTACCTATGTGGTGTGCTTCTTCTTGTTAGTTCCTGTTTCGTTGCGATCGTGAGGATTCGTTCGTCTACGCTTGGTTCGGCTTCATCCGTTCGTCTTCTTCATGGACTCGTTCTTCTTCCTTGCGGGATTTCAGGCAAGATGACCGCTACCCTGGATCTCACTACTATCATTGCTATGCTAGTTGCTTCGTTCTATCGCTATGCTGCGCTACCTATTACCTGTTCCTCAAGCCATCCCAAATTGCCATGAACCTCTAACCTTTGACACCTTTCCTATGCAAACCGTTGTTTGGCTATGTTACCGCTTTGCTCAGCCCCTCTTATAGCGTTGTTAGTTGCAGGTGAAGATGAAGTTTGTTCCTTTTTGGAACATGGAGATGTTGTTCCTTGTTGGAACATGTTTACTTGTTGGGATATCACAATATATCTTATTTAATTAATGCATCTATATACTTGGTAAAGGGTGGAAGGCTCGGCCTTATGCCTGGTGTTTTGTTCCACTCTTGCCGCCCTAGTTTCCGTCATATCGGTATTATGTTCCCGGATTTTGCGTCCCTAACGCGGTCGGGTGATTTATGGGACCCCCTTGACAGTTCGCTTTGAATAAGACTTTTCCAAAGAAGGCCCAACATTGGTTTTACCATTTGCCCGACCTATTACCTTTTTCCCTTGGGAGTCGCTCTCAAGGGTCATCTTCATTTTAGCCCCCGGGCCAATGCTTGTCTAAGTGTTGGTCCAAACTAGAGCCCTTTGCAGCGCCACCTCGGGGAAACTTGAGGGCTGGTTTTAGTTGTACGGACTGCTCATCCGGTCGTGGCACGGGACGAGATCTGTGCAGCTACTACTGTGGGTGTCGGCACGCCGGGAGGTCTTGCTGGTCTTGTTTTATTGCTGTCGAAATGTCTTGTAGCTGGGATTCCGAGACTGATCGGGCTTCCGGGAGAAGGTCTATTCTTCGTTGATCGCGAGAGCTTATCATGGGTTGTTGGGACACCCCTGCAGGGTTTGAACTTTCAAAGCCGTGCTCAGCGGTTATGTGGCAGATGGGAATTTGTTAATGTCGGTTGTAGAAAACCGAAGTTGATCTTAAATAAAATACACCAACCGTAGCGTAATCGTGAGTGTCTCTTTTCGGGTTGATCGAGAGGAGAACACGGTTTCGGGTTATGTCGACGTAAGTAGGAGTTCAGGATCACTTCTTGATCATTACTAGTTGACGACCGTTCCTTTGTTTCTCTTCTCGCCTCATTTGCGTTGGTTAGCCACCATATATGCTTAGTCGCTGCTGCAACCTCACCACTTTACCCCTTCCTTTCCCATTAAGCTTTGCTAGTCTTGATACCCATGGTAATGGGATTCTTTGAGTCCTCGTGGCTCACAGATTACTACACCACCGTTGCAGTGTACAGGTTTGCGATGATCATGACGCGAGAGCGATGTTTGCTTGTCTTGAGTTCTTTCGCTTCTTCTTCGATCAGGGGATAGGTTCTAGGTCGGCAGCCTGGGCTAGCAGGGTGGATATTGTTTGAGTTTCTGTTTATGTTTCATCCGTAGTCGGATGTTGATCTTGTATATGATGTGATGTTGTATTCATGTGGCAGTGTATGCCTTATGTATGTATCCCTATGCATTATGTAATGTTGATGTAATGATATCCACCTTGCAAAAGCGTTTCCAATATGCGGGTCTATCCTTGGTGGGACCTTCGAGTTCCTTTTGGATAGGGTCGCATATTGGGCGTGACAGAGAGAGAGAGAGAGAAGCGACTGGACTCACCCAAGCAGTCCACCGCACCAGCTCAAGAACAGCCCCTCGCGAGGCTGTTCTTCCTTTGTACTGTTCTTCATCAGCCCCGGAGGCAATCCACCACACCACACACTGGAGTAGGGTATTACACCAAAACGGTGGCCCGAACCAGTATAAATCTTGTGTCTCTTGTGTTGTTCATCGTTCCTAGTTTAGATCCCTTGCAAACCATTTACGCGTGAGCTGGTAGGGGAAGGATCTCCGTGCGCAGCCCAGAGTTCGAACCTCAAGGGTCTGTCGCAACCCGAAATCCGACATTTGGCGCGCTGTAGGTGCGCGGAATCTTTCTTCCGCTGGTCGCGCAGATCTTCTGTCGGTCCATGGTCGACGCCGCCGAGCCCGCACCGAAGCGCCGGGCTGCTCGCGCCGCTCGAGTCACGCGGACGGCTGCTGCCGGGCGGACGCCTATCGTTTTTCGACGCCGCCGCAACGCCCCACCGGCATGGTGGGGAACGAGCAGCAGGCCTGTTGGGGGGAGTTGCGCGACCTCTACCTCGCCCATCACGCCGGGCCGGTGCCCCCGGTCGTCGCAGCTCTCCTGGGCGGCTCACTGGCGCCACCTTCGAGCCACCACGTCAAGCCGTACACCCGCTAGGTCGCCCCGCCTCCAAGCGCCAGGGAGCCCCGCCGGGCTGGGTGGCGCCCGAGGCCGACCTGCTCTTCAACTCGGACGATCAACCCTCCAACCCCGCCGGTTCGGGTGCTCTTCCGATGCTGTGCACCCCCACTGTCGGTGTCAAAACTGGCGGATCTTGGGTAGGGGGTCCCGAACTGTGCGTCTAGGCGGATGGTAACAGGAGACAAGGGACACGATGTTTTTACCCAGGTTCGGGCCCTCTCGATGGAGGTAATACCCTACTCCCGCTTGATTAATATTGATGATATGGGTAGTACAAGAGTAGATCTACCACGAGATCAGAGAGGCTAAACCCTAGAAGCTAGCCTATGGTATGATTGTTGTTCGTCCTACGGACTAAAACCCTCCGGTTTATATAGACACCGGATAGGTTAGGGTTACACAGAGTCGGTTACAATGGTAGGAGATCTACATATCCGATCGCCAAGATTGCCTTCCACGCCAAGGAAAGTCCCATCCGACACGGGACGAAGTCTTCAATCTTGTATCTTCATAGTCTTGGAGTCCGCTGCCGATGATAGTTCGCTATCCAGACACCCCTAGTCCAGACTCCTCAAGAGCTCCCTGAACCAGGCTTCAATGACGATGAGTCCGGTGCGCATATTGTCTTCGGCATTGCAAGGCGGGTTCTTCCTCCGAATACTTCATAGAAGGTTTTGAACACAAGGATAGTGTCCGCCTCTGCAAAACAAGTTCCACATACCACCGTAGAGAGAATAACTTTTGCACAGATCTGCTGACGTATTCCACGGCGTGACATCACACCACGGCCAGGCCTTTATATGAATCGTTTTTTTACTGTTCCACCTTAGCGTGTTTAGCGAGGCGGTTTCCTTGGCACTTCTTTATCAAAGCATATATCGCGCCCCCTTATTCCGGGATTCTCATCAAATACGGACGTGGGTAACCCAACTGCGTGCCGCTGGCACGCCTCCTTTATCGAAGGTGAGTCCTAATCGACCACGGGGAGGGCTCTTGGTATTCAACCTCTTTATAACGAGACCAAGGCCCTCTTCTTTTTTACACCCTCCATCGAGTTTGCCTCGTGCTTCGAGTTCCAACACCCAAAGCTTCAGATTTCGGCGCTTCGGACCTTTAAGATGTCCGGCTCTGACCAGCTCGGCCGATGGATGTCTTCTTCTATCACAGAAGAAGATGTGCTAAAGTTGCGAGACGCCAGGTATCTAACCGGCGAGATTTCGATAGGCTGCCTGCTCTGTGGCAGGTCATTCCAACTCCGAGCCTGGTGAGAGCGTGGTGTTCGTGGTCTCACTTCCTTCGGGTTTAGGCTTCCGACGGATCCCTTCTGTGGGGGCTCATGTTTTATTATGGGCTGGATTTCCATGACTTGAATTGAGTCCATCCTCTATATCTCGTCATTCATTGTCGATGTGAGGCCTTCCTCCATATTACCCTCACTTTGGATTGTGCCTCAAGACCTTCAAGGTGGAGCCAAGATGATCGAGGGGCAACAAGCAGAAAAGCGGAGGGGTGGTCATAAGCAAGTGTGCTGATGCTCCGTGGCCCGAGGGCTCTTTTCAAGAGGAGCTTGGTTTGTGGCAACGGAGTGGTTTTATATTACCGCCCCTGGGGCACCAAATGGGTGGCGCTTCCCGCTTCCGCCAGTCCACCACAGCTGGGCTGGCGTCATGGGTCAACAAGGCTCGACTGGGGCCGCCCAAGGACGTTCCTCATTGCAGGGCCGATTCGAGACCTCCAAGAAAGAGAGATCAATCTGGTCGCATGGCGCAGGTTATGTTGATTCGGCGCCTTCTGCCTCTGCAAATGTCGCCTCCGCTCCTGTGGAAATTTAATCCGAGGGACCACGAGCCTCCAACATTTTATGGGCACGACGCCTGTGGAGATGTATAAACTGTTCTTCGGATCACAAGAAAAGTGTCCGGACCTGACTGAGGACGCAGGACTAAGCTGCCATCGCCCAGATACTCAAGTAAGTAGTCCTGTACCCGGACAGGCTGTCTGTTTGTTTATCATAAACTTGCCCTTAAAGGAGCTGTTTCTTGAACAGGAGTGGATAGCGAAGGCAAAGTTGATAAGGTGTCCGGCTCCCCTCCCAGAGACCACGCCGGATCCCATGCTGACCAAGATGTTGAAGGCCGCTCCTTTTGAAGAAGGCGAATGGGGAGCAAGGGAGCCACTGCCTCCATGAAGGAGGCTTTCGAGGGAGGGGGGATCAAAGGTCCCTCCCTCCAAGGAGAGAAGAGGACTGCTTCGGAAGATCCGGAGGTCAAGGCCTCAAAGAGGGGAAAGAAATCTTCGTCAGAGAGTCCGGCGCTGGGAAATACCCCAGCCGCACTATTTCCCCAAGGGGATCAGCCCTCCAGCGAGCCGTAAGTAAAAAGAAGGGGTCTTGTAAGTAAGGAACATCCCTGTATTTATTTCTGAAGATAACTGAAATTGTACCTTGTAGTTCGGATCTCAGCCCTTCTCAGCAGAGCTCGTCTTCGGGGGATCTTCTTCCGGAGATGATGGAGAGCGAAACGCCTCCACCTGTCGCACCCTCATGCGAGGCGGACAACCCTGAGGTGTCGTCGCGGAGGGTTTCCCCAAGTCCGGCGGGGCCGGACGGTCCGGCGCCAAGTGGTGCGCGGTCGGAGGAGCTGAAGGATCTGCTCGGGCGAGCGGCTATCTCAGAAGATCACCGTGCGCTAATGGGTACGGTGATTGAAAGGATTGCATCCGCTGAGAGCGGATTGCATGAAGCCGCCGAAGCTTATCGACGGGGTTCGAGGTACGCAAAATGATGTACCTTCCGGCGCTATGCATATAGAATGCGCCTCAGATAGATAGTAGCCCCTGAGACTCGGTATGTTGTCAAAATTGACAGTGTGCCGAGGATCATAATCTCAGTCATAACATATTGCCGCTCCTAAATAGGTGGCGGGGCGTCCGGTGGCCAGCCGGACTGATGAAAATGCCGAACTAAAGCGGCAACTTGATGAGGCGGATGCGGACATCGCGTTGGTCAACAAACGGTTTGACGAGTCACAAGGTATGCGACTTCTACGTGGACACCTGGTAAGGGAGCTTGACTCCCATACCTTACTACTTGTATGCTTAATGCAGGTGGTGCCGCTGCTGTGGAGGAGCTACGGGCGGAACTCGCCCGAGCTAAAGAGCAAGCCAGAAATAGTAATGCGGACGCTGTAAGGGCGGCCGAAGAGCTAAAGTTTAACGTGCTTCTCACCGCCAAGAAGAGGAAATGGCCGATATGGCCATAAAGTTGAAGAATACTACCGACCGCTGCGAGGTTCTTGAAAAGAACGCTGCGGAGCAAGAGGGCCTGAAAAAGGCCACCGCCGAATCCAAGGATGCCTGCTCCGCTTTGAGAGCTGCCAAGGAGGAGCTGAGTCGCCGGGCTATTGCGGCTGGAAACCGTTTTCGCTGCGGAGGAAATATACGGATCCAAGTATGCTTAGTTGGACAAGTTTTGGAGTTCGAGGATGCTTATCCGACTTAGCGGCGAAGCGCCGCGGACGCGATTGAGCACTTCCGAGGCCGGAAGGGGCATGTAGGGAAGAGCTATATTGGTCGCAATTCCATAGTCCGGAGCGCCTCTTCCGCTGATCGATCGGTTGGCCGAATGGGCCGAGCTGAATCGATTATCCGGACTTGCCATGAAGCATGTCATGACTCATTTGTGGCCAGCGGACCTCACCAAGAGTTATTTTCGCTTAGTGCAGCAGCCTTGGTGCGGTACTCAGACGACGCAATGAAGCGGTCGGCGGTATTGAGGGAGCGCGGATGGCTCGCCCATGTCAAGACATACTGGGCGGAGATGAAGGCCACCGATGTTGCGCCCCAAGATCCGGACAGAAGTTTAGTACCGCCGAGCACTATTTTGAGGAAGTCCGCAGGCGCTGCTTAATAGAGACGCAGGCTCAAGGATATCATGTTTAAATGACATGTATGATTTGTGAAAACAATGTTTCAATATAATATAAGAGCTTTTTATACTTGTGCGCTCAAGTAGTAAACTACTCCTCGTGCGGCCGCTGATGTATATGTATATATAACTGAAAGATGGCAGTCCTTGGCTTCAGCCCCCACGCACATAGTGCGGGGGTGTTTGCAAAGAAGGCGCTTTTTCACACTTAATCCAACGTCTTGGTCCTGTGAAGGAGGTGATAGCGTAGCAAACTAGGCAACCGGACTATAATGCTTTATGACTTTCACTTAGCCATACGAGTTCGAGGGTGGGGCTACTATATAGCCCCTGGGGGCACCGCACTCTCCCGAATTCAAGTGCGATGTGCCTGACCAAAACGGTCCTTCGTTAATGCGGAGGAATTCTAAACATTCCGTGAGTCATCGAGTGGTTGACCAGTCTCGCTATATCATGACAGCCAGTTTTGGCGCTTTCATCGAGGTACTCGCCCGCCGAATCGGGCACAATCGCAGTAGTTCTCCTGGTGCCGCGTTAGCCGATAGAACGGAACGTAAGGCAGCAAAACACAGGAGCCGGGCAAACCCAACATTTGACCAAAGACATGATTCGGAGCTGATGCATATAAGGCCTAACTCGAGACACCGAACACTCCCTAAGGTATTCGGTCTTTATAAAAACGGGCAGAATAATGCCCTAAGCCCCCGTGTCCGTGTACATAAAAATTCTGGTGCGCTAATGCCAAAACGCTAGCCTCCTCCTCGGTTATAGTAAGAAACCGGGGATGTATATCAACAAGAGACAGAAAAAGGTTTACGCAGGGTCTTAACTCGAAAAGAATCCTTGCAACGGGTCCCTACCGCACGCCTGCTACCAGATCTCCGCAGCCGTGATCCTCGGACGGGTGTAGCATGTTGTTCATCCGAAAAGAGAGGAACTTAGTTTAAAAGAAAAAAGATCGTGCGAAAAATGTACTTTATATTAAATAAACAGAGTACGATTCGAAGAAGTGAATAAAATTAAGCTTTATTATCTCTTGTTGTACATGCGTGCAGCCCCTTGTACGGGGGTATGCCGCTAGTAGGCACCGGACTCGTCTAGCCGTGTCCGGGGTTCGAATTACCTATTCAGGTGCTTTGGTTAGCGGAGCCGGATTGGTGTGGTGCTGTCAAGGCAGCCTCGCATTCTTCCGTGCTCGAGTAACACTTAATACTCCCTTTTAATGAGATGATGCCGCGTGGACTGGGCATTTTAAGTGTAAGAGATGCATAATGAGGTATTGCGTTAAAGCGGGCGAAAGCTTCAGGTCCCAATAGTGCTTGATGGCTACTTTTAAACGGGGGACATGGAAGACTAACTTTTATGACAGAAGTTGTCGGATGAACCAACACAACTTCTAGCAGTAGGGAGCCCGCATAATGGGCATATGGGCCTGCATTACTCCCTTAAAGGAGGTGTTGCTACGGCTAATTTTGGTTGGTCTATCCCCATCCTCATGGATTGTGTCCTCGATATATCAGGTTTATGTCATCGCCGCCATCCATGAGGACTTGTGTAAATTGGAATCCATCGATTATAGGATCCAATATCAAGGCAGTCCATCCTGCTCCGGATATTTCGGAGTAGTCCCGATGGTCGAAGGTGATTAGTTTTGACAACCGTGTTGGTACTCCGCTAGGGTAGTATGTGTGGCGCGATCTTAATGGGTGTCACTTTTTTTCCTTTTATCATGTGAAGTGAGTTTACTGTTTTAACCTCTTGTGGGAAATTCTTTTGTTTTCCGGTTTCGCTTGTGGGGTTCGCCATCATCCTCACTTGGTGTGTCGAGCCCTTGTGTTCGGGCGTTGAGCCCTGCCGGACTGTTTGAAGACCCAACAATCTCTGTGGGTATGGTTTGCGTGCTTCCTGTGAGTATCGTGAATTTGACATATCTTGTCCAAGATTTTGTTTAAGTTGATAGCTCATCGCTATTGTCCTTAAGGGGCAGTTTTTTGTTCATCGTGAGCTTTTGAACTGCATTGACCGCCGCGCTTTTGGACCGCTCCCTTTAATCCGCGCTGGTCCTTGTTGCGCCGTGGTTTCCATTTCCATCCCCGACTTTGGATGTACTTGGGTCGCTGGTGCTGCATCTTGCTAGCCAGCTATCCTCTCCGCCGCAAAAGCGGGTCATGAGGCTTGTTAATGCGGCCATTGTTCTTGGTTTTCTTGGCCGAGGTGTCTCGGCGAGCCATTCGCCCTCGGACGCTGTGTTTGAAGGCTGCTAAGGCTTCGCGTCCGACAATGACTATTTGGTTCTTTTTAGTAAGGAACATGTTCCGAATTTCGGGTGACTCTCCGGGCTGTTGAGTTATATGACTTAAATCGCTCAGATCCGGAGGACGGACATAAGTCCCTTGAAAATTTGCCCAAAAGCATCCTCGAGCTCTTCCCAACTTCCAATGGTATTTTCGGGAGGCTTTTGAGCCAATGCCGGGCTGGCCCTTTGAGCTTGAGGGTAAGCATTTTATGGCGTGAGATCATCTCCTCTAGCCATGTGTATGTGGAGGATATAGTCCTCAATCCGCATCTGTGGTCTGTTGTTCCGTCAGATGCCTCTATGTTTATGGGCTTGAACTCGCTGGAAATTCATGATCCAGCACCTCATCGGTGAAACATAGGGTGCGCGCCTCTGTATTTGGGTGTGCCGTGATGTTCAGATTTTTGACGGTTGTATTGCTTTGAAGAGCTTGCTTTTCGCCCATAGATGGACCTAACAGGCCATCCTTTGATGTGAATCCTTATGCGATCGCAGATCGGCTTGTGTGCGCGCCATTTGCCGCCCTTTTTGCCGTGGGGTCGCCCATCCGACTGGTGGCCTTCTTACTTTTTGATTGTGGGGGCTCACGCCTCCTCATCAAATTCGGCAGTAGCTTTCTTTGGGTAGTTTTTGTTCGCGTAATGTCGCCAGATTTGTTCATGTGTTGAGTACTTTGCTCCATCTGATTCTAAGTGCATCTTCCGCTGTTTTGAGCTTCCTCTTCTGCTTTTTCAGACTACGCGCAGTGGCGACGAGCCTTTTGTGGAGGTTCTTTTGCTCCAACAATTTGTCCCGCATGAGATCGTCCGGACTGTTATGTTCGCCGGGGACGGGTTGTTTCTCCAAGTTGTCCTGTTCGGACGGTTTCTCGATAGCATGTTCGTCGTCCACCGGTTCGCCCTGCTCTATGGCTGGGTCTTTGTTGAGGCGGGACTTGGTGTGGCATTTACGCTGCCGCTTTGACTGCCGAGGGATTTATCCTTCAGAAGGCCCCATTGTTCCTCGTCGTTACTTCCTTTAGGTGTATCCACCATGTATACATCATGGGATGAGGTGGTTGTCCAGCATCCTATAGGTGCTGGTTCATGGTTGTCTCCTACATCGTCGCCCATACCGCCGATGTCCTCGGAGTCGGTTGAGCATGTCGTAAGCTTTCGGCTGCTGGCTACAAAGTGGGTGGTGGGTGGCTTTGAATTTCTTTGTCGTCTCAGATCTCAACCTTCCCGACCGTAGTCCGCCAGGCTCTCCGATAAAGAGAGAGATTTAGTGATTTCAAGATGTCGCCAAGGGCGAAAGTGCCGAAAGATGTCCGCGCAAGGAATTCCATGACCGCGCCCAATCGGATTCGACAGGTGGGGCGCTGGAGGGTTCGGAGTCCAGCAAGGAGTCCGCACTGGAGTCACGAAGCTTCGCAGCGACAGGAGGGTGTTCGGCCGATCGCCGAGATTTCAGCCTCGAGGCGTGTCCAACCACTGCCCTCGATCGGGGAATCCGCCCGGATTAAGGGTCGGAGCGGATGCCGATGCGGCCTCCGTGACACCGCTCGCGGCAGAGCTAGATCGCGCCCATCAAGACAAGGCGCGCTGCTTGGCCGCGGGCTCAATCCATCAAGATCAAGTCTCCGCGATGTCGGCCGTAGTTCAAACTTCCAAATCTGACCTGATGGCTGGGGCGAGCTTTCGATCCGCTCCGATGGCCAAGTGAATTGGCCCGCAGCAAAGCCGCCGAATACGAAGATCTGTCCGGGAGAAAAGTCTCACCGGACCGCTGCTTGTTGATGATTGAAGGAGCCATCGGGCCTATCGGTGACGCATTGCAGGAACTCTCAATGAAAGCACCAATGTCGGTGTCAAACCGCGGATCTCGGTAGGGGGTCCCGAATCGCGCCTAGGCGGATGGTAACAGGAGACAAGGGACACGATGTTTTTACCAGTGTTCGGGCCTCTCGATGGAGGTAATACCTTACCCCGCTTGATTAATATTGATGATATGGGTAGTACAAGAGTAGATCTACCACAAGATCGAGAGGCTAAACCCTAGAAGCTAGCCTATGGTATGATTGTTGTTCTTCCTACGGACTAAAACCTCCGGCTTATATAGACACCGGATAGGTTAGGGTTACACAGTAGTCGGTTACAATGGTAGGAGATCTACATATCTCAGACGCCAAGCTTGCCTTCCACGCCAAGGAAAGTCCCATCCGGACACGGGACGAAGTCTTCAATCTTGTATCTTCATAGTCTTGGAGTCCGCCGTGATGATAGTTCGCTATCCGGACACCCCTAGTCCAGACTCCTCACCCACCATCTCGCCAAGTGGCTGCCACCAGAACCTCATCGACGGCAAGGGGCCGGCCTCACAGAAGCTTTCAGGAGGCCTTCAGCCTCCTCCATGTGCCACCAGAGCGGCTCCAGCCCAAGAAGTTTTTTTCAGAGTCGGAGCCAGTTCCACCGCCCCTCGACAATTGGCCTCCCGGTGACCTTCGCACCGCGACAACTTCCGACAGAGCTGATCGCTTCAACATCGCCCCCATCGGCCTCCCCTACAACGCCATCTCGCTACTCCGGCCTTGGCCAGATTCATGGCAGCGACTCACCCGGCGTACAACCTCATGAAAATGCCCGGAAGCAGCGGCGTCCTTACCATGTCAGGAAACACAGGAGATGCACTGCAGGCGCTCAAGCTTGTTTTCAAGGCGGCTGCGGCGGCACGGCCCGCCAGCGCTGACGCCCCCGAGCCCATGGGGGGCGGGCTGTCCAAGAAGAAGCAGCTATTCACTCAAAACAAGGCGGAAACCAAGCAGGTACCAGTCAACGAGGACGGGTCCACTGACGCCACCTTCACCATAGGTGCAAACCTCGAACCCAAGCAGGAGGAGGCCTTGGTGAAGTTCCTGCGCGCGAACAAGAAGGTGTTCGCGTGGGGACCTGAACAGTTGGCGGGGGTCCCGAGGGGCGTGATTGAGCATCACCTCAATGTGTGCCCCAACGTGCGCCCCGTGAAGTAGAAGGCGAGGCGACAGTCCACAGAGAAACAAGCTTTTATCGTCCAAGAGACCCGCAAGCTAGAGGTAGCAGGGGTTATTCGCGAGGTCCACCAAGTTGTCGTGCCAAAAAGGGGGGAAAGGAACGTATGTGTGTCAACTTCACCAACCTCAACAAGGCCTGCCCACAGGATCCATTTCCGCTTCCTCGCATTGACCAGATCATCGACTCCACTGCTGAGTGTGACCTGCTATGCTTCCTGGATGCCTTCTCAGGCTATCACTAGATCAAGATGGCGGTAGAAAACGTGGAAAAAACGGCTTTCCGACCTCGCGCGGAGGTATCGCTATACCTGCATGCCGCTTTGGTTATGAACGCAGGCGCTGACCTTTCAGCCGGGCTGATGCACATCACCCGGGCCGACAGCTCGGGAGGAATGTTGAGGCGATGTCGATGACATTGTAGTGAAGTCTCGGAGGCTAAAAACCCTGACACAGACTTGGAAGAAACCTTCGCGAGCCTTGATAAAGTGGACCTGCGGCTCAACCCGAGAAGTGCGATTTGAGTCCCCTCGGCAAGCTCTGGGTTTTCTCGTGTCCCATAGGGGCATCGAGGCCAACCCGAAAAGGTCAGCAACAAGACATGAGCCCACCAAAGACCCTCGAGAAATGCAGAATTTCACCGGCGCTGCGGACTGCTTAGAACATTTCATCTCCAAGCTGGGGAACAAGCACTGCCATTCTTCAAGCTGATGAAGAAGAAGGGCCCTTTGAATGGACTCAAGAGGCCGACAAGGCATTCCAAGAACTCAAGAGGTACCTTACCAGCCCTCCGTGATGGTAGCTCCACATCCTCTGAGCCTCTGGTGCTTCACTCATGGCTACCCCTACTCCGCCAACAATAAGAGCCCTGGTAGCGGTCGTGGAGGAGATCAGTTGGGGCCGTGAATCGCCTCCGGCAGAAGCGAAGCGGCCAAGAGAGCCTCACAAAGACCGCGGGCAAGCAGCCGAAGGGGATCACCCGCAGCAGGAAAGCGCCAGCCGAGCAGAGAGAGGCCTCGCCAAGCCACTCAAGCGCTGGGGCTCCGCTGCCCGGAGGCGCCCAACCCACGGAGGATGCGAGCAGCCCGCCGCCACAGCCTCGCCGAGCACCCCTGTACTTCTGCCGGCATGGTGCTACAGACACGAGGGCGCGCACCCCATGCCCAAAAAACTCCTCCTCGCTTATTGGTAGCCTCACGCAAGCCGCGCTGCACTACTTCCAAGGTCATCCCATCAAGGTCGCCTCAAAGATACCCTCCCGAGAGGGTGCTCAGGAGCCCCAACTCAGCTGGAAGAGCCGAGTGGAACATCGAACTGCAAGTGTTTCAGCTAGAATTCAGCACAACCAGAGTCATCAAGGGGCCGTGATTGGCAGATTTCATGGCAGAATGAGAGAGGCACCCGCCTCAAGCAAAGCGAAGACCGATCACTTTCTCCGGGAGCGAGGCACCGGACGGATGGGTCATGTACTTCGATAGGGCATTCTCCGACATGGCGCGGGCCGCACAAAGGCTTGTATCCCTACTCAGACAAGCTCTATTACGCTGCAGCCCCGCTTTCCAACACGGGAAAAGGTCTCCAACAACATAGTAGGATATGAAGGCCCGATAGCCAGCCGAGAGCCGCAATGCTTTGGGGGTAAAGCGCCTCATCATCAAGGGCGATTCACAACTCCTCATCAACTTCTCCAACAAGATATACGAGCCAAGGATTTAGCACATGGAAGCCTACCTCGGAGGTTCGCAGGATGGAGAAACAGCCTGGGGCCGGAGCTGCAAGCATGTGCCTCGCGACACCAATCAAGAGGCGGATGACATCACCAAGAGGGCGTCCAGCGGCTGCCTCAGAGCCCCAAGGCGCTTCAAGAGCGACTCTCCAACCCTCAGCCGCACCATCATTATCAAGCTTGGCGCGAACCTCCCGAGGAGCTCCCACCGCCTGCCTCGGGAGCCCCGGTCTACGGCCCGGCCTCAGGGGCACGCCTGCTCCTGGTGTTGGAGCCTCAGGAAGGGTGCTGGATCACAGAGCTCAAGAGCTACTTGACGCGGGGGACCCTGCTGGAGAAGGAGGAGGAGGCGGAGCGCGGCAAGCCACGGCCCATCGTGATCGTGGATGGAGAGCTTTACCGAGGCGCATCAATGACGGTCCCTCACGCTGCATTTCCGTGAGAGCAAGGGAAGGAATTGCTGAAGACATACATGGCTGAGATCATGGGCATCACTCATCGCCACGAACCCTCATTGGCATGCCTCAGCGGGTTCTACTAGCCCACAGACTTAGCGATGCTGCTGAGCTGGTAAAGGATTGCGAGGCCTGCCAATTTCACACCAAGCAGATTCATCACCGGGCGGAGGTCTGCAACTATACCCTCTCACGGCCATTCGCAGCTTGGGGCTGGACATTCTAGGCCTGCTCCTCGGGCGCCTGTGGGGGCTATCGCTACCTCTACATCGCTGCGGACAAGTTCACCAAGTGGGATGAGGTGGAAGTTGTCCGCACCATCCCAGCCGCTCTCGGGGTCAAGTTCATCAGGCCTCGTGAGCCGGTTTGGGGTGCCCAACCGCATCATCACCGGCAACGGTTCGCAGTTCACCAGCAATCTCTTCAAAATGTATTGTGCTAACCTTGAACGCAGATATGCTACGCCGGTGGCGCACTTCTAATAACGGCCAGCCGAAGCGAGCCAACGCGGACGCCCCGTAGGGCCTCAAAACTAGGACCTTCAAGAAGAAGTCGGAGGCCCGCGCGTGGGCTGCACGATGAGCTCCAGCCAGGTTGTGGTCCATCCGCACAACCGCGCTGCCAACCGGAGAGACCCCATTCTTCCTCGCCTATGGAGCGAAGCCGCCCTCCTCACGAGGTCGCGCGCCGTCCGCGACGTGTCCCGGCGTCGACGACGCAGCAGCAAGACGCCATGCGGTGGACGAATCTCGTATAGGGAGGAACATCGTCGAGAGGCCGAAGGCGCGAGCGGCAAGGTATCAACAAAGCGCCATGGCGATACCACTGCCGCAACATCCGCCCCGGACTCTTTGAGGTAGGGGACCTCATGCTGCACGGGTCCTTCTGTGGAAGGGTTGCATAAGCTTTCTCCCATGTGGAGGGCCCGCTCAAGGTTGTTCATGTTTCCAGTCTGCCCGCGACGCTTGAGACTCGTGGAGGGGGTGCCCATCCTGAACGCTGCGGAACATCCAAAGATCTCCGAAGTTCTACCTTGAAGAAAGGCCTAGAGCCTCGTAAAAAGGCTCGAGCTCGTGGAAGAAGGCCAATGCCCGTGAAGCCTATTTCCCGAGAAAGGCCCGAGCTCGTGAAGAAGGCCAACGCCTATGAACCTTATTTCCCAAGAAAGGCCCGAGCCTGAAGAAGGCCAATGCCTGTGAAGCTCGCCGCCTGTGACACTCTCACATAATAATGAGTTGGGTTGTACACGCCTGAGTCTCCGAGAGCCGCCTCGGGCCTCGGGGCTCCCGCCCACGCCCTGGCAGCACTTAGCTCCGCTACCGGGTGAGAAGACGTCAAGACTAGATTAGGTGCCGGACGCGCTTTTTCATTTGCTTTATGGAGTTGGCTTGTTCTGCTCCTATTTGGAGTTTTATTGAAGTTGTTGCCGCCCTTAGCTTGTGACTCTTTTGTCTTTTTCGCCACTTGCCTCGCTTTTCTCTCACGTGAGTCTCGCGAGGGAGCAACGCTGGCACCCTTGGCAGTGTTTTCTGCCCCTGCTGCTTGAAGCTTTCCTATCCAGGTCCACTACAGAGCACCTCCCAATCTGCGGCTTCCACGGGCATCACGATGCTAACATAGGACCTGGGTCGGTCGCCTCCACAACCGAGACCAGGTTACCCTCCCGACTAATCCTTGAGGACATGAAGCGGCGGTGAGGCCTCGCCTCGGGAAGCAAAGACCACGACAAGTCCCCCGAGCTAAGTAATTCCTGCACGCTGGCATGCGCACAAAAGCACAACACGTAAATAGCGGAAACAAAGATGATAATTAACAGCTAATAGTTCAGCACGCCCCAATCGGGACCTACACTACTTTTCTTTGCGCAGGAAGGAGAAAACAAAATAGGCACGACTTGCTCGGCACCAACTCACGGTGAAGGCTCGTACTGCCTCCGGAGCTTAGGCAGACTCCTCCTCGCGCTTCACCGAGGCGCGACGGCGGGTTGACCCGCTACCTCCCTCCAGGCGGGCGCGACGGCATGGAGGCTGGTCGCGGCCACCGCTGGAGGAGCCGTTGTCTGAAGGAGAGCCGCCGAAGCTCGACGAGCCCCGAGCGCCGCCGACCATGCGCCTGCTGTCATCTTCATCCCGATCATCGCCGGGGCTGGGTACATGACCGCGGTCATCATCCTCGGCAGCACCCGCACGGCGACACGCTCTTTCTCGAACACCCTCACGAGGGTGGCGCCACCGAACTTGAAGTGCAGGGTGCACCGCCGCCAAAGCCGCGCTACGCTGGCAAACGCTTGCCACCGCGGGTTAGGGCTGCATTCCCGCAACGGAGACCTCCAGCGGCTTCCGTGAGGCCCCGCTGCAACAACCGCCCACTGAAGCGAGGCTGCCCGAGCGCCGAAGTTCACCTACAAAGAAGCGGGAAGCCGGAGTTGTGTGCCGGTCGGCTCCACCGACCACACAACGAACTCGCAGCACCTCCGCCAAGTGGAAGCGCCGCCTAGGGGTCGCGTAGTCACGCACGCCCCGCCGACAACCAGCGCCCATCGCCGCTGCAGGGATCGCCCCATGACCGAGGGAAGCCGCCACGGAGCCACAGGATGCTTATGTAGGACGGCCTCGCCGCGCTGGTAAGGGCGTAGTCGCCCGACTCAAGGGTTTTTCTTCTCCGCGGCCGAGAACCTCTTCGACGGAGCCATGGGGAGAAAGGAGTAGCAAGAGGGGATGGACTGGAAGGGCTTGCGCCATTCCATACTTATAGCCGAGGAGGCCAACCATCGCCTCCATGATCACTGTAATCATGACCCATTTCGCGCAGTGGACTTGTCAAGTCATGCGTTGCCGAGGGATCGGGGAAGCGGAAACGCCCAAGTTCAATCAATCGCCACGCGGGCGCCGGGAGGCCAAAAGCTGTTGGGGCTCGCGGCGCTCAGACTTGCCCCTTCGCTTCTCTGCTGGCTAAGTCCGGCGCGCTTTGGGCCCGGGCTACTATCGGCGCTCGGGAACCGGGTCCCCAGACTTGCTCGCCTGGGCGTGGCTCAAGTGGGGGTCCAGCGCCCAGCCTTCATCAGCTCAAGCTCAAGACTCGCGAGGGGCCAGATTATGGGCGGACAACAGAACCTTCCTCAGAGCAGCCTCACAAGGTGCTCACGAGGAGGCGGAGAGATCAAGGCAGGGTACCTCACGAGGGTGCCCCGTGATGCAAGCCATGACGACGAGATCAAGCGGGTGTGATGCCCCGATTTAATCATACACTAATCATGCACGCAAATGTGTACGATCAAGATCGTGGACTCACGGAAGATATCACAACACAACTCTACAAATAAAATAAGTCATACAAGCATCATAATACAAGCCAGGCATCGAGGGCTCGAATACAAGTGCTCGATCATAGACGAGTCAATGGAAGCAACAATATCCGAGTACGTATATAAGTTAAACAAGTTTGCCTTAAGAAGGCTAGCACAAATCGGGATACAGATCGAAGAGGAGTAGGCCTCCCGCTCGATCCTCCTAGCTACTCCCGGTCGCCGCTACGGGCTGCACGTAGTAGTAGGCACCTGCAGTAGTAGTCGCCATCGACGGTGGCGTCGCCCTAGGCTCCATCGCCTGTTGCAGCAATCGAGTAGAGGTAGGGGGAAAAGGGGAACAAGGCAACTGTGAGTACTCATCCAAAGTAGTGGCAAGCAAGGAGCTACACTACATATGCATGGATATATGTGTAAAGGGCATATCAAGGACCGAATCGCAGAATGCCGTAATAAGAGGGGATAGTTAGTCTTAACGAAGACTACGCTTCGTCACCGCCTTGCAATGGTAGAAGAGGACAAACTGAAGTCCTCCAAGTAACATCACATAGCAACATCCTACCCGCGATCCTCCTCATATCCCCGAGAGAGAGCGACCACCGTTGTATATGGCACTTGAAAGGGTGTGTTTTATCAAGTATCCGGTTCTAGTTGTCATAAGCTCAAGGTACAACTCCAAGTCGCCCCCACATCAAGATCACGGCTATTCAATAGATTAACTTCACTGCAGGGTGCACCAACTTACCCAGACGCTTGATCCCATTTGGCCGACACACTTTCCGGGTCATGCCCGCCGCTGAAGATCAACACGCCGCAGCCCCACCTAGGCACAACAGAGAGGCCAAAGACGCCGGTCTAAACCTAAGCGCCAGCAGGGTCCGGGCCCATCGCTCGAAGCACACCTGCACGCTATGCGACGCCGCCAGAAGCGCATCTAGCTCTAGCGTGCGCTCCAGCCCAATCCGGCGCCGCCCGCTCCGCTGTCGACGTCCTCAAGTGCTTCTACGATACCACGACGCCGATACCCATAACTACTCCCGCGAGATGGTTAGTGCGATAAGCTCAGAGCCAACCCAGATCAAATACCAAGACCTCGCAAGCTGCAGCAGCATCCACATCACGATCAGGCCAGCCCACCTCTCTCCTAGGTGGTCTCAACTCGCCTGCCGCCCGCCACAAAGATCCATCCGAGGGCCGCCGGGATGAGGTCCTTTCAGCCCCAATCCGTGAATCACTCAAGGGTGCTCCATGTCGTAATTCGATTTTAGTCTCCACATGTATCATGTATAAAGTATATAGAATATACCCGTGATCACCTCCCGAGTGATCACGGCCCGATAGTATAGCACGCAGACGGACAAGAATGTAGGGCCACAGATGAAAGTACTAGCATCCTATACTAAGCATATAGGATTGCGTGTAAAGGTAACAACAAGAGTAACAAGGACAAAGCTATGCATCGATAGGTATAATCAAAGCGGTAACATGCTACACTACTCTAATGCAAGCAAGATAGAGGAGAGTAGGCGATATCTCGGTGATCAAGGGGGGCTTGCCCTGTTGCTCGCAAGAGAGGGGGTCGCCAACACCGTAGTCGAACTGGGCAGCAGCAGGCTGGCCGGTCTCGTAGTCTACCGGAGAAAAGAGGGGAAGAAACAATGAATACCATAAACAGATGCATATCGATGCATGACATGACAAGTAACGATGTTAGGCGTGTTTCTAACGTGGTATGAGGTGGTACCGTGAAGGGGAAAACATCCGGAAAGTATTCCTTGTTCCGTGATTTCAGCAGTAGGAGCCGAGGGGGAAAGTTGCAGGTTAGATAGGTTAGGAGGCGGACGAAGGACATGCACTCCTGATTCGCCTCGTCTGCTCTCGAGCAACTTTCATGTTGAAAATATTTTAATCCAAGTTACGGATTAAAAGATATGATTTTCTAAAGATTTTATTAATTTCTGAATTTAATTAATTAATTAATTAATTGGAAAAATGGATTTATGACGCCAAGATGATGTCATGTCGACGTCAAGAGTCAACAGGTTGACTTGGTCAACTCGACATGTGGGTCCTGCTTGTCATAGTCACAGCTTAACTAAACATAATTAATTAGTTAATTAATTATTAGGTTATCTAATCGAGTTAATCAGTTAATTTAACATATCTAATTAAGTTAATTAATTTTTAAATTAATTAATTATTAATTGTCTTTAGTCATTTGATATTCTTTTTTTTTGTTCTAACAGTATTGACCCACTAGTCATACTCACATGTGGGGGTTAGCCTTAAACTAATCTGGGGGTTATCCCACTAATCCAAGGTGGGTCGGCCAAGGTAACGGGCGTGGGCGCCCGGCTGGGCTGACCCGAGCATGGCGGCGAGCCTGTGGGCGCTGGATCGGGCGCCGACCGACCGGGTCGCGTTGGCGGCGACGGCAGCGAGCGGCGGCGGGTGAGCGCGACTGGAAGGGTCATGTGCCCGGCGCGCGGCTAACATGGCTGGAGGGCACGGGCGGCGAATGCGACCGGGATGTGGGTGGCTACATCGAGGCAGAGGGGGTGAGAGGAGGATGACGGGCTCACGGGAGGGTCGCAAGCGAGCTCGAGGAGGTGTTGGGGCGGTCCGGCGACGGATAGGCGGGCGGCAGTCCGGGCGAAGCTGGCGAGGTGGCTCGCCGGGGTCGAGTCGAGACGGCGGACGAGGGTGACGGGTCGGGTAGCGACAACAGAGGCGTAGGTGACTCTGGTCAGCGATGGACGGCGGCCGGGCAGCTTGGGATGGCCGGAGTCCGGGCGGCGAGGCTAACGGCGCTGGTGAGCGGGTGAAGAAGAGGTCGAGGACGGGAGCCGGGTTGAGGAGGCGGACACGCCCGCGACGGGTGCGAGGGAGGAGCTGAGGCGTCCGGCGAGGTGGGGATCTCCGGCGGCGGATGGCGGGTCCGGGCGCGCGCGGGATGGGTGCGGGCGGGGGCGAGGGACCGGGCCTCGAGCACGGGCAGGTGCCCTGATCGAGCGGGGGAGGGCGGCCCGATCCAGACGGGGAAAGGGAGAGAGACGTGGGGGCGTAAGAGGGATCCGTTAGGGTTTAGGTGTGGCAGTGGGGGCCATATAGGCCGTGGAGGCGGTGGGTGGGCCTGGTTGGTTCATAATAGTCGGGCCGAGGCCCAAGGGGGCCTTTCTCTTTTTTTTGTTTTTGCTTTGCTTTTTTTTCTTTTACTTTTCTTTTTGTTTTATGTCTAGTTTTCTTTTTATTTTAGTTTTACAAATTACACCAATGGTTCCTCAATTGGTATTGCTTATACATACTACCGCCACATTAATTTGGGTAACTAAATAAAATAGTTTAATATTTTATTTATTGTAAAAGGAATTCAACCAATTGTTTTGCTACTATTCAAAACATTTTAGAGTATTTATGCCTTTTATAAAAGTGTGGTTCCTCCACCATAATTACTTATGACTTAGTTGGAACCACCCAAACACTTTAGTTTTAATATTAGAAAACCTTTAATGTTTGACTTGATTTTGAATTTGAATTTGAATCGTTTCGAACTATCACGAGATTTGTACAAGAATCGAGGTGACGGGCATCATTAGCGAGGTTCACCGTCGATTATATACCCGCAAGGCCACAATTCTCCTCTGATTACAAGAAATCTCGCCCCGAGATTTAAGAGGGGAGTAAGGAGGAGGGATTGGGTTACGGAAAATCTAACGGATCTTCTCGGTCTTGGTTGCTTTTTCTCAAGAGGTCGATCCATTACATTGATGTCTTCAGTTCTCGCTACGGGTCATCATGATGAAGTTGTCGCCCTTACTTGGGGATCTTCATCGCATTTACGGAAAGGATAAGGGTAGCTTTAAAAGGATGCACCTCTACAAGGTTGACTATCCGTCGATAACATCGAGGAAGGTGAAGGAAGTTACTTCGGATTGAATCTTAAGAAAATATCGAGAGCAAAGTAAAGAGGTACCATGAGAATTTTCAAACGGATAGGCAAGCGCTCGATGCCTAATCGGAAGGTGAAAGGGGTTCAACGAACGAGAATAAGTATTAATGCCTGATACAAAAATAGACCACTTGGGACGGTGGTCCGTGAATTATACACGAGTCCACGCTACGAGGAATAACTTTGGGAACATGGGGTGTACAGGAGATTCAGGTTTCGATCCTGTGGAACTCAGGTTATGGGCCCACCATGTGGTTGAAAGGTGAAGGGGGCCGACATCTTGCACGGTCACGATAGTAGGGCGTGTCAGAGGGTGGCCTATCAGTTATCTCGGCAACAACATCAATACCAAGGGTGAGGGATCGTTGAACGAGGCGGACCAATAGGCAAAGTTCTCGCCCATCCGTGGTTACCGGAATGTCATCAACAGGAGTACAGGGTCCTTCTGACAGAATGGTTTACTGAGGTGGTTACATAAGCAGGAGAGTGTTACTGCTTAGATCATATAGATCACAAGAAAGGTTAAACCAAACAATGGAAAGGAAAATATGATCATCGATTAAATGTAATAATGGAAAGGAAAATATGTTTAAACACATATTTCAATGGTAAATCCTTCCCAAGGACAAGCAGAGCAAGATATTCATGATGTAATATAAAGCAGAAAACCATTTAGGTAAGGGGGGAGGAATCTCATGATATTACCCATACAACGGTGTTAGGATAAGAGATAAATAAAATTTTGCATTGTGCTTCAAATGTTCCTCATGAAAATCGGAGTATCATTGACATGCTTCGAGATAGCATTGACATGGTCTTCGTGTGAAGATCGACTATGGAACACGGAAGGATCCATCGTGAATAACTTGTAGAATAAGTCTTACAATTTCCTCATGGATGAATGGATAACCTTGCTGAAAAGGAATCTATAACGATAGGTCCTCCAGCCGGGGCGAGGCATGACATCATGCTACCGGGTCATCAAAGGATCAATATCATAACTCTTGGAAAGTTGTCCCAACCATCCCATCTGACAGAGATTCAGATCCAATTGGTGTCATGATACCTCGGACTCAAGATGCCTGAGAAGAAAGGTGCAACACAAATTGACGGATGACATCAGAGGATTCTCGTGAATGAACTATGAAGTGATTTGCTAACAAGAGTTCATCATTAACCCAAGGAGAGGACAAGAAGGTGTCCGTGAACTCGACGGCAATTCACCGAGATTCCCAAAAGATGGACTTCCACAATTAAGTGAACAAGGAGATAACATTTGTCGATCAAATGATATAAGGAAGTATGCTCAAGGAAAACATACACAAGTAAACATTGGTTGAAAGGTGCGCCCGATGGTTGGGTTGCATGACCAAAGGTCGTAATGGTGATTCAATAATCAATAGTCTAAGAATTTCACTTCAAAGCAAGAGGCTTGCTAGAAGTTTTGAATTCACACGCTATAGCTCAATTGTCGGTATTCCATTGAAAACAATACGGGACCAAGGGATGAACGAAGATGGCAAGAAGTATTATGATATCAAGAATTTTAAGAGGTGGTGAAATTTCACCACATTCTTGACAAAAGAGATGGTAATACTTCCGAGGTAAGGAAGACTCAATCTGCTGGGTAGCAAGTGATATCAAGGTTTACACAAAACACGAACAAGTTGTGTTGAACGGAAGGCAATAAAGTGGCCGGCGAGAACAGGAATCATCGAGGGCAAGGATGGTATTACCCATCATGAATTCAATTGAATTCTGGAAGAGCTCCTAAGGTTGATGATGATCACGACACAATTGTCGAGATTTCATGCAGATGTAATCAATTGACGGCGACATCAAGTCAAACGAATGATGAAGCGGAAGGTTATTGGAACCACGGTTACGACATAAACTCGAACTCAAGCTTGTTGTTTAAGGTGAAAGGGATGACGAGGAAAATCGACGAAGCTGGCTATCGCCGCATAGTGGTGCTCCGAGAATTAGGACCAGGTAGCACAGTTAGAATCATCACGACAATGATATAGCCAAACAGGCTAGGAATGGCGGATCGGATACAAACTCGCATTTATAGAAGCTATCAAGAGTTGTTGAACCGAAAGCAGACTTGGTTCGCTTATCGGTGTCCTTGAGTGTTTAATAACTCGTGAGCCCGTGAAAATTTGAATCAGTGGGAAGGTAGCACTTGATGAAGAACTCATAAGAAGTTATGCAGTTCCATGATAATCTCGAGATACCTGTGGGGTAATACTCGATGACGATCAAAGTAGAAGTTGACTGGGTATTGTTTCACCGAAGACAAGTGCTTAAACTTGCACGAGAAATGGTATTTAAAAGAGAACATGGTCGGAACCATGATTGCAAAAGGCCGATCCCGATATAAGATGAACTTATACCAAAGGAATAATTAATTTAAGAGAAGCTTTAATGATAAGATCTACATCGTGTTCATGGGCATGAACACAAAGTTCAAGGTCGACTCCCACTTCTCCAATGCATAACCTTTCATTCACTTCTCACGCTCATGAAGTTGCAAAGTGTTGAAAATTTTATCCGCAAAGCACTAGAAGAGTATGATTCGTGAAAACTTTCGGTTCATACGGTTTAGTGAAGGCATATGTTCAACCCATAGGGGCTTCTTGGAATCATATACCGTAATCTTTAGAAATAATTAACTCAAGCTCAAGGCGTAGCATGGTTGAGAAAGTGAGATACAATTTACCAAAGGCATCATGTATCGTGAGGAAAGGCTCACAAGGTTATTGAATATGAAGGGCGCTGTCGATAAAAATCCAACAAAGGATCTCGTGGTCCACAAGGATCCGACGAGCATCAAGACTCAACTAGAGGTAGAAGAATGCAAGGAGAGCAAATTATAGAAACAACTCGACTAACTCAATTGTCAAATGCAAAGGAATTATGATTCCTAAATCAAGGGATCAAGCAATGCTCGATTAGGGATGGATAAGTTGAATAGCCTTAGGGTACAATCAATCTACAATTGGATTGGTCGAGAACCAATTCCGCTAAAAGAATGGCAGCTCAGCCGTAAAGGTAATTTATAAGGATCAATGATGATTATGGTATTCAGAACATATTGAGTCAACAGACTCAAAATGATAATGACGAGGAATGTCAATATGACTACTTAGACTTACGGATTAACCATAATGCAAGCAAGAAGAATTTCAAGAGCCAAAGGCTCCAGAGGATTTTCGAAGATCGAATAGTATTTTGAAGACTTTTGTGAAACACATGAACAACCGGGTTGAGCGGATACTCGAGGCGCGCGAGGATTTATTTGAAGGGGTATTCATGTGGCAAAGAACTGCTAGGCAAGAGGCACAAAGTATTCTCGAACAATAGAGAAAACTTCGGGTATCTTGTAATAACAAGATCAATGGGGATGATCGATGAATGGCAAGTGTAAGTAGTTATCCATACGGATTTATCGGTGGTCGAATAGCAAAAGTGATGGGCACAAAGTCTCGAGAGAACATCGAGAGTATCTTCGAATCTTCGATTAGCGTATCATCATCTCAAGTGAGGGGCCTCCGGAGAAAGTACTTGTAGAACCTAAAGTTAGTTTTGTTTTTAGCAAATTCATTTAACCCTAATAGAAGAGAGTTCAGAGTCCCGAGTAAAGGTCGAGGAGTAAAGATCCTAGTACCACCCGATGGGCGACGCGGGTCTGTAAGGCACACAGCCAAGTTAGTAAAAGTTTTGCAATGTCTAGACTCGACCGCCAAGGAGTGTGGAAGGGATTCAACAGCAATGGGCTCGATACCAACTTGTGACGCCTTCGATTTAATCAGACATTAATCATGCACGCAAATGTGTATGATCAAGATCAGGACTCACGGAAGATATCACAACACAACTCTACAAATAAAATAAGTCATACAAGCATCATAATACAAGCCAGGGCCTCGAGGGCTCGAATACAAGTGCTCGATCATAGACTTAGTCAGCGGAAGCAACAATATCTGAGTACGTATAAGTTAAACAAGTTTGCCTTAAGAAGGCTAGCACAAACGGGATACAGATCGAAGAGGAGCAGCCTCCCGCCTCGATCCTCCTAGCTACTCCCGGGTCGCCGCCGGGCTGCACGAGTAGTAGGCACCTCCAGAGTAGTAGTCGCCATCGACGGTGGCATCCGCCCCGGTTCCACTGCCCTGCTGCAGAATCGAGTAGAGGTAGGGTGAAAAGGGGAACAAGGCAACCGTGAGTACTCATCCAAAGTACTTCAAGCAAGGAGCTACACTACATATGCATGGATATATGTGTAAAGGGCCATATCTGGACTGAATCGCAGTAATGCCGTAATAAGAGGGGATAGTTAGTCTTAACGAAGACTACGCTTCGGGTCACCGTCTTGCAACAGGTAGAAGAGGACAAATCAAGTCCTCCAAGTAACATCACATAGCACATCCTACCCGCGATCCTCCTCATATCCCCGAGAGAGCGACCACCGGTTGTATCCGCACTTGAAAGGGTGTGTTTTATCAAGTATCCGGTTCTAGTTGTCATAAGCTCAAGGTATAACTCCAAGTCGCCCTGCTATCAAGATCACGGCTATTCAATAGATTAATCACTGCAGGGTGCACCAATCTTACCCAAAGACGCTTGATCCCATTTGGCCGACACACTTTCGGGTCATGCCCGCCACGAAGATCAACACGCC